>JAOPSE010000021.1:62844623-63444623 GCA_029449295.1 Zea luxurians | reverse complement strand
AAATTATTAATATATATATATATAAAACATCAAAGGAATTTTAATAAAAGCAGTTATTCCTTCCATAATTAAGTAGAAATATGAATAAATAATGTTAAGGCAAACCATGAGTGTTAAATTCACATTTGAGTTTTGTGTACATTTGGAAATCTTGAGTTTAGAACAGTAATTCAAATGTAGTTTGAATCTTTGAATCTAGAAATTCACAAATTTAGATTTTAAAACAGAAAATAAAATAAGGGAAAAGAAATGAACAAAAAAAAAGAAAACAGATTCACCTGTTGGGCCGCTCCCTCACATTGCAGCCCACTTCTCAAATCCCTTGCGCAGCTCACTTACCCCCCCCCCCCCGCCTGGCTCCCACTTTGCCGCGCACAGCCTGCCTTCTCGCCGCCATGTGGGCCTGCCCCGTCAGCCGCTAACTCTACCGTGTCATGCTCTCACCACCACGTCAGCCCCATTTGCCAGGATCTTCTTCTCCTGGTAGAAGCCATGGCGGCCGTATCCCAACAACCCGAGAGATCCTCTCCTCACCCTGCGCTCGTGCAAACTCGGTCTCCGGGGTATATAAACAAGTCATCCGCGCCCTCCCTCATCCATAGGGACTAGAGTAGCTTGCCGTGGGCACAAAGACACCATTACCGTGCGCCATGGGGAGGATGGTATGGGAGATGGTCCTTGAAAAACCATGCCGGCGGCGCAAGAAGCAGGTTGGGCGTGGAATTAGAAGCTTCTCGGTGCTGCGGGGTTCATGCGGGGCTCTGTTGGATGGTGTGGGTCGATCGGGGTGGATGAAGTCATCGCAGGGGGTGATGGGTTGAATCCGTAATGGAGTCGACATCACGTGTATCCGCTCCGTGTCATGGCCGGATCGCACCACGTCCCCAAAACATCTCAGGTGAGTGCGTAATGGGTTCGCTTTCCTCTCCGCTGCTCGTAGCTTCATCCGATTCGAAGGTGTACGTCCAGCGTGGTGCGGTCGGTGCTCCGAAATTTCTCATCGGAGCCGGATCTCCGCCGTGCAACGAAGACAGAGAAAAGCACTGCGCAATCCATCGGTGAGTCCACTCTATCATGCTCGCCTGGTTCGCCGCTATGTTTAGCATCCTTTGGAACGGAGTTTGGCGCATCGGGGTCATTGGATGTGTGGCCTCATCCATGGCGCCGCCGCGCTCGTGGCCCTGTACACGGCCGTCGGTCTTGGAAGGGAGGGTAAAAGTGGTGCGCTGGCCGTTGATCCCAACTTCAACGGCTGGGATTGAAGGCGGGTACCGGTTTGGGGCAAGCTTTGTGTGTCGTTAGATCAATCATCGACGACAATGATTAGATCGCGCATACCCCTTTCGCCACTGCGGATCTGGGACGCTGGATTGTGATCGGACGGTTTTGCACGCTCGCTGGTTCATAATAGGCGGGATCTGATCCTGACCGTCGGTGTAATCCAACGGCTAAGATCGGGAGATACCCCTTCAGCCTGGTAATCTTGCTAAAGAGACCCTGACTTATTTCAAAAACAACCCGTCGTCCAGAATTATATTAGAAGCATTACGGTAAGGTCCTAGAATTTGCACAGAACCCCCTGTGCTTCTGGTAAATTGTGTCCGCAGCCCAGGTGTTGGATAAAAGGGATAAAATAATTCAGAAAATGATTTTTAGTTTAAAAATAATTCAAGAAACTTGGTTAATTCATATTAAATTCATTTTAACTCCAAATTAATTCATTCCAGTGGCATTATTTTTGTTTTAATATTGTTTATCACTTAGTAAATTTGTTTAGCCATGAAACTTGAACTAAAATTATTCACATGAGTTATGCTATTCCAAGTACTTGATAACTTCAGAAATTCATAACTTAAAATCCATAACTCCAAAATTAATGGTTCATGTTCCTATGATTTTATTTTAATAGGTAGATTATTAATATGTATTTTGTTCTTATGTTTGGTGTGATGTTAATTTTGCCTATACCATGTTTGTCTGTATTGCTACGACTAGCGTGAGGTTACGAGTCACCTGAAGATCATCCTGGTACCTGGAATCTCAAGTCCTAGGCAAGTTGTGCCCTTGATCACTTCTTTTTACCCAGTCATGTTCTGATTAATCATAATGATCTGCATAGGTTAATTTTTGATGGGACCCAATAGGTTACCCTAGTTTGACTATCTTTATACCTTGTTCACCACTGAATCTTTGGGTAGTACCTGCTATTGCTTTATGTGGTTTTGGGTATAGAGATACATATTATTCATGATTATACTTTTATTATCAGTTGTTATTTACTGTTCATGATAAGATTATTATGTTAATTGGAACATGGAGAATCACCCGGGAAAACAGTGCTACCACAAGGGTTTAATGGGACGCCCTTGGCTGATTAATTAGGAAAGCTAGTGGATGACTACCTTACCCGAAAGGGGCAAGGGCAGTAGGGGAGTGGTCAGTGTAGGGAGGCCCTTGGGATGATTTTGCTGCGATGGCGGTCATGCGAGGGATTCCTGCATTGGAGCTTCCTATAAACTGTAGCGGGTTTTCTGAAGCTAGTGGAACTTTGTAAAGGCCTCGTAGTGTTACCCTGCCTCGCCTCCTCGGTAGAGGTGTATGGGATTGGCCGTCTCTTGGCACATGGGTAACATGACTTGTGGATAAAGATGCGCAACCTCTGCAGAGTGTAAAACTGGTATACTAGTCGTGCTCGCGGTCATGAGCAGCTCGGACCCTCACATGATTAATTTATGGAACTAAATTCAATTTGTCATATGCATTGCATCGCATGTGATGTTGTTACTTTTGTTCTACTACTTAATTGGGTTGGTATTTACTTATACTTAGTAATTGCTAATAAAATTTTGACCAACTTTAAAAGCAATGCTCAACTTCAACCATCCTCTTTGGTAAGCCTTACACTTCACGTGAGCTTCCACCTTTGGCGAGTTCATGCACATTATTCCCCACAACTTGTTGGGCTATGAACGTATGTGAGCTCACTCTTGCTGTCTCACACCCCACCACAAGTCAAGTATAGGTACCACAAGATGAGGCGCATGGAGGATGCTGTGACGAGTTCGTGAGAGGTCTAGGCCATCGTCTCCCAGTCAACTTTGGGTTGCTGGACCGTTGTCTCCTTATAATGTAATTATTTATTTTGTACAGAATTCCTGTTATGTAGTAAATATGTGACATTCGATCTTGTGCCATGAATCATCATATGTGTGAGACTTGGTCCCAGCACACCTGGTGATTATGTTTGCGCCCCGGTCTTGGTGCCCGAAACCCGGGTGTGACACGGTGCTACTTCCATAAGACCGGGCCCCCGACGGAGGATGGCAAGGGCCATGACAACGACAAGAAGGAGGGCAGGAAGGAAGAGGGATTCCCAGAAGTCCATAACTGCTTCATGATCTACGGCGGGCAAGCGGCGAACGCCTCGGCTTGGCACCGCAAGCAGGAGCGCCGAGAAGTCTGCTTGGTGAAGGTGGCGGCGCCAGTCTACCTAGACTGGTCCGACAAGCCTATCACCTTCGACCAAGGCGACCACCCCAACTTCGTGCCAAGCCCAGGAAGGTACCCGCTCATCGTCGATCCGATCATCGGCAACGTTAGGCTCTCCAAGCTACTCATGGACAGAGGCAGTAGCCTTAACATCATCTACGCCGAGACCCTGGAACTCTTAGGGGTTGATCGGTCCGAAGTCCGGGCCAGTGCGGCACCCTTCCACGGGATCGCGCCTGGGAAGCGAATCCTACCCCTCGGATGGATCGACTTACCTGTCTACTTCGGAACTCCCTCTAACTTCCGAAAGGAAGCTCTCACCTTTAAGGTCGTCGGGTTCCGAGGAACCTACCATGCGGTGTTGGGAAGACCATGCTACGCCAAGTTCATGACCGTCCCCAACTACACCTACCTCAAGCTCAAGATGCCGGGCCCGAATGGGATCATCACCATCGGATCCACGTACCGCCATGCGTACGAATGCGACATGGAGTACGCCGAGGCTCTCGTCGAGTCCGAGGCCCTCATCGCCGACCTAGAACGCCTCTCCAAGGAGGCACCCAACGCGAAGCGGCACGCCGGCAACTTCGAACCAGTTGAGGCGGTCAAGTCCGTCTCTCTCGACCCCAGCAACGATGCCAGCAAGAAAGTTCGGATCGGCTCCGAGCTCGACCCCAAATAAGAAGCAGTGCTCGTCGACTTTCTCCGCGTAAACGCCGAAATCTTTGCGTGGAGTCCCTTGAACATGCCCGGCATACCGAGGGATGTCGCCGAGCACTCACTGGACATCAGAGCTGGAGCCCGATCCGTGAAGCAAACCCTGCGCCGTTTTGACGAAGAAAAGCGCAGGGCCATAGGCGAGAAGATCCACAAGCTACTCGCGGCAGGGTTTATCAAAGAGGTATTCCATCCCGAATGGTTAGCTAACCCTGTTCTTGTAAGGAAGAAGGATGGGAAATGGAGGATGTGTGTAGACTACACTGGTCTAAACAAAGCATGTCCGAAAGTTCCCTACCCTCTACCTCACATTGATCAAATCGTGGACTCCACTGCTGGGTGCGAAACCCTGTCATTCCTTGATGCCTACTCAGGCTATCACCAAATCAAGATGAAAGAGTCCGACCAGCTCGCGACTTCTTTCATCACACCTTTTGGCATGTACTGTTACACTACAATGCCATTTGGGTTGAGGAATGCAGGCGCCACTTACCAGAGGTGCATGAACCACGTGTTCGGAGAACACATCGGCAGAACGGTTGAGGCTTACGTCGACGACATCATTGTCAAGACGAAGAGAGCCTCCGACCTCCTCTCTGACCTTGAAACGACATTCAAGTGTCTGAGAGCGAAAGGCGTGAAACTCAATCCCGAGAAGTGTGTCTTTGGAGTCCCTTGAGGCATGCTCCTTGGATTCATCGTCTCCGAGCGGGGCATCGAGGCCAACCCGGAGAAAATCGCGGCCATCACCAACATGGGACCGATCAAAGATTTGAAAGGAGTACAGAGGGTCACGGGATGCCTTGCGGCTCTGAGCCGCTTCATCTCACGCCTTGGCGAGAAAGGCTTGCCTCTGTACCACCTCTTAAGGAAGGCCAAGTGCTTCACTTGGACCCCCGAGGCCAAGGAAGCCCTCGGAAACCTTAAGGCGCTCCTTACGAACACACCCATCCTGGTGCCCCCCGCCGCAGGAGAAGCCCTCTTGATCTACGTAGCCGCGACTACTCAGGTGGTCAGCGTCGCGATCGTAGTTGAGAGACGAGAAGAAGGGCATGCACTGCCCGTCCAGAGGCCAGTCTACTTCATCAGCGAAGTGCTTTCCGAGACCAAAGTCTGCTACCCACAGATCTAGAAGCTGCTCTACGCAGTGATCCTGACACAGCGAAAGTTGCGACACTACTTTGAGTCTCATCCGGTGACTGTGGTGTCATCCTTTCCCCTAGGGGAGATCATCCAGTGCCACGAGGCCTCGGGTAGGATAGCAAAGTGGGCGGTAGAGCTTATGGGCGAAACGCTATCATTCGCTTCTTGGAAGGCCATAAAATCCTAGGTCTTGGCAGACTTCCTGGCTGAGTGGACTGACACCCAGTTACCAACAACTCCAATCCAGCCCGAGCTCTGGACCATGTACTTCGATGGGTCACTCTTGAAAACGGGAGCAGGCGCTGGCCTGCTCTTCGTTTCACCCCTCAGGAAAGCATCTCCGCTACGTCATTCGCCTCCATTTTCCGGCATCAAACAACGTGGACGAGTACGAGGGTCTGGTTAACGGGCTGCGCATCGCCATCGAGCTAGGGGTCTGACGCCTCGACGCTCGAGGCGACTCACAGCTTGTCATCGACCAAGTCATGAAGAACTCCCACTGCCGTGACCTGAGGATGGAAGCCTACTACGACGAAGTCCGGCGCCTGGAAAACAAGTTCTACGGGCTGGAGCTCAACCACATCGCCCGACGGTACAACGAGACTGCGGACGAGCTGGCGAAAATAGCCTCGAGGCGAGCGACGATTCCCCCGGACGTCTTCTCCAGAGACCTACATCAACCATCCGTCAAGATCAACGACACGCCCGAGCCTGAGGAAGCCTCGGCCCAGCCCGAGGTACCCTCGGTCGAGCCCGAGGTACCCTCGGCCATCGAGGAAGAGGCCTTGCCCGTCGAGGAGGAACAGAATGGGGTCACACCAGATCCGAACTGGCAGACCCCGTACCTGGAATATCTCCTCCGAGGAGAGCTTCCCATCGACAAGACCAAAGCTCGGCGGCTGGCTCGGCGCGCCAAGTCATTCGTCTTGCTGGGTGATGAAAGAGAACTCTTTCACCGTAGCCCCTCGGGCATCCTCCAACGATGCATATCTATCGCCCAAGGACAAGAACTATTGCAAGAAATACACTCGGGGGCTTGCGGCCACCATGCAGCACCTCGAGCCCTCGTGGGGAATGCCTTCTGACAACATTTCTACCGGCCAACCGCGGTGGCCAACGTCACTAGGATTGTGCGCTCCTGCCGGGGGTGTCAATTCTACGCAAAGCAGATGCATCTGCCCGCTCAGGCCTTGCAGACGATACCCATCACCTGGCCATTTGCTGTGTGGGGTCTAGACCTCGTCGGTCCCTTGCAGAAAACACCCGGGGGCTTCTCGCACCTTCTGGTCGCCATCGACAAATTCTCCAAGTGGATCGAGGTCCGACCCTTGACCAGCATCAGGTCCAAGCAGGCGGTGGCATTTTTCACCAACATCATCCATCGATTCAGGGTTCCAAACTCAATCATCACCGATAATGGCACGCAGTTCACCGGAAAAAAGTTCCTGGACTTCTGCGACGACCACCACATCCGTGTGGACTGGGCCGCCGTAGCTCATCCTATGACGAATGGGCAGGTGGAGCGTGCCAACGGTATGATTTTGCAGGGGCTCAAACCAAGGATCTACAACGACCTCAACAAGTTCGGCAAGCGGTGGATGAAAGAGCTACCCTCGGTAGTCTGGAGTCTGAGGACGACGCCGAGCCACGCCACGAGTTTTACGCCATTCTTTCTAGTCTATGGGGTCGAGGCCGTCCTCCCCACAGACTTAGAACACGGTTCCCCGAGGACGAGGGCGTACGATGACCAAAGCAACCAGACCAGCCGAGAAGACTCACTGGACTAGCTGGAAGAGGCTCGGGACATGGCCTTACTACACTCGGCACGGTATCAGTAGTCTCTGCGACGCTACCACGCCCGAGGGGTTCGGTCCTGAGACCTCCAGGTGGGGGACTTGGTACTTCGGCTGCGACAAGACGCCCGAGGGCACCACAAGCTCACTCCTCCCAAGGAAGGGCCGTTCATCATCGCCAAGATTTTGAAGCCCGAAATATACAAGCTGGCCAACAGTCAAGGCGAGGTCTACAGCAATGCTTGGAACATTCGACAGCTACATCACTTTTACCCTTAAGATGTTTTCAAGTCGTTCATATATCCTCGTTCTCCTTACATACACAAATAGAGTCTAACCGTCAAGGAAGGGTCAGCCTTGCCTCGGCAAAGCCCGACCCTCCCTCGGGGCTAGAAGGGGGGAACCCCCTCTGCGTCAAAATTTTCCTCGGAAAAGTTTTCCACCAAAACGACTTTCGTGTTTCCCGACTATATCGGTAACAGAACCCCGCAAAACGAATAAGAGCGCATGTAAGCGGCAAGGCTGACCGAGCCGAGGGACTCCTACGCCTCTAGGATACGGATACCTCACTCGTCACCTTCCGCGAAAAATAACTCTTACTCGGATAAGCAATTCTGCTACTGACGAACGAGTCCGGATACTCGAAACAAGAGGAAAAGAAACACAACTTTATAACACGACGACAAAGTGTTTAGGCCTCGGCGGCCGCGAAAGACACATGCATGTTCCAAACAAACTGCTCCGGCAGAATCAGGCATTGCCCGGGGGAGGAGTGGCACCCTCGGCTTCGTCTCCACCCTCAGCGTCGTCTCCACCCTCGGCGAGATCCGCCCCGCCTTGGACGGCGACGCAAGCGGAAGGATCTCCACCTCGAAGGAGGACGCCAGCATCGCGCTTGGGCCCGCGACGGCCGCGTCAAGCCTCTGAACTTCGGCTAGGGCAGCTTCATCTTCGTCGGGTAGACAGTACCCCTCGCTGACCAGCTCCAGATCCACATCGTAGTGGGAAGCGAGCACGGCGAAGGCCCGCCTAACGCCGTGATGCAGCGCCTCACGGAGTCTGCTGCGCACATGGCCACCCAAGGCCTGCAGGCGACTCTGGGGGGAGCTTCCCGAGGGGACGTTGTCAAGACCAAAGACCTGGCAGAAGGCCAAGATAGCTTCAGACATGGCCGTGCGGTTGGCCTCCTTCCGCTCAGCCGCCCGGGCAAGTGCCTTAGCGGACTCGTTGAGGGCTGACTCGAACTCTGCAAACAGCCAAACAGAATTCTTCAGACACGAGTTGAAGAATGAAGATCGAAGTCACAAAGTGGCCAAAACATACCTTCAGCCCGGGCACGCTGCTCCGAGGCTGCGGCTTGGGCGGACTGGGCACACCCGACGGCCGCGGCCAGATCCTCCGCAAGGGCTCCGGCCCGAGCAGACACCTCGGCTAGCTGGCCCCCAAGGGCCTCAGCCCGGCTTTTAGCCTCGGTGGCCTGGTTCCGAGATTGGTCCCGCTCGCCGATGACCTAGCCAAGCTCCAGCTGCCGCTGCTGCGCCTCTGCGCGTGCCGCCGCTGCCTCCACCCCCAGCTCATCACAGAGCAACCGAAGGTCCGTCGCCTCGGTGCTCCGTTGGGCGAGGCGTTCGGTAGCCTCGGTAAGCGCGGCCCTCAGGAACCGCAGCGAACCCCAGACGTCGGCCTCGCGGTGGATGAACGACGACTTGGCGGTGCTCAGATCCGTCAGATCCTGAGGAAGGGAAGCAGGGCGTCACAAAGAATGCCCTGGTCATGCGAAAGGTATGCCTGAAATCCTTACCTGAAGGATCCTGGGAACGTCCTTGGAAAGGATCTCCATGGTCGATCGAAGCGACCCCATCACTGCCTCGGCATACTCATGGAGCTCATCCCGAGACTGCTCCTCCCGCTCATCGTCAAGGACGAAGAGGGGTTTCAGGGCGCCGCGGGTCCAGAACCGGAGCACCTGCCCGCGCCGCTCATTGGGATCGCGCCATGCGGGGATGAGGTCGCCGCTCCCCAAGACGGGCCGCGGTTCTGCACCCCCCTCCTCCAAGGCGTCGAGACCCCCTGCAGTCGACGCATCGGGTACCCCCTCGGCTAAGGAGGTGGGCTTCCGATCACCGACCTCGAGCAGCGGCACCTCAACCATCTCGGCATCAGCGGAGACGGGTGGCTCCACGGGCAGAATGGCAACAGCCTCGGCAGAAGCTGGTGCCGGCGCCGACAACACGTCAGGTGGGCTCAAGGCCGCGGCCGCGCCAGCAGTCTCCCCCAGCACGACGGCCGCCTCGACGGAGGGGTCAGCCTGGGGAGCTCGTCCCATGGCAACTCACGCCGCCTGGGCCCCCCGCTTGGGGGCATCTTGTGCGGAGGCTGGCCGACCGGCATGGCGCGGTGCGGCACTGGCTACAGAAGCCGACACCGTCTTAAGGGCCTTCCTGGGAGCCAGACCGGCCGAACCGTGCCTCTGTTTGCTGGGAGGAAAAGGTAAAGCAGGATCAGGACACACGAGGAAGGATCCAGGACATAGGTATCCTCAGATACTTACCTGCTCTGGACCAAGGCCAATCGTGCCTGTGGGGAGGCCGCTCGGGCCTCGGTCCCCGCAGGCGCCGCCGAGGTTCGCCCCGCTGCCGGCTTCAGCGCCGTTCCCACTTCGAGCGCCCGGGGAGCCGAAGGGACGGCCTGCCCATGTGACGTCACGACGGCCCAAGGATCGACCTCCTATACGGTCGGCACGGGCGACTGCTCTCGGGGGACAGGCGGGTCGGCCTGACTCCCCGAGGTCACCTCAACTACCTCGACCAAGGGGTCAAGTACCCCCTCAGCCTGCCCCTGCTCTTCGGACCGGGACCCTGATGTCCCGGCCCCAGATACCGACGGCGCCAGCCCACTCGGGGGCTGGCTCGACGACCCCTGGCCCAGCCTTAGATCTGGGCTGAAGCCAAGGCGGGCCGCCATGTCGTCGTCTTCATCATCATCGTCGTCATCGTCGTCGTCAGGCGTCTCCGGCGATGGCTCCCTCGGGAGCCCGTCCCTCTCCTGCCTCCAACGGCGCCTCTCCAAGGCGTCCCGAGCCCGCATCCGCTCGCGAGCCCAAGCCTTTTTCGCGTCCTTCTTCTCCTTCTTCTTCTCCGCAGCGACCCTCCACGCGGCTCGGTCCACCGCGTCCTCCGAGACCGATGGCAGGGAAGGCTTGTAACACCCCAACTCCTGGAGACGAGCGGAAATCCCGACTGAGAGAATCAAAGGCAACCTGACACAAGATAGGAGAAGGAGCGGACACTCACCAGGGACACGCACCCACACTTGGGACACATCAAGGGCTGGGTAAGGGCGCCGGCGTCCAGCCTCCCCACCGTGCCCGCTACCCGCCTGCGAAGGTCATCGGCAGAGAGGGGGACCGAGGACATCTGCGAACCCTCCAAGTCGACCCCCGGCATCATGTCCGAAAGCGGCAACCGCCGCTCTGCCAAGGGAAGCACCCTCCGGCGATGGATGGCGGCAACCACCCCCCGCGGCTGTGAGCCCCCCATCTCGTAACTCCTGCAAGGCCTCCAGAAGGGGCTAGAGTTTCTCCTGTTTCTCGCGCGTGGCCGCATAGCGCCAATTGCTGCCGAAAGCAGTCACCACTCGTTGAGAAAACGACGGGAGCCTTCCATCGTCGTTCCGGAGGTAAAACCACCGGCACTGCCACCCCTTGTTCGAAGACACAAGGATGGCAGGGATGTACTGCTGCGCGCGCGCCTGCCTCAACTGGAGGGTGCAGCCGCCGGCCTGCACCGCCATACGAACCTTCTTCTCCCTCGTCGTCAAGGCAAAAAGCTCCGCGGAGAAGAGATGGGTCCACAGATCCCAGTGGGGGTCAATCCCCAAAAAGCCTTCGCAAACCGCCGCGAAGATGGCTGCTTGCGCAATGGAGTTGGGGTTGAAGTTGTGCAGCTCCACCCCATAGTAATGCAGGAGGGCCCGCATGAAACGACTTGCTAGCACTCCGAACCCCCCGCTCATGGAAGGAGACGAAGCTCAGCACATACCCCGGCGGCAGGGTCGGGTCAGCCCCGCTCGAAGGGACCATCCACTCCGGCTGCGGGTCACTGGAGAGGGGACGGAGCAAACCGTCAGCGACAAGGGCCTCCAGATCGTCCATGGAAAAAGGCCACGGGTCGCGCGGCGGAACGACGGTCACCCGGTCGGCCATCACCAAACGAAGGGGGTGGTGGCGGAGCGGACAAGGTACGTGGTTTTCTTTCTCTGGCTATTCCCTTAGGTTGCGAAAACCAAAGCAAGAGGCGAGCAGCAGAGTAAAGAATCACAACCAGTCCCTCTTCCGGGTATATAAAGGCCCGAGCAAGACCCGTTCAACACTTCGCCCGAACCCGCCACGAAGTTCAAACTCAAAGACGAAACGCCCGTTCCTCGAATGACTCGCGCATGCACAACGGCTACCCCGCGAACCACCCATCCCGTCGCATTGACTTCACGGCAGGGCAAGCGACACCTTTGGCAGGCGAAGCGGGCGACGTTTCACCTCCGCCATGATGACCGCGTCAAAAAGGTGCGCCACCTTATTTAAATTCATATCCTTCCCCTCCTCCTCCTCTCTCTCTCTCTCTCTCTCTTGCTACAGGGACCGTGAAAGGGGATGTTGTGGAAAGGATCCTTCCAGGCGAAGGAAGCGGGCCCTGAGCCCTCCTACTGATCAGGGGTTCAAAGGCTGGCCCCTCGGAAGGGTTTCGACAGCCGCCCCAGAGCACTCGGACTTCAAGCCCATTACTGATCAGGGGTTCGAAGGCTGGCCCCTCGGAAGGGTTCGATAGCCGCCCTAGAGCACTCGGGCTCCGCGCCGACTACTGATCAGGGGTTCATAGGCTGGCCCCTCAGAAGGGTTCGACAATCGCCCCAGAGCACGCAGAGTGAGGGATGACTCTGGGTACGTTCGATACAAAGCCGAGGCTCAGGCTACGCTCTCGAGGTACCCTAGGACAATTCCGAGACCGACGGGAACGATTTATAACAGAATCCCACCGGAGGGAGGCATCGAGCCCTCGGACCCTGTCGAAGGGGTCTGGGTCCGGCAAATCACCCACAGGTACTTTTGGAGCGCGCCTCTGGGCCACCAGCCGACCCCTAACGAACGGGGCACGGGCGTCCACTCGGATCACCTGTTAGCAGCTCACTGGAAACACCATGTTCGGCGCCCTCCGAGGGCAACATGGCGCTTTCCCCCCTCCTCCTTGCGAAAAGGCGACACAGGGGCGTATGATAAAAGTCGGGAAAGTCCTTGATCGTCCTCTCGCTCCGTGCAGAGGCTCGGGGGTTGCTCTCGCACCCGGCTATGGCCAAAACTGTTGACAGCGTCAACAAACCAGCTTGATAACTTGGACCCCGACCACGCACCTGGGCTATGGCCGGGCCGCGTGAGGGAACGATCAGACCGGCCGAAGCACCACGAAAAGCATTCAGACCTCAGAGGAGTCAAACCACTCCTCTGAGGCCTCAGGGGCTACACCCGGTGGGTGCACTCGCGCGCACCCACCAGAACAAGGCAAAAACTGAGAAAGGCCGGTCCCCTCACCAAAAACGCGGCAAAAGCCTCCAAGCGAGTACCATCACTCCCTTCGAGGCTCGGGGGCTACTGTCGGGTACCATAATTAGGGGTACCCCCAACGCTCCTAATCATGGCTGGTAAACACCCTCAGACCAACTGACGGGTGCGGTTCAAGCCAAGACTTCGTCTACCCGAGGGACGCGATCTCACCCGAGCCCAGCCTCGGGTTGGAACAATAGTCCCAGACGAGTTCACGCCTCGCCCGAGGGCCTCCTCAGGCAGTGGGCACCCCCTCGGCTCTCCCGAAGCCTGGCTCGGGCAGGCTTCGTTGTGAAGCAACCTTGGCCAGACCACCTCACCAACCGACCGCTTCGCAGGCGCATTCAATGCAGGGGATGCCTGACGTCGTATCCTGACACACGCGCCTCAGTCGGCCAGGCCGAAGTGACCACATTCACTTCGCCCCTCTCTTTTACTGTCCGATATGACAGGAAAACAGCGCTGCTTGCCCCGCTCCGACTGCCGTGTCAGCCACCCTGGCGACGACTGACAACAAGTCACGATCAACCACCGAGTTCAGCCTCAGGCGCAACAGGAAGCTCCGCCTCGCCCGACCTCATGCTTCGGCCTCGGGAGGAGGTCTCCGCCTCGCCCGACCTCAGGCTCTAGCCTCAGGAGGAGGTCTCCGCCTCGCCCGACCCCCGGACTCGACCTCGACCCCGGTCTCAGGAGGAATCGCGTCCTCGCTCGACCTCGGCCTCGGCCTCAAGAGAAGTCTCTGCCTCGACCGACCCTGGGCTCGGACCGATCGCGCTAACAGGGGATACATCATTTCCCTATTCCTATCCTGCTCAGGCTACAAGGAACAAGACCGGCGTCCCATCTGGCTTACCTCGGCGACGGGTAATGATGGTGCCCCGCGTGCGCCATGACGCCGGTGGCTCTTCGCTCCTTACGACAGCAAGGAGACGTCAGCAGGATCCTCACCGCGCTGCCAACTGTGCTCCTACAGGACTCAGGTGCTCCTCCGACGGCCACACCATCACATGTACAGGGCCCAAGCTCTCCCCCAACGGCCACGTTGGCATGTACACAGGGCTTAGGCACTCCACTGCCGGACACGTTAGCGCATAGCTACGCCCCCCGTTGTACGTCTGGACCCTCTCCTTGCCTCTATAAAAGGGAGGTCCAGGGCCACCCTGAGGGGGGTTCGCGCGAGGGAAGCGGCAGACGAACTCTGTGTCGCTCTCTCTCACGCGACGCGCTTGTAACCCCTACTACGAGCGGCACCCCTGGTGCAGGATAATACAAGGCTTGTCCCACCTCTTGTGTTACATCCCGCGCCAACCCATCTGGGTAGGGGCACACAACGATTTCACTGGTCGGTCCAAGGGACCCCCCCGGGTCCGAGACGCCGACACTATCTCTCAATCACCATGCTTGCAACATCTTAGTTGACTCACTTTCTAGAGGTGCCTATTTTGCCATCCTGAGTAGTGATAGTGACTTGTTTGTTGATGCTCATGATCTATGGACTAAAATTAAGTTGAAATTTTTTAAGTCCATATGCACTACTTCTGCTCCCTCTATTGCTGATAGTACTAACTTGTCCAAGGGAGAAGAACAAGAACGATGGACACCAAACGATGGATCCACCTCATCGACAGGTTCATCTCCCACTAGTTATACATGTCTTGTTGCTAACGATGAGAGTGGAGATGAAAGCGATGATGAGGAGGAATATGAGCATGAGGAGTCTACATCATCACAAGGTACATTTTCCTGTTTTGCTTCCACTGATAATAATGACAGGGAAAATGAGACCGACGATGTGGAAGAAGTGGAGATTCGCCGTTTCTACACCCATCTCAACAAAGAAGACAAAGCGCTCTTGGTTAAGTTGTTGAGAAGGAACAAGGAACAAGGCGAGATGCTTCTTAGGCTAGAGGAGACTCTTATCAAAACCAACGACAGTCTGGAGAAGATGACCAAAGAACATGAGGAGCTAAAGTGCTCTCATGATGATTTGGTCCAACGGTATGATTCAGTTTTAATTGAGCAAAGAAATAATGATGATTTATCTTGTGTTGCTCAACTTAAAATGGAAAATGCCATGCTTGAGAGGCAAGTAGAATTGCTAAATTTAGAAAAGCTTGCTCTAGGTGAAAAGTATGATATGTTGTCATATTCTCATAATAAATTAGTTGATGACCATATTGCGACGGAACCTCCCAAGTTATTAGGCCCACCTACAGTTGTCCTTGTCCAACGGACCTCAGACAACCCTGTAGATGCCCCTGAATTACTTGAAAAGTTCGATATCTGCTTTTCTTACCTTTTTCCCAAGAGCGTTTCACCTGTCACGCAGACATTACAGAACATCGGAGATACCGAAATGCGGAAGCAATTACATAAACTTACATTTATTTGAATGTAAGATCAAGTTAGTTATTACAGACCAACATATAAACACGAGTGCAGAGTACTTATTATTACAATACCAAGGGAGGTAAAAACTCCTCCCGATAAGTTCTTACATAAAAGTTTTTTATGGAGGACTAGGTCCTCCCGCAGCTTCATTCTTGCTTTTCTTCATTTGACACCACCTTGGTACAAAAGCAACAAAAATTTGCTGCTTCCTCACCTAAAAACAATAGAGAATAAAACCCTGAGTATGGGATTACTCAGCAAGTCTTACCCGACTAAAGAAAAGACTCTCAAGGGTATGCTGGTTATAAGGGAGTCAAGGTAGGGTTTCTCAATGATCAAAGACTCTGTTTTGCATAAATGCTTACTAAAAGTGGATCCTTAAAAATCCAATTTAATTGTCAAGTTAGGTAAAATTACCTGCATCTAGCGTTCTTTCTAACCTAGTTCAATGACTTAACCTACACTAGCCAATTTCTTAACAAGTCCTTCATCTTTACTGGAGTTCTACGTATAGGTCAGTGGCCAAGTCTCCATAACCGCGGAGGTACGGTGATCCGAATTGATTATACTCAGCTGAGGATCTCCAATCACACGACATATGTAGCACTTAACCCTTGCATATGTCAACCCGCCACCGGGGTTCTTAAGACCAGATCAGGTTCACACGAACCGAGAGCACAGATACACCACCGTACAACCTCTTGCCACGGAGGGTACACACTACTCTCGCCACCGCTCCACGCCCATTCCGTGTTATCTTATTCTGGCCTTAGTCTGCCCGAGGCAAGGCTTACCCATGACGAGGCATGTGACCAGTTAAAGGGTCCTCGGTCAGCAGGCCTACATCGACATGGTCCTTAATCGACTCAGACGAAGACACTACACCGAGACTCTCTTCTCGTGCAAGTCACCTGCCCGGTCTCAGCTTAATTATTTAAAACTCAAAGTTTGGTACCTGGCAGAGGTACATCTTTTCCGATGTTGAACCCATCACGACCATGATGGATCCACCATCAAGCTTTATTTTCAAAAACTTCCCTCCCACTTTGCCAATCATCTTTTTGTAAAACAAAACCTTTTGTTTTGCTAGAGCAATACTAAGCATAGTAAAAACCTTTTGTGGAAACAGGGTTTCAAGGAAGATAATCAAGTTCAAGGAAGGTAATGCAGGAATTGTTTAAGCAGTCAACTCCTATCACCTAATGCATTAATCAAGTGAGAAAGATTTTAAAAACATCAAGGAAGGTGGCAAATGCACTAGGGCTTGCCTTCGTTGATAGGTGAGTCAGGCTCGGACCCGCAGATATCAAGGTAGAAACAGTTTCTAGCCTGAGATTCCGAAGGTGGTGGTGGTGTCTTCTCTTCAGTTACCTCGACTTCTTCTTCGTTTTCTAAACATTACCATATATGTGCATATAAGAATGAATGCCATGTAATACTCATGAGAGTGCAAAGATAATAAGAATTTATTATCTAAGGTTCTTGAATACAATTTTCCTTCACGGTTCTCCGGAAAACTAGGGTTTCCGGAGTCAGTAAAGGAATTCAAAGAGCAGGGGTGAGGGTTTTGGGTTCTAAGTATCAAACAAGGTCCAAATCAAACCAAACTCTACCCAAGGCTTTTAAATAATGTGTAGAGCTCATATAAAAAGTTTGGACATTTTTGGAATTATCATTTATTTTCTAAAAATCCAGAACTCATGATTTAAGCTATTTTAAATGACTCAAAATTCCCAATTTGTCCTAAAAATCATACAACTATTTTTATTAAATACTATGAAAATAAGGAATCTAACAAAATTGGTTTGACATTTTTAACATTTTTCTACAATTTTCTACATATTTCTAAAGTTGGATAGAAAAAGAAAAGGGAAAAAGGAGAAACAGTACTGGGCCAAATTTGATCGCAGTGGCCCAAGCCCAGGTGGAAAAGCGCATGCGCCCACGCCCGCGCTGGCGGCTTTTCAGAAAGACCCTTAGGGTTTTGGCTAACTAGAACTGGGTTCGCTTACTATTTTCTCGAGTCACTGACAATTTACACTAGAGTCCCCCAAGTTCTATTCCTTCACTGCCCGCGGTCCCCGACAGTGCACGGCGCGGCAGAGCTCCGGCGATAGGGGTGGGCACATTTTTACCATAAACCAAAAACCGAACCGAACCGAAATTTCGGTTTTTTGGTAGTTCGGTTCGGTTTCGGTTTTTGTATCTAAGAAGTTCGGTTTTCGGTATCGTAATCGGTTTTCACCGTATACCGAACCGAAAAAACCGAATACCAAACTTTATCAATTCTCAAATTTGACTATTCGATTATGTGAACTAATTGTGTGATACAATTAAATTGTTATTCACTTATTTGTATGTGATGTATGATGTATATCTAAATATTTGTACCTATATAATTTTTACTTTTTAAAATTATATGTAACCTATCATGTAAACTTGTTGTATGTATTGTCTTGATTATAAGTTTGGTATTCGGTTTTTACCAAAAAACCGAAGTAAAAAACCAAAACCGAACTTCTCGGTTTTTCATTTTCTAGAAAACCGAATGGTTTCTAATGTTTGAAAAACCGAAGTTTTTTAAAACCGAAAAACCGAACCGAAGTTTAGAAAAAAACCGAATGCCCAGCCCTATCCGGCGAGCATCTGGACCGGCCAAACGGAACAAGGGCTGGTTCCAAGCTTCGGCCGAAACCGAATTCATGCCCCAACCAGTGATTCCCCTAAGTTAATTGCACGAATGGCTACCCAAATGTCCCTGGCCATGGACGCAGCGGAAGTAATCAATAGAACCGTGCGTTCCTAGTGATCTACGGTAGTTTAGTTCAAACTAAAGGGCCAAGGAGTTTGAGGAGAGCTTAGGGATGTTAGAATAAGACTAGAGACAACATGATCGGACCTGATTTGCGCTGACCACGGCGAAGTGTTCTTGCGGCTTGTTTGAACCGATTTGGGGGAAATGTGGAATTCGAGCTCGCTGGTGATCGGCTGGGGGCAATACTGGGTGGCTAGGTGTGTGATGACCTTGCGGAGCTCGCGGTGTCTTCAATTTATAAGCTTAGTGAGCGGTGGCCGTGAATTTGGACGAGACGCGCGGCGGTCAGAGAACGGGGAAGTTCACTGGCGCGGTGAATTCGTGTCTGATGCCGTGGCAATTACTCCGGCGATCAACGGGGAGCGAGAGGAGGTCACGGCGATGCGGTGGAAGTGCATGGACACGCGATGCAAGGCCGGGAAGCGGCGGTCATCGGTGTACTTATCCAATTCCGTCGTGGTGAACGCTTGTACGGTGGCCGAAATACTTTACTGGCCGGAGTTATCCACGGCGATGATCTCCAAGTGTTATCGAGTTGATTTGGTCACGAGTCACGGCGGTGATGGCACGAATTTTTGCGCAGGGAGGTCGCCAGCGGTGAGGTTGCCGCGCTGGCGGCCTGATCTGTTTTGGACACTTTACCATGGCACTGCTTCATCAGAGCGCCTGACAGAGCAGGTTTAGCGCTGATTTACTCCCAATTTGGTGTAGTGACCGAGCTAGCTCTCTGTACCAAAGTTATAGCTTGATAAACCAACTTTAATTTTGTTACATGGTGCATCCTCGAAAGATCACAGGATCATACCCAAAATCGAACTCTAAGTTCATCCAGTCTCACTGCCATTGGAAAATTCAAACTTAAAATGACCTGACAGCCTGACTTTGAGGGTGATTATCTCTAATTTTTTCACAACAACCTAACTTACTCTCTTAAGCAAAATTGTTCTCCTTAGATAGGTCTACATAGTTGATGTGGTGACCTAGGGCAAAAACCCTAGAATTTGGAAGTTACAAGGCTCCAAAGTTGAGCCCTCAACACTGAATTTCAGACTTAGTATAGAACTCAATTGAGGCCTATTTTGCAAATAAGTCCAAAATCCAAGGTTTATCTTACAAATCCACACATTTGTGAACCAAATGACTTTATATACTTTAACATAATAGTTTTCACACTTTAGTCCCAATGTGCACTACTTTTGCACATAGGCCCCTAGGGTTTGAATTTAGGGTTTTCTAGGGTTTCAATTAGGGTTTCTGGTTTCTCAGGGGTATGAATGTAATGTAGATCCATCTTTAGTAACATTTTTTATTGTTTTACTTAAACCTTAGGGTTTTCTCAATTTGGGTCATGTTTTACCCCTTTAAACCCCATTTAGGGTTAGGTCCCCTATTCCAGGGTTCTATTTGCAAAACACTAGAACAATACAACTTGTTTGAAATTTTTACCTAGTGAATGCACTCTAGGTGTGTCAAACATATGCAATGTCAATGTTTATGATGTCATGCTCAAGTTTTAGTAACAGTAACACCAGGAGTGTTACACATATCATGCTCGATATTGCTCATGAGTTAGTAATTACTAGTTTAAACTCGTGTGAACCTCATTGTTGCACATGTGCACATTTAGGTAATATATCACCATGTGCTAACCCCTGTTGCTCAAAAGAAAAGTTGCTCATCAATAAATAAAGGAACAAGAAAGCAAAGCAAATAAGGAGAAGACGTCGTGCTCAAGATATTTACAAACATGTGGTGAATAGGCTTTAGGAAGAAGGAACCACAGCAAGGGTCAAACTCTGCGAGAAAGAAGCTCCTAAGGCAATAAGTGAAGCAATCAACCTGAACAAAGAAAAAGGTAAAGATTCAATTAGTCATGTTGGTTGCACTAATCATCTCTCTATGTTATCCAAGAGCAGAAAGAGAAGAGGAAAAAGGAGGTGCTTCAAGTGCAATGAGTCAAGCCACCTCATTGCTTCTTGTCCATACAAAGACAAGGATGAAGGGATGAGGAGATGTTTTGGATGCAACGATAAGGACCATATGATCACTTCATGTCCGCTCATGAAGAATCAAAGACCTACACCCTCCAAGATGACCCTCACTAAGGAAAAAGACAAACAACAAGTGACATGTTAGGTTGAGCGACGCTTCTGCTACATATATGGTGATCATGGTCATCTATCCAAGGTATGTAAGAAGGGCAAGGTTCCTAAGCAAGTAAGTTTATCTCAATCTTATTCGCTTAGGAGACCCAAACCATACACTTGTGCTAGATCAGTAATGAGATCACCTAGAACTAGCACAATTGCTATATGGGTACCAAAGGCTCTTTTGGATGATTGTTATGGACCCATCCCGAGATGGGTACCAAACTGTGCCAACTAGACCATGCAGGTACCTCGAGATGGACTAGAGACCATGGGAGAGCTTAAGATGGTTAATTCAAACTCTATGCTCAAGCTGTCAATTTTTTATTGTCTATTTATTGACCCAAGGTTAAATAATTATGTAATACTAATCCCATGTTCATCTCGAGTTAAATAAGTTGTAGAGGTCTTTAATCATTATTGGCGAATCAAGCAAAGGACCTTGATGAGAATCTGCAACTTGCTCTCCAAAGGACGGTACCCGTGTATCTTAAAGTGCATTATTGCCAATCAGTATTGCTCTTAAGTTGGATTATTGTGCTACTTATCTTTGGAGTAGTTATGCTTTTAAGATTGCCTGTGTTGAATACCTTTTAATCAATGGTCCATGATTTCCAAGATCATAATGATGCTTGCTTAATCATAATTGTGTGTTCTATATGTTATATCTCTTGAATCTTTCAATGGGTAGCTTTTAATTTGATATATTCACCATGATTTAACTCTTTTTGCGTTCATGGATAAACTTGTATCTTTTTGTAAGTTATGCTATATGGTTTTTAATGATTAACCTATGTGCTAGCATGACAATTTTGTTTAGTCCACTTAACATGATTTCTTTGTATTGGAACTCTATGTATAACAAAACAAGAATCCGTGTTGTGCCCCTAATGCACCCTCTTGAGCTATAAGGTGCATGAGCAAAAGGAGCCCTAAATTGGTGACAACGGGTGCTCTCATGGCAATTTAGGAAAAGCAAAGGTATGGAGAGTGGAACTATGCAATTTCATTGAATATCTTGAAGTTCCGTTAATTGTGATCATAGTTATGTTCTTGTCTTTCAATTGGTAGTATCTTGGCTTAGGCGCCTTATGCCTTAAAATGTTGTTTCCTTTGGTGTACTTAAAATGAAGAACTTCTTAATCTTGGTGAGCTTAGACATTGTGCTTTATATGATCTTGTCATCTTTCAATTGGTGTACGTGTTGCAATGATCATCATGTGTGAAGCGTGCCTAGGTTGTTTTTAATGTTATATATCCTGGGGCATGCATTGTTTCCACTAGTCAAGTTGTATTATGACATCTATTCAATTGGTATCTCTCTGTGATGCAATTGATATATTATGCCTAGATCGAGGAATGTTGTGATTCCCTCTAGTTCTGAGGATGCTAGAATGTGCAAGGTGCAAGTCATTCAAATACTTGATGCACAACTTTAGGGGGAGCACACATAACTTGTGTCTTTTAAGACTAACTATTTTTTGAGTGATCCTATATAGTCTTAAGGCAGAAAAGGGAAGATGAGCAAGAGCAATCAAGGCTTGGGTACCTCCATAAGTCAAGTATTTGGTAACTTAAGTTGTGAGTAATTGCATATTTATAGATTGCTCATGCTCTATAATATTTGGTGATACTAGATGCTTATCTTTAAATATCATGGAGCTATGACAATAATGATTTTTTAATTAGTAGCCTTGGTAGTGTGCTTCAATTGATATCTTTTAGTAATCACTAGAATAGAAGCTTCATCTTGTGCCACAATACTATAACTTGTTCTAAGTCTGGTGTCTTAGCAACAAGAAAAGGTCAGGATAAAGGATCAGGCACAAGTGTGAAGGAGCTTCCTAGAGATTAAACTCTCAAGATGGAAAGTACATCACAACAGGGTAAAGGTACAAAAGGAAGTGTTAACCTTTTATGTATTTGTATCTTAATTTTCCTCCAATGCTTGTGTTGCATATGTTTAATGTGTAAGGGGGAGTAATGTTCGTGTGTTGTATTTCACCTACTAAATACCCTGCTGTCCCTTGACATCATCCTATGTTCTTGCTTGGATATGGTTTTGGTGTTTGATGTCAAAGGGGGAGAATTTTGTGCATTAAAGCTTAGGTTTCCTTGAGTTCCTTTGATCTTAAGGAAGGATTAGGTTTTCTTGAATTTTGTGCATTAAAACTTAGGATTCCTTGAGTTCCTTTGATCTTAAGGAAGGATGTGTTAGTTTGAGTTCCTTTGTTCTTAAGGAAGGATGTGTTAGTTTGTAATTCTTATCATATGCTTCTTGTTGTATCATATGGTGATGATGCAAAACTAGTGCTTCCATTGATATGAATTAATTGGCATCTATTGTGTTTATCCTGTAATAGATATTCATGTGGTTATGGTGCTTTAAAATTGCTTTAAATTGGTATCTTAATAGTGAATAGTGGTAGGTTGATATTCCTATGGTATATTCATTCAATTGGTGTTTAAATCTGATTCTGTGCATATGTTTAATTATAGACAATGCACCCCACAGGTGCTAAGGTGTAGTAATGCTTTGACTTAGCCTAAGTATGTGCAATTTGGCATATAAGCCCAAAATTAAGATTTTGATGTAAGCACATATTTAGGGGGAGCATTCTATAAACTTAGAATTCAAAATTTGTGCTTTAAATCTTACTCTTATGTAAGCTTTAATTGTGTTGCCATCAATCACCAAAAAGGGGGAGATTGAAAGCTCTCTTGTGGGTTTTGGTGTTTAGATGACAACCTAATTAAAGGACTAACAAGTGTGCTAAGTGTTGAACAGGTGCTGAATGCAAAGCGAATAGGGTTCAACACAAGTAAACAGGTGTGATGGTCCAAAGACGGAATTGTCTAAAGATAATGGACATCACAAGAAAGATGGACATTGCTTAAGTAAGACTTGATGTGCATAACTTGGAGACAACGGATCAAACCAAGGATGGAAGCAAGAAGAGCTTCGAGGTACCGAGTGCACGGGAGAAAGTCAAGGAGACCAGGAACCCAAAGCCAGGGGTGAAGAAGAAGACTTGCAAAGTCAAGGCTGATCTTGTTAAGAGTTATGATGCATCAAGGAACACTACATAAGGACATGACTTACAACCAATGAGGTAACATCTACAATTATGTGGTGTAAGTCATAAGGCTCAAGACCAAGGTCAAAAAGTGAACAAGGTCACTGGAAGGAGAACTAATGTCAAAATCAGAACTGGAAGCAGCCCAAAAGAGCTAAGTGCACCTTGATCTTTACATTGGGTTGTTCCTATGTTTGGAGATATTCTATGTGACCTTTGCAGGATGTTGGAGCTCAGAAATGTCAATCTAGATCAAGTCAAGTTGACTTGATGGTTTATGAGTCCAACGTCAATCCCAATCATGCCAAATGCTAAAGAAGTGCAAAACGAGAACAAGGTGTGTTTCTAGACTTAGTGAATTGTTTTCGAGTACTAACATATTCTACCTAAGTGCTAGAAACAGCGAGAAAAGAATTACAAAAGTCTTGGCTTGGTGCAGCTAAAACACTGCTCAGTCTGGCACACCGGACTGTCTGGTGGTGCACCGGACAGTGTCCGGTGCGCCAGGCTGAGCTCCGGTGAATAGGCCGCTCTCGGGAGAAGTTTGGCGGCGTATGGCTATAATTCACCGGACTGTCCGGTGGTGCACCGGACTGTCCAATGAGCCAACGGTCGACTACGCCAACGGTCGGCAGCACGATCAGCGGGCGACGCGTGGCCTGAGCCAACAGATAGTTGGCGCACCGGACAGTGTCCGGTGAGCCAAGACGACCGTTGCTCCAACAGTCAGTTGAGCCCGATTTGGAAGGAGATCGCACACCGGACAAGCTACAGGACCTATCCGGTGGTGCACCGGACTGTCTGGTGCGCCACCCGATAGAAAGCAAATATTGCCTTCCAAAATGAATTCCAACGGCTTCTAGGCCCCTTGGGTCTATAAAAGGGACTCCTAGGCGCCTCCAACAAACACACAAGTGCAGCCAACAATTATATACATCACTCGGATCGATTCTCTCTCTCCCTCTCGTGTATATCTCTCTAGTTTGTGTAGAAGGCAAAGCTATAAGCCTTTAGAGAGTGGAGAAGTGCTGCTAAGAGTTAGAGCATAGTCTTGAGCACATTGTTACTCTGCCGGAGTGCTGTCAAGAAGAGTGTAAGCAACCACGACTTTGTTGTAACCAACATCAACATAGTGGAAGGCTCTATCTGTCACACTGACAGATCTGAGCAAACGGAGGAAGGAGTTGAAATAGACTCCAAGCCCAGGTGTGGCTAACTCTAATGAGGACTAGGCAAGCATTTCAGGCTTGGCCGAACCTCGGGATAAATCCCTGTGTTTGTGTGCTTCGCGCTGTATTATGTGTTGTCTCTCTGTCTCATTCACTTTTTATATCTGCACTTCAACACTTATCTATGGTACAAGTTATATTTAAAGTGCAGGGCATTTTAAGACAGGATCTTCTATTCCGCTGCAACCTACTCGAAGGGTCCTTCATTCCACTGCGATCCAGCCTTCGAGTAGAGTAAGAATTTCAGTTTTAAAGTGATAATTTTTATTCGCCTATTCACCCCCCTCTAGGCGACATCCAGATCCTGTTCCCGGGCAAAGGGAACTTTCACTCCAACGCTGCCTCCCGCCGCCAAGTGGGGCGTGGCTGTCCGTCCACCGCACGGGCGACGGTCGCGCCGTGCGCAGGCCCGCCATATCCGTAGCGTCCCTTGTGCCGCCGGCCACGCTGCTCCAACGCCGTCCGGGGGGTTGTACAAGATGTCGTACGCCGTGGAGGTGGCAGCCATGTTCTTGGATGGTTTTGTCCTCACCCCTGTAGGAGGGCAGGGGCGAGGGCCTCTTCAGCACGGCGCACATGCTGTGGTGGTCACCGTCGCTGGCAAGCCATCGGCGCGGAGGTGGCTGCTGTCGTCGGTGCTGAGGTGGTCGCCTCCGCTAGCGAGGCTGCCCATTGAAGAGGTGGTTTCCTCTGCTGACGAGCCGCCCAGAGCCGAGGTAGTCGCTGTCGCTGGTGAGGCTGCCCAGTGCAGAGGTGGTTGCCTCCGCTGGCGAGACCACCAGCGCCACCTGCCGTCGAGCCTCCAACTCTTTGGCTTTAATGGCCTCGTTGTCGCCCCCTGTAGGACGATGGGGGCGAGGACCTCTTCGCAATGGCGCACGCATTGAGGCGGTCATCACCGCTTTCACGTCGTCTTGGAGGATTTCGCAAGGACAGCGGCCGCGAACTTCCAATGCGACTCCACTGGCGTCTGGTAGTTTATACCTGCAGAGTAGAGATGGAACTAGGATTCCACTTGAAGGCGGATGTAATACGTTTTCTTTTTGTAAGGTACTTTTTGAGTACTACTTATCAAGCAGTGTTAGCACTTATCTGTGTACCGCCTGTTCCTACTGTGTGTGATGTTGTTGACTCCTCCCTGGTACCTGGCCCCCCGCCTGGGATGCATGCTTGATGTGTCGAGGTTGGATACCAGCGTATCTGAAAGGGTTGTCAACAACTCTCGGGAGACAGCCTCAGCCGGGATTTGGATCTGTACACAGCTTCAGCTAGGGAGCGTTAGTAGTACACCCATAGGGTCCCTTGTCTGATATTAGCCATCCTTTGATACATGCTCGGGACTCATAGGGTTCAGTCTGGGTGGCCAAGTTGTGTGTCCAGACCCCCTTGGGTCGTGGCTCTAGATACTAGGACTCCTGTCACAGGGTGGTGGAGTGTGCAGGCTTACGGTAATGGACCAAACTAAGCGGCTACACGGCTTCAGACCACCCCAGGAGACAAGTGCCCATTTTCCTGAGCCGGACCCCAGGTTATCGGACCCACAGAACTATAGTACCAAATACTAAGGCACCCGTCACAAAATGGTGGGCTGTGTAGGCTTATGGTATGGGACTAGGCTAAGCGGCTACACTGCTCCGGACCACTCCATGGAACGAGCTCCCGTTCTTTGGAACAGGCCCCCGGGATGTCGGACCTCCTAGCTTTCGTAAATGGGGTCCTAGTTCCCAAGCCTGGCTGCTCAATTCAGATGTTATGTCAGGACGGATGGGAACCGTGCGGGTGGGTTAGATAAAAGGTATTATCTGAAAAACTACAAGGTAGGGCCATGGAGTAGCCATATGTCACTATCATAGGGGCATATCTGAGGGGGTAATTCTTTTCTTTATAACTTATCATGCATGGGTGCAGACCAACAGGCCGGGTTTATGGGGACGGACCTCACCGGGTTGGCGTACACGTATGCGTTACCTAGTTACAAAAGGGAAACAAATTCGACCCCTCAGACTTGCTCTTATGGATAGAACTTACAGAGATGCTCCAACACTGGGGGGAGGCACTCCTTCAGTCGTAGGTAGACGGTTACCCTCGGGTCGGCGCATTCCCGTTACCTTGAAGGGTCCTTCCCAGCTGGGGGAGAGTTGTGGAGCCCTTCTTAGCTTGGTACTTACCGTAAGACTAGGTCCCGACCCTGGGTCCCCATCTGTGTTTGACGAGGGAGCCCTCGTCTTCAGCTGTGGCCATTTCTGCATGCACCTGTCGGAAGTCTGGACCCGCGGGGAATCCAGAAGGGTTTCCGGGGGAAGGTAGGCTTAGGCCCCGTAGACCGGGGAGCACGGGGTCCCTCTGGGGGTCCGTATAGTTGTCCCCACCGGAGTAGGAGCCTCTGGCGAAGACATCCTTCAGGTCCCCCTTGGGTGACTGATACCCGAGGTCCCGTTCAGCTGTGGCCACCTCGTCGTCGTCGACCTTTTCTTTGCCAAGTCGGCGATGAGGTGGGGAGCCATCCTTGGAGGACTGCTCACGCCGTTTGCTGACATGTTTTGCGAGATCAATGATCTTGCGACACTCCGCGGCACTGTGGCGACTGTTGGGGTGCATAGGGCATGGGCCGCTGTTACCCCTCTGCGGCCGTGGGCGTTTGTTGTGGTCGCCCGGCCCCTGATCGCGGCTGCAACGACTAGAGCGGTGGACCACGATCTCTGGAAGTCGCGGTCCTTCTTCTTTTTCTTCTTACCATCCTGGGGGACGGCACCCGAGCCTCCCGACTGGGCAACCCCGGTTTGTGGGGCCGAGTGCCATGCATGGCCCTCGGCTGCTCTAGCGCATTTGTCGGCCAGAGCAAAGAGCGTGGGACAGTCTCCACGTCATGCGTGGCCAACTTCTCCAGTATTTTCTCATCATGTACTCCCTGTCGGAATGCCGTGATGATGGAAGCATCAGAGATGCGAGGTATAGTACCTCGCACCTTGGTGAAGCGGGAGATGAACGTTCGGAGAGTCTCCCCGGGCTCCTTCCTCACCGCATGGAGGTGGGCCTCCACACCGTGCTGCTGGTAAGCACTGGTGAAGTTCGCAACGAACCGCACGCAGAGCTCTTCCTAGGAGTAGACTGACCCTAGGGCGAGGTTCTTGAGCCAAGCCCGGGCAGGTCCAGACAAGGCGACATGAAAATATGTCGCCATCACAGCGGTGTTTCCACCTACTGCCGTTGTAACACCCCTGGTGTTACTATAACTAAAACTTGAGCATGACATCATAGCATTGGCATTGCATATGTTTGATACACTTAGAGTGCATTCACTAGGCAAAAATTTCAAACAAGTTGTATTGTTTAAGTGTTTTTGCAAATAGCACCCTAGATAGGAAACCTAACCCTAAATAGGGATTAAAGGGGTAAAACTTAACCCAAGATGAGAAAACCTAAAGGCTTTAGGGGAAAGAGTTATAAATATCCCCAAAAACAAAGTTGAGTCACATTTATACCCCTGGATACCAAAAATCTCAAATAGAACCCTGGAAAACCCTAAAACCAAACCCTAGGGACCTAAGTGCAAAATTAGTCCACTTTTGGACTAAAGTGCAAAAATCAAGTCAAATAAGTATCTTAAGTTATTTGGGTCACTCATATGTGAATTTGCAATCCAAAACTTAAGATTTGGACTTAAGTGCAAAAGTGCCACACTTAACCCTTTTGGGTTAAGTCTGGATTTCAGTGTGGTTCATCCAACTTGAAGCCCTTGTAACTTTTAAATCAGAGGGTTTTTGCCCTAGGTCACCACATCAAAATTGTAGTCCAATTATAGGAGAACAACTTTGTTTAAGGGTTCAAGCCATGATCTTATGAGAAATTTGGAGAAAAACCCAAGCAAAGATGGAATGTCAGACTGATTCAGTCTGAAATTCAGAGATTCAGTGTAATGGAGCCATCTTTGGAGTTGAATTCAACCATGATCTAGTTATCAAATGAATTCAGTCACTATAGTCGATTTGTAGCTGGTATGTAGACCTATAACTTTGGTGCAGAAAGCTTGCTCGGTTACTACACAAAATCGGGAGAAAATCTAGCCTCAAATCTCTCTGTCAGTTCATCTGAAAGGAACTCGCCATGGTACAGTAACTTGACTGGATCAGATCAACCGCGCGGCTGCCCTCAACGCCGGTGACCCTTCGCCGTGATTCACGCCGCCGCTGTTGGATTCGTGCTCTGGGTGAGTGGATAACGTCGTGCGGTAGAAGCCCCTCGCCGACGGTGAGCTGGAGGTCACTCCGGTGACATCACCGTGGCTCTCTCTCTCCCTCTTTGCGGCTGAGCGGATTAACACGCCGGCGACCACCGTCTTCCGGCCATGCGCCGCGTGGCTCTCGCTTTCCACCACACCACCGTGTCTTCCCCTCGCTCTCCGTGGCTCACCGGAGTAACCGCCACGCCTCTAGACACGTATTCACCGCGCCGCTCTCTTCCTCATCTCCGGCCACCGCACGTCCTGCTCAAAATTCGCGGCCACCGCCCGCTAGCGCTATAAATTGACCTCGCCCGTAGCTGCGTAGCATAGTCACCCACCCAGCTCCCAGTAATCGTGAGCAACCGTGCCTCCGAGAACTCGAATTTGGATTTCTACCCAAATCTACTTTCCGCCACCGTGAATCAAGCTCACCGTGGCCAGCTCGATTTAGGTAAGCTCAAGTCCCTCTGCTGCTTGTTCTAGCATCCCTCAGCTCCTCTCAAACTCCCTGACCCCTTTGATTGAGCTAAGTCGCCATAGTTCACCGGGAACACCTTCATCCATCCGCGACGTTCTCGGCCACTGTGGCCAGAGCTCCTTAGTCGATCATGAGCCAAATTAAGTTGGGGAAAACCATCTAGGTAGCCTCGATTTCATGTCGGTTGCTCGGAGAACCCAGCCGTAGCCCCAATCGACCGGTTCAGGCGCTCGCCAGAGCTCGGCGGGGCATGAACGCCGTCGAGGACGAGTCGGGTGAAGAAATAGAACATCAGGGGCGTTTCTGTAAATTGTCAGTGATACGTAGAAACAGTGAATAACCTCGTTTGCTGTTTGACAAAAACGCGGGGGCCGTTTTGCAAAACCGCCAGGGCGCGGGCGCGCGCAAGCACTTTCCCCCTCCAAGCTGGGCTACTGGGCTGAAATCAGCTGTAACACCCAAAATTCTGAATTTGGAATTGGTAGAAGAAATCTGAACAAAGTATCATTGGGAAATAAGAAAATGAGGAGAAAAAGAATTTTTCTTTTAAAGGAAACCATTTATACATCTCATGAAATAAATAAACAAGGAGAATAAAACTTAAACTAGTAATAATAAAATAGTATGGTTTATATTCACCCTTGGATTTCAATTGATACATTTGAAAAATCTGAAAACTAAAATAGAAGTATAAATTTGAATTTGGAATAGAAAATAGAAAATAAAAGAGAAGGGAAGAACTAAGAAAAATATTACATAAAATAAAATAAATAAACATCCTTCACACTTATATTAATAAATTATACCTTTCAAACTGAGGACAAGTTATTCACAAAGTTTAAACTCAAACTTGAATTCAAATTGGATTTGAAAATGGAGAAAAGAAAATAGAAAATAAAAAGAAAAAGAGAAAGGAAGCCAGCTGGGCCGACTTCAACTCATTCGGCCCATCTCCGCTTTTCACCGTGCGGCCCAACTTCTCCCGCGGGCGCGCTCGTGCGCGTTTCAGCAGCCACTGACAACACGGGACCCGCCTGCCAGCCTCTCCACTCGCTGCTCTGCTGGACCCACTGACCAGTCGCCCACTCACGTTCACTGTCTCTCGCTCACTGACGCGTGGGGCCGCATTGTCATCTTCGTCCTCCCAACGGAACGCGCGATCCCGCCGCATGCGTGGTTACCGAATCCGCCGTGGTGGTCGGGGAGTTCGGCTGGCCGGGCCGGCTCAACGACCCCCCTATCTTCTCGAGCGCGGACTCGGACACCTTGCAGGGTACAAATAGGTAGCCGGCGCTCTTGAAACAACTCAGTTCGTCGTACGTCGAGAGAAACCGAGTGCCGCCGCCGGTGAACTCCCTCGGTGAGGGTGGTTTTGCTTCGGTGTGTGGCCAGGGGTGATCGTAATCGTCCGTGGAGTCTGTCCGCGCCTTCAATTTGGAACCGCGTGGCCTTGGGGTGGCTCGAATTGCTCACCGTTGTTCGAGCACCGCCGCGGGTCCGCTCCTCTCCGTGGCCAGCTCCCTCCACTGCCCTCCATCCGCGGTACGTGCTCTAATCGTGTTCGCCATCATTCCCTCTAGGTGTAGCACCGGTTAATTTGGGGATTTGTGGCGTTCGGGCGCGGATTTGGTTTGCTCCGACAAGGGACCGCCGTGGTCGGGGGCGGCGCTGCCGTCTCGGGGGCTCGGGGTAGGGGATGGGTTGCCAGCCGTTGATCTGGCGGCCAACGGCTGAGATTAGATCAGGCGATACCCTTTCGGGATGTCATCTGTGCCGTTGGATTTGGATCGGGCGTACGAGATTCTATCGCTAGTGTTTTAAATCGTGACCGTAGCCTTTTGATCCGACGGTCTGTGTCGCGTACCGATTCACTGATATGAAGATCTAATCTGGGCCGTCCACTCTTGATCGGATGGTGCAGATTAGCGCGTACCCCTTCGGCCCAGCATTTTTGCTAAAGAGTCCCTGCGTTTAGTTGAAATCAACCCGCCGTCCACCGCGGGTGTAGTTTGAGTCTTAGGTTTATTTGCACAGAGACCCCTGCACTTTTCAGTAAATGAGGCCCAGTCCAGAGAGTTATAAAATCAGGAAAATTAATTAGAAAATGAGTTTTTAATATAAAAATAATTGCTAGAACTTAGATAATTCATAGAAAATTCATTTTAGCTCCAAATTGAACCATTCCAGTTTCTAAAATTTTGTAATAATATTCTTCATCATTTAGTGTCTCTGTTTTGACATGAACTCTGTCAGGAAATTTATTTATCATTTAATCATATTTTAATCACATTAAACCTTAGGAAAATCATAACTTGAATTCTACAACTCCAAAATTAATAATTCTTTTTCCTGTGATCTTATTTTAATATGTAGATTATTAATATGTATTTTGGCATATATGTTTGGTGTAATGTTAATTTTGCCTATACACTGTTTGTTTGTATTGCTACGACTAGCAGTGAGGTCACGAGTCACCTGAAGATCATCCTGGTACCTGGATTCTCAAGGCCCAGGCAAGTTGTGCCCTTGATCACTTCTTTTCACCTACTCATGTTCTAATTAATCATAATGATCTGCATAGGTTAATTTTGCTGGGACCCAATAGGTTACCCTAGTTTGTCTATCTTTATACCTTGTTTACCACTGAACCATCTGGGTAGTACTTGCTAGTGCTTTATGTGGTTTTGGGTATGAAGATACAATATTCATGATCATACTTTTATTATCAGTTGTTATTACTGTTCATGATGAGATCATTATGTTAATTGGAACATGGAGCGACCACCCGGGAAAACAGTGCTACCACAATGGTGGAATGGGACGCCCTTGGCTGATTAATTAGGAAAGCTAGTGGAAGACTACCTTACCCGAAAGGGGCAAGGGCAGTAGGGGAGAGGTCAGTGCGGGGAGGCCCTCGGGAGGATTTTGCTGCGATGGCGGTCCTGCAAGGGATTCCTGTACTGGATCTTCCTATAAACTGTAGCGGGTTTTCGGAAGCTAGTGGAACTTTGTAAAGGCCTCGTAGTGGATCCCTAGCCATTCACCTCGGAAGTGTCTAAGGGCTTTGCAAACCCTGGCGACATGGGATACACGACTTGTGGGTAAAGATGCGCAACCTCTGCAGAGTGTAAAACTGGTATACTAGCCGTGCTCACGGTCATGAGCAGCTCGGACCCTCACATGATTAATTTATGGAACTAAATTCAATTTGTCATATGCATTGCATTGCAGGTGATGTTGTTACTTTTGTTCTATTACTTAATTGGGTTTGATATTTACTTATACTTAGTAACTGCTAATAAAATTTTGACCAACTTTAAAAGCAATGCTCAGCTCTAACCATCTTCTTTGGTAAGCCTTACACTTCACGTGGGCTCCCACCTTTGGCGAGTTCATGCACATTATTCCCCACAACTTGTTGAGCGATGAACGTATGTGAGCTCACTCTTGCTGTCTCACATACACCACAGGTCAAGACCAGGTACTGCAGGATGATGCTCATGGAGGATGCTGCGATGAGTTCGTGAGAGGTCTAGGTCGTCGTCTCCCAGTCAACTTTTGGGTTGCTGGACCGTTGTCTCCTTATAATGTAATTATTTATTTTGTATAGAACTCCTGTTATTTAGTAAAGATGTGACATTCGATCCTGTGCCACTATACATCATATGTATGAGACTTGGTCCCAGCATACCTGGTGTTTATGTTAACCCCGGGTTTTGGACCCCTAAAATCCGGGTGTTACATCAGCCCAGTACTATTCATCTGTTTTTCTTTTTCTTTTATCTCCAGAGCCAAAACAATTATAGAAAACAGTAGAAAAATGGCAAAATTGTGAAACCAATTTTCCTAGGTTTCTTATTTTCCCTAGAATTTAGTAAAAATAGTTTTGTGATTTTTATGTTAAATAAGGAATTTTAGGGCATTTAAAGGAGTTAAAAGTATTAGTTATGGATTTTTAGAAAATTATTGGTAAGTCCAAAAATGCCCAAACTTTTTATGGGAACTTAAAACAATATTTAGAAGCCTTGGGTAGGGTTTGAGTTAATTTGGACCATGTTTGATAATTAGAACCCAAAACCACCCCCCTGCCCTGTGAACTCCTTTACCGACTCCGGAAACCCTAGGTTCTCGGAGTACCGTGAAGGAAAGTTGTACTCAAGACTTAGATAATAAGTTTATATTATCTTCGCATCCTCATGAGCATCCCATGGCATCCATTCTTATGCATATATATGGTTATGTTAGAACACGAAGAAGAAGAAGAAGTCACTGAAGAGGGGACTCCACCAACCTCAGATCTTCAAGCAGGCAACTGCTTTTATTTCGATATTTGTGGATCCGAGCAGGACTCACCTGTTAACAAAGGCAAGCCCTGGTGCATTTGCCACCCTCCTTGTTGTTTTAAATCTTTCTCACTTATTTGATGCATTAGGTGATATGAGTTGATTGATAAAACAATTCCTGCATTACCTTCCTTGAATTTTATTACCTTCCTTGATCACCCGTTTTACAAAAAGATTTTGATGCTTAGCCTTGCTTTAGAAAAACAAAATGTTTGTTTTTACAAAAGATGATGTGGCAAAAGTGGGTGGGGTGTTTTTGAAAATAAAATTTGATGGTGGATCCATCAGGGCCTTGATGGATTCAACATCTGGAAAAGATGTACCTCTGCCAGGTACCAAGTTTTTGGGTTGAAAAGATTAAGCTGAGACCGGGCGGGTGACTTGCACGAGAAAGGAGTCTCGGTGTAGTGTCTCCGTCTGAGTCAATTAAGGACCTTGTCGATGTAGGCTTGTTGATCGAGGACCCTTTAACTGGTCACATGCCTCGTCATGGGTAAGCCTTGCCTCGGGCAGACTAAGGCCGGAATAAGATAACACGAAATGGGCGTGGAGCGGTAGCGAGAGTAGCGTGTACCCTCCATGGCAAGAGGCTGGACGGTGGTGTATCTGTGCTCTCGGTTTGCGTGAACCTGATCCGGTCTTAAGAACCTCGGTGGCGGGTTGACATATGCAAGGGTTAAGTGCTACATATGTCGTGTGATTGGAGATCCTCAGCTGAGTATAATCGATTCGGATCGCCGTACCTTCGCGGTTATGAAGACTTGGTCACTACCCTACACGTAGCATTCCACTAAAGATAATGGGTATTTGTTAAGAAATTGGCTAGTGCAGGACCAGCGATTGAACTAGGGTAGAAAGAACTCTAGTTGCAGGTAATTGAACTTAACTGGTCAAATAAAATTGGATTTTTAAGGATCCACTTTAGTAAGCATTTATGCAAAACAGAGTCTTTAAGTATTGAGAAGCCTTACCTTGACTCCCTAAAAGCCAGCATACCCTTGAGAGTCTTTTCTTTAGTCGGGTAAGTCTTGCTGAGTAATTCCATACTCAGGGTTTATCCCTTCGTTGTTTTTAGGTGAGGAAGTAGCAGATTTCTGCTGCTTCTGTGCCAAGGTGGTTCCCAAAGAAGAAACACAAGACTGAAGTGCGGGAGGACTTGGTCCTCCATATAGATCCTTTACTTAAATCTTCTTGGGAGGAGTTTTTGCCTCCCTTGGTTTGTATAATATTATTACTCTGCACTCGTTTTTAGTTCTGGTCTGTAATAAAACAACTTGAGCTTGCTTTTTAAATAAATGTAAGTTATGTAAATCGCTTTCGCATTTCTTTATCTCTGATGTTCTGTAATGTCTGCAAGACGGGTGAATCGTTCCTGGTAAAGTAAGGAAAGATACCGAACTTGTCGAGTAATTCAGGGGCACCTACAGGGTTGTCTGAAGTCCGTTAGACAAGGACAACTGTAGGTGGGCCTAATTACTTGGGGGTTCCGTCACAGCTGGTATCGGAGCGTAGCCCTTCTTTGCAGACATTATGAGGCATCTTCAAAAGGATTTTTGAAAGTCTTACCTAAAAATTCTTTTCTCTTCTTACCTAAGTATTCTAAAGAGTCTATCTTAAAGACCAGATAGGAAGAGTGCAATATATAGAAGGTTGAATCGACTAAGGTTGATTCTATACTTATTCATGCATCATGCTAAGGATTATGCTAATAAATTTTCCCCTTAGAAAGATGCCGCCACGCACAAGGCTAACGACACGTAAGTCAACGGGACCAATTGGAGTACCCCGGCATCAACTAGCCCCTCGACATGAAAGCAGCAGCAGCGGAAGTAATGACCCCATAGGAGACCTTGAAGCCCAAGTGAGTCGACTTCAAGCAGAGCTGCAACACAGGACCAATGCTTGGGTCGCAGACGGAGATAGAATCAATGAACTAAGAAGGGACATCCGTCACCTGCAGGATCAGCTTGCTGATCGAGACTTAGCACTTGACTGGGCAGTACAGTCTCATTTGCTGGCATGTGCTAAGGAAGCAAGGGCTCAGGCTCGAATTAAAGAACTTAGCTCAACTGTCGACGACCTGCAGGTCTACTGCAATACGTTGCATGAGGAAGTCCATATACTATACTCACAATTACACCCTAGTGTGCCTGTGCACTCTGCTGAGGCAGAAGCCAGACCCTCTCACGTTGCGGGACGCGCGTTGGGTGGGGAGTTAGACCTTTTTGAACCCCCTCCTTCTTTGAGGTTGGTTGACGTCTGGACTCCCACACCTGACGATGAGGCCGCCAAAAGTAACGGAAAGCAGGACTAATGGTGTAATAGAAGTAGAGTAGTGTATTGTAGAATGCACGGTTGTATAATAGGTTGAACTTTTGTATAATGGGTAATGTATCCTGTTATGTAATATCGAGTCTATATCATTACTTTTTATAGTAATGTAAAATGGAAGGTCTCTTTGGCATATTATGTTTATTCAAATGTTTTTGCCTCAGATGCCGACCAGGACTCGCGGACAGGACGCAGCCGGAACTTCTGGGGGTCGGGATGTCACCCCAAATCCACCTCCGGTTCCACCCACGCTAGCCGAGGCGATTGCCACCTTGGTGAATGCCACCGCAGACAATACCCGCTTCCTTAGGGAAATGGCGGGTCAACAGCAGTTCCAGCAGCAGGCAGGAAGAGGTTTTCAGCAAGGTCCCCGTGAAACCACCTATCTGGACTTCTCCGAAACTCGTCCACCTCTATTTACCAAAGCAGAAGACCCGCTAGAAGCCAACGAGTGGATACGAGTTATTGAACAAAAGTTTGGCCTTCTTCGTTGTTCTGAAACACAGAAGCCATTGTTCGTGGCACAGCAACTACGTGGCCCTGCCAGTACTTGGTGGGGAAATTTTGTGGCTATCCAACCTGACAACCATCAAATCACCTGGGAAGAATTTAAAGCAGCCTTCCGTGAGCACTACATACCGGAAGGGGTGCTGCATATGAAACAAGAGGAATTCATGAAGCTGAAATAAGGAGGAGACACCATCAATCAGTATCTTAACAAGTTTAATCACCTGTCGCAGTATGCCATCGACCAGGTGAATACTGATTTGAAGAAAAAGAACTGTTTTATGAGAGGTCTAAATGACCGGTTGCAGCGAAAGATGGCCACATGTATTGATCTCACATATGGAAAGGCTGTCAGTACAGCCTTATCTGTGGAAGCAAAATACGCAAGTTCTGGGAAGAATAAGGGATTCAGTGGTGAGAGGCCTAATCAGGGCCAAGCGAAGAGGCAACGGTTCGTCATCCGGCCTTCTAGCCAAAACCGTACTTTTTCCCGTCCACCAGCATTCCCTTTCAAACAGCCCATTATTATCCGCCCCAACAATACCTCCACTCCCCGAAATCAGCCGGGTGCCCCAGGCACTCGGTTCCCTACCTTGCCCAGCTCTTCCACTGGGTGTTTCAATTGCGGCAAGTCAGGACATTTTATCAAAGACTGCCCATACCCCAAGCAAAATCAATCCAATGCTCAGCAAGGAACTGGGAAGTCCACTCAGCCCAAGGGAAATGCTGTGGGGAGAAATACCAAGAAAACGGGGCGTGTATACTACACTCAAGTGGCCACTACACCGGAAGGAGAGCCGGTGATGATGGGTACGTTTCCCGTGGCCAGTCACCCTGCAATTATTCTTTTTGATTCTGGTGCTTCGCATACCTTCATTAGCAAGAAATTTGTGGAGCAACATCACATTGCATGCCATGAATCAAGAGAGGGATTTAAAATTCATTCACCTGGGGGACACATTTTTACTAGAGAAGTGGCCTATGAAGTGCCAGTAACAATGGCCAGACGGAACTTTCCTGCTAACATGATTGTTCTGAAAGGCCAGGATATAGATGTAATTTTGGGTATGAATTGGTTAACCCAACACAAGGCAATCCTCAACACTGAACTCAGAACCGTCAGGTTGAGCTATAATCAAGAAGAAATTCTTTTGTCTCTCCTCGAAACCAATCCAGCCAAAGCTTCTGGTAGAATATTTGAAGCCATTGTACCGGAAATCAAGAACATTCCGGTAGTATGTGAGTTTCCAGATGTATTTCCGGAAGATTTGCCTGGACTACCCCCTGAAAGAGATGTAGAATTCGTAATTGAGCTAAAGCCCGGTACGGCTCCCATCTCCCGAAGATCGTACCGTATGCCCCCTAATGAGTTAGCGGAATTGAAGATTCAATTACAAGATCTACTGAATAAGGGATTCATCCGGCCAAGCTCGTCCCCATGGGGTTGCCCCGCCATTTTTGTTAAGAAGAAGGATCAAACCTTGCGGATGTGCGTGGATTATCGACCCCTGAATGAGGTCACCATCAAGAATAAGTACCCTCTTCCAAGGATCGACATCTTATTTGATCAACTGACTGGGGCGAGGGTATTTTCCAAAATTGATCTTAGGTCGGGCTATCACCAAATCCGTATTCGGCCCGAGGATATACCGAAGACCGCATTTACTACACGGTATGGATTGTTTGAATACTTGGTAATGTCTTTCGGGCTCACAAATGCTCCTGCCCACTTCACCTATTTGATGAACTCGGTGTTCATGCCCGAGTTGGACAAGTTCGTCGTGGTCTTCATCGACGATATTTTAATATACTCTAAAAATGAAGAGGAGCATGCTCAGCATCTACGGATTGTATTGACGCGCCTGAGGGAACATCAGCTGTATGCCAAGTTCAGCAAGTGCGCGTTCTGGCTGGAGGAAATTCAATTTTTGGGGCACGTGTTATCAGCTAAAGGAATTGCGGTAGATCCTAGCAAGGTCAAAGATATTCTGGAGTGGAAACCCCCAACCACTGTTCACCAAGTCCGGAGTTTTCTTGGACTAGCTGGATATTATCGCAGATTCATACCCGATTTTTCTAAGCTTGTGAAGCCAATCACAAGTTTATTGAAGAATGATATTAAGTTCAATTGGTCTTCTAAGTGTAATGAAGCCTTTGAGCAATTGAAGACATTATTAACCACTGCTCCGGTATTGGCTCAACCGGACATCACTAAGCCTTTTGATGTATATTGTGATGCATCTGGCAGTGGGCTCGGCTGTGTACTGATGCAAGAAGGCCGAGTAATTGCGTATGCTTCAAGGCAGTTGCGCCGACATGAGGAGCATTATCCAACTCATGATCTGGAGCTAGCTGCTGTGGTTCATGCCCTGAAAATATGGCGTCACTATCTGCTGGGAAATATCTGTCACATATATACAGATCATAAAAGTTTGAAGTACATCTTTACCCAGTCAGAGTTAAATATGAGGCAAAGACGATGGCTTGAGCTCATTAAAGACTATGAACTAGAGATCCATTATCACCCAGGCAAGGCCAATGTGGTGGCAGATGCATTGAGTCGTAAGACTTCCTGCCACTGTCTTATGGCAAAGACCTCCGAGAACACTTTATGTCAAGAAATGGAGAAGCTAAACCTGGGGATAATCCAGCAAGGGACTCTAAATCAGCTAAAGCTTGAGTCAATCATTCTGCAAAAGATAATTGATGCTCAAAAGGATAATCTGGGTATGAAGCACATACGAGAGAAGATAAGGGCTGGAACAGCCAAATGTTTCAAGGAAGACGATCAAGGTGTGTTATGGTTTAACAACCGCATAGTAGTGCCAAAGAATGAAGAACTCCGCCAGCAAATCTTAGATGAAGCGCATCTTAGTCGCTATTCTATTCATCCGGGAAGCACTAAGATGTATCATGATCTAAAACAGCACTACTGGTGGACGAAGATGAAAATTGAAATTGCACGTTATGTGGCTAAGTGTGACACTTGCAGACGTGTCAAGGCCATACACATGAAAACTGCCGGTCCATTGCAGTCATTACCAATACCAACAGGGAAATGGGAAGACATAAGCATGGACTTCATTGTGGGATTGCCCAGGACCACAAAAGGGTATGACTCTATTTGGGTTATCATTGATCGATTTACCAAGATCGCCCACTTCCTCCCTGTCAAGGTAAAATATCACGTCATTACCTATGCGGAGTTGTACATCGCCCGTATTCTCAGTTTGCATGGGGTTCCAAAGACTATAGTGTCGGATCGTGGACCACAATTTGTATCTAAATTTTGGGAAGAACTTCATAAATCCCTGGGTACTAAGTTACTCCACAGTTCGGCCTATCATCCTCAAACCAGTGGACAAACTGAGAGAGTGAACCAAATACTTGAAGATATGCTGCGGGCATGTGTCCTGGATTTCTCACCAAAATGGGATGAATGTTTACCTTTGGCGGAGTTTTCATACAATAATAGTTATCAAGAAAGTATTAGGATGGCACCTTTTGAAGCTTTATATGGACGACGGTGTCGGGCTCCGCTAAATTGGTCTGAACCTGGTGAAAGGTGCTTCTTTAGACCTGATCTGGTGAAAGAAGCCGAGAATAAGGTTCAGAAAATTATTCATAATATGAAGAAAGCACAAGCTCGTCAGAAGAGTTATGCAGACACACGGCGAATGCCCTTATATTTCCTGGAAGGAGACTATGTTTACCTGAAAGTCTCACCAATGAAAGGAGTATTGCGTTTTGGGGTTAAAGGGAAGCTTGCACCCAGGTACATTGGTCCATTCCTGGTACTTGAGCAATGTGGACCAGTGGCATACCGACTCCAACTACCCGAAACCTTGTCTGTTGTGCATAATGTGTTCCATGTGTCACAATTGAAAAAGTGTCTTCGGGTTCCCGATCGAACCATTGAAGTGACAGATGTTGTCCTGGAACCAGACTTAACGTACTCAGAACATCCTATTCGAGTTCTGGATCAAAAGGACAGGGTTACCCGGAGAAAGACTCTCAAGTTCTACAAGATACAATGGAACCAGCATTCTGAGGATGAGGCTACGTGGGAAACTCAAGACTTCTTGAATAAGAATTTCCCAGGCTTTCTAGCCTTATGTAATTTGTAAAGTGTATATAGTTATTGCAATAAAGAAGTGAACCCCCACACCACCCCTGCCTTGTACCAAAAATAAGGAAATAAAAATGTGACACATTTCCTTTTCCATTACTCACCCTAGGACTTTTAATCTCGGGACGAGATTCTTTTATGGGGGGAAGGATGTAACACCCCTGGTGTTACTATAACTAAAACTTGAGCATGACATCATAGCATTGGCATTTCATATGTTTGATACACTTAGAGTGCATTCACTAGGCAAAAATTTCAAACATGTTGTATTGTTTAAGTGTTTTTTGCAAATAGCACCCTAGATAGGTGTAACACCCTGAATTTGAGGGTATAAAATTTCTTTGCTCATATGCACAAATTCAGGTGTTATTTTTCTTTTCTCATCCTTCCCCAATCTTTTCTCTCTCATTTCTATAGGAGAGAAATGCTTATTTTATTTGTAATGGTAGTGTGATAGGTTGAACCCTAAGGGATTATGAATTGTTGCATCATGTTGAACCCTAGATTTCACTTTTGTTTGGTGCATAATTCTCAAAAGGTCTAATTTGAATTTGTGGCATTTGAATTTGAATCAAATGGAGAAAATAAAAAGAAAAGAGAAAGGAAATTACAAAATAAAAAGAAAAAGGGAAGCAGCCCGTTACCTCAGCCTGCTCGGCCTTTCGGCCCACCCGGCCCAACTCGCGCGCCCGCGCGCGCGCTCTCCCTCCCGCCCCTTCTCTCTCTGCGCGAGCGGGCCCGCCTGTCGGCGCGGCCGCTGTCTCCGCGCTCGCTCCCTTGCTCTCTCTGGTTGCCCGGTCCCACCTGTCGGCGCTCCCGCCCGCGCGTGCGCCATCTCCCTCGCTCTCTCTCTGCGTCGTGGGCCCCGGCTGTCAGCTTCGCCGTTCTCGCGTAACCGCCGCCGAGCCGCGCGCGCCCGCCTTCCTCGCGCCCACGTCGCGCGTGGGGAGCTCGCCCCACCTCGCCCTCGGCCACTTGAGCCCCGAATCTCACTCGCCCTCTCCCCCTCCCTCATTTGCGCACCAACCGGCCCTCTCTCTCGCCCTCTCCCTCGCTGCGCGCACGCCCAAGCTCCATCGCCGCGAACCGCCGCCGCCCGAGCTTGTTCCTTCGTCGCCGTTGGAGCTCCGCCGCGTCCCTGGCCACGGTGAGCTCCGCCCCGACGTCCACAACCCAGGACGCGCCCCAATTCCCTCTCCCCCTCCCTATTTCTCTCTGCCCGCGCTCACCCGTCGTCCACCGTGCAGCCGCCGCCGTTGATCCGGGCCACCGTCGCGTCTCCGTCGTCGCCGAGGAGTCCTCGGAGTTCGCCGTGAGGTAAGGAACCTCCCCCGTCCCTATTGCGCCTTGTCTTACACTCTAGCGCGCTTGATTTCTCGCCGGAGTCGCTCAGCGCCGCCGCCGAGCCGTCTCGCCGTGAACCGCCCTCCTCCGGCGCCCCTACCCCGGCCCAGACCCCACCAATAGGTTTCCCGTGTCCTCCCCAACCTCCCCGGCCACCCAGGTCGCCCCGAGAGCCCGCAGGGCCCCCGCTTCCCTCGTCTCCGGCGAGCTCCTCGCCGCCAGAACGGGCGCCGCCGCCTCAGCCAGCTGAGGGAGACGGGAGCCAGCCGCCCCGATCCCCGCCGTCTATCTTGGATCGGACGGCGCGGATTCAAATAACCCGAACCCAGCCTCAACCGTCCGTCCAAGATCCAACGGCCCAGAGTCGTTTCCCCCGCCCTGTCTCTCTGCCAACTGGGCCCCACCGGTCGGCGCGCCCGCGCGCTCGCTCTGCCCGCCCGGCCCCGCTTGTCAGCCACCCAGGCCGCCGCGCGCCCGCGCGCCCGCCCGCGGGATCTAATCCTGGCCGTTGATCTGAGATCTAACGGCTGTGAGCGCCCGATACCCCTTCGCCCGCGCATTTTCTTAAAGAACCCCTCGGTTTCCTGGATTTTGCGCCCGCCGTCCCTGGTTTTTCGCAGTTAAGTCCTCGGCCCTTTTATTTAATTCAAAATAGGTCCTTAGGGCATATTTTTAACCCCTAAACTTGTAAAATTCATAACTTTGTCATATGAACTCCAAATTAGGTGCTTCAAATTGCAAAATGTTCATAAAATTATTATCTATCTGATTATGCACTGTTTTCCTGCTGTTTCCATGTTCCAATTATTGGTTAATCTTTAGGATAGGATTAAGGTTATTGGAACTCTATTTGAGATAAATAAAAGGTAGTAGACTTTAATAAAAGTTGGAGCACTTAAGTTTATGGACTCAAACCCTTAAGTTTAGGAACTTAAACCAGATAATTATTTAATCCCACCACTGACTTAAACCTGAGTAGTGGATAATGACTCATTTTGTATAGTCCTCTACCCCAGACCTAGGGAACACCAAAGTGCCTATCCCTTTTCTGTTATGAGCTTGTGACCACTCTCTGCTGCATATGTTTGGTATATTGTTGTTGTTTGTTATTTCCCAAGTGCATAGTGTGAATGATTGCTTTACGTAGACAACGAGCAGTCTGTGCTTCCCGAGGGAGTTGCAGAGGAAGTTCCTGATCAGCAGTTTGGTGAAGGCAAGTGTCCTCAGTCCCATTATGTCCCATTTACTTTATAATTCACTGTCCCGCATTACTTACTTGAAACCTAAGGATTGACTAGCTTTACACTCTACTTTATCCTTGATGACCTTATGGGCTATTATGGTTAGCATTCTGCTACTGCTTTAACTTAATCAATGAACATGATGTGAATATTTATGATACTGTTATCCTGATGATGTTGATGATCTTGTGATACTCTAGGGGGCTCAGGCTGTTTCCTGAGTACCTCTCCGTAAGGACCTGTTCGTTGAGAGACCATCCGGGATAACAGTGCAACCATGAGGGTGAAATGGGACGCCCTTAGCTAATTAATTAGAGGAACTAGAGGTGTAGTTGCTTCGCCGTCGTGCCGTCAATGGGGTCCAGGCACAGTGCTTGCTCTGCCGAGGCTGAGTGCCGAGGTTCTTTCGTTTTGCTTTTTGTTAGTCACTCTCCTGCGGGGAGGAGTACTGTGTTTATCAAACTGGAGAAACCTAACGGGCAGCTATGATCTCTAGGGAATCTTTGTAAAAGCTACGTAGTGATACCCTGCCGGACCACCTAGGTAGTGGTCAATGGGGATTAGCTCTCCCCGGGCAGAAAGGGAATCATGACTCATGGGTAAAGTGTGCGACCTCTGCAGAGGGTAGTGAAACTGGTATATCAGCCGTGCTCACGGTTAAGAGCAGCCTTGGGATCCTCTTTGATTAGAGATACAGATGGTTCGAGATACAAGGAGTATGTTATGGTTTTGGTTCGAATATGATGATGTTGTTCCTCGATGAGGAAATGGTTCATGGGTTGGTTAATGCTAAAATCTGGCTTCTACTAATGATAAATACCTGACCAACTAAAAGCAACTGCTTGAGCTTAACCCCACATAAAGCTAGTCCACTTCAGCCAAACGGGACATTTGCTGAGTACGTTGATGTGTACTCATCCTTGCTTTACCACCAAACACCAGGTTGTCCGCATTGTAACCACTGCTCAGGAGAAGATGAGGCCGTGGCAGGAGACTTCCAGGAGTTCCAAGACTACGACGAATTCTAGGTGTGGGTTGGCGGCAACCCCCAGTCAGCTGCCTGTGAAGGCCTTATCTTTAATGCGTTCCGTTAGCACTTTGATTTAACTGTTAAGTTGATGACTATGTGGATGTCTAAGACTCTGTGATGTAATCAGGTTATAACTCTTTTATGTTATTATTCGAGCATTGTGCGATGATGTTCATTTATGTAATCACTGTGTACGTGAGTTCTGATCCTGGCACGTACATAGTTCGCATTCGGTTTGCCTTCCAAAACCGGGTGTGACATAAGTGGTATCAGAGCCGTGCTGACTGTAGGACCGCTGACCTAGAGTAGCACTGGTCGTACTAAGGACTATTGACCTTCCCTCTCACCTTGACCTCTGATGGTGCTTCAAAAGTTGGTCACCTCGACCAACCATATGTTTTACCATATATATATATATATACTATGTTATACCTTGTTAAAATTTTTATCTTATTTTGTCTATGGTTTATTCACTTGTCATATTAGTTCTGCTCTTACTCTTATGCTTACGGTGTCTTTTGTAGATGGCTCGTCTTAGACACACTGCACGTAAGTCGGTGATTCCTTTCCTGCCGTCTCGACTCGCGGAGCGTCCTCTGCACCGCACCGTGTCCGGTCAGTCGAGTCACCTAGAGAGACTGCACCACCGCCTACGTGAGGAGTAGGAACGCCGACGCCAGCACAGAGAGCAGCAGGGCTCTTCCTCCTCATCCCAGCATGAGGTGGAGTCCGTGAGGCCCCGTTCCTCTGTTGCCCAGCTGGAGGCGCCCCTTGCACCACCGCGGGACGCCCCGGCTGTTGGGGGAGCTACTGGAGGAGCTACTGGAGGAGATCCCGACGACGACGACTCAGACCACAGCACGGAGTCCTCCGAGCCGCAGGAGGCGGAAGGATGGGTCGCCCGACCCATCACCCGTGACGCCGCTCGCGGTTGCCACTTCCACGACGCACTCGACACCTTGCTGCGCCAGGCTTTTGACCGGCACACCTGGTCGATCGAGTATCGTTGTGTAGTCTACCAGCACAGCCGCGGGAGGTACCCGGATCGCTGGGAGGCTACCTGCCTAGTTCGTCGTCCGGAGGATGACCTCCGGGGTGCGGAGGCCGTTTCGGAGCACTATTCCATCTCCGAGAGGGACACTGCAGAGGCGGCTATGCAGGATGCAGCACGACGTGCACTCTCCCAGTACTGTTCCTTGTTCGGTGGCGTGGCCGACGGTCTTAACCTTCGGTACTACCCCCGCCGCCCTACTGGCAGTACAGAGAGTGTGGTTGTCTCACCTGTTGGTGAGGCTAACCCTAGGTTGAGCAGCACAGTCAACCTAGTCGCAGTGCTTAACACTGAGCTGGACCACTCTCTGGACGAGCTGAGCAGGGCTCGAACGGAGATTGCGGAGTTGCGTGCTGAGCTGGCAGAGCGCCATCACCAGGAGGGTGGTTCTCCCGCTCCTGTTGGGACTCAGCACCCATACCGCTCGCCGCCACGTGGTCACCACACTTATGGTTCCCCTGTCTGTAAGACCAGGATAGATTTGGATCCTTAGATCGTTAGCGTCGAAGTTTGTAATAATTCTTAAGTCAGATGTCTCAGTCTTAGCTAGTTAGTTTAGTTTGCTTACCAGTTGCTTCCATTTAGCTTAGTTTGCTTATCAGTTGCTTGCATGCTTGTTATGATGAACTTGTGCTGGATTTGAATCTTTGTAATGACTGTTGCCAACCTGTGGGTTTCTCCTGCAGTTTGGCCTAGCTATAATGTTAATAAGGTCAGTTATTTAGTTGGGAAGCCATTTACTTCTACTTTCCTTCTTATCTGAGAAGCTGTGTTGAATCATTATGAGGATCAGTGAAGCTCTCTGTTCACTCAGTGTCATGAAGAATTCTGTGTTCTCTTTTCTTATGCTGGGGGATTGTAAGATCAATGTTGATGTATGAATGTCTTCCACAGATGTCTGACAACAGGCGCCGATGCAACAGGCGTGCTTAGCAGGAGCAGCATGACCAGCAGGAGGAACAACAGAGGCAACCTCCCCCGCCACCCCCGATGACAGTGGAGCAGATGTTCTTGATGCAGACTCAGGCAGTGCAGGCCATTGGGCAGACTCTGGCAGCCATGCAGCAGGCTCAACAGCAACCTCAACCCCAATTGCAAGTGCAGATGCCCCAGATGCCACGAGATAAGCGTGGTGAGTTCATGAGAGGGCACCCTCCTACCTTCGCCCATTCTGCCGACCCCATGGATGCAGAAGACTGGCTGCGTGCAGTGGAAAGGGAGCTGCGTACCGCCCAATGTGACGACAGGGAGAAGGTTCTGTATGGTCCCCGTCAGCTAAGGGGAGCAGCCCAGTCCTGGTGGGAGTCCTATCTCGCCACCCATGCTGACCCCGAAGCCATCACCTGGGAGGAATTCAGCGAGAGTTTCCGCAGGTACCATGTGCCGGAGGGACTGATGATCGTGAAGAAGGAGGAGTTTCTGGCTCTGAAGCAGGGACCCCTGTCTGTTAGTGAATACAGAGACAAATTTCTGCAGCTATCTCGGTATGCACCTGAGGATGTCAACACCGATGCTAAAAGGCGGTACAGGTTCATGAGGGGTTTAGTGGATCCCCTGCATTACCAGCTGATGAATCACACCTTCCCCACCTTCCAGCACCTGATCGATAGGGCAATTATGACGGAGAAGAAGCGTAAGGATATGGAAGATCGGAAGCGTAAGATGAGTGGGCCTCAGTCCGGAAGCATCAGCCGTCCACGTTTCTCAGGCAGTTCATCTCAGCAAGGCAGGCCTGGTCACCCACAGGGATATCAGAATCAGAATCAGCGTCCGCATCAGCAGCAGTTCCAGAGGCAGTACCAGCAGCAGCAGCAGTATCGTCAGAACAGCCAACAAGGAGGTAATCAGTATCAGAAGCAGAACAACCAGGCACCTCGCCTTCCTGCCCCAGCAGCAAACCAGAGCAACCAAGCAGCCCCAGCACAAGGAGGAGGCAGAGGATGTTTCCACTGCGGAGAGCAAGGCCACTGGGTGATGCAGTGCCCGAAGAAGGCGGCGCAGCAGCAGACCAACCCCAATGCTCCAACAAGGCAAGGTGTACTGCAGCCAACGGCAGGCAATCGTAACCAAGCATACAACCGTGGAAAGGTGAACCACTTGGAGGCCGAAGCGATCCAGGATGCGCCAGATGTGGCAGTAGGTATGTTTCCAGTCGAATCTCATCCCACGAAAGTGCTATTTGATACTGGTGCAACTCATTCATTTGTCACTGCAACCTGGGTAGAATTGCATAACATCTCAGTAGAGGCAATGATGCCGCCCATGAGGATTAATTCAGTTGGTGGCAAGGTGCAAACAGATAAAATATGCTCAAATATAAGGGTGGAAATAAGGGGGATAGGGTTCCCCAGCGACTTAATAGTAATAGACACCCCTGGGATAGATGTCATCCTAGGGATGAATTGGTTAATGAAGTATGAAGCGAATATTAGCTGTGACAAGAGGACCGTAACATTGAAGTCCCTGTCAGGAGAAGAGGTAGTGGCCGAGCTAAGAATGCCTAAATCAGCGGAGGGTGTCTGTCACCAGATTTCAGTTGATAGTAAGGAGCCCAACCCGCTCGAGGCTATCAAGGTTGTGTCGGACTTTCCGGACGTATTTCCCGAGGAGCTAACGGGCATGCCACCCGAGAGAAAAGTTGAGTTTGCCATAGAGCTTATCCCTGGTACCGCCCCCATTTCCAAAAGAGCCTACCGAGTGTCTGGACCAGAATTGGTGGAACTCAAGAAGCAGATAGATGAGATGTTAGAGAAGGGTTACATCAGACCAAGTACCTCGCCTTGGGCCGCTCCGGTGTTGTTTGTAGAGAAGAAAGATGGTACTAAAAGGATGTGCATAGACTACAGAGCCTTGAATGAAGTCACTGTCAAGAACAAGTACCCCCTGCCAAGGATAGAAGATCTGTTCGACCAGCTCAGAGGTGCCAGCGTATTCTCGAAGATAGATCTGAGATCAGGTTACCATCAACTCAGAATCCGACCCTCGGACATACCGAAGACGGCATTCATCACCAAGTACGGGTTATATGAATTCACAGTTATGTCCTTCGGTTTGACCAATGCGCCAGCTTTCTTTATGTACCTGATGAACAGTGTGTTCATGGATTATCTGGACAAGTTTGTGGTAGTGTTCATCGATGATATTCTCATATACTCTCAAAGTGAGGAAGATCATGTAGAGCATTTGAAGATGGTATTGCAAAGGCTTCGAGAGCATCAGTTGTATGCCAAGCTGAGCAAATGCGAGTTCTGGATTCATGAAGTCCTGTTTCTGGGTCACATCATAAATCAAGATGGGTTGGCAGTGGATCCAAAGAAAGTGGCAGATATCCTGAACTGGAAAGCACCAAAGGATGTTCGTGGGATCAAGAGCTTCATTGGAATGGCTGGGTATTACAGGCGTTTTATCGAAGGCTTCTCAAAGATTGCTAGACCAATGACAGCGTTACTAGCGAAGAAAGTTGAGTTCAAGTGGACACAAAAGTGTCAGGAAGCATTTGAAGAACTGAAAAGTAGATTGACTACAGCTCCGGTGTTAGTCCTGCCTGATGTTCACAAGCCATTCTCAGTGTATTGTGATGCTTCTTACACCGGATTGGGATGCGTGCTAATGCAAGAAGGAAGAGTTGTAGCATATTCATCTCGGCAGCTGAAGATCCATGAGAAAAATTATCCCACACATGACCTGGAGTTGGCAGCAGTAGTTCATGCTTTGAAGACCTGGAGACATTACCTGTATGGGCAGAAGTGCGACATTTACACAGATCATAAAAGTCTGAAGTACATATTCACCCAGTCAGAGTTAAACATGAGATAGCGAAGATGGTTGGAATTGATCAAAGATTATGAGTTGGAGATACATTACCATCCAGGCAAAGCCAATGTGGTTGCAGATGCTCTGAGCAGGAAGAGTCAAGTCAATATGATGGCCACGTACCCAATGCCATATGAGTTAGCCAAGGAGTTCGACAGGCTGAGTCTCGGTTTCCTGAACAGTACGCAAGGAGTAACAGTGGAATTAGAGCCCACCCTAGAGCGGGAGATCAAAGAAGGGCAGAAGGATGATGAAAGCATCAACAAGATCCGGCAGCTAATCTTAGAAGGAAGAGGCAAAGACTTTCGGGAGGATGAAGAGGGGGTAATATGGTTCAAGGATCGATTGTGTGTCCCCGACCTCAAACCTATTCGGGAACTGATCCTAAAGGAAGCTCATGAGACAGCCTACTCCATACACCCGGGAAGTGAGAAGATGTATCAGGATTTAAAAAGGAGGTTTTGGTGGTATGGCATGAAAAGAGAGATCGCAGAGTATGTCGCCATCTGTGATAGCTGTCAAAGAACCAAAGCAGAGCATCAAAGGCCCGCCGGATTGTTGCAGCCATTGCGGATTCCTCAGTGGAAGTGGGACGAGATCGGGATGGATTTTATAGTTGGCCTACCTCGTACCCGGGCCGGCTATGATTCCATCTGGGTGGTTGTGGACCGATTAACAAAGGTGGCCCATTTCATACCTGTGAAGACCACATATACCGGAGCAACGTTAGCTGAGTTATACATGTCACGGATAGTTTGCTTTCATGGTGTGCCGAAGAAGATAGTGTCAGATCGAGGAATGCAGTTCACCTCTCATTTTTGGCAGCAGCTACAAGAAGCCTTGGGCACACATTTGAACTTCAGCTCGGCTTACCATCCACAGACAGACGGTCAGACTGAAAGAACTAATCAGGTCCTAGAAGATATGTTGAGAGCCTGTGCGTTGCAAGACAAGTCAGGATGGGACAAAAGGTTACCTTATGCAGAATTCTCCTACAACAATAGCTATCAGGCTAGCTTGAAGATGTCACCGTTTCAGGCGCTCTATGGACGGAGTTGTAGGACTCCGCTGCATTGGGACCAGCCTGGAGAGAGACAGGTGTTTGGCCCCGACATCCTGCTTGAAGCCGAAGAGAATATCAAAATGGTTCGGGAGAATCTGAAGATAGCACAATCAAGGCAGCGAAGCTACGCGGACAGAAGGAGAAGAGAACTGAGTTTTGAAGTGGGAGATTACGTCTATCTGAAGGTGTCACCTATCAGGGGAGTCAGAAGGTTCGGAGTTAAAGGCAAGTTAGCACCCCGGTACGTTGGACCATATCAGATTCAAGCAAAGCGTGGAGAAGTGGCTTATCAACTCAACCTACCAGAAAGTTTGTCAGCAGTGCACAATGTGTTTCACGTGTCACAATTGAAGAAGTGTCTGCGAGTACCAGAAGAACAGTTGCCAGTGGAGGGTTTGGAAGTCCAGGAGGATCTGACATACATAGAGAAGCCAACGCAGATTCTGGAGTTTGCAGACAGAGTCACCCGGAGGAATACCATCAGAATGTGCAAAGTCAGATGGGGTCACCATCTCCGAGGAAGAAGCAACCTGGGAACGAGAAGATGATCTGAAAGCCAAATACCCTGAACTCTTTGCTGACCAACCCTGAATCTCGGGGGCGAGATTCTTTTAAGGGGGATAGGTTTGTAACACCCTGAATTTGGGGGTATAAAATTTCTTTGCTCATATGCACAAATTCAGGTGTTATTTTTCTTTTCTCATCCTTCCCCAATCTTTTCTCTCTCATTTCTATAGGAGAGAAATGCTTATTTTATTTGTAATGGTAGTGTGATAGGTTGAACCCTAAGGGATTATGAATTGTTGCATCATGTTGAACCCTAGATTTCACTTTTGTTTGGTGCATAATTCTCAAAAGGTCTAATTTGAATTTGTGGCATTTGAATTTGAATCAAATGGAGAAAATAAAAAGAAAAGAGAAAGGAAATTACAAAATAAAAAGAAAAAGGGAAGCAGCCCGTTACCTCAGCCTGCTCGGCCTTTCGGCCCACCCGGCCCAACTCGCGCGCCCGCGCGCGCGCTCTCCCTCCCGCCCCTTCTCTCTCTGCGCGAGCGGGCCCGCCTGTCGGCGCGGCCGCTGTCTCCGCGCTCGCTCCCTCGCTCTCTCTGGTTGCCCGGTCCCACCTGTCGGCGCTCCCGCCCGCGCGTGCGCCATCTCCCTCGCTCTCTCTCTGCGTCGCGGGCCCCGGCTGTCAGCTTCGCCGTTCTCGCGTAACCGCCGCCGAGCCGCGCGCGCCCGCCTTCCTCGCGCCCACGTCGTGCGTGGGGAGCTCGCCCCACCTCGCCCTCGGCCACTTGAGCCCCGAATCTCACTCGCCCTCTCCCCCTCCCTCATTTGCGCACCAACCGGCCCTCTCTCTCGCCCTCTCCCTCGCTGCGCGCACGCCCAAGCTCCATCGCCGCGAACCGCCGCCGCCCGAGCTTGTTCCTTCGTCGCCGTTGGAGCTCCGCCGCGTCCCTGGCCACGGTGAGCTCCGCCCCGACGTCCACAACCCAGGACGCGCCCCAATTCCCTCTCCCCCTCCCTATTTCTCTCTGCCCGCGCTCACCCGTCGTCCACCGTGCAGCCGCCGCCGTTGATCCGGGCCACCGTCGCGTCTCCGTCGTCGCCGAGGAGTCCTCGGAGTTCGCCGTGAGGTAAGGAACCTCCCCCGTCCCTATTGCGCCTTGTCTTACACTCTAGCGCGCTTGATTTCTCGCCGGAGTCGCTCAGCGCCGCCGCCGAGCCGTCTCGCCGTGAACCGCCCTCCTCCGGCGCCCCTACCCCGGCCCAGACCCCACCAATAGGTTTCCCGTGTCCTCCCCAACCTCCCCGGCCACCCAGGTCGCCCCGAGAGCCCGCAGGGCCCCCGCTTCCCTCGTCTCCGGCGAGCTCCTCGCCGCCAGAACGGGCGCCGCCGCCTCAGCCAGCTGAGGGAGACGGGAGCCAGCCGCCCCGATCCCCGCCGTCTATCTTGGATCGGACGGCGCGGATTCAAATAACCCGAACCCAGCCTCAACCGTCCGTCCAAGATCCAACGGCCCAGAGTCGTTTCCCCCGCCCTGTCTCTCTGCCAACTGGGCCCCACCGGTCGGCGCGCCCGCGCGCTCGCTCTGCCCGCCCGGCCCCGCTTGTCAGCCACCCAGGCCGCCGCGCGCCCTCGCGCCCGCCCGCGGGATCTAATCCTGGCCGTTGATCTGAGATCTAACGGCTGTGAGCGCCCGATACCCCTTCGCCCGCGCATTTTCTTAAAGAACCCCTCGGTTTCCTGGATTTTGCGCCCGCCGTCCCTGGTTTTTCGCAGTTAAGTCCTCGGCCCTTTTATTTAATTCAAAATAGGTCCTTAGGGCATATTTTTAACCCCTAAACTTGTAAAATTCATAACTTTGTCATATGAACTCCAAATTAGGTGCTTCAAATTGCAAAATGTTCATAAAATTATTATCTATCTGATTATGCACTGTTTTCCTGCTGTTTCCATGTTCCAATTATTGGTTAATCTTTAGGATAGGATTAAGGTTATTGGAACTCTATTTGAGATAAATAAAAGGTAGTAGACTTTAATAAAAGTTGGAGCACTTAAGTTTATGGACTCAAACCCTTAAGTTTAGGAACTTAAACCAGATAATTATTTAATCCCACCACTGACTTAAACCTGAGTAGTGGATAATGACTCATTTTGTATAGTCCTCTACCCTAGACCTAGGGAACACCAAAGTGCCTATCCCTTTTCTGTTATGAGCTTGTGACCACTCTCTGCTGCATATGTTTGGTATATTGTTGTTGTTTGTTATTTCCCAAGTGCATAGTGTGAATGATTGCTTTACGTAGACAACGAGCAGTCTGTGCTTCCCGAGGGAGTTGCAGAGGAAGTTCCTGATCAGCAGTTTGGTGAAGGCAAGTGTCCTCAGTCCCATTATGTCCCATTTACTTTATAATTCACTGTCCCGCATTACTTACTTGAAACCTAAGGATTGACTAGCTTTACACTCTACTTTATCCTTGATGACCTTATGGGCTATTATGGTTAGCATTCTGCTACTGCTTTAACTTAATCAATGAACATGATGTGAATATTTATGATACTGTTATCCTGATGATGTTGATGATCTTGTGATACTCTAGGGGGCTCAGGCTGTTTCCTGAGTACCTCTCCGTAAGGACCTGTTCGTTGAGAGACCATCCGGGATAACAGTGCAACCATGAGGGTGAAATGGGACGCCCTTAGCTAATTAATTAGAGGAACTAGAGGTGTAGTTGCTTCGCCGTCGTGCCGTCAATGGGGTCCAGGCACAGTGCTTGCTCTGCCGAGGCTGAGTGCCGAGGTTCTTTCGTTTTGCTTTTTGTTAGTCACTCTCCTGCGGGGAGGAGTACTGTGTTTATCAAACTGGAGAAACCTAACGGGCAGCTATGATCTCTAGGGAATCTTTGTAAAAGCTACGTAGTGATACCCTGCCGGACCACCTAGGTAGTGGTCAATGGGGATTAGCTCTCCCCGGGCAGAAAGGGAATCATGACTCATGGGTAAAGTGTGCGACCTCTGCAGAGGGTAGTGAAACTGGTATATCAGCCGTGCTCACGGTTAAGAGCAGCCTTGGGATCCTCTTTGATTAGAGATACAGATGGTTCGAGATACAAGGAGTATGTTATGGTTTTGGTTCGAATATGATGATGTTGTTCCTCGATGAGGAAATGGTTCATGGGTTGGTTAATGCTAAAATCTGGCTTCTACTAATGATAAATACCTGACCAACTAAAAGCAACTGCTTGAGCTTAACCCCACATAAAGCTAGTCCACTTCAGCCAAACGGGACATTTGCTGAGTACGTTGATGTGTACTCATCCTTGCTTTACCACCAAACACCAGGTTGTCCGCATTGTAACCACTGCTCAGGAGAAGATGAGGCCGTGGCAGGAGACTTCCAGGAGTTCCAAGACTACGACGAATTCTAGGTGTGGGTTGGCGGCAACCCCCAGTCAGCTGCCTGTGAAGGCCTTATCTTTACTGCGTTCCGTTAGCACTTTGATTTAACTGTTAAGTTGATGACTATGTGGATGTCTAAGACTCTGTGATGTAATCAGGTTATAACTCTTTTATGTTATTATTCGAGCATTGTGCGATGATGTTCATTTATGTAATCACTGTGTACGTGAGTTCTGATCCTGGCACGTACATAGTTCGCATTCGGTTTGCCTTCCAAAACCGGGTGTGACAATAGGAAACCTAACCCTAAATAGGGATTAAAGGGGTAAAACTTAACCCAAGATGAGAAAACCTAAAGGCTTTAGGGGAAAGAGTTATAAATATCCCCAAAAACAAAGTTGAGTCACATTTATACCCCTGGATACCAAAAATCTCAAATAGAACCCTGGAAAACCCTAAAACCAAACCCTAGGGACCTAAGTGCAAAATTAGTCCACTTTTGGACTAAAGTGCAAAAATCAAGTCAAATAAGTATCTTAAGTTATTTGGGTCACTCATATGTGAATTTGCAATCCAAAACTTAAGATTTGGACTTAAGTGCAAAAGTGCCACACTTAACCCTTTTGGGTTAAGTCTGGATTTCAGTGTGGTTCATCCAACTTGAAGCCCTTGTAACTTTTAAATCAGAGGGTTTTTGCCCTAGGTCACCACATCAAAATTGTAGTCCAATTATAGGAGAACAACTTTGTTTAAGGGTTCAAGCCATGATCTTATGAGAAATTTGGAGAAAAACCCAAGCAAAGATGGAATGTCAGACTGATTCAGTCTGAAATTCAGAGATTCAGTGTAATGGAGCCATCTTTGGAGTTGAATTCAACCATGATCTAGTTATCAAATGAGTTCAGTCACTATAGTCGATTTGTAGCTGGTATGTAGACCTATAACTTTGGTGCAGAAAGCTTGCTCGGTTACTACACAAAATCGGGAGAAAATCTAGCCTCAAATCTCTCTGTCAGTTCATCTGAAAGGAACTCGCCATGGTACAGTAACTTGACTGGATCAGATTAACCGCACGGCTGCCCTCAACGCCGGTGACCCTTCGCCGTGATTCACGCCGCCGCTGTTGGATTCGTGCTCTGGGTGAGTGGATAACGTCGTGCGGTAGAAGCCCCTCGCCGACGGTGAGCTAGAGGTCACTCCGGTGACATCACCGTGGCTCTCTCTCCCTCTTTGCGGCTGAGCGGATTAACACGCCGGCGACCACCGTCTTCCGGCCATGCGCCGCGTGGCTCTCGCTTTCCACCGCACCACCGTGTCTTCCCCTCGCTCTTCGTGGCTCACCGGAGTAACCGCCACGCCTCTAGACACGTATTCACCGCGCCGCTCTCTTCCTCATCTCCGGCCGCCGCACGTCCTGCTCAAAATTCGCGGCCACCGCCCGCTAGCGCTATAAATTGACCTCGCCCGTAGCTGCGTAGCATAGTCACCCACCCAGCTCCCAGTAATCGTGAGCAACCGTGCCTCCGAGAGCTCGAATTTGGATTTCTCCCCAAATCCACTTTCCGCCACCGTGAATCAAGCTCACCGTGGCCAGCTCGATTTAGGTAAACTCAAGTCCCTCTACTGCTTGTTCTAGCATCCCTCAGCTCCTCTCAAACTCCCTGACCCCTTTGATTGAGCTAAGTCGCCATAGTTCACCGGGAACACCTTCATCCATCCGCGACGTTCTCGGCCACTGTGGCCAGAGCTCCTTAGTCGATCATGAGCCAAATTAAGTTGGGGAAAACCATCTAGGTAGCCTCGATTTCATGTCGGTTGCTCGGAGAACCCAGCCGTAGCCCCAATCGACCGGTTCAGGCGCTCGCCGGAGCTCGGCGGGGCATGAACGCCGTCGAGGATGAGTCGGGTGAAGAAATAGAACATCAGGGGCGTTTCTGTAAATTGTCAGTGATACGTAGAAACAGTGAATAACCTCGTTTGCTGTTTGACAAAAACGCGGGGGCCGTTTTGCAAAACCGCCAGGGCGCGGGCGCGCGCAAGCGCTTTCCCCCTCCAAGCTGGGCTACTGGGCTGAAATCAGCCCAGTACTATTCATCTGTTTTTCTTTTTCTTTTATCTCCAGAGCCAAAACAATTATAGAAAACAGTAGAAAAATGGCAAAATTGTGAAACCAATTTTCCTAGGTTTCTTATTGTCCCTAGAATTTAGTAAAAATAGTTTTGTGATTTTTATGTTAAATAAGGAATTTTAGGGCATTTAAAGGAGTTAAAAGTATTAGTTATGGATTTTTAGAAAATTATTGGTAAGTCCAAAAATGCCCAAACTTTTTATGGGAACTTAAAACAATATTTAGAAGCCTTGGGTAGGGTTTGAGTTAATTTGGACCATGTTTGATAATTAGAACCCAAAACCACCCCCCTGCCCTGTGAACTCCTTTACCGACTCCGGAAACCCTAGGTTCTCGGAGTACCGTGAAGGAAAGTTGTACTCAAGACTTAGATAATAAGTTTATATTATCTTCGCATCCTCATGAGCATCCCATGGCATCCATTCTTATGCATATATATGGTTATGTTAGAACACGAAGAAGAAGAAGAAGTCACTGAAGAGGGGACTCCACCAACCTCAGATCCTCAAGCAGGCAACTGCTTTTATTTCGATATTTGTGGATCCGAGCAGGACTCACCTGTTAACAAAGGCAAGCCCTGGTGCATTTGCCACCCTCCTTGTTGTTTTAAATCTTTCTCACTTATTTGATGCATTAGGTGATAGGAGTTGATTGATAAAACAATTCCTGCATTACCTTCCTTGAATATTATTACCTTCCTTGATCACCCGTTTTACAAAAAGATTTTGATGCTTAGCCTTGCTTTAGAAAAACAAAATGTTTGTTTTTACAAAAGATGATGTGGCAAAAGTGGGTGGGGTGTTTTTGAAAATAAAATTTGATGGTGGATCCATCAGGGCCTTGATGGATTCAACATCTGGAAAAGATGTACCTCTGCCAGGTACCAAGTTTTTGGGTTGAAAAGATTAAGCTGAGACCGGGCGGGTGACTTGCACGAGAAAGGAGTCTCGGTGTAGTGTCTCCGTCTGAGTCGATTAAGGACCTTGTCGATGTAGGCTTGTTGATCTAGGACCCTTTAACTGGTCACATGCCTCGTCATGGGTAAGCCTTGCCTCGGGCAGACTAAGGCCGGAATAAGATAACACGAAATGGGCGTGGAGCGGTGGCGAGAGTAGCGTGTACCCTCCATGGCAAGAGGCTGGACGGTGGTGTATCTGTGCTCTCGGTTTGCGTGAACCTGATCCGGTCTTAAGAACCTCGGTGGCGGGTTGACATATGCAAGGGTTAAGTGCTACATATGTCGTGTGATCGGAGATCCTCAGCTGAGTATAATCGATTCGGATCGCCGTACCTTCGCGGTTATGAAGACTTGGTCACTACCCTACACGTAGCATTCCACTAAAGATAATGGGTATTTGTTAAGAAATTGGCTAGTGCAGGACCAGCGATTGAACTAGGGTAGAAAGAACTCTAGTTGCAGGTAATTGAACTTAACTGATCAAATAAAATTGGATTTTTAAGGATCCACTTTAGTAAGCATTTATGCAAAACAGAGTCTTTGAGTATTGAGAAGCCTTACCTTGACTCCCTAAAAGCCAGCATACCCTTGAGAGTCTTTTCTTTAGTCGGGTAAGTCTTGCTGAGTAATTCCATACTCAGGGTTTATCCCTTCGTTGTTTTTAGGTGAGGAAGTAGCAGATTTCTGCTGCTTCTGTGCCAAGGTGGTTCCCAAAGAAGAAACACAAGACTGAAGTGCGGGAGGACTTGGTCCTCCATATAGATCCTTTACTTAAATCTTCTTGGGAGGAGTTTTTGCCTCCCTTGGTTTGTATAATATTATTACTCTGCACTCGTTTTTAGTTCTGGTCTGTAATAAAACAACTTGAGCTTGCTTTTTAAATAAATGTAAGTTATGTAAATCGCTTCCGCATTTCTTTATCTCCGATGTTATGTAATGTCTGCAAGACGGGTGAATCATTCCTGGTAAAGTAAGGAAAGATACCGAACTTGTCGAGTAATTCAGGGGCACCTACAGGGTTGTCTGAAGTCCGTTAGACAAGGACAACTGTAGGTGGGCCTAATTACTTGGGGGGTTCCGTCACAGCCGTGATGGCGGTGACGTACACCTGCAGGAACTCTAACGGGTATGACGTTCCGTCGTACTTTTCTGGCAGGTATGGCCAGAACTTGGGTGGCCATGACACCGCGCGGAGATGATCCGCGAGAGCGGCGCAGCCTACGCCGGCCAAGGGGACACCCGCTTGGGACCGGGTGCCCATTGGTGTCTACGGTGCTACCGCAACGAAGTCCTGATCGAGGTTGTGGCCCTCGATGTTTTGGCGGCGCTCACACGCCCTCTCCAGAGAGACTCAAGCATCATCGTGACCCTCGAAGTTTTGTCGGCGCTCCCGTGCCTCTCCAGAGATACCTGGGCATCCTCCCCCGCACGCCTGCGGTTGAGCTCTGCCTGGAGGTCGTTGGTCTGTGCGCCCCTCACTGAGGGTGAGCGCACAGATGTCGACGCCTCATGTTGGCGTCGGGATGACCGTGGCCTCGACCTGACTGAGGTAGAATGTTCCATACTAAGCAGTTGGTCGACGTCGTCCCGCCATTGCTTCATGGCCCCTGGCGAGGCCGTGGAGCTTGGAGGGTGTCGCAGCAACTCCCTGGCTGCTGACAACGCTCCTGGAGCCGCCCTCGACGGAGTCCGGGATGCTTGTGCAGCTGTATACTGTTGCGCGGCGTGTATAGCGGCAGTGCCTGGCACAGGGCGGTTGGGAACCTGTGGCGTGGAAGAAGCAACTTCTTCCTCCACCACGAAATCCACCGAAGTCTCAGCGCGGTGCTCAACGATTTGCACCATCATGCTGAGTGAGAAAACAAGCAAAATCCTAATGCCTAGCCCCTACCTGGCGCGCCAAATGTCGGAGAGGGAATTCTCCGGCCGGATGGCGGAGTGCACCCGCCCTAAATCCTAAGATGAGGAACGGGCTTAAGCGTTTTGCCTGTCTTGCTAAGCGATCATCAAGCACATGAACACGTGAGGATTTAGAGTGGTTTGGGCTACCAGAGCGTAATACCCTACTCCACTGTGTGTTAGATTGTTGTGGAAGCTTTAGCCTGAATGACTTGCATCTAAGTGTCCCTCTCTCTAGAGTTGTATTGTAACGTAGCATGCCTCCCCTTTTATAGTTCAAGGGGAACATGTATAAGGGTTCTGAGCCCCGACACGTGGGCCTAGGGACAAATGGAAGGATGGAACTACTGCTTGCCATGCCCGTGTAATCTCCATGCACCCTGACACCCAAGATCTGCGTAGCCTCGGCGCGCAGGGGGAAGCTTCTCGTATAAGGGATGAGTACAGTGCACCGTGCAGCACGAGCACACTGTTTCGACAACGGACTGGATAGGTGCGTCGTCTGCAGGGTGGCCCTGGCGCCGCCTGCCAGCGGAATGGACAGGACGCAATAAATGTCGTGGGGGCACATCCTCTGTCAGAAGGGTGGACAGGCGACGTGTCCTCTCCGCAATAAATGCGGAGGCCGCGCGGCTCAGAGCCCTTACGTCATGCTCCGCCCGCTGGCCTACGTCATGGACAATAAGCCATTTGGCTGCATTAGACCCTTGGCCAAGCGGGGGGCGGAGGCGCTACGGATAGAGCCAGGACACGCGTCAATGCCGGACCCAGGCCTAGGTTATGACATCCCTTTCTCGGGACCTTGTTATAGGCGGTTCGGAGCTCACTTGGTGGGGTCCGAACCCTATCTAATGGCTTCGGGCTGCTTTACTTAGGGGTCCAGGTTGTGCGTGCAGGGGTCCTGCGCCTTGTGGGCCCGATGGCGTTGTCTCCGAGAACGCCACCTTAACTGCCCACGAGATACCCTTGGGGCTGCTCTTCGCGTGGCTAAGGGTAGCCGCACAGGCATCGTGCCTTCATACCGTAGTAAGGGGTACCCCTAATCTAGGGTACTGACAGGAACAAATGGGCATCTTGACCTGGACACGGGAGGTAAATCCATAGATCAAAAGGTATACCGGTCGATGATAGGATCTCTACTCTATTTATGTGCATCTCGACCGGATGTTATGCTCTCCGTATGCATGTGTGCAAGGTTCCAAGCCGATCCTAAGGAAGTTCACCTTAGGGCCGTAAAAAGAATCTTGAGATATTTAGTTTATACACCTAAGTTTGGTATTTGGTACCCAAGGGATCCTCTTTTGATTTATTATGATATTCAGATGCTGATTGGGCAGGTGTAAAATTGATAGAAAGAGCACATCAGGGACTTGTCAGTTTCTGGGGAGATCCCTGATGTCTTGGGCTTCAAAGAAACAAAACTCAGTAGCTCTTTCTACCGCCGAAGCCGAGTATATTGCTGCAGGCCATTGTTGCGTGCAATTACTTTGGATGAGGCAAACCCTCAGGGACTATGGCTACAAATTTAGCAAAGTCCCTCTCCTATGTGATAATGAGAGTGCAATCTGCATGGCGGATAATCCCGTTGAACACAGCCGCACTAAGCACATAGCCATTCGGTATCACTTTTTGAGAGATCACCAACAAAGGGGATATCGAGATTGCTTATGTTAGCACCAAAGAACAATTAGCTGATATCTTTACCAAACCATTAGATGAGAAAACCTTTACTAACTTAGGAATGAGCTAAATATTTTTGATTATAGGAATTTTGATTGATACTTTGCACACATAGCTCATTTATATACCTTTGATCATATCTTTTTTTATGTCTATGACTAATGTGTTTTCAAGTGTATTCTTGTGCTTAGTCATAGCATTGAAATGGAAATGGAGTATTCGGCAAAGACGACGCTTCCACTCAACTCCATCAGTACTATTTACTCTTTGTCGGTATTCCGCCATCTCTCCATATTGGTATAATCTTTCACTCATATATTGTTTGTCAAAGGAGGAGAGAGTTTAAAAAGGGCTCATAAAGTCTCCGTTTTTGGCGATTAATGCCAAAGGGGAAGAGAGTATTAGCCCAAAGCAAAAGGACCGCACCACCACCTAATTTTTAATTGTGTTTTGAAAATTTTTATTGGTATATTTCAAATTGGTATTCCTCTAATGAGAGTATCTCAATTGGTATATCCCAAAACCCTCTTGAAAGCTAAGAGGAGAATTTCATTTAGGGGGAGTTTTGTTTTAGTCAAAGGAAAAGCATTTGAAACAGGGGGAGAAAAATTTCAAATCTTGAAAATGCTTATTTCAATCTTTATTCATACACCTTTGATTATTTGCAAAAGAATTTTGAAAAGAATTTTCCAAAGAAGTTGCAAAAACAAAATTAGTGGTGCAAGCATGGTCCAAAATGTTAAAATAGAAGAAAGCAATCTATGCATATCTAGTAGAAATAAAATGTTGGTTTAATTCCAAGCAACCTTTGCACTTACCTTATGCAAACTAGTTCAATTCTGCACTTATATATTTGCTTTGGTTTGTGTTGGCATCAATCACCAAAAAGGGGGAGACTGAAAGGGAAATAGGGTCAAACCTTTTCCTATATGATTTTGGTGGTTGAATTGCCCAACACAAACAATTGGACTAACTAGTTTGCTCTAGATTATATGTTCTACAGGTGCCGTAGGTTCAATACAAACCAATAAAAAGAACAAGTTAGGGTTCAAAAAGAAAGGAGCAAAAGAAACCGAAGGCTGTCCTGGTCTGGCGCACCGGACAGTGTCCGGTGCACTAGGGAGATCATCTCTGAACTCCTCAGCTTTGGGTTTCTGGAGAGCCACTCCGCTATAATTCACCGGACTGTCTGGTGTGTCACGTGGAGCAACGGCTACAGCGCCAACGGTCGATTGCAAAAGTGAACAGTGACGTGAACAGTGCACGGACAGTTCGCGCAGAGTCAGAGCAGCGCTAGAAGGCGCATCGGACAGTGAACAGTGCCTGTCCGGTGCGGCACCGGACTGTCCGGTGCCCTAAGAAGTCAGAGCTCCAACGGTCGAAACCGTCAGAACCCTAACGGTTGGGTGACGTGGCTGGCACATCGGACAGTGTCCGGTGGCGCACCGGACTGTCCGGTGCGCCCATCGACAGCAGCCCCTCCCAACGGTTGTTTTGGTGGTTGGGGCTATAAATACCCCCAACCACCACCATTCAAGGCATCCAAGTTTCCAGCAATTTGCATTCAATACAAGAGCTCTAGACTTCACTCCAAGACACAAAACAAGAGATCAAATCCTCTCTAAGTCTCAAACTCATTCCAAAGACTTAGTGGCTTGAGAGAGAGAGAGAGACATTTGTGTTCATTTGAGTTCTTGTCGCTTGAATCACTTTTATTCTTCCTCTTTCTTGTTCTCAAGACACTTGTAATCGAAGCAAGAGACACCAAGTTGTGGTGGTCCTTGTAGGGGTCTAAGTGACCCGGTTTGATTAAGGAGAAAAGCTCACTCGGTCTAGGTGACCGTTTGAGAGAGGGAAAGGGTTGAAAGAGACCTGGTATTTGTGACCACCTCAACGGGGAGTAGGTTTGCAAGAACCGAACCTCGGTAAAACAAATCACCGCGTCATTTGCTTCATTTGTCTTTGATTTGTTTTTCACCCTCTCTCGCGGACTCAATTTTATTTCTAACGCTAACCCCGACTTGTAGTTGTGCTTAAAGTTTATAAATTTCAGATTCCGCTTATTCACTCCCCCCTCTAGGCGACTTTCAGTGCACCAGACCGTCTGGTGCACTAACGAACCATCCACATTAACGGTCGGCAGAATACCTGATTAACGCCTTTCCTTAGCTAGGTGTCATCGGACCGTCCGATGACGCAAACTAGTCGTTGGGCGCCGAGCGCAGAGCTGAAGTAGCCGTTGGAGAAGCTGTCCAGTGCACGCTGAACCGTCTAGTGAATTTTAAAATAAAATTCTTGAGATCGAGGACTTCGTTTGTACGAGCCACCGGACTGGCCAGTGAGTCCCAAACCAGAACACGTTTAGCTATTTTGAGCCAAGACTCCAAACTTTTTTGGCTTTCCTTGGTAGCTTCTTTACTACTTAGACAAACATAGTTAGCACTTGATCCAATTGACTAAGTGTACGAATCATACCTTTTCTCCTCGGTTTCACCAGGATTTGCGATATGGCTTGTTTCAATCCAGAATGCACTTTTCTTTTAGAAGTGTGTTAGTAGCCAAAACAAAGTGCTACAAACATAGAATAGAGTGTGTGCAACTTATTCAAACACTTAAACCTCTGACCTGCATTTTGGCTAATTTGTAATTGATCCCTTCAACTTGTCTTTAAGTAAACATGTGCTCATACTAATATGAATATAGTTAGTTCAAGTTGGTGTGTTGAGCACTTAATCACCAAAACATGTAAAAATGGCCTTATGGCACATTTCCCTTTCACATGTCTGGTGTCCATGCTAGCTAGTCATTGGATTCTGACCGTTATCGATCGTTGGAGAATGGATATCAGTAACATTGAACACTTATTGGTGCCTCGTAGTGTTCTCTAACTCGCATTGTAACTTTGAGTACTCTATCTTGTGCATCACCAAACATGTCCGGTTTTGGTATCCGATGCATATCTAGTTGTTCGATGCACTTGGCTGAAGTTATCCTCCTTCACACAACATCGATGATGTTCGGTTTTATTGGACCCTAACACGTGTTTCCCAAGCGTCCCCCTCTAGGGGCTAGGTGGGGGTATTTATATGGTAACTAGGGTCTCGTGCATAAAGTACTCTCACACCCCTAGTTAGCTACTATACTTCTGGAATATATTGTATAATAGGATGACTACAAAACAGTACCCCCCCCCCCCCGCAGACCTGAGTTCACCAAATTTATACCCGATCATAGAATGGCAAAGAGAGCCATTGTGACCCACTCCGTAACAAGGGCGAGTTGGGCGTGGCTCCAAGTTCTAAGGGCCTTTGTCTTTGATGACTTCGCCTTGTGGGCTCTGTCTAGCCATCTGCGGAGCCTCCATTGATGAAGGGTTGGGCTGCTCCTACGGCCGGCGCTAGGGGAGCCAACTTTCATGCTCTTCTTAGGGCCCTTCGCCTAGGAGACGAGGCCTTCGAGTTGAAGTAGACCTTGTCTATCTCTGGTGATCTTGCTGTCTTCGCGACTATGTAGTCCTTCGTCCCCATGCCTACGATCAAGTCTTGTTTGTTGTTAGTTGCGATTTGTTTAGGGTGGTCGAGATTTGGTCCGGCTCTCGTCCCAACAAGTGTTTTATCTAATGACCATTGATCGTGTCTGGAGCTGACGAGCAACATGAGTTTTTTCGCTTATTTGTGTGTCTTTTTTAGATTCTTTCATCTTGTAGTTTGGACTCTTACATGTACTTGTGGCCTTTATTGTATCTTCTAATGTTTTACATGAGATGTTTATCATCCGAATCACCTCTTTACCTTAGTCCAAGTCCACTTGTGTATCCTTTGAACTTTGCTTTAGCCTAACTCCACTTGTGTATTCTTTAAACTATATCCAAAAATATTAGTAAACATATTGATCATCAAACACTAAATCATACTTTAAATAGACCTCGATCAAAATTTTTTACGATCTTACCCTAATTAGTGATTGATTACAACACGACCAAAAACAATAATAGATACCAAAATTTCAAAATACAGTTTAATTGCTAGGATGTGAGAAAGAGGTAAAGTCATAATATGCTAAAAGATACCAATTGAATTATTTTAAAAAATCATTAATGCATAGATGAAGCTTGTATAGATAAGTGGAGCAGCGTTTTCGGTGCATAGGATAACAAAAGGGAGAATGTGGGAAGTGCACACACCATATGAAGAGGGAAGCGAGAAGAACAAAAAGATGATATCAACTTACCGGAGATCGTAGTCGTGGATGCCCGGCGTCAATCACCGGAGCCCGAATGTTGGTAGGCGGTGGGCCGGTGGCCCAATAGCTGATGGGCCATCACTAAACTCTGCTTGCTGCATTCGAGCCTGTAAACCCTTCTTCATAAATTGGTGTTTTTTTTGCTAAAAAACACACCACAAAAATCTCCCAGCTGCATTTACGAAAATAGTTTTTTTCCACATGTATTACTCCTATATAATACGAGAGCAAGAACACACAAGGCTGCACCCACAATTCATAGACACAAATGGTAATTACAGAAGGATGCAACTTTTCAAGTGGCAAAATACCAATTATTACGATTCGCCTGTGTCTAGCTGACGCTTCCAAATATTTTTTTTTCAATTCTTCCTCCGGGTACTGCACACGATGTGCTATGCAGCTAACTGGCACATAACGTCGAGACAAGTCCCGTTTCTTAGACAGCATAAAGCAACACAAGCATTCATCAGTCAGCTCCCCTGCTGCCCTGCATCTACATTCTACAACCCCACGTTTCATCACAACTTCCCTTCACCGTTACTCGTCCTCTTCCACCTCTACTTCTTCCTTCTCGTAATCTGAGTCAGAACCTTCTTTATCTCCAAAAGGATCCTCGTCGTTCCTACCATCATCCTCGTCCTCGGAAGATTCGTCAGGATAATCAAAAAGAGGATTGTCTTCGGCTGCATATTCGGTATGGAAATAGCTTCAGCTAATTCAAGTAGCTATGGATCTCACTGATTAGTTAACGAAAAATAATGCTGGTACGGTACCATTCGAATCATCTGTGTCATATGGACAATCTTCGTAGCATTCGTCTTCTCCATCATCCACTTGTAACCTTATGTAACAAGACCACTCATTAAGAAGACACTCTCACATGAGCCGAATTGAATAAAACACATGTGATTCATAGTTGGTTATTCACCTTGGATATGAAGCTGCTGACGTGGCCTCCGTTGTGTCATCCACCTCCTTGACAGTATAGATATCATAAACTTCAGAATCTGCTAAACAGCAAAAATAGACTCGTCAAAATTAATGCTGGAGCTAGATTGTTCACCGTTACTATTTGGGCGCTAGTATTACAGTTAATAAAGAAAGCGCCAAGAACCCTTCCGTTACTGTCGATAGCATCTCAAGGCAACAAGCTTCAATACCTTCTGATTGTGCCAATGAAATTATATCCGCCTCAATTTCCTCTGCAGTTGATGGCAAGTATTCCCTTATAAGTGGAAGAAAGTTGCATAGAACAGCACCCTCTTCAAACGATGTAATCCTGCAGTGAATATTGTAAGGAAACATGAAACAATACAACTCTACATTCCAAATGGCCTGATAAATTGTAAAAAAAAACTTGCCGTGGTTCTGCTGGATGCTTCTCATCATCGGGATCTACTTGGACAGCATCATAAAGATGGCATATTTCTCTCAATGAGTCACCAGCATCAGCCTTTTCTCCTTTTCGACTCTTCCATATTTGTGCAAACCGAGCATTTCTTCCCATATCCTGCATATGGTCAATGAACAAAACCATGAATAAGAGTGAATGAGAAGGAACACCATGGAATCTACAAAAGAATTAAAAACAAAACACTATCACAGTTTTTTGGTCTAAGGATAATCAGAGAATATCAATTCCCTCATGAAATCCTAATACACAATCTAACATTACAAGGTGCATGCTATAGCAACTCCTGAAGACTAGCCACATTCTGTAATGGACCAAACCTGCTCACTTGCAACAATTAAATGCCTCTCTCCTAAAGAACCTGACCACCACATTATTAAAACATTAACACAAATAGTGTCCAGTGCCAAGTGTCATCCATCAATATACACGAGTGTACCCAGGCCTCCAGGTTTGGTAATGTAGAGCACACAAATTATTAATTTAGCATGTAATCATTTTACTAGCTAAATCTGCATATCTAGCTTTCCATGTACTTGTGGCAAGGGAATGTTCCCAGAGTCCAATTCCCAACCAATAAACTTATTTGGGAATTGGGACACAACACTGTTAGCATAGCTTGGTTCCCACAAGATTATGTCGCAATCAGGACCAACATGGATAAATCTGTGGTGTGGAGCTAAAACCAAATCGCATATACTCGCAGGTGAGGTGTGACATACAAAATTCAAACAATAATGCAGAAGTAGCAGTGATGTAAACACTTCAAAAAACCCATACTAAATCATCATGGGGCACTCCTGAACTAGCCAATAAACTATGCACCAATCAGAGTATGGGAAATAAACCTAATACTAGATTACAAGGAAGAAACAAAGTGCATGATAGAAAACTTAATTTAACCCTGACAAAATAGAACAGAAAAATGTTTTGCAAGTTAATAATGGACCTTAATGGTTATTGGTGAATAATGTACTTAAAATTTCCATTGTAATTAGAGCCCTTAGTTTTCCTCATATAGTTAATTCTATGCTTGGGTTATAGTCGTTTCATGATATGCACCAAAATATCAAATTCACTGTCCCCTTAGTACTTGCAGAAACCTGAGAAGAAGAAACTGGCTGCAGTCAGAATAATATGATGTGTACCTCATGCCTCTGTCTGGCTGCTGATCGTAGTTGCTCTGGTTTCTGTCCACACAAAAAGGGTCGACTTTAGTATTTAACCAACTAAATTCATTTCAACAGCTACAACATGAAAAACACTGATTGCTAGGTAGTAAATGTTAGTGCCTACAATGTAACAGGAGAAAATTAAAAGGTTTAATTATTACATAATCCTCGTGGGAACCAGTGAACACAAAAACTTACTTTGTCTTGCTTGATTCTGTCATTCCACTCCTTTGTCTTGCTCTTTGTCTCCTTGGAATTTGAGTCAACAAGCTGCAGAAACAAATGTAGTAGTTTATATGTCTGATATATAGAACAAGTAATGCACGTCCATTGTGTAACCCTGTTTGAGTACATAACAGAAACAGGCTTCTGTTTTCCAGGTAAAGCGATGATGAATACTGTAGGTACAAATGGTAACGTTATTTTTGTATTTCAAAGAAGCTGTTCATTTGCAGTGTTTGAACTCCAAAAATGCATTGAAGATGTTGTGATGTTTTCAAGTCGTCCGATGAATAGCGATTAATCGCCCAAGTCATCCGACTTGAAAACATTCCGTGATAAAGATTACTTGTGTTTTATATATAATCCACAGGGAGGAAAAACTAACGAATAAGTCCAATGACGCAGTAGTATCACTGAACAGATAGGAGAAATGAAGCATCAACTGAAATTTAACCACAGGCTAAGAAACAGCTATGCCACGCCAAACCCTGAATCTGGATGCTAATCCAGCTTATACAACAAGAAATAAATAAGAAGCAGACGGATGGAAAGAGAGGCCACATTACCAAAAGAGATTGTAAAACATCTTCAACAGCTTCAGAGTGGTGTACTGTCTCGATGTGCTGGACAAGAATTTTCTTAACCCGTGGTTCCTCTGAAGCTGCGGGGATGTGAAGCAATTAAATCAATTTGCCGGCGAAGGAGGCACTGCTATGCTTTTATTTTTTTAAAAAAATTTGTTGCCTATAATTGTTCGTCTGAATATGAGCTGAATTCGGTACCACCTAAACATATCACGTCAGCATTCAGGAGGAGACAGGACAATCTTACATTGTTTCGGGGCAATTTCGCACGAGCAAGTTACTGATAATGTACGGAATGAACAATCATTTAGTAACAGTGACAGGTTACATCCTAATTTTTTTTGGCTTGTGTACCTTTGACACTGGCAGAGGACGAGGAGGGTTCGGAGATGGAGAGGCGGGAGAAATCAATCGCCGCCTTCTTTGCCGGCCTCTCATTAATCTCTAGCCCTGATAATAGAGCATGAAAAAAAATCCAAAACAGTCATTTGCATTGAGTGGGGAAAATCCAAGAGAAAAGTGGGCGGGGCACTGAGAAAGGAAGAGAAGGGAGCTCACAGAAAGCGTCCGGGCGGTTCTGCGAAGGTTTGCGCTTGACCCGGACCACGATGGGCTTCTCCCTAGCAGCGGGCTCCGAGGTGGACGCCATGGGCGGCGGTTGGGTAGGGTTAAAACCCCAGGCAGGGGCGGGGCGTTAGTACTTCTGTTTTTTTTTCTCGATTCTTCTCTTCTAGCTCTGCTCCGTGCTTTAGGTTGGTGCATAGGGATCAAAACGGTAAAAAACGATCGAAAAAACAACTAATTTTTTTTGTTTTTATATTTTTTGATCGGAACAAAAACGAAAACGAAAATTGACGGTCGAAATACGGGATCGAAATTATCGGTTATTCGAAAACAATCGAAAACGATAAATTATAGTAAGAAAGATAACTATTTTGTAGTTTTAATAAAAACATAATAAAGTGATGTATTACCTAATTTTTAAGATTGGGAAATACACAAACAACTTTTTTCATCATTCATATTAGTTAGAGTAATTATAACATTTGTTTTTCGCTTATTCATTCACTTGAATATAACAAAAGTCTATAACTTAAATAAATTATATGCTAGATCTATCTCACATTATATAAAACGGTAGAAAAACGGTATTAGCACGACTCGAAAACGAAAAATACGAAAACGATCGAAAAACTAGCTAAATCGTTTTCGTACCGTTTCTAATCGGTTTCCGAACAATTCGAAAACGATCGGGAAAAAACAGTATTTGAAACGGGACTGTCGGCGTTTCGAGACCGAGGGGTCCCTGAGCCGACGAGTGAAGTGTCGCCGCGTGCCCCAGCCTAGATGGGTCGACGCGAGGCCGAGCGCGAAGGGGGGAAAGCGAGGAGGCCGGAGATGGGCGTGAGAGAGGTGGAAATCCCGCGGCCTTCGTGTTCGTCCCGCGCCCAGGTCAGGTGCGCTTGCAGTAGGGGGTTACAAGCGTCCACACGGGGGAAGGAGCGAGCGGCCTTACGCGAGCGCCCGTCTCGTCCTCGTCCCCGCGCGGCCAACCCTCTCTAAGAGGGCCCTGGTCCTTCCTTTTATAGGCGCAAGGAGAGGATCCAGGTGTACAATGGGGGGTGTAGCAGAGTGCTACGTGTCTAGCGGAGGAGAGCTAGCGCCCTACGTACACGCCATCGTGGCGGTCGGAGAGATTTTGGCGCCCGGTTTGTGTGATGTCGTGGCCGTCGGAGGAGCGCTGGAACCTGGCGGAGGGACAGCTGTCGGGGCCGTCGAGTCCTTGCTGACGTCCTCTTGCTTCCGTAAGGGGGGCGAGAGCCGCCATCGTTAGGGAGCGTGCGGTGCGCCATCATCGCCTATCTGGCGGAGCGAGCCAGATGGGACGCTGGTATTGTTCCCCGTAGCCTGAGTCGGCCTGGAGTAGGGTAATGATGGCGCCTTCTGTTGATGTGGCCGGTCCGCGCCCTAGGTTGGGCGATGTGGAGGCTCCTCTGAGGTCGAGGTCGAGTCCGTCTTCCGTGGCCGAGGCCGAGTCCGAGCCCCTAGGTCGGGCGAGGCGGAGGCCGTTGGCTGAGGCCAGGGCGGAATTTGAGTCCTGGGGTCGGGCGAAGCGGAGTTCGTCGTCTTCTGGAGCTGAGCCCAAGTCCGAGCCCTAGGTCGGGCGGAGCGGAGTTCACCGTCTTTCGGGGCTGAGCCCAAGTCCGAGCCCTGGGTCGGGCGGAGCGGAGTTCGCCGTCTTCCGGGGCTTAGCCCGAGTCCGAGCCCTGGGTCAGGCGGAGCGGAGTTCGCCGTCTTCCGGGGCTCAGCCCGAGTCCGAGCCCTGGGTCGGGCGGAGCGGAGTTTCCTATGGTGCGTGCGGCCGGGCCTGACTGCCTGTCAGCCTCACTCTGTCAAGTGGCACCGAAGTCGGAGCGGCGCAGGCGGCGCTGTCTTTCTGACAGACTGGTCAGTGGAGCGGCGAAGTGACGGCGGTCACTTCGGCTCTGTCAGCTGAGGGGCGCGCGTCAGGATAAAGGTGCCAGGCCACCTTTGCATTAAATGCTCCTGCGATTTGGTCGGGGTTGCTTCTTGGCGAAGACAGGGCCTCGGGCGAGCCAGGAACGTGTTCGCCGTTGGAGGGGGGCCTCGGGCGAGGCGGAGATCCTCCGGGGTCGGCTGCCCTTGTCCGAGGCTAGGCTCGGGCGAGGCGTGATCGAGTCCCTCGAATGGACTGATCCCTGACTTGATCGCACCCATCAGGCCTTTGCAGCTTTGTGCTGATGGGGGTTACCAGCTGAGAATTAGGAAGCCTTGAGGGTACCCCTAATTATGGTCCCCGACAGTAGCCCCCGAGCCTCGAAGGGAGTGTTAGCACTCGCTTGGAGGCTTTCGTCGCACTTTTTTGCAAGGGGACCAGCCTTTCTCGGTTGCGTTTTGTTCCGGTGGGTGCGCGCGAGCGCACCCGCCGGGTGTAGCCCCCGAGGCCTCGGAGGAGTGGTTTGACTCCTCCGAGGTCTTAACGCCTCGCGCAATGCTTCGGCTGGTCTGGTCGTTCCCTCATGCGAGCTGGCCGTAGCCCGGGTGTACGGTCGGGTCCCAAGTTCTCAGGCTGGTATGTTGACGCTGTCAACGGTTTGGCCGGAGCCGGGTTTGCGAGAGCAGCCCCCGAGCCTCTGCACAGGGCGAGAGGGCGATCAGGGACAGACTCGACTTTTTTACATACGCCCCTGCGTCGCCTTTTCGCAAGGAGGAGGGGGGATGTAATACTCAAAAAATTGTACACAAGGAATATATAGTGATTTCCTGATTTGATGTATCTTATTTGCATCATGAAAAGAGCATACACAAAATTAAGAGTGATTAAATTTAACCAATGACACTAAAATAAAAGAAAGTGCATCATATTGGAGTTTTGTTTGTGCATCAGATAATGTTCACAATAATATTAATTAAAATATAATAATTATCTTCAGATGAAGTCTAAATCCTAACTTGAGAATTAGGGTTTGAAATAGAGGAGGAAGGAGAAGGTACTATACAATACAATAATAAAGTTATAAGCAGATAAATATATTCCCTAATGATTTATTCAAATCATATACTCGGAAGTTAGAGTACAAGATTCACCACAAATTTGAAATTCAAATTTAGGTTCAAAAATAAGAAAAATGGAGAAAAGAATAAAGAAAAAGGACTCCTAACTCGAGTGGGCCGTGAAGGCTAATTCTGGCCCAGTTTTCCCCTGCGTTCGGCCCACTTCGCGAATCCTATTCCGCGCGGCCCACCAAAACTGTCACACGCTCCTCTCACTTCCGTGCGGGCCTGGGTTGTCAGCACATCCCTCACCTTGCACAACCAGCTTCGACGCGAATGCATCGCCTCACCTGGAATCCTCCAGCCGTTGCAACCACCCGCGATTTCTGCGGGTTTAGCAGGGACTTCCGGGTATTTATGCGTGACCAAGCCACATCCTTGTACATCCAGCCGAGGTCACCATCGTCGGGTGCATCGAGGATCAAGACTGGCCGCCACCGTCGTCATAGGCGGATACGGTCGCCGCCAAGCGGTCCTCTCACCCCGCGCCGCCGATTCTGGGTTCCGGATGGTCCAAGCGAGCCACTGTGTCATCCTGCACCGATTCGTGACCGCCACGGGTGATTCAATCAACTGAGTTGCTGTTGATTTCTCGCGAAGTGGAGGAGAAAAGTTGTGCGCCGCCGCGGGATTAGCTCAGCTCACATCGCCGTTGTGCCCTCGGCTGCTGGCCAGGGGTCCTTCCTGTGTCTCTTGGGGGATGCCCAGGGCCTCGTCGGGTGAAGTGGACACCGGTGGTGCTTGGAATTGGCTCGTCGTCGGGAACATTCATCGCGCACCCGCACCTTCCCAGAGTCGGTGAATTTCGCCCTACAATTTCTGGTACAAACCCCTCACCCATAATCACTTTGAACCGCGGATCCTTATGCGCTATTCGATACATGTTATTTGGGCTTCAATCCACCGATGAGCAGTCGCCGGCGGGGTTCGCCGTAGCCTGGCGGGGCGGCTGTTCTGCTCGGGCGCGAGGTAGGAGAAAGACCCCCCCCCCCATGAGCCGTTGATCGACTCGCTAACGATCAGGATTGGGCGTAGGGCGGTGATCGTAGGATACAGATCGTGCGGTTATATTTAGATTTTGCTCCATTGAACCACAACCGTTGATCCCCGATCTGTGGGTTCACAATGCATACCGGTTCACGGGTAGGGAACTCTAATCTGGGTCGTTGACAACGTATCTGACGGCTATAGTACACCGTATCCTTTGAGTCGTCCCGATTTACAAAAGAGACCCTGTATTTTAGATGAATCAACCCGCAGTCCACCGCGGGGTAAATCTGAGTCTTAGGAATTTTTACGCGCCAGCCCCTGCGCTTTACAGATTTTGACGCCTAGTCCAGGAATCAATAAAAATCCGAGAAAATCCATTCTAAATTCATTTTTAATACAAAAATAATGGTAGGAACTTGTAAAATTCATATAAAATTCATATGAACTCCAATTTGGACCATTCCAGTTCCTATAATTTTGTAATAGTATTCTCTATTAAATAGTACCACTGTTTTGACATGAACTCAGTTAGAAAATTAATTTCTCATCTAATCCTATTTTAATCACATTAAACATTAGAAAATCCATAACTTAAAATCTGTAACTCCAAAATTAATAATTCCAGTTCCTGTGCTCATATTTTAATGTTTAGTTTATTACTGTATATTCTATTTGCATGCTTGATGTGATGTTAATTTATGCTATGCCATGTATGTATTGAATTGATGCGAGTAGACGAGCAACCCACTGTGGAACCTGAGGTTCAACAAGTCGAGACAGCTGAGCAGGAGCTCGTTGAAGGCAAGTTGTGCCCTTGATCACTTCTTTTTACCCACTCATGTTCTGATTAATCATAATGATCTGCATAGGTTAATTTTGATGGGACCCAATAGGTTACCCTAGTTTGACTATCTTTATACCTTGTTCACCACTGAATCTTTGGGTAGTACTTGCTATCGCTTTATGTGGTTTTGGGTATGGAGATACACAATTCTATTCATGGTTACACATTTGTTATCAGTTGTTATTTATTGTTCATGATAAGATCATTATGTTAATTGGAACATGGGGAACCACCCGGGAAAACAGTGCTACCACAAGGGTGGAATGGGACGCCCTTGGCTGATTAATTAGGAAAGCTAGTGGAAGACTACCTTACCCGAAAGGGGCAAGGGCAGTAGGGGAGTGGTCAGTGTAGGGAGGCCCTCGGGAGGATTTTGCTGCGATGGCGGTCCTGCAAGGGATTCCTGCATTGGAACTTCCTATAAACTGTAGCGGGTTTTCTGAAGCTAGTGGAACTTTGTAAAGGCCTCGTAGTGTTACCCTGCCTCGCCTCCTCGGTAGAGGTGTATGGGATTGGCCGTCTCTTGGCAGATGGGTAACATGACTTGTGGGTAAAGATGCGCAACCTCTGCAGAGTGTAAAACTGGTATACTAGCCGTGCTCACGGTCATGAGCAGCTCGGACACTCACATGATTAAATTATGGAACTAAATTCAATTTGTCATATGCATTGCATCGCAGGTGATGTGGTTACTTTTGTTCTATTACTTAATTGGGTTTGGTATTTACTTATACTTAGTAACTGCTAATAAAATTTTGACCAACTTTAAAAGCAATGCTCAGCTTCAACCATCCTCTTTGGTAAGCCTTACACTTCACGTGAGCTCCCACCTTTGGCGAGTTCATGCACATTATTCCCCACAACTTGTTGAGCGATGAACGTATGTGAGCTCACTCTTGCTGTCTCACACACCCCACAGGTCAAGAACAGGTACCGCAGGATGAGGCGCTTGGAGGATGCTGCGATGTGTTCGAGAGAGGTCTAGGCCGTCGTCTCCCAGTCAACTTTGGGTTGCTGGACCGTTGTCTCCTTATAATGTAATTATTTAATTATTTTGTATAGAACTCCTGTTATATAGTAAAGATGTGACATTCGATCCTGTGCCACTATACATCATATGTGTGAGACTTGGTCCCAGCATACCTGGTGTTTATGTTTGCGCCCGGGTCTTGGTGCCCCTAAAACCCGGGTGTTACAGAAGTGGTATCAGAGGAATGTTGACTGTAGGACGAAACCTAGATAGAACTGGACAACCATTATCTACTTACCTTGCTACTCTGATTCTTTCTAAACTTTTCTTAATCCTTTCTCATCTAATTCCGCTTTACTCTGATTATTCTTACCTTTTCTCTTCTAAAGACAAAAGTGGATTTCGCACTTTGAAATCCTGTACCTAAAATGACTTTTAGGAATAGGAGACCTAATCTTAGGAACAAAAAAAATCAAAACTATTTTCGTAAATATTGATATGCTTGAATGCTTGATCTTATGATATTTGTTTGATTTGGATCTTTGATTGAGTGTGATGAGTCGTGGAGTAATGTCCACAATTATATATAAGTATAAGCATAAGTATAAATAAATAAAATTCATAAGATTAGATTATCCTCCATTAAAGTGTATCAATTTTAATAAATCCATCCTATCTTAAAGGGTTCTATATTATCTTAAAAGATATTCATCTTATCTTGAAAAGATCTTATCTCATCTTAATAGATCTAACTGGCCTCAAAAGATTCTACCTTATCCTTATGAAGTCATCTTGCCCTAATTAGCATATTTTTCCCACTCTAGAATAACAACCATGAGCTAATCTAAAATTTATTTAGATCCTATCTAATCGAAAATAGTTATAACAACCTATTCTAGATCTGATCCAATCTAAAGTGAGTTACTTAATGCTGGTACAAGGATTAAGCCATACTCTTAAGTCACTTAAGCCTAAGTTAGTGTCATAGATCAACTCAGCCATACACTCCCAATACGTTGCACAATCCATTTATGTGAACCTATTGATTAAAAAAAAAATCTCCTACTCATAGACCCACCTATCTTAACTATATCTCCCTAGCTCAAATGAAGACACCAAGATTGGAGACCGAAGAAGATCAACCTCAATAAGAAAGGACAAACACCAACTCAAGTCTTCAAGGATCAAGCAGATGAGTCAAAAGCCACAATCTAGGATGGAATCTTTTCTTACCCTACACTTTCTTAACCAAACCTATATATGCCCTAAAGACATCTTCTATCCTACATAATAAAGTGGACATACATATATTACCCATGCTCTCCTATCACTTACTAATAATAAAAAGAGAGACTCTTGATTCTGAACTAATTAGAAACTAAAAGCTAAATTTCAAATCACTCTTCCTATATCCTCTTTCTTACAAATCTCGAGGACGAGATTATTTTTAAGGGGGGTAGGATTTGTAATACTCAAAAAATTGTACACAAGGAATATATAGTGATTTCCTGATTTGATGTATCTTATTTGCATCATGAAAAGAGCATACACAAAATTAAGAGTGATTAAATTTAACCAATGACACTAAAATAAAAGAAAGTGCATCATATTGGAGTTTTGTTTGTGCATCAGATAATGTTCACAATAATATTAATTAAAATATAATAATTATCTTCAGATGAAGTCTAAATCCTAACTTGAGAATTAGGGTTTGAAATAGAGGAGGAAGGAGAAGGTACTATACAATACAATAATAAAGTTATAAGCAGATAAATATATTCCCTAATGATTTATTCAAATCATATACTCGGAAGTTAGAGTACAAGATTCACCACAAATTTGAAATTCAAATTTAGGTTCAAAAATAAGAAAAATGGAGAAAAGAATAAAGAAAAAGGACTCCTAACTCGAGTGGGCCGTGAAGGCTAATTCTGGCCCAGTTTTCCCCTGCGTTCGGCCCACTTCGCGAATCCTATTCCGCGCGGCCCACCAAAACTGTCACACGCTCCTCTCACTTCTGTGCGGGCCTGGGTTGTCAGCACATCCCTCACCTTGCACAACCAGCTTCGACGCGAATGCATCGCCTCACCTGGAATCCTCCAGCCGTTGCAACCACCCGCGATTTCTACGGGTTTAGCAGGGACTTCCGGGTATTTATGCGTGACCAAGCCACATCCTTGTACATCCAGCCGAGGTCACCATCGTCGGGTGCATCGAGGATCAAGACTGGCCGCCACCGTCGTCATAGGCGGATACGGTCGCCGCCAAGCGGTCCTCTCACCCCGCGCCGCCGATTCTGGGTTCCGGATGGTCCAAGCGAGCCACTGTGTCATCCTGCACCGATTCGTGACCGCCACGGGTGATTCAATCAACTGAGTTGCTGTTGATTTCTCGCGAAGTGGAGGAGAAAAGTTGTGCGCCGCCGCGGGATTAGCTCAGCTCACATCGCCGTTGTGCCCTCGGCTGCTGGCCAGGGGTCCTTCCTGTGTCTCTTGGGGGATGCCCAGGGCCTCGTCGGGTGAAGTGGACACCGGTGGTGCTTGGAATTGGCTCGTCGTCGGGAACATTCATCGCGCACCCGCACCTTCCCAGAGTCGGTGAATTTCGCCCTACAATTTCTGGTACAAACCCCTCACCCATAATCACTTTGAACCGCGGATCCTTATGCGCTATTCGATACATGTTATTTGGGCTTCAATCCACCGATGAGCAGTCGCCGGCGGGGTTCGCCGTAGCCTGGCGGGGCGGCTGTTCTGCTCGGGCGCGAGGTAGGAGAAAGACCCCCCCCCCCCATGAGCCGTTGATCGACTCGCTAACGATCAGGATTGGGCGTAGGGCGGTGATCGTAGGATACAGATCGTGCGGTTATATTTAGATTTTGCTCCATTGAACCACAACCGTTGATCCCCGATCTGTGGGTTCACAATGCATACCGGTTCACGGGTAGGGAACTCTAATCTGGGTCGTTGACAACGTATCTGACGGCTATAGTACACCGTATCCTTTGAGTCGTCCCGATTTACAAAAGAGACCCTGTATTTTAGATGAATCAACCCGCAGTCCACCGCGGGGTAAATCTGAGTCTTAGGAATTTTTACGCGCCAGCCCCTGCGCTTTACAGATTTTGACGCCTAGTCCAGGAATCAATAAAAATCCGAGAAAATCCATTCTAAATTCATTTTTAATACAAAAATAATGGTAGGAACTTGTAAAATTCATATAAAATTCATATGAACTCCAATTTGGACCATTCCAGTTCCTATAATTTTGTAATAGTATTCTCTATTAAATAGTACCACTGTTTTGACATGAACTCAGTTAGAAAATTAATTTCTCATCTAATCCTATTTTAATCACATTAAACATTAGAAAATCCATAACTTAAAATCTGTAACTCCAAAATTAATAATTCCAGTTCCTGTGCTCATATTTTAATGTTTAGTTTATTACTGTATATTCTATTTGCATGCTTGATGTGATGTTAATTTATGCTATGCCATGTATGTATTGAATTGATGCGAGTAGACGAGCAACCCACTGTGGAACCTGAGGTTCAACAAGTCGAGACAGCTGAGCAGGAGCTCGTTGAAGGCAAGTTGTGCCCTTGATCACTTCTTTTTACCCACTCATGTTCTGATTAATCATAATGATCTGCATAGGTTAATTTTGATGGGACCCAATAGGTTACCCTAGTTTGACTATCTTTATACCTTGTTCACCACTGAATCTTTGGGTAGTACTTGCTATCGCTTTATGTGGTTTTGGGTATGGAGATACACAATTCTATTCATGGTTACACATTTGTTATCAGTTGTTATTTATTGTTCATGATAAGATCATTATGTTAATTGGAACATGGAGAACCACCCGGGAAAACAGTGCTACCACAAGGGTGGAATGGGACGCCCTTGGCTGATTAATTAGGAAAGCTAGTGGAAGACTACCTTACCCGAAAGGGGCAAGGGCAGTAGGGGAGTGGTCAGTGTAGGGAGGCCCTCGGGAGGATTTTGCTGCGATGGCGGTCCTGCAAGGGATTCCTGCATTGGAACTTCCTATAAACTGTAGCGGGTTTTCTGAAGCTAGTGGAACTTTGTAAAGGCCTCGTAGTGTTACCCTGCCTCGCCTCCTCGGTAGAGGTGTATGGGATTGGCCGTCTCTTGGCAGATGGGTAACATGACTTGTGGGTAAAGATGCGCAACCTCTGCAGAGTGTAAAACTGGTATACTAGCCGTGCTCACGGTCATGAGCAGCTCGGACACTCACATGATTAAATTATGGAACTAAATTCAATTTGTCATATGCATTGCATCGCAGGTGATGTGGTTACTTTTGTTCTATTACTTAATTGGGTTTGGTATTTACTTATACTTAGTAACTGCTAATAAAATTTTGACCAACTTTAAAAGCAATGCTCAGCTTCAACCATCCTCTTTGGTAAGCCTTACACTTCACGTGAGCTCCCACCTTTGGCGAGTTCATGCACATTATTCCCCACAACTTGTTGAGCGATGAACGTATGTGAGCTCACTCTTGCTGTCTCACACACCCCACAGGTCAAGAACAGGTACCGCAGGATGAGGCGCTTGGAGGATGCTGCGATGTGTTCGAGAGAGGTCTAGGCCGTCGTCTCCCAGTCAACTTTGGGTTGCTGGACCGTTGTCTCCTTATAATGTAATTATTTAATTATTTTGTATAGAACTCCTGTTATATAGTAAAGATGTGACATTCGATCCTGTGCCACTATACATCATATGTGTGAGACTTGGTCCCAGCATACCTGGTGTTTATGTTTGCGCCCGGGTCTTGGTGCCCCTAAAACCCGGGTGTTACAGGGGAGAGCGCCATGTTGCCCTCGGTGGGCGCCGAACATGGTGTCTCTGGTGAGTTGCAGGCGGGTGATCCGAGCGGACGTTCGTGCCCCATTCGTTAGGGGTCGGCTAGAGGCCCAGAGGCGCGCCCAAAAGTACCTGCGGGTGATCTACTGGACCCGGTCCCCTGGCGACGGGGTCCGAGGGCTCGATGCCTCACTCTGATGGGATTCCGTTACAAAATCGTTCCCGCTGGTCTCGGAAATGTCCTAGGGTACCTCGGGAGCGCAGCCCGAGCCTTGGTTATGTATCGAACGTACCCATGGTCATCCCTCGCTCTGTGTCTGAGGCGGCTGTGAACCCTTCGGGGGCCAGCCTTCGAACCCCTGATCAGTAGTGGGCGCGGAGCCCGAGTAGCCTGAGGCGGCCGTTGAACCCTTCCGAGGGGCCGGCCTTCGAACCTCTGACCAGTAGTGGGTGTGGAGCCCACGTGCTCTGAGGCAGCTGTTTAACCCTTCCGAGGGGCCAGCCTTCGAACCTCTGATCAGTAGGGAGGCTCGGAGCCTGGTTCCTTCACGGGGAAGGGTCCTTTTCGGGGTATCCCCCTTTCTCGGTCCCTGTTGCAAGAGAGAGAAAGAGGGAAAAAAGGAAAAGGATACGAAATCGAACGACGCGGCGTACCTTTTTTGACGCGGTCATTATGGCGAAGGCGAAGCGTCGCTCGCTTCTCCTGCCAGAGGCGCCGCCTGTCCCGCTGTGGAGTTAATGCGACGGGGCGAGTGGTTCGCAGGGCAGCCGTTGCGCGTGCGCGAGCCGTTCGAGGAACGGCTGTTTCGCTTCGTGTTTTTGAATCCCGCGGCCGGTCCGGGCGGAACGTTGAACTGGTCTCGCTTTGGCCTTTATATACTCGGGGGAGGGTCTGGCGATGGTTCTTTGCTCCGCTTCCTGCTTCCCTCTTAGGTTTTTGCAACCCGAGAGACTTAGCCAGAGAAAAGGAAACCGCCCACCCTGTCCTTTGCGCCGCCACCCCTTCTGCTCGGTGATGGCCAACTGGGTGACCATCATCTCGCCGCGCGACCCATGGCCTTTCTCCATAGTGACGACGGGTGATCTGGAGGATCTTGTTGCTGAGGGTTTACTTCGCCCTCTCTCTGATGAGAGGCGGCCGGAATGGATTCCCCCCGTGAGCGGAGCCGCTCCGTCCCCACCGCCGGGGTACATCGTGAGCTTCGTCTCCTTCCACGAGCGGGGATTTGGTGTGCCGGCGAGCCGCTTTATGCGGGCGATCCTGCACCACTACGGGGTGGAGTTGCACAACTTCAGCCCCAACTCCATCTCGCAGGCCGCCATCTTCGTAGCGGTGTGCGAGGGGTACTTGGGGATCGCCCCCCACTGGGACTTGTGGACTCATCTCTTTTTCGCGGAGCTTTTCACTTCGCCGACGGGGGAGAGAAAGGTCCACGTGGCAGTGCGGGCCGGTGGCTACATCCTTCAGCTGAGGCAGTCGCGGGCCTCGCTGTACATTCCTGCCACCCTTGCGTCCTCGAACAAAGGGTGGCAGCGCCGGTGGTTCTACCTCCGGAATGACGGCGAGTTGCTCCCGCCGTTTTCCCAGCGAGTAGTCACCGTCGCCGCCGATGCTTGGCGCCACAGGACCTCGCACGAAAGACAGAAGAACCTCGAACCCCTTCTCAAGGCTTTAGAGGCGTTGCGGAAAGGGGGACTCACCGCTGCGGGAGTGATTGCCGCCATCCACCGCCGGAGGGTGCTTCCCTTGGCGGAGCGACGGTTGCCGCTCTGGGAGATGACACCGGAGGCTGATTTGGAGGGCTCGCGGATGTCCTCGGATCCTCTTCCCTTCGATGTTCTCCACGGGTGGGTGGCCGTCGCGTTGGGGAAACCGGACCCCAGTGCCTTCTCCCAGCCTTTGATGCGCCCTGACCAAGGGTGCGTGACTCTGGTGAGTGTCCGCTCCTTCCTCCCTCTTGCATCGGGTTGCCCCTGGTTCTTACGGTCGAGATTTCCATCCGTCCTCAGGAGGTGGGGTGGCACAAGCCTTCCCTGCCACGGGTACCACAGGATGCGGTGGACCGAGCAGCGCGGTGGGTTGCCGCGGAGGAGAAGAAGAAAAAGAAGGACGCGGAGAAGACCCAGGCCCGCGAGCGGATGCGGGCTCGAGACGCCTTGGAAAAGCTCCGTCGTCGGCAGGAGAGGGAGGGGCTCCCGAGGGAGCCGTCGCCGGAAACGCCTGATGACGACGACGATGATGAAGATGATGACGAGGAAGACGACATGGCTGCCCGCCTCGGCTTCAGCCCTGCCTTGAGGTTAGGCCAGGAGCCGTCAAGCCAGCCCCCGAGTGGGCTGATGCAGTCAGTCCCCGGAGTCGGGACGCCGAGGTCCCAGCCCGAAGAGCGGGGGCAGACCGAGAGGGTGCCTGACTCCTCGGCTGGGGGAGTTGAGGCGACCCCGGGGAGCCAGGGCGAGGCGTCTGTTCCCCGAGAGCCGTTGCCCGCGCCGGTAGCGCAGGAGAGCGACCCTCAGGCCACCGTGGTGGTGCCTGGGTAGCCCGCCTCCCGGGCATCCGAGGCACCCAAAGCAAGGGTGGTGCCGATGCAGTCGGCGAAGCGGACCTCGGCAGCGGCTTCGGGGGTCGAGATCCGAGAGACCTCCCCTCAGGCACGGTTGATCATGGCTCGGAGCGGGTAAGTATCTTGGAGCGTCTTCATCCCGGCTTTTCATTCGCATGTCCCGGCCGTGATTTTTCTTTTCTCCTCAGCAAGCGGAGCCATGGCCTGACCGATCTGGCTCCCCGAAAGGCCCTTAAGACATCGTCGGCTTCCGCAACCAGCGCCGCTCCGGGCCTCGCCGTTCAGCTGACCTTCTCGCAAGGCGCTCCACAGCAGGGGGCTCAGGCAGCACCAGTCATCGTGGAACGAGTTCCCGAGGCCGGCTCTTCTGCCAAGGCGGCCATCGTGCTAGGGGAGGTGGCTGACGCGGACGTGGCCCAGACCCCACCGGACGTGCCGGCGGTGCCGGCACCTGCTGCTACTGAAGCCGCTGCCGTCACAGTTGGGGAGTGACCTGTCGCTGCCGATGCTGAGACGACCGAGGCGTCGGCGCTTGGTGCCTCGGAGGAGGGGGGCGTGGAGATGCGATCCGTCCCGCCGGGCGGCAGCCTTGTCGCTGTGCGGCGGGGCTCCCAGGGTTGGCGCCAGTTGCTCCGGTTCCGGACCCGCGAGGCCTCGGATCCCTTCTTCGTTCTCGACGATGAGCGGGTGGAGCAGTCCTGGGACGAGCTCCGCGAGTGTGCCGAAGCAACGGTGGGGTCACTCCGGTCGTCGCTGGAGGTTTTCTGCAGGGACGTCCCCAAAATCCTCCAGGTAACGGTTTTAGGCATACCTTTTTTTTGTGGCCAAGGCATCTTTCGTAACGCCCGCTTCCTTTCCTCAGGATCTGACGGATCTAAGCGCCGCCAAGTCGTCGTTCATCCGCCACGAGGTCGACGTCTGGGGCTCGCTGCGATCCCTGAGGACCTCGCTCGCCGGGGCTACTGCGCGCCTCTCTTAGCAGGGCGCCGAGGCGGCGGACCTTCGGTTGCTCTGCACCGATCTGAGAGCCGAGGCGGCAGCGGCACGCGCAGAGGCGGCAGCGGCGCGCGCAGAAGTGCAACGACAGCAGTCGGAGTTCGACCGGATCGTCGATGAGCGGGACCAATCTCGGGGCCGGGCTGCCGAGGCCGAAAGCCAGGCTAGAGCCCTTGCAGCCGACCTAGCCGTAGCCTAGGTCGCAGCCTCGGAGCAGCGTGCCCGAGCCGGAGGTACGCCTTGGCCACTTTCAGTTTTCGTTTCAGCTTGTTTCCTCCGCTTGTGTTTGAGATCTTTCGTTCCGGCTGTTCGCAGAACTCGAGTCCGCCCTTGATGAGTCCGCCAAGGCGCTTGCCGAGGCGCTTGCCGGGGCGGCACAACAGAGGGAGGCCGACCACGTGGCCATGTCCGATGCCGTCTCGGACTTCTGCCGGGTCCTTGGCTCCGGCGACGTTCCCTCAGGAAGCTCCCCTCAAAGTCGCCTGCAGGCCTGGGCGATCATGTGCGCGGCAGACTCCGCGAGGCGCTACACCACGGCGTCAGGCGGGCCTTCGCCGTGCTCGCTTCCCACTACGTCGTGGACCTGGAGCGGGTCAGCGAGGGGTATTGCCTTCCTGACGAAGATGAAGCCGCCCTGGCAGAAGTTCGGAGGCTCGATGCAGCCGCCGCGGGTCCGAGCGCGGTGCTGGCGACCACCTTCGAAGCAGAGATCCTCTCGCCTATGCCGTCGTCCGAAGCCGAGATGGACTTTGCCGAGGGTGGGGACGAAGCCGACGGCGCGGCTCCTTCCCGTGGCGACGCCTAACTCTGTTGGAACAGTTTCTGTTGGATGCACGTGTGTCTTTCTGCGGCCGCTGAGGCCTGAACACTTTATCACCGTTGCATGAAGTCGCGCTACTTTCCCTTTCACTTTGCGTGTCCGGCCCCGCCTGTCAGTAGCAGGGTGGCTTCCCCAAGTAGGGGTCACTTTTCGTGGCGGGTGACGAGTGAGGTGTCCGTAACCCAGAGGCGTAGGAGTCCCTCGGCTCAGTCAACCTTGCCACTTACATGCACCCGCATTCGCTCCTTGGGGTCCTGCTTCCAACCTAGCCGGGGGAACATCAAAGCCTTTTCGATTGAAAAATTTGACGCAGAGGGGTTTCCCCCTTTTTAGTCCCCGAGGGAGGGTCGGGCTCTGCCGAGGCAAGGCTGACCCTTCCTTAATGACTAAAAACTTGCGTGGGGGCAAGGTAAGCGAACGACTTGAAAGCATCTTAAGGGTAGATGCGACGTAGCTGCTAGACGTCCGAAGTGTTGGTGCAGATCTCACCTTGACTGTCGGCCAGTTCGTTTGTTCCGGGCTTCAGAACTTTGGCGATGATAAGCGGCCCTTCCCAGGGGTGCGTGTAGCCCCCGGGTGTCTCCAACGAGGGCTCGGGGTGCGGTGGTGGAGCTCCTTCCCATCGTCCAGCAAGACGAACGACTTGGCGCGCCGCGTCAACCGCCGAGCCTTGGCTCTGTCGAGGGGTAGGTCTCCTCGGCGGAGATATCGCAGGTACGGGGTCTGCCAGCTTCGATTAGGCGCGACCCCGCCTCGCTCCTCCTCGACGCGTAGGGCCTCGCCCTCGGGTGCCGAGGGTGCTTCGGGCCGAGCGGAGGGTGCCGCGGGCTCGGGCGTGCCGTCAATTTTGACGGAGGGTTGATGCAGGTCTCGGGAGCAGGCCTCCGGGGGAAACGTCATTCGTCCCGAGGCGGTATAGAGGCAGGCTCCTTTTGCCGAGGTGCGGGATGAAAAGGCTGAGGGCCGCAAGACATCCCATGACTCTCTATATGCCTCTCAAGTCCTTGATGGGCCCTATGCTGGTGATGGCTGTGATCTTCTCCGGGATGGCTTCGATGCCCCGCTTGGAGACGATGAACCCCAAGAGCATGCCTCAGGGCACCCCGAAGACATACTTTTCGGGATTGGGCTTAACGCCTTTCGCCTCTTTGATGAACCCTGCCGCCGTTAGCTCGTGGTCCTCCTCGCCTATGGCTCTGCGCTTCTCCTCGTCGAATCGGCGCAGAGGCCGCTTGACGGGTCGGGCTCCGGCTCGGATGTCCAGCGAGTGCTAAGCGACATCCCTCGGTATGCCGGGCATGTCCGAGGGACTCCACACGAAGACGTCGGCGTTCGCGTGGAGAAAGTCGACGAGCACTGCTTCCTATTTGGGATCAAGCCCGGAGCCGATCCGGACTTGCTTGGAGGCGTCGCTGCTGGGGTCGAGGGGGACGGACTTAACCATCTCCGCTGGCTCAAAGTTGCCGGCATGACGCTTCACGTCTGGCACCTCCTTAGAGAGGCTCTCCAGGTCGGCGATGAGGGCCTCGAACTCGGCGAGGGCCTCGGCGTACTCCACGCACTCCACGCACTCCACGTCGCATTTGAACGCGTGTTTGTACGTGGGGCCGACGGTGATGACCCCGTTGGGGCCTGGCATCTTGAGTTTGAGGTAGGTGTAGTTGGGGACGGCCATGAACTTCGCGTAGCAGGGCCTCCCCAATACCGCGTGGTAGGTTCCTCGGAACCCGACCACCTCGAACGTTAGGGTCTCCCTTCAGAAGTTGGAGGGTGTTCCGAAGCAGACGGGAAGATCGAGTTGTCCGAGGGTCTGGACGCGCTTCCCAGGAATGATCCCATGGAAAGGCGCAGCGCCCGCCCGGACCGAGGACAGATCGATACGCAGAAGCCCGAGGGTCTCGGCGTAGATGATGTTGAGGCTGCTGCCTCCGTCCATGAGGACCTTGGTGAGCCTGACGTCACCGATGACGGGGTCGACGACGAGCGGGTATTTCCCCGGGCTCGGCACATGGTCGGGGTGGTCGGCTTGGTCGAAGGTGATGGGCTTGTCGGACCAGTCTAGGTAGACTGGCGCCGCCACCTTCACCGAACAGACCTCCCGGCGCTCTTGCTTGCGGTGCCGAGCTGAGGCGTTCGCCGCTTGCCCGCCGTAGATCATGAAGCAGTCGCGGACCTCGGGGAACTCTCCTGCCTGGTGATCTTCCTTCTTGTCGTCGTCGCGGGCCCTGCCACCCTCCGCGGGTGGCCCGGCCCTGTGGAAGTGGCGCCGAAGCATGACGCACTCCTCAAGGGTGTGCTTGACGGGCCCCTGGTGATAGGGGCATGGCTCCTTGAGCATCTTGTCGAAGAGGTTGGGACCTCCGGGGGGTTTCCGAGAGTTCTTGTACTCGGCGGCGGCGACAAGGTCCGCGTCGGCGGCGTCGCGTTTCGCTTGCGACTTCTTCTTGCCCTTCTTCCTGGTGCCGCGCTGAGCTGACGCCTCGGGGGCATCTTCCGATGGGTGGCCCTGGGGCTGCTTGTCCTTCCGGAAGATAGCCTCGACCGCCTCCTGGCCGGAGGTGAACTTGGTGGCGATGTCCATCAGCTCGCTCGCCCTGGTGGGGGTCTTGCGACCTAGCTTGCTCACCAGGTCGCGGCAGGTGGTGCCGGCGAGGAACGCGCCGATGACGTCCGAGTCGGTGATGTTGGGCAGCTCGGTGCGCTGCTTCGAGAATCGCCGGATGTAGTCCCAGAGAGACTCTCCCCGCTGCTGTCGGCAGCTTCGGAGGTCCCAGGAATTCCCGGGGCGCACGTACGTGCCCTGGAAATTGCCGGCGAAAGCTTGGACTAGGTCGTCCCAGTTGGAGATCTGCCCTGGAGGCAGGTGCTCCAACCAGGCGCGAGCGGTGTCGGAGAGGAACAGGGGGAGGTTGCGGATGATGAGGTTGTCATCGTCCGTTCCACCCAGTTGGCAGGCCAGACGGTAGTCCGCAAGCCACAGTTCCGGTCTCGTCTCCCCCCGAGTACTTTGTGATAGTAGTCGGGGGTCGGAACCGGGTCAGGAACAGCGCCCGTCGTATGGCCCGGCTGAAGGCCTGCGGACCGGGTGGTTCGGGCGAGGGACTCTGATCCTCCCCGCTGTCGTAGCGTCCCCCACGCCTGGGGTGGTAGCCTCGGCGCACCCTCTAGTCGAGGTGGGCCCGACGATCGCGGTGATGGTGCTCGTTGCCGAGGCGACCCAGGGCCGCAGGCGCTGTGTTGCGCGTGCGCCCGATGTAGACCAAGGCTTCCCGCATGAATCGGGAAGTCGCGGCATGATGTTCCGAGGGGTACCCCTGCCTTCGGGTGGCGGAGCTCTCGGCCCGCCGGACCGTGGCGCCTTCCAGGAGATCCTTGAGCTCTCCCTGGATTCGCCGCCCCTCGGTGGTTGATGGCTCCGACATCGCGCAGAGGAGCATTGCTGCTGCAGCCAAGTTCTGGCCGACCCCACTGGATGCGGGTGGCGGCCTGACCCTGACATCGTCGGCGATGCGGTGTTGGAAGCCCTGGGGTAGATGACGCATTTCTCCGGCTGAAGGTTGGCCCGCCCATGCCTGCCCGACGTCCTGGCGGATTGGCTCGAGCGCTCCTGCTCCCTCGTCGAGCCTGGCCTGCACCCCGCGGATTTGCTCGAGTTGTGGGTCGTGACCCCCCGCCGGAACGGGGACCACATCTAGCTCCCGCAGGATGTCAACGCGAGGCACCGGCCTAGGGAGATCACCGTCCTCCGGCATGCCGAGATGGTTGCCTTCGGAGGGACCCCCTAGATCGACGTGGAAACATTCGCGGCTCGGGCCGCAGTCCTCGTCGCCGAGGCTACGGCTACCATCGGAACAGTCGGAAAGGCAGCAGTCGCATGCGGTCATGAAGCCCCGCATGGAACTGGGGTTGCCAAGTCCGGAGAAATCCCAACAGACGCTGGGCTCGTTGTCTTCCTCGGACCCAGAGGGCCCGTAGGTCGAGACGTCTGTCAGCCGGTCCCAAGGTGACCGCATACGAAACCCCAGAGGGTTCGGATTCGCCTCTACGAGAGCGTCCGCCAAAGCGGAGCCGCTAGGCGAGTCGAGGCTAAATCCGAAAGGCGTGCGATGGGAATCGGTCGGTACCTCTTGGTCGACGGGCGGTGATGAGGTCACGTCGGGGGCTGACTGCACCGTCGTCTCAGGTACGAGGGCGACACCCAGCAAGCCTTTCGCGAGCATGCTGGCGTCGTCCGTTTGCTTGGGATTGACGTGTCGTGGGGAGACAGCGCTCGTCTTCGTCTCAAGCGCGAGGCCGATGCCCGGCGCGCCCCCCGTTGGAGTGCTGGCGTTGTCGACTCGCTCGACGGCCGACGAGGCGCCGCCTCCTGCTTGGCCTTGGTTGCCCCGCCTCCTGCTTCTCCGTCGACGGGGAAGAGGACGGGGCGAGCTCGAAGGTTGTTCTTCCACCACGCGGGGAAGACGTCGTCGATCCCGCCGCCGGTGGGCGGACTGTCGGCCGCCACTGTCGCTGTCGCCCGGTGGTGGAAAGAGTATCATGTCGTAGCTGCCGTCGAGGGACATGAACTCAAGGCTCCCGAAACGGAACACCGTCCCGGGCTGGAGAGGTTGCTGGAGACAACCCATTTGGAGCTTGACGGGAAGCTGTTCGTCAACACGCAGCAGGCCCCTACCTGGCGCGCCAACTGTCGGCGTTTCGAGACCGGGGGTCCCTGAGCCAACGAGTGAAGTGTCGCCGCGTGCCCCAGCCCAGATGGGTCGACGCGAGTCCGAGCGCGAAGGGGGGAAAGCGAGGAGGCCGGAGATGGGCGTGAGAGAGGTGGAAATCCCGCGGCCTTCGTGTTCGTCCCGCGCCCAGGTCGGGTGCGCTTGCAGTAGGGGGTTACAAGCGTCCACACAGGGGAAGGAGCGAGCGGCCTTACGCGAGCGCCCGTCTCGTCCTCGACCCCGCGCGGCCAACCCTCTCTAAGAGGGCCCTGGTCTTTCCTTTTATAGGCGCAAGGAGAGGATCCAGGTGTACAATGAGGGGTGTAGCAGAGTGCTACGTGTCTAGCGGAGGAGAGCTAGCGCCCTACGTACACGCCATCGTGGCGGCCGGAGAGATTTTGGCGCCCGGTTTGTGTGATGTCGTGGCCGTCGGAGGAGTGCTGGAGCCTGGCGGAGGGACAGCTGTCGGGGCCGTCGAGTCCTTGCTGACGTCCTCTTGCTTCCGTAAGGGGGGCGAGAGCCGCCATCGTCAGGGAGCGTGCGGGGCGCCATCATCGCCTATCTGGCGGAGCGAGCCAGATGGGACGCCGGTCTTGTTCCCCGTAGCCTGAGTCAGCCTGAAGTAGGGTAATGATGGCGCCTTCTGTTGACGTGGCCGGTCCGCGCCCTAGGTTGGGCGATGTGGAGGCTCCTCCGAGGTCGAGGTCGAGTCCGTCTTCCGTGGCCGAGGCCGAGTCTGAGCCCCTAGGTCGGGCGAGGCGGAGGCCGTTGGCTGAGGCCAGGGCGGAATTTGAGTCCTAGGGCCGGGCGAAGCGGAGTTCGTCGTCTTCTGGAGCTGAGCCCAAGTCCGAGCCCTGGGTCGGGCGGAGCGGAGTTCGCCGTCTTCCGGGGCCGAGCCCAAGTCCGAGCCCTGGGTCGGGCGGAGCGGAGTTCGCCGTCTTCCGGGGCTTAGCCCGAGTCCGAGCCCTGGGTCGAGCGGAGCGGAGTTTCCTATGGTGCGTGCGGCCGGGCCTGACTGCCTGTTAGCCTCACTCTGTCAAGTGGCACCGAAGTCGGAGCGGCGCAGGCGGCGCTGTCTTTCTGACAGACCGGTCAGTGGAGCGGCAAAGTGATGGCGGTCACTTCGGCTCTATCAGCTGAGGGGCGCGCGTCAGGATAAAGGTGTCAGGCCACCTTTGCATTAAATGCTCCTGTGATTTGGTCGGGGTTGCTTCTTGGCGAAGACAGGGCCTCGGGCGAGCCGGGAACGTGTTCGCCGCTGGAGGGGGGCCTCGGGCGAGGCGGAGATCCTCCGGGGTCGGCTGCCCTTGTCCGAGGCTAGGCTCGGGCGAGGCGTGATCGAGTCCCTCGAATGGACTGATCCCTGACTTGATCGCACCCATCAGGCCTTTGCAGCTTTGTGCTGATGGGGGTTACCAGCTGAGAATTAGAAGCCTTGAGGGTACCCCTAATTATGGTCCCCGACAGGGATGGACGAGGAGAGACAAGCAGACCCTAGGCTTGGTTGCTGTTCGAGTAGATCTGATCACGCCACCCAACCGGACTAACCATCTTCAGTAGTTTTTTTAAAAAATCCTTAAAAACGATGTAGGGAGTTGTTAAATAATAATAGAATGTAAAAAATTCCATGTTTTTCAATAGTTCTCTATTTTTTGTTGCTAATTTTTTAAATAATGCTAACTCAGCTTACTTGAAAGAGCTTTTTTTTTTACATTGGTCTAGTTTGTTTTGATCCAGGCAAACACGTAGATCAAATCACGATGAGCTTCACCTGTGTGTCAGGTCTTGGTTCATTGGTTTTGCTTCTTCATGTGGTAGTTTAATTGTCACCAAGAACTAGTTGCTAGTCCACATGTGTTCCATAAAAGAAATCAGTGTCCCATGAATTTATTTCAACCGCGATCAGATTGTACAGCAGGACGAGCACGATCAGATTGCACATACCTATAATTCAAGAGTTCTGTGTGAACTAAATTGGAAACGATATATGGGAGTAGAATATGTAACTAAAAATCCACAAATTATTCATATATAAGTGTACTCTATGAAACTAAATAATATAAAAGTAGCATCTGCTCACCGTTGAGGCCTCCTTTGGCAGCCCAGCTAGGGGAGCCCGCACAGGGGAGGCAAATCCTTGCTAGGCAAATCCTCCGAGTGGACGCCGCCCGGTGGGGCTGCCCCGTCCTGCTGCTCTTTGGAGCCATGGGGTGTATGGGTCATCATCAAAACATAAGCCCAATCATCATCGAAACATACTAAAAGGAAAGACTGTCCGCAAGCAAAGTGCCTGCTCGCTTTAACTGACAGCCAGCCAACTGCTTCGGTATATATACAACAAGTACAAATACAAAAAAATTATGAGGGATATAGAGGCAGCCACATAGGCTCATGGTCATCATCAAAACACAAGTACAATAGAAAATTAAAATTTAGCAAAATTAATCCATTCCAGATCACTTCAAATACAGATACAAAATATTTTACGATAAATATACATGCAGCCACACAAGCTCATAGTCATCATCAAAATACAAGTAAGATAGAAAAATTTTAAAAACAACAAAATCAATTCATTCCAGATCACTTCTATGGTACTGAACTCTATGCCAACTCGAGGTAATAAACCAGGAATTAAACTCTTCCAAAGAAATTAATCCAATCTCATGATCCAGCCAGTGCTTCTCATGTAAAAAAGTTGGAGTAGGAGAATCTCGTAATAAAATGAATCTCATAATGAACTCATCAAAGATCATTTCATGTAGGACTGCTTTCAAATGTCGAAGTGGCAGTCGCCAAGTGAAAGTCGCCTAGAGGAGGGCGAATAGGCGGAATCTGAAATTTATAAACTTTAAGCACAACTACAAGCCGGGGTTAGCGTTAGAAATATAAATGAGTCCAAAAGAGAGGGCGAAAACAAATCACAAGCAAATAAGGGGAATAACATGGTGATTTGTTTTACCGAGGTTCGGTTCTTGCAAACCTACTCCCCGTTGAGGTGGTCACAAAGACCGGGTCTCTTTCAACCATTTCCCTCTCTCAAGTGATCACCTAGACCGAGTGAGCTTTTCTTCTCAATCACTTGGGACACTAAGTCCCTACAAGTACCACCACACAATTGGTGTCTCTTGCCTTGATTACAATTGAGTTGGCAACAAGAAAGGAGGAAGAAGAAAAGCGATCCAAGCGCAAGAAGTCGAAAGAACACAAATATCACTCTCTCACTAGTCACTATTTGATTGGAATGATCTTTGTACTTGGGAGAGGATTTGATCTCTTTGTTTGTGTCTTGGAGTGAAGTCTAGAGCTCTTGTATTGAATGCAAATGGCTGAAACTTGGATGTCTTGAATGTGTGGTGGTTGGGGTATTTATAGCCCCAACCACCAAAGTGGCCGTTGGGGATGGTTGCTGTCGTATGGCGCGCCAGCCACGTCACCCAACCGATAGGGCTCGACCGTTGGAGCTCTGACTTGTGGGGCCACCGGACAGTCCGGTGGTGCACCGGACAGTCACTGTTCACTGTCCGGTGCGCCTTTTGCCGCCTGCTCTGACTTCTGCGCACAGGCGCGCACTGTAGCATTTCATTGTTCCTCTGCAGACGACCGTTGGCGTGAAGTAGTCGTTGCTCCGCTGGCACACCGGACAGTCTGGTGAATTATAGCGGAGTAACTCCCCAAATTTCCGAAGCTGGCAAGTTCAGAGTGAGTCCTCCTTGGTGCATCGGACACTGTCCGGTGGCACACCAAACAGTCCGGTGGTACACCAAACAGTCCGGTGCGCCAGACCAGGGCAGCCTTCGGTTGTCCTTTACTCTTTTTATTTGAACCCTTTCTTTGACTTTGTATTGGTTTGTGTTGAACCTTTGGCACCTGTAGAACTCATAATCTAGAGCAAACTAGTTAGTCCAATTGTTTGTGTTGGGCAATTCAACCACCAAAATTCATATAGGAAAAGGTTTGACCCTATTTCCCTTTCAATCTCCCCCTTTTTGGTGATTGATGCCAACACAAACCAAAGCAAATATAAAAGTGCAGAATTGAACTAGTTTGCATAAGGTAAGTGCAAAGGTTGCTTGGAATTGAAACCAATAACATTATTTCAATAGATATGCATGGATTGTTTTCTTCTTATTTAAAATTTTGGACCGCGCTTGCATCACAAGTTTTGTTTTTGCAAATTCTTTGTAAAATTCTTTTCAAAAACTTTTGCAAGTAGTCAAAGGTACATGAGTAAGATTGAAAGAAGCATTTTCAAGATTTGAAATTTTCTCCCCCTGTTTCAAATGCTTTTCCTTTGACTTGAACAAAACTCCCCCTTAATGAAATTTTCCTATTAGTGTTCAAGAGGGTTTTACAAATTTTTGAAGACACTTTCTCCCCCTTTTTGAACACAATAAGATACTAATTTGAAAACTTCATTTTAAAATTTGGTGGTGGTGCGGTCCTTTTGCTTTGGGCTAATACTTTCTCCCCCTTTGGCATGAATCGCCAAAAACGGATACTTGTGAGTGAAATATAAGCCCTATTACTTTCTCCCCAATGGCAAACAAAGAAAAATGAGTGAAGATTATACCAAAGTGGAGAACTATGCGGAATACCGGCAAATACCATTGGAGTGGAGTGGAAGCGTCATCTTCGCTGAATACTCCATTTCCCTTTCAATTCTATGACTAATCATAAAAATACACTTGAAAACACATTAGTCATAGACATAAAAGAGATATGATCAAAGGTATATTAATGAGCTATGTGTGCAAAGTATCAATCAAAATTCCTAGAATCAAGAATATTTAGCTCATTCCTAAGTTTGGTAAAGGTTTTCTCATCTAGTGGTTTGGTAAAGATATCGGCCAATTGATCTTTGGTGTTAATATAGGCTATCTCGATATCCCCCTTTTGTTGGTGATCTCTCAAAAAGTGATACCGAATGACTATGTGCTTAGTGTGGCTGTGTTCATCGGGATTATCCGCCATGCGGATTGCACTCTCATTATCACATAGGAGAGGGACTTTGCTAAATTTGTAGCCATAGTCCCTGAGGGTTTGCCTCATCCAAAGCAATTGCGCGCAACAATGGCCTGCGGCAATGTACTCGGCTTCGGCGGTTGAAAGAGCTACTGAGTTTTGTTTCTTTGAAGCCCAAGACACCAGGGATCTTTCCAAGAACTAACAAGTCCCTAATGTGCTCTTCCTATCAATTTTACATCCTGCCCAATCAGCATCGGAATATCCTAATAAATCAAATGAGGATCCCTTGGGGTACCAAAGACCAAACTTAGGTGTATGAACTAAATATCTCAAGATTCGTTTCACGGCCCTAAGGTGAACTTCCTTAGGATCGGCTTGGAATCTTGCACACATGCATACGGAAAGCATAATGTCCGGTCGAGAAGCACATAAATAGAGTAGAGAACCTATCATCAACTGGTATACCTTTTGATCTACGGATTTACCTCCCGTGTCGAGGTCGAGATGCCCATTGGTTCCCATGGGTGTCTTGATGGGCTTGGCATCCTTCATTCCAAACTTGGTGAGTATGTCTTGAATGTATTTTGTTTGGCTGATGAAGGTGCCCTCTTGGAGTTGCTTCACTTGAAATCCTAGAAAGTACTTCAACTCCCCCATCATAGACATCTCGAATTTTTGAACCATGATCCTACTAAACTCTTCACAAATAGATTTGTTAGTAGACCCAAATATGATATCATCAACATAAATTTGGCATACAAACAAATCATTTTCAATTGTCTTAGTAAAGAGAGTAGGATCGGCTTTACCGACTTTGAAGCCATTAGTGATAAGGAAATGTCACACCCGGGTTTTAGGGGCACCAAGACCCGGGCGCGAACATAAACACCAGGTGTGCTGGGACCAAGTCTCACACATATGATGTATAGTGGCACAGGATCGAATGTCACAACTTTATATATAACAGGAGTTCTATACAAAATAAATAGTTACATTATAAGGAGGCAACGGTCCAGCAACCTAAAGTTGACTGGGAGACGACGGCCTAGATCTCTCACGAACACTTCACAGCATCCTCCATGCGCCTCATCCTGTGGTACCTGATCTTGACCTGTGGGGTGGGTGTGAGACAGCAAGAGTGAGCTCACATACGTTCATCGCTCAACAAGTTGTGGGGAATAATGTGCATGAACTCGCCAGAGGTGGGAGCTCACGTGAAGTGTAAGGCTTACCAAAGAGGATGGTTAGAGCTGAGCATAGCTTTTAAAGTTGGTTAAAATTTTATTAGCAATTACTAAGTATAAGTAAATACCAACCCAATTAAGTAATAGCACAAAAGTAATAACAACATCACCTGCGATGCAATGCATATGACAAATTGAATTTAGTTCCATAAATTAATCATGTGAGTGTCCGAGCTGCTCATGACCGTGAGCACGGCTAGTATACCAGTTTTACACTCTGCAGAGGTTGCGCATCTTTACCCACAAGTCATGTTACCCATCTGCCAAGGGATCGCGACTTCCCATACACCTCTACCGAGGAGGCGAGGCAGGGTAACACTACGAGGCCTTTACAAAGTTCCACTAGCTTCAGAAAACCCGCTACAGTTTATAGGAAGTTCCAATGCAGGAATCCCTTGCAGGACCGCCATCGCAGCAAAATCCTCCCGAGGGCCTCCCTACACTGACCACTCCCCTACTGCCCTTGCCCCTTTCGGGTAAGGTAGTCTTCCACTAGCTTTCCTAATTAATCAGCCAAGGGGTCCCATTCCTCCCTTGTGGTAGCACTGTTTTCCCGGGTGGTTCTCCATGTTCCAATTAACATAATGATCTTAACATGAACAGTAAATAACAACTGACAATAAAAGTATAATCATGAATAGTAATGTGTATCTCTATACCCAAAACCACATAAAGCGATAGCAAGTACTACCCAAAGATTCAGTGGTGAACAAGGTATAAAGATAGTCAAACTAGGGTAACCTATTGGGTCCCATCAAAATTAACCTATGCAGATCATTATGATTAATTAGAACATGAGTGGGTAAAAAGAAGTGATCAAGGGCACAACTTGCCTGGGCCTTGAGATTCCAGGTACCAGGATGATCTTCAGGTGACACGTGACCTCGCACTAGTCGTAGCAATACAAACAAACAGTGTATAGGCAAAATTAACATTACACCAAACATGTATGCCAAAATACATATTAATAATCTACATATTAAAATAAGATCACAGGAAAAAGAATTATTAATTTTGGAGTTGTAGATTTTAAGTTATGAATTTTCAAAGGTTTTATGTGTTTAAAATGGATTGAGTGAGAGATTAAATTTCTAATTGTTTTCATGACAAAACAGAGGCTCTAGGTGGTAGAGAATAAAATTACAAAATTTTAGAAAGTGGAATGGATTAATTTGGACTAAAAATGGATTTTCTATGATTTAAACAAGTTCTAGCTTTTATTTATCTATTAAAAATCCATTTATAATTTATTTTCTCTGTTTTATAATACCCTGGACTGGGCCTCAATTTATGGAAACGCCAGGGGCTTCGGGGTAAAAATCCAGAGACACAGAGAATAGTGACTAAGGGACGGCGGGTTGATTCCACTAAAGTTCGAGGGCTCTTTAACAAAACCGACCCGCGAAGGGGTATCGTGGGATGCCAGCCGCTGGATTAGAAACCAAGGGCCCCGATTTACTTCTTCGATTTAGTGAAACAGTGCGCGACCAGAGCCGTCGATCAAGCGATCCACGGTTGAGATTCTATGTGAACGAGGGGTATACGTGATCTAATCTAAACCGTTACATCGCGGATCTACGGTCAATATCCCACCGCCAATCCGATCTATCCCTAGACGCTGGATTAAAATCTAACGGTGGCCAAGCCACGCCATCCACTGGACCGTTGATTTAAAGATCGATGGAGGCAGCACCTTCTTCCCCACCATCATCCGCACGGCCAGGAGCAGAACTCCACGGCGTGTTCACCGTCGAGCACCCACGGACGGCCCAGTACCCCGAAAGCAACCCCGAGCGGCGCTACACCTAGAGAAAGAGATGGCGGAGACAATGAGGTACTACTCACCGACGGTCGAGTGATGAAGAGGCCCGTCCACGATGTAGTGCGGCCCGAAGGTAGAATTGATGCGCCGGCGAGCAATTCCCCGAGTCCCAGGGGTGCTCGGATCAAATTGACGGCACGAATGGTTCCGCCCTGAGCCACCGAAGCTTCCTAATGCCGCGGCTCGATTACTGGAGTGCTCAATCGAGATAGCCTCGACGACGGCGCTAAAACCTTTTCTCCCTCTCTCTCTTCCCCCCGCCTACGGTTCAATTGGTGCCTGGGTACTTGGCGAGATGGATGAGGGAGCTGGAGCAGTCGGGTTATATAGGGGTGGGGCGAGTCCGGGCTCAAGAATCGCGAGGATCCGCAACGACCCGATCTTCACGGCGATGGACGCGCGACGCTCAGTTGGGGAAGACGACCGACGCACTGACGACCCGGGGCCACCTAACGGCGAAACGGTGTGCGGCTGGCAGAGTGGGGCCCGAACGTCATTGACGAAGGCGCGCGCGCGGGAGCGACATATGACGCGCGGGCCCGACTTGTCAGTGCCCGTTGGGCGCGCGCGTGGGTTAAATGGGCCGCGCGTGTAGGGGTTAGGTTAGGTGGGCTAAATAGCTGGTGAGAGGCCCATTTAGCTGAGTCTGTTTTTATTCTTTTTATTTTCTATTCTTTTTCCTTTCTTTCCATTTTCAATCCCAAATTTGAATTCAAACTTGAGCTCATCACTATAATTTATGTTTGTGGAATTAGGAGTATTAATTCTGGATATATTTATTTATATATACATTATTTATATTTTTTTTATCCCTTCTCTTTTTCTTATTTCCAATTCAAATTTATACTTCTACTTTAGTTTTCAGATTTTTCAAATGTATCAATTGAAACCCAAAGGTGAATATAAACCATACTATTTTAAGTTTTATTCTCCTTGTTATTTATTTCATGGGATGTATAAATGGTTTCCTTTAAAAGAAAAATCCTTTTCTCATCATTTGCTTATTTCCTAATTTCCAAAGCATTATGATACTTTGTTTATATTTTTTTTCTACTAATTTTGGGTCTTACAAATCCTACCCCCCTTAACAAAAATCTCGTCCTCGAGATTTGTAAGAAAAGGGATGTATGCTCATATGGTTCTCGGAACATATGCACAAACAAAGAAATCTCGGCATGATGCATAATCCTTTAACAAAACATAGGTTTAATAGACCTTACTATTATAACTAAAATAGTAATAATACTAGCTAATAGCTAAACTAATATTTAGGTCTTACAAATAGTAAAATATATATATATATATATGTATCTATATCTATGTTTATCTCTATTCTTGTTGCTCGTTGACTTCTTCACCGACTACTTCATCTTCAACTGGCTCTTCTTCTTGAATTTCAAGTTCACTGGGTTCAGCTTCTACTTCTGTATGATGGGCATATCCCCAGTTGATAGATAGGGGCTGACTCTTTCCTGCCGAGGCTTGTCCTTGCTTCATCGGAGCCGGTGTAGTATAGGCAGCTCTGTTGGGACAGTAGTTGGCGTAGTGTCCCGGTTGTCCGCACTTGAAGCATGTCCTGATGGCGGTTGTGTTAGGAGCAACGGGTCCCACTGGAGTGCTTGCTTTTGGAGGAGCAGTTGGTGTCTGATGAGTTTGTTGTCCAGAACTGCCACTAGCTGGTGTACTTGGAGTGGTGGTATAGCGAGGACGGGAACTACTTCCAGCCTGCCCTTGGTTGACAGCCTTTCTTTTCTCTCCAAATATACTCCTCTTGTTTTCTACAGCAATAGCTTTGTCAAGTAGTCTTTGGAAAGATGGGAATGTGTGCGATACCAGTTGATATTGCAAGGGTCCAATCAAACCATCCAGAAAGAGCTCCTGCTTTTGCTCATCATCCTCAACATCTCTGGGAGCATATCGAGATAACTAGATGAATTTGTCCCTATATTCACTCACGGACATACTTCCTTGCTTGAGGGATAGAAACTCCTTCCTCTTAATCTTCATGAGTCCAGCAGGAATATGGTAATTCCTGAATTGTGTGGAGAATTCTGCCCAGGTAATTGTATCGGCAGCAACATGAGCAGCGCAGTACGCATCCCACCAATCCGCAGCGGGACCAGCAAGACGACCCGATGCATAGAGTACTTTCTCTCGGTCCGAGCACTGGGCTATGTTGAGCATCTTCTCTATGGACTTTAACCAGTCATCTGCTTGCAGCGGATCTGTGGAGTTGGAGAAGGTTGGTGGTTTGTGGCTCATGAATTCCCGGTGCTTGTCCCGGGGTGGAACTGGTGGTGGAGGTGGAGGCAATGGCACTTGTTGTTGTTGCTGTTGTTGTTGAAGTTGTTGTTGCAGCTGCTGTTGTTGTACCCTTCTCTCCTGGCGTATCTCTTCCCGCTCTTGGCGCATTTCCCGACGTGCATCCTCTCTTTCCTGGTGCATTTCTTGGCGTTCTTGCTGCATTTGGGTGCGCATATCTGCCATAGTGTCCGCCATTTGCTGCATCATTCTCATTTGAGCTGTGACTAGTGGATCAACTCCGCCTGGTGGGGGATTAGGAGGATTCATCTCTGCTGGCTGTGGTTGGGGTTGTCGATATATCCACCGAGTGTGTCGATTAGCTGGTAAATCAATTCCACCACCCCGCCTGATATTGACCATCTAAGTTAGAAACATATGGTAAGATAGCTTTGCAAGGGAATCATTTAGTAGACAGAATGAATAAGCTAATAGTTGGTTATGTACTGAAACTTCTTTGGCAGGGCTGGGCCAGATATTCTATGTCAAGACTAGGGTAATTAGTTGTACGGGGTGAATGTCCAAAGGTAAGATAGAATATGTCAAGATGAGATAGATACGGAATACTACATATACATATATTTTCTAAGGGGATAATCTAGATTGTCTAGTTATCTTACAAATGCTATCCTTTATGCCTAGATGTATATGTAGATGTAATTGTGGACATTACTCCACAACCCATCACACTCAAACAAAGATCCAAATCAGACATATATCATAAGAGCAAACATTCAAGCGTATAGGTATCTATAAAAATAGTTTTGTTTTTGTTTCTAATATTAGGTCTCCTATTTCTAAAAGTCACTTTAGGTACGAGATTTCAAAGTGTGAAATCCACATTTGTCTTTAGAAAGAAAAGGTAAGAATAATCAGAGTAAAGCGGAATTAGATGAGAAAAGATTTTAAGAGACGTTTAGAAAGGAATCAGAGTAGCAAAGATAAGTATGTAGGGGTTGTCCAGTTCTATCTAGGTTTCGTCCTACAGTCAACATTCCTCTGATACCACTTCTGTCACACCCGGGTTTTAGGGGCACCAAGACCCGGGCGCGAACATAAACACCAGGTGTGCTAGGACCAAGTCTCACACATATGATGTATAGTGGCACAGGATCGAATGTCACAACTTTATATATAACAGGAGTTCTATACAAAATAAATAGTTACGTTATAAGGAGGCAACGGTCCAGCAACCTAAAGTTGACTGGGAGACGACGGCCTAGATCTCTCACGAACACTTCACAGCATCCTCCATGCGCCTCATCCTGTGGTACCTGATCTTGACCTGTGGGGTGGGTGTGAGACAGCAAGAGTGAGCTCACATACGTTCATCGCTCAACAAGTTGTGGGGAATAATGTGCATGAACTCGCCAGAGGTGGGAGCTCACGTGAAGTGTAAGGCTTACCAAAGAGGATGGTTAGAGCTGAGCATAGCTTTTAAAGTTGGTCAAAATTTTATTAGCAATTACTAAGTATAAGTAAATACCAACCCAATTAAGTAATAGCACAAAAGTAATAACAACATCACCTGCGATGCAATGCATATGACAAATTGAATTTAGTTCCATAAATTAATCATGTGAGTGTCCGAGCTGCTCATGACCGTGAGCACGGCTAGTATACCAGTTTTACACTCTGCAGAGGTTGCGCATCTTTACCCACAAGTCATGTTACCCATCTGCCAAGGGATCGCGACTTCCCATACACCTCTACCGAGGAGGCGAGGCAGGGTAACACTACGAGGCCTGTCGGCGTTTCGAGACCGGGGGGTCCCCGAGCCGACGAGTGAGAGTGCCGTGTGCCCCAGCCTAGATGGGTCGAGCGCGTGGGCGAGCGCGAAGGGGGGAAGAGAGAGCGAGGTCGGTGGCCGGAGCCGGGTCGAGAGAGAGAGAGAGAGAGAGAGAGAGACGGAGGTTCCCGCGACCTTCGTGTTCGTCCCGCGCCCAGGTCGGGTGCGCTTGCAGTAGGGGGTTACAAGCGTCCGCACGGGTGAGGGGAGCGAGCGGTCTCAAGAGAGCGCCTGCCCCTGCCCTCGTTCCCGCGAGGCCAACCTTCTCTAAGAAGGCCCTGGTCCTTCCTTTTATAGGCGTAAGGAGAGGAGCCAGGTGTACAAAATGGGGGTGTAGCAAGGTGCTACGTGTCTAGCAGGGGAGAGCTAGGGCCCTAAGTACATGCCAAGGTGGCAGCCGGAGAGATCTTGGCACCCTGTTGGTGTGGCGTCGTGGCTGTTGGAGAAGCAATGGTGCTTGACGGAGGGACAGCTGTTGGAACAGTTGTGCTCTTGCTGACGTCTTCCTGCTTTCGTAAGGGAGCTGGGGGCCGCCGTCGTCATGGTCTAGTGAGGCGCCATCATTGCCTATCTGGCGGAGCTGGCCAGATGGGACGCCGGTCTTGTTCTCTGCGACCCAAGTCGGCTCAGGGCAGAGTGATGATGACGCTTCCTGTTGACGTGGCGGTCTCGTGTCCTAGGTCGGGCGTCGTGGAGGCTCCTCCGAAGCCGAGGTCGAGTCCGTCCTGCAAGACAGAGGCAGAGTCCGAGCCCTGGGTCGGGCGAGGCGGAGATCGTTCGGCAGAGGCCGAGGCGGAGTCCGAGCCCTGGGTCGGGCGAGGCGGAGGTCATCGTCTTCCGGGGCCTTAGCCCGAGTCCGAGCCCTGGGTCGGGCGGAGCGGAGTTCGCCGTCTTCCGGGGCCTTAGCCCGAGTCCGAGCCCTGGGTCGGGCGGAGCGGAGTTCGCCGTCTTCCGGGGCCTTAGCCCGAGTCCGAGCCCTGGGTCGGGCGGAGCGGAGTTCGCCGTCTTCCGGGGCCTTAGCCCGAGTACGCCGTCTTCCGGGGCCTTAGCCCAAGTCCGAGCCCCGGGTCAGGCGGAGTCTCCTATAGCGCCTCTGGTGAAGTCTGGTCGCCCGTCGGTCTTACCTTTTGCGTTGAAGGCCCCAGGGATTTGGTCGGTTGGCGCGGTGATTTAGTCAGGGTTGCTTCTTATCGAAGGCGGGGCCTCGGGCGAGCCGGTGATGCGTCTGCCGTGAAAGAGGAGACCTCAGGCGAGACGGAGTCATCTCAAGGTCGGCTGCCCTCGCCCGAGGCTAGGCTCGGGCGTGGCGTAATCAAGTCGCTCGTATGGACTGATCCCTGACTTAATCAAACCCATCAGGCCTTTGCAGCTTTATGCTGATGGGGGTTACCAGCTGAGAATTAGGCGTCTTGAGGGTACCCCTAATTATGGTCCCCGACAGTAGCCCCCGAGCCTCGAAGAGAGTGTTAACACTCGCTTGGAGGCTCGCGTCGCACTTTTTTGCAAGGGGACCAGCCTTTCTCGGTGGTACTTGGTTCCGGTGGGTGCGCGCGAGCGCACCCGCCGGGTGTAGCCCCCGAGGCCTCGGAGGAGTGGTTTCACTCCTCCGAGGTCTTAATGCCTTGCGTAATGCCTCGGCTGGTCTGGCGGTTCCCTCATGCGAGCAGGGCGTAGCCCAGGTGCACTGTCGGGGCCCAAGTTCTCGGGCTGGTATGTTGACGCTGTCAACGGTTCGGCCGGAGCCGGGTTTGCGAGAGCAGCCCCAGAGCCTCCGCACGGAGCGAGAGGACGGTCAGGGACAGACTCGGCTTTTTTATATACGCCCCTACGTCGCCTTTCCGCAAGGAGGAGGGGGGGAGTGCGCCATGTTACCCTCGATGGGCACCGAACATGGTGTCTCCGGTGAGCTGCAATCGGGTAATCCGAGTGGACGTCCATGCCCCGTTCGTTGGGGGTCGGCTAGGGGCCCGGAGGTACGCCCAAAAGTACCTGCGGGTGATCTGCCGGACCCGGTCCCCTAGCGACGGGGTCCGAGGGCTCGTTGCCTCCCTCCGATGAGATTCCGTTACAGAGTCGTTCCCGCTGGTCTCGGAAATGTCCTAGGGTACCTCGGGAGCACAGCCCGAGCCTTGGTTATGTATCGAACGTACCCCTGGTCATCCCTCGCTCGGCGTCTGAGGCGACTGTGAACCCTTCGACAGGCCAGCCTTCGAACCCCTGATCAGTAGGGGGCACGGAGCCCGAGTAGCCTGAGGCGGTCGTGGAACCTTTCGGGGGCCGACCTTCGAACCCCTGACCAGTAGTGGGTGTCGGGCCCACGCGATCTGAGGCGGCTGTCGAACCCTTCGAGGGGCCAGCCTTCGAACCTCTGATCAGTAGGGGGGCTCGGAGCCTAGTTCCTTCACGGGGAAGGATCCCCTTGGGGTTATCCCCCTTCTCGGTCCCTGTTGCAAGAGATAGAGAAAGAAGGAAAAGGGAAAAAGGGGTTCGAAATTGAACGTCGTGGCGTACCTTTTTCGGCGCGGTTGTTTTGGCGAAGGCGAAACGTCGCCAGCCGCTCCCGCCCGTAGCGCTGTCCGTCGAGCCGCGGAGTTAATGCGCCGGGGTGGGTAGTTGGCGAGGTTGCCGTTGCGCGTGCGCGAGCCGTTCGAGGTACGGGTCACGGGCGCGTCGTCTTCACGCTGTGAGAGGGGGTTCTCTTGCTGCCTCCGGATGGGACATGAGCTTGGCAGATGGCGTGACCGCTGCCCTCGCGCGCTTGCCACCGTCATTACTGCCGGCCCATTTTTGACCGCGTTTGACCACTGCGCCAGGCTGGCGCCGCTGGGTCGCGGGCTAGGTCGCCTCGAATCGCGGTATCGGCTCCGCAATCGAGGAGGTGCGGTGGTGGAGCGAGTGGCACAGCGGCCCGCATGCAGCGCCCGGCGCGCCAGTTGCACGACACGTGGGCTTGAGCCGTCGCGCTGGCCTGTCAGGAGTCGGAGAGGCGCGTCCACTTGGCGCGGTTGCATGCCGCCTGCATGGCCGCCTGCCCCTTTTGCCCGCTGGTCTGGGCAAAAGTGGAGGATTGCTTGTAACTGCTAGGTGGTTGCGTGCGTCGTGCGCGACGGTTCGGCTTCTTCTGCTTAGAGCCGGTCTGCATGACAGGCGGGTCCCAGCCCCCGCGCCGCGAGGGAGGGCTTTGGAGGCGTGTTGAAGAAGACTCAGCCCGTGACGGTTGAGGGTGCAAGCAGGGGGAGTTGCCTTTAAAAGGAGGGCGACCCCCTTCGTAAGGCGACCATGTCTCCTTCCTCCCCTATGCATCGCGTCTCTCCATCTTCCAAGCCCCCGGATGGGGGAAACCGCCGTCTTTTCACTCCATCGTTGGAGGAACGCAACTCCGTGGGAGTTGGTACCTTTCAGCCATCGTTCGGCTTCAAGGATTTTCATCATGCAGCTCAGCCGCTCCCCTTTGCCGGGGGTCACCCAAGACGGTGACCACCAGCCCCTGGATGGGTAGGAGCAGCTGGGCTATGGCCTTTGCCCCGCTCCCAGCTGGTCTTCATCATCCCGGCTGGGACAGGACTCGGGCCAAGCCGGTGTTCTGCCCCTTGCGTGGGTCGGCCGACTGCCTCCTCTTCCAGCTTCTGGAGGTGGAAACCATCCTCCGGTTCTGCGGAGGAGACTTCCTCCAGCCATGCCGAGGAAGGCGAACTGTTGCTTCCCAGCTAGGATGCAACATTCCGTCTTCCTCCTCGCATTCGCGGCGAGGACGGCTGCGAGGATCTGCTGGGGCGTTTGGGGGCGTCGGCGGACGGAGGTGGCTTCTCTACCGACGAGATTGCCTACTCCGTCAGTAGACCTGGGTCTCCGTCCCCTGGCCTGGATGGTAGCGCCTCATCCTCGGGGGGTGGCACTTCGAATGCCAGTGTTTTCGTCCATTACGGCCTTCGGGGCCTGAACGTGTATGTAATTACGGCACGGAGCCGTGTTTTTTCCTCATTTTCGAGCACTAAGACTCGCCTGTTGTTTGTATGAACCGCTTCACCAAGCGTGAGTCGCCTCGTGCTAAGGTGACGAGTGAGGTATCCGTATCCCGGAGGCGTAGGAATCCCTCGGCTCGGCCGGACCTGTTGTCCGAGGCTCCTCTAGCTTAGTTAAAGAGACCCCTCGGCCGCTCTTCGACGAGCCGAGGCCAGGGGTAGCGATATCAGTACGAGCAGAGGCGGAGTTGGCTCGGAAATGGAACCTGGTTGGCCGGAGCCTAGCCTGGTTGTCTGTTGGCAAGATTGTCGTCGGAGTTGACTAGCTGAGGCTTCGGACCGGGCTGGCGTCCTCGGAAGGCGGTCGGCCGAGGCCCCGGAGGTGGCCGGCCGAGCCGTCAGCTCGGGCCAGGATCTCGGAGAAGTCTCTGGCAGAGATTGCTCGGGCGTGGTGATGACGTCGTCCTTCGAAGCGGAGGCCTTGGGACCGTGTCGCCATCCGAGGCTAGGTCGGGCCCTGCCGAAGGCGCTGTCGGTGCCGAGGGTGTTGTCGCCCTCTTCCAGCGTCAAGATCCGAGCCTGCAGGGTCAAATCATCTTGTAGCGTGGGCCTTGTGCGGCCGTCGAGGCCAGAACACACACCCTTGCTGTGTTATAAAGCTGCGTCTCTTTTCCTCTTGTTTCGAGTATCTGGACTTTCCGTCGGTAGCAGGGATGTTAGTGCGAGCAAGAGCTGCTTCTCGCGGAAGGTGATGAGTGAGGTATCCGTATCCCGGAGGCGTGGGAGTCCCTCGGCTCGGTCGGCCTTGCCGCTTACGCGTACTTTTACCCGTCCATGAGGCCCTGTCACCGGCTCGGTCTAGAAGGCTCGAAGAATCGCTTCGACAGAAGAGCTTCCGTACGTAAAGACTCGTTCGATCCGCGGATTCACCTTATCCGAGCGCGAGTTACTTATCGCAGAAGGTGATGAGTGAGGTATCCGTATCCCGGAGGCGTAGGAGTCCCTCGGCTCGGTCAGCCTTGGCTGCTTACGTGTACCCCGTCGTTTCCGGGACCCACTTTTCGAAGTAGTCAAAAAGCACGAAAGATGTTCTGGTAAAAGAGATTTTTTTTTGTTCGAGGAAAATTTTGACGCAGAGGGGGTTTCCCCCCTTTTAGCCCCCGAGGGAGGGTCGGGCTTTGCCGAGGCGAGGCCGACCCTTCCTTGTTGACTAAACTTTGCGTGGGTGCGAGGTATATGAACAACTTGGAAACATCTTAAGGGTAGAAGCGACGTAGCTGTTGGATGTTCCAGGCGTTGCCGTAGACCTCGCCTTGACTGTTGGCCAGCTTGTACGTTCCGGGCTTCAGAACCTTGGCGATGATGAACGGCCCCTCCCAGGGGGGCGTGAGCTTGTGCCTCCCTCGGGCGTCTTGCCGCAGCCGAAGCACCAGGTCGCCCACCTGGAGGTCTCGGGGTCGGACCCCTCGGGCGTGGTAGCGTCGCAGGGACTGCTGGTACCGCGCCGAGTGTAGTAAGGCCCTGTCCCGAGCCTCGTCCAGCTGGTCCAGCGAGTCTTCTCGGCTTGCTTGGTTGCTTTCTTCGTTGTAGGCCTTCGTCCTCGGGGAGCCGTATTCCAAGTCCGTGGGCAAGACGGCCTCGGCCCCGTAGACCCGGAAGAACGGCGTGAAACCCGCGGCTCGGCTTGGCGTCGTCCTCAGGCTCCATACCACCGAGGGGAGTTCCTTCATCCATCGCTTGCCGAACTTGTTGAGATCATTGTAAATTCGAGGCTTGAGCCCCTGTAGAATCATGCCATTGGCACGTTCTACTTGCCCATTCGACATGGGGTGAGCTACGGCGGCCCAGTCTACCCGGATGTTGTGATCCTCGCAAAAATTCAAGTATTTTTTGCCGGTGAACTGGGTGCCGTTGTCGGTGATGATGGAGTTCGGGACCCCGAAGCGATGGATGATGTTGGTGAAGAACGCCACCGCCTGCTCGGACCTGATGCTGTTCAGGGGTCGGACCTCGATCCACTTGGAGAATTTGTCGATGGCGACCAGCAGGTGCGTGTAGCCCCCGGGCGCCTTCTGCAAGGGGCCGACGAGGTCCAAACCCCACACAGCGAAGGGCCAGGTGATGGGGATCGTCTGCAGAGCCTGAGCGGGCAGGTGGGTCCGCTTCGCATAGAATTGGCACCCTTCGCAGGTGCGGACAATTCTAGTGGCGTCAGCTACCGCCGTTGGCCAGTAGAAGCCTTGGCGGAAAGCGTTCCCGACGAGGGTTCGAGGTGCTGCATGATGGCCGCAAGCCCCCGAGTGTATTTCCCGCAGGAGTTCCCGACCTTCGGCGATGGAGATACATCGCTGGAGGATGCCCGAGGGGCTACGGTGGTAGAGCTCCTTCTCATCGCCCAGCAAGACGAACGATTTGGCGCGCCGCGCTACCCGCCGAGCCTCGGCTCGGTCGAGGGGCAGTTCTCCTTGGTGGAGATATTGCAGGTATGGGGTTTGCCAATCTTGATCTGGCACGACCCCGTTCTGCTCCACCTCGATGCGCAGTGCTTCGCCCTTGGGCTCCGAGGGTTCCTCGGGTCGAGCCGAGGATGGCTCAGGCTGGGCCGAGGTCACCTCGGACGAGGCCGAGGGTGCCTCAGGCTGGGGCGCGTCGCCTATCTTGACGGAGGGTTGGTGCAGATCTCGGGAGAAGACGTCCGGGGGAACCGTCGTTCGCCCCGAGGCTATCTTCGCCAGCTCGTCCGCAGTCTCGTTGTAGCGCCGGGCGATGTGGTTAAGCTCGAGCCCGTAGAACTTGTCTTCCAGGCGTCGAACCTCCTCACAGTAGGCCTCCATCTTCGGGTCGCGGCAGAGGGAGTTCTTCATGACTTGGTCGATGACGAGCTGCGAGTCGCCGCGTGCATCGAGGCGTCGGACCCCTAGCTCGATGGCGATTCGCAATCCGTTGATCAGAGCCTCGTACTCAGCCACATTGTTGGACGCCGGGAAATGGAGGCGGAGCACGTAGCGCAGGTGTTTCCCGAGGGGCGAGACGAAAAGCAGGCCCGCGCCAGCTCCCGTCTTCATCAGCGACCCGTCGAAAAACATGGTCCAGAGCTCTGGTTGGATCGGAGCCGTTGGCAACTGGGTATCGACCCATTCGGCTACGAAATCCGCCAGTACCTGGGACTTGATGGCCTTCCGAGGGGCAAACGAGATTGCCTCGCCCATGATTTCCACCGCCCACTTCGCGATCCGCCCCGAGGCCTCTCGGCACTGGATGATCTCCCCCAGGGGGAAGGATGACACCACAGTCACCGGATGGGATTCGAAGTAATGTCGCAGCTTTCGCCTCGTCAGGATCACTGCGTATAGCAGCTTCTGGACTTGTGGGTAGCGGATCTTGGTTTCGGACAGCACTTCGCTGACGAAGTAAACTGGCCTCTGAATGGGCAAAGCATGCCCCTCTTCCTGCCTTTCGACTACGATCGCGGCGCTGACCACCTGAGTGGTAGCGGCGACGTAGACCAGGAGGACTTCACCATCAGCTGGGGGCACCAAGATGGGCGCCTGGGTGAGGAGCGCCTTCAGGTTCCCGAGGGCTTCCTCGGCCTCGGGAGTCCAAGTGAAGCACTCAGCCTTCCTTAAGAGACGGTACAGGGGCAGGCCTCTTTCGCCGAGGCGCGAGATGAAACGGCTCAGGGCCGCGAGACACCCCATGACCCTCTGTACGCCTTTTAAGTCTTTGATGGGCCCCATGTTTGTGATGGCTGCGATCTTCTCCGGGTTGGCTTCGATGCCTCGCTCGGAGACGATGAATCCCAAGAGCATGCCCCGGGGCACCCCGAAGACGCACTTCTCGGGATTGAGCTTGACGCCCTTCGCCTTGAGACACCGGAATGTCAGTTCGAGGTCAGAGAGGAGGTCAGAGGCTTTCCTCGTCTTGACTACGATGTCATCGACGTAGGCCTCGACCGTGCGACCGATGTGTTCGCCGAACACATGGTTCATGCACCGCTGGTAAGTTGCACCCGCGTTCCTCAAACCGAACGGCATTGTGACATAACAGTACATGCCGAAGGGCGTGATGAAAGAAGTCGCGAGCTGGTCGGACTCTTTCATCTTGATTTGATGATACCCTGAGTAGGCATCAAGGAAGGACAGGGTTTCGCACCCTGCAGTGGAGTCCACGATTTGATCGATGCGAGGTAGAGGGTAGGGGACTTTCGGACATGCTTTGTTAAGACCAGTGTAGTCTACACACATCCGCCACTTCCCCCCTTTTTTCCTCACAAGTACAGGGTTGGCAAGCCATTCGGGATGGAATACCTCTTTAATGAACCCTGCTGCCATCAGCTTGTGGATCTCCTCGCCTATCACCCTGCGCCTTTCCTCATCGAATCGGCGCAGAGGCTGTCTGACCGGTCGGGCTCCGGCCCGAATATCCAGCGAGTGCTCGGCGACATCCCTCGGTATGCCGGGCATGTCCGAGGGACTCCACGCAAAGACGTCGGCGTTTGCGCGGAGAAAGTCGACGAGCACTGCTTCCTATTTGGGGTTGAGCCCGGAACCGATCCGGATCTGCTTGGAGGCGTCACCGCTGGGGTCGAGAGGGACGACCTTGACCGTCTCCGCTGGCTCGAAGTTGCCGGCATGTCGCTTCACGTCCGGCACCTCTCGGGAGAGGCTTTCCAGGTCGGCGATGAGGGCCTCGGACTCGGCGAGGGCCTCGGCGTACTCCACGCACTCCACATCGCATTCGAATGCGTGTTTGTACGTGGGGCCAACGGTGATGACCCCGTTGGGGCCCGGCATCTTGAGCTTCAGGTAGGTGTAGTTGGGGATGGCCATGAACTTCGCGTAGCATGGCCTTCCCAACACTGCGTGGTAGGTTCCTCGGAACCCGACCACCTCGAACGTCAAAGTCTCCCTTCGGAAGTTGGAGGGTGTTCCGAAGCAGACAGGGAGGTCGAGCTGTCCGAGGGGCTGGACGCGCTTCCCGAGGATGATCCCGTGGAAGGGCGCAGCGCCTGCTCGGACGGACGACAGGTCGACGCGCAGGAGCCTGAGGGTCTCAGCGTAGATGATGTTGAGGCAGCTGCCTCCATCCATCAGGACCTTGGTGAGCCTGACGTCGCCGATGACGGGGTTGACGACGAGCGGGTACTTCCCCGGGCTCGGCACGTGGTCGAGGTGGTCGTCCCGGTCGAAGGTGATGGGCTTGTCGGACCAGTCTAGGTAGACTGGTGCCGCCACCTTCACCGAACAGACCTCCCGACGCTCTTGCTTACGATGCCGAGCCTAGGCATTCGCCGCGTGCCCTCCGTAGATCATGAAGCAGTCGCGGACCTCTGGGAACTCTCCTGCTTGGCGATCCTCCCTTTTGTCGTCGTCGCGGGCCTTGCCACCCTCTGCGGGTGGCCCGGCCCGATGGAAGTGGCGTCGAAGCATGACGCATTCTTCGAGGGTGTGCTTGATGGGCCCCTGATGGTAGGGGCACGCCTCCTTGAGAGCCTTGTCGAAGAGGTTGGCGCCTCCGAGGGGCTTCCGAGGGTTCTTGTGCTCGGTGGCGGCGACAAGGTCTGCATCGGGAACGTCGCGCTTCGCTTGCGACTTCCTCCTGCCTTTCTTCTTGGCGCCGCGCGGAGTAGACGCCTCGGGAGCATCTTCCGACGGGCGGCCCTGGGGCTGCTTGTCCTTTCGGAAGATGGCCTCTACCGCCTCCTGGCCGGAGGCGAACTTGGTGGCGATGTCCATCAGCTCGCTCGCCCTGGTGGGGGTCTTGCGACCCAACTTGCTCACCAGGTCGCGGCAGGTGGTGCCGGCGAGGAACGCGCCGATGACATCGGAGTCGGTGATGTTGGGCAGCTCGGTGCGCTGCTTCGAGAACCGCCGGATGTAGTCCCGAAGAGACTCTCCCGGCAGTTGCCGACAGCTTCGGAGGTCCCAGGAATTCCCGGGGCGCACGTACGTGCCCTGGAAGTTGCCGGCGAAAGCCTGAACCAGATCTTCCCAGTTGGAAATCTGCCCCGGAGGCAGGTGCTCCAACCAAGCACGAGCGGTATCGGAGAGGAACAGGGGGAGGTTTCGGATGATGAGGTTGTCATCGTCCGTCCCACCCAGTTGACAGGCCAGGCGGTAGTCCGCAAGCCACAATTCTGGTCTCGTTTCCCCCGAGTACTTCGTGATAGTAGTCGGGGTCGGAATCGGGGCGGAAACGGCGCCCGCCGAATGGCTCGGCTAAAGACCTGCGGACCGGGTGGTTCGGGCGAGGGACTCCGATCCTCCCCGCTGTCGTAGCGTCCCCCACGCCTGGGGTGGTAGCCTCGGCGCACCCTTTCGTCGAGGCGCGCCCGACGGTCGCGATGAGGGTGCTCGTCGCCGAGGTGGCCCGGGGCCGCAGGCGCGGTGTTGCGCGTGCGCCCGGTGAAGACCGAGGCTTCCCGCGTGAGTCGGGAAGTCGCGGCACGAGGTTCCGAGGGGTACCCCTGCCTTCGGGAGGCAGAGCTTTCGGCCCGCCGGGCCGCAGCGCCTTCCAGGAGATGCTTGAGTTCTCCCTGGATTCGCCGACCCTCGGTGGTTGATGACTCCGGCATCGCGCGGAGGAGCATCGCTGCCGCTGCCAGGTCCTGACCGGTTCCGCCGGATGCGGGAGGCAGTCTGGCCCTGGCATCGTTGGTGATGCGGTGTTGGAGACCCTGGGGCAAGTGACGTATTTCTCCGGCCGGGGGCTGGCCCGCCCATACCTGCCCGACGTTCTGGCGGATTGCCTCGAGCGCTCCCGCTCCCTCATCGAGCCCGGCCTGCGCCCCGCGGACTTGCTCGAGCTGTGGGTCGTGACCCCCCGCCGGAACGGGGACCACAGCTAGCTCCCGCGGGATGTCGGCGCGAGGCGCTGGCCTAGGGAGATCACCATCCTCCGGCATGCCGAGACAGCCGCCTCCGGAGGGATCCCCTAGCTCGATGTGGAAACATTCGCGGCTCGGGCCGCAGTCCTTGTCGCCAAGGCTGCGGCTGCCGTCAGAACAGTCGGAGAGGCAGTAGTCACATGCGGTCATGAAGTCCCGCATGGCACTAGGGTTGCCAGATCCGGAGAAATCCCAGCAGATGCTGGGGTCGTCATCTTCCTCGGACCCAGAGGGTCCGTAGGTCGAGACACCCGTCAATCGGTCCCAAGGCGACCGCACACGAAACCCCAGAGAGGTTGCACTCGCCTCAATGTGAGCATCCGCCAGAGCGAGATCGCTAGGCAGGTTGAGGTCGAGTCGAAATGACGAAAGATGGGGAGCAGTCGGTACCTTTTTGTCGACGAGGAGCGACGAAGTCATGTCGGGGGCTGATCGCGCCGTCGTCTTGGGTACGAGGGCGACGTCCTGCAGGCCCTTCGTGAGCGCGCCGGCGTCGTCCGCCTGCTCGGGGTCGATGTGTTGCGGGGGGATGCTGCTCACCTTTGCCTCGAACGCGAGGGCGACACTTGGCGTGTCCTCCGTCGGGGCGCCGGGAATGTCGATCTGCTCGACAGCCGTCGGAGCGCAGCCTCCCGCTCGGCCCTGGTTGCCCCGCCTCCTCCTCCTCCGACGGCGAGGGAGAGGATGGGGCGAGCTCGGAAGTTGTCCTTCCCCCACGCGGGAAAGGCGTCGTCGATTCCGCCGCCGGCGGGCGGGCTGTCCGCCATCATTGTCGCTGTCGCGCGGTGGTGGAAGGAGTATCATGTCGTAGCTGCTGCCGAGAGACATGAACTCGAGGCTCCCGAAACGGAGCACCGTCCTGGGTTGAAGAGGTCGTTGGGGACTGCCCATCTGGAGCTTGACGGGAAACTGCTCGTCAACACGCAGCGTGCCCCTACCTGGCGCGCCAACTGTCGGCATTTCGAGACCGGGGGGTCCCCGAGCCGACGAGTGAGAGTGCCGCGTGCCCCAGCCCAGATGGGTCGAGCGCGTGGGCGAGCGCGAAGGGGGGAAGAGAGAGCGAGGTCGGTGGCCGGAGCCGGGTCGAGAGAGAGAGAGAGAGAGAGAGAGACGGAGGTTCCCGCGACCTTCGTGTTCGTCCCGCGCCCAGGTCGGGTGCGCTTGCAGTAGGGGGTTACAAGCGTCCGCACGGGTGAGGGGAGCGAGCGGCCTCAAGAGAGCGCCTGCCCCTGCCCTCGTTCCCGTGAGGCCAACCTTCTCTAAGAAGGCCCTGGTCCTTCCTTTTATAGGCGTAAGGAGAGGAGCCAGGTGTACAAAATGGGGGTGTAGCAAGGTGCTACGTGTCTAGCAGGGGAGAGCTAGGGCCCTAAGTACATGCCAAGGTGGCAGCCGGAGAGATCTTGGCACCCTGTTGGTGTGGCGTCGTGGCTGTTGGAGAAGCAATGGTGCTTGACGGAGGGACAGCTGTTGGAACAGCTGTGCTCTTGCTGACGTCTTCCTGCTTTCGTAAGGGAGCTGGGGGCCGCCGTCGTCATGGTCTAGTGAGGCGCCATCATTGCCTATCTGGCGGAGCTGGCCAGATGGGACGCCGGTCTTGTTCTCTGCGACCCAAGTCGGCTCAGGGCAGGGTGATGATGACGCTTCCTGTTGACGTGGCGGTCTCGTGTCCTAGGTCGGGCGTCGTGGAGGCTCCTCCGAAGCCGAGGTCGAGTCCGTCCTGCAAGACAGAGGCAGAGTCCGAGCCCTAGGTCAGGCGAGGCGGAGATCGTTCGGTAGAGGCCGAGGCGGAGTCCGAGCCCTGGGTCGGGCGAGGCGGAGGTCGTCGTCTTCCGGGGCCTTAGCCCGAGTCCGAGCCCTGGGTCGGGCGGAGCGGAGTTCGCCGTCTTCCGGGGCCTTAGCCCGAGTCCGAGCCCTGGGTCGGGCGGAGCGGAGTTCGCCGTCTTCCGGGGCCTTAGCCCGAGTCCGAGCCCTGGGTCGGGCGGAGCGGAGTTCGCCGTCTTCCGGGGCCTTAGCCCGAGTACGCCGTCTTCCGAGGCCTTAGCCCAAGTCCGAGCCCCGGGTCGGGCGGAGTCTCCTATAGCGCCTCTGGTGAAGTCTGGTCGCCCGTCGGTCTTACCTTTTGCGTTGAAGGCCCCAGGGATTTGGTCGGTTGGCGCGGTGATTTAGTCAGGGTTGCTTCTTATCGAAGGCGGGGCCTCGGGCGAGCCGGTGATGCGTCTGCCGTGAAAGAGGAGACCTCAGGCGAGACGGAGTCATCTCAAGGTCGGCTGCCCTCGCCCGAGGCTAGGCTCGGGCGTGGCGTAATCAAGTCGCTCGTATGGACTGATCCCTGACTTAATCAAACCCATCAGGCCTCTGCAGCTTTATGCTGATGGGGGTTACCAGCTGAGAATTAGGCGTCTTGAGGGTACCCCTAATTATGGTCCCCGATAAGGCCTTTACAAAGTTCCACTAGCTTCAGAAAACCCGCTACAGTTTATAGGAAGTTCCAATGCAGGAATCCCTTGCAGGACCGCCATCGCAGCAAAATCCTCCCGAGGGCCTCCCTACACTGACCACTCCCCTACTGCCCTTGCCCCTTTCGGGTAAGGTAGTCTTCCACTAGCTTTCCTAATTAATCAGCCAAGGGGTCCCATTCCTCCCTTGTGGTAGCACTGTTTTCCCGGGTGGTTCTCCATGTTCCAATTAACATAATGATCTTAACATGAACAGTAAATAACAACTGACAATAAAAGTATAATCATGAATAGTAATGTGTATCTCTATACCCAAAACCACATAAAGCGATAGCAAGTACTACCCAAAGATTCAGTGGTGAACAAGGTATAAAGATAGTCAAACTAGGGTAACCTATTGGGTCCCATCAAAATTAACCTATGCAGATCATTATGATTAATTAGAACATGAGTGGGTAAAAAGAAGTGATCAAGGGCACAACTTGCCTGGGCCTTGAGATTCCAGGTACCAGGATGATCTTCAGGTGACACGTGACCTCGCACTAGTCGTAGCAATACAAACAAACAGTGTATAGGCAAAATTAACATTACACCAAACATGTATGCCAAAATACATATTAATAATCTACATATTAAAATAAGATCACAGGAAAAAAGAATTATTAATTTTGGAGTTGTAGATTTTAAGTTATGAATTTTCAAAGGTTTTATGTGTTTAAAATGGATTGAGTGAGAGATTAAATTTCTAATTGTTTTCATGACAAAACAGAGGCTCTAGGTGGTAGAGAATAAAATTACAAAATTTTAGAAAGTGGAATGGATTAATTTGGACTAAAAATGGATTTTCTATGATTTAAACAAGTTCTAGCTTTTATTTATCTATTAAAAATCCATTTATAATTTATTTTCTCTGTTTTATAATACCCTGGACTGGGCCTCAATTTATGGAAACGCCAGGGGCTTCAGGGTAAAAATCCAGAGACACAGAGAATAGTGACTAAGGGACGGCGGGTTGATTCCACTAAAGTTCGAGGGCTCTTTAACAAAACCGACCCGCGAAGGGGTATCGTGGGATGCCAGCCGCTGGATTAGAAACCAAGGGCCCCGATTTACTTCTTCGATTTAGTGAAACAGTGCGCGACCAGAGCCGTCGATCAAGCGATCCACGGTTGAGATTCTATGTGAACGAGGGGTATACGTGATCTAATCTAAACCGTTACATCGCGGATCTACGGTCAATATCCCACCGCCAATCCGATCTATCCCTAGACGCTAGATTAAAATCTAACGGTGGCCAAGCCACGCCATCCACTGGACCGTTGATTTAAAGATCGATGGAGGCAGCACCTTCTTCCCCACCATCATCCGCACGGCCAGGAGCAGAACTCCACGGCGTGTTCACCGTCGAGCACCCACGGACGGCCCAGTACCCCGAAAGCAACCCCGAGCGGCGCTACACCTAGAGAAAGAGATGGCGGAGACAATGAGGTACTACTCACCGACGGTCGAGTGATGAAGAGGCCCGCCCACGATGTAGTGCGGCCCGACGGTAGAATTGATGCGCCGGCGAGCAATTCCCCGAGTCCCAGGGGTGCTCGGATCAAATTGACGGCACGAATGGTTCCGCCCTGAGCCACCGAAGCTTCCCAATGCCGCGGCTCGATTACTGGAGTGCTCAATCGAGATAGCCTCGACGACGGCGCTAAAACCTTTTCTCCCTCTCTCTCTTCCCCCCGCCTACGGTTCAATTGGTGCCTGGGTACTTGGCGAGATGGATGAGGGAGCTGGAGCAGTCGGGTTATATAGGGGTGGGGCGAGTCCGGGCTCAAGAATCGCGAGGATCCGCAACGACCCGATCTTCACGGCGATGGACGCGCGACGCTCAGTTGGGGAAGACGACCGACGCACTGACGACCCGGGGCCACCTAACGGCGAAACGGTGTGCGGCTGGCAGAGTGGGGCCCGAACGTCATTGACGAAGGCGCGCGCGCGGGAGCGACATATGACGCGCGGGCCCGACTTGTCAGTGCCCGTTGGGCGCGCGCGTGGGTTAAATGGGCCGCGCGTGTAGGGATTAGGTTAGGTGGGCTGAATAGCTGGTGAGAGGCCCATTTAGCTGAGTCTGTTTTTATTCTTTTTATTTTCTATTCTTTTTCCTTTCTTTCCATTTTCAATCCCAAATTTGAATTCAAACTTGAGCTCATCACTATAATTTATGTTTGTGGAATTAGGAGTATTAATTCTGGATATATTTATTTATATATACATTATTTATATTTTTTTATCCCTTCTCTTTTTCTTATTTCCAATTCAAATTTATACTTCTACTTTAGTTTTCAGATTTTTCAAATGTATCAATTGAAACCCAAAGGTGAATATAAACCATACTATTTTAATATTACTAATTTAAGTTTTATTCTCCTTGTTATTTATTTCATGGGATGTATAAATGGTTTCCTTTAAAAGAAAAATCCTTTTCTCATCATTTGCTTATTTCCTAATTTCCAAAGCATTATGATACTTTGTTTATATTTTTTTTCTACTAATTTTGGGTCTTACAGGAAATCTCTTAGGCATTCATACCATGCTCTTGGGGCTTTCTTGAGCCCATAAAGCGCCTTAGAGAGTTTATACACATGGTTAGGATACTCACTATCTTCAAAGCCTGGAGGTTGCTCAACATAGACCTCTTCCTTGATTGGTCCATTGAGGAAGGCACTCTTCACGTCCATTTGGTAAAGCTTAAAGCCATGGTAAGTAGCATAGGCAAGTAACATACGAATTGACTCAAGCCTAGCTACGGGTGCATAGGTTTCACCAAAATCCAAACCTTCGACATGTGAATACCCTTTGGCCACAAGTCGGGCTTTGTTCCTTGTGACCACACCATGCTCATCTTGTTTGTTGCGGAAGACCCACTTGGTTCCTACAACATTTTGGTTAGGACGTGGAACCAAATGCCATACCTTATTCCTCGTGAAGTTGTTGAGCTCCTCTTGCATCGCCAGCACCCAATCCGAATCTTGAAGTGCTTCCTCTACCCTATGTGGCTCAATAGAGGAAACAAAAGAGTAATGTTCATAAAAATGAGCAACACGAGATCGAGTGGTTACCCCCTTATGAATATCGCCGAGGATGGTGTTCACGGGGTGATCTCGTTGGATTGCTTGATGGACTCTTGGGTGTGGCGGTCTTGGACCATCATCATCTTTTTTTGTCTTGATCATTGTCATCTCCCCCTTGATCATTGCCCTCGTCTTGAGGTGGCTCATCTTCTTGATCTTCATTTTCATCCTCTTGAGCTTGATCCATCTTGGGTTGGTGGAGATGCTTGTGTGGAAGATGAAGGTTGATCTTGTGCTTGTGGTGGCTCTTCGGATTTCTTAGGACACACATCCCCAATGGACATGTTCCTTAGGGCGACGCACGGAGCCTCTTCATCATCTAGCTCATCAAGATCAACTTGCTCTACTTGAGAGCCATTAGTCTCATCAAACACAATGTCACAAGAAACTTCAACTAGTCCAATGGACTTGTTAAAGACTCTATATGCCTTTGTGTTTGAGTCATAACCAAGTAAAAAGCCTTCTACAGCCTTAGGAGCAAATTTAGATTTTCTACCTCTTTTTACCGGTGAGGAGTTCATATGATGTCTTCTTGAGGATTCGGTGAAGGTAGAGACGGTTGATGGAGTAGCAAGCGGTGTTGATTGCTTTCGCCCAAAACCGGTCCGAAGTCTTGTACTCATCAAGCATGGTCCTCGCCATGTCAAGTAGAGTTCTATTCTTTCTCTCCACTACACCATTTTGTTGTGGTGTGTAGGGAGAAGAGAACTCATGCTTGATGCCCTCCTCCTCAAGAAATCCTTCAATTTGAGAGTTCTTGAACTCCGTCCCGTTGTCGCTTCTAACCTTTTTGATCCTTAAGCCGAACTTATTTTGAGCCCGTCTCAAGAATCCCTTTAAGGTCTCTTGGGTTTGTGATTTTTCCTGCAAAAAGAGCACCCAAGTGAAGCGAGAATAATCATCCACAATTACAAGACAATACTTACTCCCGCCGATGCTCATGTAAGCGATCGGGCCGAATAGGTCCATGTGGAGTAGCTCAAGCGGCCTGTCGGTCATCATGATGTTCTTGTGTGGATGATGAATACCAACTTGCTTCCCTGCTTGGCATGCGCTACAAATCCTGTCTTTCTCAAAATGAACATTTGTTAGTCCTAAAATGTGCTCTCCCTTTAGAAGCTTGTGAAGATTCTTCATTCCAATGTGGGCTAGTCGGTGATGCCAGAGCCAACCCATGTTAGTCTTAGCAATTAAGCAAGTGTCGAGTTCAGCTCTATTGAAATCAACTAAGTATAGCTGACCCTCTAACACTCCCTTAAAAGCTATTGAATCATCACTTCTTCTAAAGACAGTAACACCTACATCCGTAAAAAGACAATTGTAGCCCATTTTGCATAATTGAGAAACAGAAAGCAAATTGTAATCTAATGAGTCTACAAGAAAAACATTGGAAATAGAATGGTCAGGTGATATAGCAATTTTACCCAATCCTTTGACCAAACCTTGATTTCCATCCCCGAATGTGATAGCTCGTTGGGGATCTTGGTTTTTCTCATAGGAGGAGAACATTCTTTTCTCTCCAGTCATGTGGTTTGTGCATCCGTTGTCGATGATCCAACTTGAGCCCTCGGATGCATAAACCTACAAAACAAATTTAGGCCTTGTTCTTAGGTACCTAAACGGTTTTGGGTCCTTTTACATTAGAAACAAGCACCTTGGGTACCCAAACACAAGTCTTTGACCCCTTGTGTTTGCCCCCAACATATTTGGCAACTACCTTGCCTGATTTGTTAGTAAGCACATATGAAGCATCAAAAGTCTTAAATGAAACATTAGGTTCATTTGATGCAATAGGAGTTTTTTTCTTAGACAATTTAGCATGAGTGGATTGCCTAGAGCTAGATGCCTCACTCTTATACATAAAAGCATGATGAGAGCCAGAGTGATACTTCCTAGAATGAATTCTCCTAATTTTGTGTTCGGGATAACCAGCAGGGTATAAAATGTAACCCTCGTTATCCTGAACCATGGGAGCTTTGCCCTTAACAAAGTTAGATAATCTTTTAGAAGGGGCATTAAGCTTGACATTGTCTCCCTTTTGGAAGCCAATGCCATCCTTAATGCTAGGGCGTCTCCCACTATATAGCATGCTTCTAGCAAATTTAAACTTTTCATTTTCTAAGTCATGCTCATTAATCTTGGCACTAAGTTGAGCTATGTGATCATTTTGTTGTTTAATTAAAGCTAGGTGATCATGTATAGCATCAGCATTAATATCTATACATCTAGTGCAAATGGTAACATGCTCAACGGTAGATGTAGAGGGTTTGCAAGTATTTAACTCAACAATCTTAGCATGTAAAATATCATTCTCATCTCTAAGATTAGAAATAGAAATATTGCAAACATCTAGATCCTTAGCCTTAGCAATTAATTTTTCATTTTCAATTTTAAGGCTAGAAAGAGAGGCATTCAATTTGTCAATCTTTGCAATTAAATTGGCATTATCATTTCTAAGACTAACAATTGAATCATCACAAACATTAAATTTTCAACCTTAGCAATTAATTTGGCATTTTCATTTCTAAGGTTGGAAACAATGTCATGGCAAGTGCTTAGCTCACTAGTTAATTTTTCATTTTTCTCTACCTCCTGAGCATAAGCATTTTTAACTTTAACATGCTTTTTGTTTTCTTTAATTAGGAAGTCCTCTTGGCTATCCAAGAGTTCATCCTTCTCATGAATAGCATTAATCAATTCATTCAATTTCTCTTTTTGTTGCATGTTAAGATTGGCAAAAAGAGTAAGCAAGTTATCCTCATCATCACTAGAATTATCCTCATCACTAGATGTTGCATATTTAGTGGAGGATCTTGATTTTACCTTCTTCTTCTTCTTGCCGTCCTTTGCCATGAGGCACTTGTGGCCGACGTTAGAGAAGAGAAGACCTTTGTTGACGGCGATGTTGGCAGCGTCCTCGTCGGAGGAGGAGTCGGTGGAGCTCTCGTTGGAATCCCACTCACGGCAAACATGGGCATCGCCACCCTTCTTCTTGTAGTACCTCTTCTTCTCCTTCTTCTTCCCTCTCTTGTCATTATCCCTGTCACTATCACTAGATAAATGACATTTAGCGATAAAATGACCGGGCTTACCACATTTGTAGCAAACCTTCTTGGAGCGGGGCTTGTAATCCTTCCCCCTCCTTTGCTTGAGGATTTGGCGAAAGCTCTTGATGATGAGCGCCATCTCCTCATTGTCGAGCTTGGAGGCGTCGATGGGGATTCTACTTGGTGTAGAATCTTCTTTCTTCTCCTCCGCTGCCTTGAATGCGACGGGTTGCACATCGGGTGTGGAGGAGGCGCCTTGCTCGATGATTTTCTTGGAGCCTTTGATCATCAATTCAAAGCTCACAAATTTTCCTATCACTTTCTCGGGAGACATTAGTTTATATCTTGGATCACCACGAATTAATTGAACTTGAGTAGGGTTAAGAAAAAAGAGTGATCTAAGAATAACCTTGACCATTTCATGGTCATCCCATTTGGTGCTCTCGAGGTTACGCACTTGGTTAACCAAGGTCTTTAACCGGTTGTACATGGCTTGTGGGTCTTCTCCTTGGTTGAGCATAAAACGACCGAGCTCCCCCTCGATCGTTCCCCTCTTGGTGATCTTGGTCACCTCGTCTCCTTCGTGCGCGGTCTTGAGCATGTCCCAAATTTCTTTGGCGCTCTTCAACCCTTGCACCTTGTTATACTCCTCTCGACTTAGAGAGGCGAGGAGTATAGTGGTGGCTTGGGAGTTGAAGTGCCGGATTTGGACAACTTCGTCCAAATCATAGTCTTCATCCCCCGGCGATGGTAGTTGTACTCCAATCTCAACAACATCCCAAATGCTAGTGTGGAGTGAGGTTAGATGGTGCCTCATTTTGTCACTCCACATATTATAATCTTCACCATCAAACATGGGTGGTTTGCCTAATGGGACAGAAAGTAAAGGAGTATGTTTGGAAATGTGAGGATAGCGTAGGGGAATCTTACTAAACTTCTTGCGCTCATGGCGCTTAGAAGTTACGGACGGCGCGTCGGAGCCGGAGGTAGATGGCGACGAAGAATCGGTCTCGTAGTAGACCACCTTCTTCATCTTCTTTTTCTTGTCACCACTCCGATGCGCCTTGTGAGGAGGTGATTCCTCCTTCTTGTTGCGGGACTCTCCCAATGGAGCTTTCCTGTGGCTTGTGGCGGGCTTCTCGCCGGTCACCATCTCCTTGGCGTGTTCTCCCGACATCACTTCGAGCGGTTAGGCTCTAATGAAGCACCAGGCTCTGATACCAATTGAAAGTTGCCTAGAGGGGGGTGAATAGGCGGAATCTAAAATTTATAAACTTTAAGCACAACTACAAGCCGGGGTTAGCGTTAGAAATATAAACGAGTCCAAAAGAGAGGGCAACAACAAATCACAAGCAAATAAGGGGAATGACACGATGATTTGTTTTACCGAGGTTCGGTTCTTGCAAGCCTACTCCCCGTTGAGGTGGTCACAAAGACCGGGTCTCTTTCAACCCTTTCCGTCTCTCAAACGGTCACCTAGACCGAGTGAGCTTTTCTTCTCAATCACTTGGGACACTAAGTCCCTACAAGGACCACCACACAATTGGTGTCTCTTACCTTGATTACAATTGAGTTGGCAACAAGAAAGGAGGAAGAAGAAAAGCGATCCAAGCGCAAGAACTCAAAAGAACACAAATATCACTCTCTCACTAGTCACTATTTGATTGGAATGATCTTTGGACTTGGGAGAGGATTTGATCTCTTTGTTTGTGTCTTGGAGTGAAGTCTAGAGCTCTTGTATTGAATGCAAATGGCTGAAACTTGGATGCCTTAAATGTGTGGTGGTTGGGGGTATTTATAGCCCCAACCACCAAAGTGGTCGTTGGGGATGGCTGTTGTCGTATGGCACACCGGACAGTCCGGTGCGCCACCGGACACTGTCCGGTGCGCCATCCACGTCACCCAACCGATAGGGTTCGACCGTTGGAGCTTTGACTTGTGGGGCCACCGGACAGTCACTGTTCACTATCCAGTGCCCCTTCTGCCGCCTGCTCTGACTTCTACGCGTGCAGGTGCGCACTGTAGCGTTTCACTGTTCCTCTGCAAACGACCGTTGGCGCGAAGTAGCCGTTGCTCCGCTGGCACACTGGACAGTCCGGTTCTACACTGGACAGTCCGGTGAATTATAGCGGAGTGGCTCCCTAAATTCCCGAAGCTGGCAAGTTCAGAGTGAGTCCTCCCTGGTGCACCGGACACTGTCCGGTGGCACACCGGACAGTCCGGTGCGCCAGACCAGGGCAGCCTTCGGTTGTCCTTTGCTCTTTTTATTTGAACCCTTTCTTTGACTTTGTATTGGTTTGTGTTGAACCTTTGGCACCTGTAGAACTCATAATCTAGAGCAAACTAGTTAGTCCAATTGTTTGTGTTGGGCAATTCAACCACCAAAATTCATATAGGAAAAGGTTTGACCCTATTTCCCTTTCACTAAGCTTCTTCTCGTCGTCGATAAGCGACGCCAACGCGAACGCCTCTTACTAGTGGTGTTTGTTCGGGGTTTCCAAGTAAGAAACATGGATTCATCCTTTGGCGTTGGTTTATAAAAACAACTCCCAAGTTAGATCTATGGAAAAAATATTACGGAGAATAAATGTGTCGGGTACCATAATTAGGGGTACCCCCAACGCTCCTAATCACGGTTGGTAAACACCCTCTGACCAACTGACGGGTGCGGTTCAAGTCAAGGCTTCGTCTACCCAAGGGACGCGACCTCACCCAAGCCCAGCCTCGGGCTGGAGCAGTAGTCCCAGACGAGTTCACGCCTCGCCCGATGGCCTCCTCAGGCAGCGGGCACCTTCCTCGGCTCTCCCGAAGCCCGGCTCGGGTAGGCTTCGTTGTGAAGCAACCTTGGCCGGACCGCCTCACCAACCGATCGCTTCGCAGGCGCATTTAATGCAGCGGACGCCTGATGTCGTATCCTGACACACGCGCCTCAGTCGGCCAGGCCGAAGTGACCGCAGTCACTTCGCCCCTCTCTTTTTTTGTCCGATATGACGGGAAAACAACGCCGACCGCCCCGCTCCGACTGTCGTGCCAACCACCCAGGTGAAGACTGACAACAAGTCACGATCAACCACCGAGTTCGGCCTCGGGCGCAACAGGAAGCTTCGCCTCGCCCGACCTCAGGCTCCAACCTCGGGAGGAGGCCGCCGCCTCGCCCGACCCCTGGACTCGGCCTCGACCTCGGTCTCGGGAGGAATCGCGTCCTCGCCCGACCCCGGCCTCGGCCTCAAGAGAAGTCTCCGCCTCGCCCGACCTTGGGCTCGGGACCGACCACACCAACAGGGGATACATCATTACCCTATCCCTAGCCAGCTCAGGCTACAAGGAACAAGACCAGCGTCCCATCTGGCTTACCCCAACGACGGGTAATGATGGTGCCCCGCGTGCAACCATGACGCCGGTGGCTCTCAGCCCCTTACGGCAGCAAGGAGACATCAGTAGGATCCTTGCCGCGCTGCCAGCTGTGCTTCTATAGGGCTCAGGCGCTTCTCCAATGGCCACGCTATCACGTGTACAGGGCTCAGGCTCTCCCCCAACAGCCACGTTGGCATGTACACAGGGCTTAGGCATTTCTCTGCCGGACACGTTAGCGCATAGCTACACCCCCATTGTACGACTAGACCCTCTCCTTGCGTCTATAAAAGGGAGGTCCAGGGCCATCCTGGAGGGGGATTCGCGCGAGGGAAGGAGCGAATGAACAGGCTCCCTCTCTCTATCTCTCTTTCTCCCTCTCGCGACGTGCTTGTAACCCCTACTACGAGCGGCACCCCTGGTGCAGGATAATACAAGGCTTGTCCCACCTCTTGTGTTCTATCCCGCGCCAACCCATCTGGGCAGGGGCACGCAGCGACAATCTCACTCGTCGGTCCAGGGACCCCCCGGGTCTGAAACGTCGACAGTTGGCACGCCAGGTAGGGGCCTGCTGCGTGTTAACGAACACCTTCCCGTTGAGTTCCAGATGGGGAGTCTTCATCAACCTCTTCAGCCCGGGACGGTGCTCCGCTTCGGGAGTCTCGAGTTCATGTCCCTCGATGGTAGCCATGACATGGTACTCCTCCCCACGCAGCGCGACGACAGCGACGGTCTTCGACTCGCCCGGCGGCGGCGAGCTCGACGACGACATCTCACCACGGCAGAAGAGGAGCACTCCGGTCGTCCCTGCCACCCTCCTTGCCGGAGGAGGCGGAGACGGGGCAACCATGGCCACGCAGGAGGCGGCACCTTGTCGGCTGTCGCACCAGAGCGAGTCGACGACGCCGGCACTCCCCCGGGGGACATACCGGGCAATGTCCTCGCACCTGAGACCACGGTGGGTGTCACTTCCTCGCAACGTGTCAACCCCAAGCGGACTGATGACGCTAGCACCCTCGCAAAGGATCTGCTGGGCGTTACCCTCGTACCTGAGATGACGGTGTGCTCCGCCCCCGACGCGACTTCACCACCGTCCATCGACTAAGAGGTACCGTCCGTTTTCCATCCCGTACCCTTTCGATTCAGCTTCGATCCACCTAGCGACCCTGCTACGGTGAGCGCCTTCGTAAAGGCGTATCCAAACCTTCCGGGGTACCATATGTGGTCGACCTGGGACCGACTGACAGCTATCTCAACCTTCGGGCTAGCGGGTTCCGAGGAAGAGGACGGCCCTGACTCCGGTTGGGAATTCTCTGGCCTCAATAACCCCGGTGCCATGCGGGACTTCATGTCCGCATGTGACCACTGCCTCTCCGATTGTTCTGACGATGGCCATGACCTTGACAACGAGGGTTACAGCCCAAGTTGCGAATGTTTCCACGTCGATCAGGGAGATCACAACAAGGGCAACCACCTCGGTATGCCGGAGGTTGACGATCCCCCTGGGCCTGCATCTCGCGTTGACATCCCGCGGGAGCTAGCTGTGGTCCCAGTCCCTGCGGGGGGTTAGGACATACAGCTCGAGCAAATCCGTGAGATGCAGGCCTGGGTCGACAGGGAAGCAGGTCGGCTTATGCAGCTCTGACAGAACATCAAACAGGAGTGGGTAGGCCGGACACTCGCCGGAGGGGCCTGTCATCGTGCCCAAGACGTCCAACGCCGCATCATCGACAATGCCAGGGCAGCGCTGCCCCCGGCCGTCAGCGGGTCCGACCAGGACCTAGCTGCAGCGGCGATGCTACTTCGAGCCATGCTGGAGCCATCCACCACCGAGGGACGGCGTATCCAGGGCAAACTCAAGGATCTCCTGGAAGGCGCTGCAGTTCGACGAGCCGAGAGCTCCGCCTCCCGGAGGCGAGATGACCCCTCGGAGCATCACGCGGTGTCCTCCCAACGCATGCGGGAAGCCTCGATCCATCCCGAGCGCATGCAGGACGAGGCGCCTACTGCCCGAGATCGCCTCGGCAACGAGCACCACCATCTTGACCGACGAGTCCGCCTCGACGAGAAGGTGCGCCGAGGCTACCATCCCAGGCGTGGGGGACGCTACGACAGCGAAAAGGATCGCAGTCCTTCGCCCGAACCACCCGGTCCGCGAGTCTTCAGCCGAGCCATACGACGAGCACCGTTCCCTGCCCGTTTCCGAGCCCCGACTACCATCACCAAGTACTCGGGGGAGACGAGGCCGGAGCTGTGGCTCGCGGACTACTGACTGGCATGCCAGTTGGGAGGGGCGGATGATGACAACCTCATTATCCATAATCTACCCATTTTCCTCTCCGACGCCGCCCGAGCCTGGCTGGAGCATCTTCCCCCTGCGCAGATCTCCGACTGGGACGATCTGGTCAAGGCTTTCGCGGGAAACTTCCAAGGCACGTACGTGCGCCCTGGGAACTCGTGACTCGTGAGATCTCCGAAGCTACCGCCAGCAGCCAGAGGAGTCCCTCCGAGAGTACATCCCGCGGTTTTCGAAGCAGCGCACCGAGCTACCCAACGTTACCGACTCGGATGTCATCGGGGCTTTCCTTGCCGGCACCACTTGCCGAGACCTGGTGAGCAAACTGGGGCGCAAGACTCCCACCCGTGCGAGCGAACTGATGGACGTCGCCACCAAGTTCGCCTCGGGTCAGGAGGCGATCGAAGCTATCTTCCGAAAGGACAAGCAGCCTCAGGGAGAGTCAAAGAAAGACGCCCCCGAGGCGTCCGCCCAGCGGGGCACGAAGAAGAAGGCCAAGAACAAGTCGCAAGCGAAACGCGACGCCGCCGACGCGAATCTCGTCGCCGCGGCCGAGCACAGGAACCCTCGAAAACCTCCTGGAGGGGCCGGCGCGTTTGACAAGATGCTCAAAGAGCCGTGCCCCTATCACCAGGGTCCCATCAAGCACACCCTCGAAGAATGTGTCATGCTCTGGCGCTACTTCCATAAGATCGGGCCCCCGGCGGAAGATGGCAAGGGCCATGACGACAACAAGAAGGAGGGCGGCAAGGAAGAGGAGTTCCCGGAGGTCCACAACTGCTTCATGATCTACGGCGGGCAGGCGGCGAATGCCTCGGCTCGGCACCGCAAGCAGGAGCGCCAGGAGGTCTGCTTGGTGAAGGTGGCAGCGCCAGTCTACCTAGACTGGTCCGACGAGCCTATCACCTTCGACCGAGGTGACCACCCCGACTTCGTGCCAAGCCCAGGAAGGTACCCGCTCGTGGACGGAGGCAGCAGCCTTAACATCTTCTACGCCGAGACCCTGGAACTCTTGGGGGTTGATCGGTCTGAGGTTCGGGCCAGTGCGGCACCCTTCCACGGGATCACGCCTGGAAAGCGTATCCTACCCCTCGGACGAATCGACTTACTCGTCTGCTTCAGGACTTCCTCCAACTTTCGAAAGGAAGCTCTTACCTTCGAGGTCATCGGGTTATGAGGAACCTACCATGCGGTGTTGGGAAGGCTGTGCTACGCCAAGTTCATGGCCGTCCCCAACTACACCTACCTCAAGCTCAAGATGCCGGGCCCGAACGGGATCATCACCGTCGGATCCACGTACCGCCACGCGTACGAATGCGACGTGGAGTGCGTGGAGTACGCTGAGGCCCTCGCCGAGTCCGAGGCCCTCATCGCCGACCTGGAACGCCTCTCCAAGGAGGCGCCCGACGCGAAGCGGCACACCGACAACTTCGAACCAGTTGAGGCGGTCAAGTTCGTCTCTCTCGACCCCGGCAACGACGCCAGCAAGAAAGTACAGATCGGCTCCGAGCTCGACCCCAAATAGGAAGCAGTGCTCGTCGACTTTCTCCACGCAAATGCCGAAGTCTTTGCGTGGAGTCCCTCGAACATGCCAGACATACCGAGGGATGTCGCCGAGCACTCACTGGACATCAGAGCTGGAGCCCGACCAGTGAAGCAAACCCTATGCCGTTTTGACGAAGAAAAGCGCAGGGCCATAGGCGAGGAGATCCACAAGCTACTCGCGTTAGGGTTCATCAAAGAGGTATTCCATCCCGAATGGTTAGCTAACCCTATTCTTGTAAGGAAAAAGGATGAGAAATGGAGGATGTGTGTAGACTACACTGGTCTAAACAAAGCATGTCCGAAAGTTCCCTACCCTATACCTCGCATCGATCAAATTGTGGACTCCACTGCTAGGTGCGAAACCCTGTCATTCCTCGATGCCTACTCAGGCTATCACCAAATCAAGATGAAAGAGTCCGACCAGCTCGCAACTTCTTTCATCACACCTTTTGGCATGTACTGTTACACTACAATGCCATTTGGTTTGAGAAATGTAGGCGCCACCTACCAGAGGTGCATGAACCACGTGTTCGGAGAACACATCGGCAGAATGGTCGAGGCTTACGTCGATGACATCGTTGTCAAGATGAAGAAAGTCTCTGACCTCCTCTCTGACCTTGAAACGACATTCAAGTGTCTGAGAGCAAAAGGCGTGAAACTCAATCCCGAGAAGTGTGTCTTCGGAGTCCCCCAAGGCATGCTCCTAGGAATCTGGGATTCATCGTCTCCGAGCGGGGCATCGAGGCCAATCCGGAGAAAATCACGGCCATCACCAACATGGGACTGATCAAAGATTTGAAAGGAGTACAGAGGGTCATGGGATGCCTTGCGGCTCTGAGCCGCTTCATCTCACGCCTTGGCGAGAAAGGCTTGCCTCTGTACCGCCTCTTAAGGAAGGCCGAGCGCTTCACTTGGACCCCCGAGGCCGAGGAAGCCCTCGGAAACCTTAAGGTGCTCCTTACAAACACACCCATCCTGGTGCCCCTCGCTGCAGGAGAAGCCCTCTTGATCTACATAGCCGCAACCACTCAGGTGGTCAGCGCCACGATCGTAGTCGAGAGACAAGAAGGGCATGCACTGCTCGTCTAGAGGCTAGTCTACTTCATCAGCGAAGTGCTTTCCGAGACCAAAGTCCTCTACCCGCAGATCCAGAAGCTGCTCTACACAGTGGTTCTGACACGACGAAAGTTGCGACACTACTTCGAGTCTCATCCGGTGACTGTGGTGTCATCCTTCCCCCTGGGGGAGATCATCCAGTGCCGTGAGGCCTCGGGTAGGATAGCAAAGTGGGTGGTGGAACTCATGGGCGAAACGCTATCATTCGCCCCTCGGAAGGCCATAAAATCCTAGGTCTTCGTAGACTTTCTGGCTGAGTGGACTGACACCCAGTTGCCAACAACTCCAATCCAACCCGAGCTTTGGACCATGTACTTCGATGGGTCACTCATGAAAACAGGAGCAGGCGCTGGCTTGCTCTTCGTTTCACCCCTCGGAAAGCATCTTCGCCACGTCATACGCCTCCATTTTCCGGCATCAAACAACGTGGCCGAGTATGAGGCTCTGGTTAACGGGCTGCGCATCACCGCCGAGCTAGGGGTCTGGTGCCCCGACGCTCGTGGCGACTCGCAGCTTGTCATCGACCAAGTCATGAAGAACTCCCACTGTCGTGATCGGAGGATGGAAGCCTACTGCGACGAAGTCCAACACCTGGAAGACAAGTTCTATGGGCTGGAGCTCAACCACATCGCCTGATGGTACAACAAGACTGCGGATGAGCTGGCGAAGATAGCCTCGGGGCGGACAACGGTTCCCCTGGACGTCTTCTCCAGAGACCTACATCAACCATCCGTCAAGGTCGACGACACGCCCGAGCCCGAGGAAGCCTCAGCCCAGCCCGAGGTACCCTCGCCCGAGCCTAAGGAGGCCTCGGCCGACCCCGAGGTACCCTCGGCCATCAAGGAGGAGGCCTTGCCCGTCGAGGGGGAACAGAATGGGGTCACACCAGATCCGAGCTGGTAGACCCCGTACCTGGAATATCTCCTCCGAGGAGAGCTTCCCCTCGACGAGACCAAAGCTTGGCGACTGGCTCGGCGCGCCAAGTCGTTCATCTTGCTGGGTGATGAAAAGGAGCTCTACCACCGCAACCCCTCGGGCATCCTCCAACGATGCATATCCATCGCCCAGGGACAAGAGCTGTTGCAAGAAATACACTCGAGGGCTTGCGGCCACCATGCAGCACCTCGAGCCCTTGTCAGGAATGCCTTCCGACAAGGTCTCTACTGGCCAACCGCGGTGGCCGATGCCACTAGGATTGTTCGCTCCTGCCGGGGGTGTCAATTCTACACAAAGCAGACACGCCTGCCCGCTCAGGCCATGCAGACGATACCCATCACCTGGCCGTTTGCTGTGTGGGGTCTAGACCTCATCGGTCCCTTGCAAAAGGCACCCGGGGGCTTCTCGCACCTGCTGGTCGCCATCGACAAATTCTCCAAGTGGATCGAGGTCCGACCCTTGACCAGCATCAGGTCCGAGCAGGCGGTGGCGTTCTTCAACAACATCATCCATCGATTCGGGGTCCCAAACTCCATCATCACCGACAATGGCATGCAGTTCACCGGAAAAAAGTTCCTGGACTTCTGTGACGACCACCACATCCGTGTGGACTGGGCCGCCGTAGCTCACCCCATGACGAATGGGCAGGTGGAGCGTGCCAACGGTATGATTTTGCAGGAACTCAAACCGAGGATCTACAACGACCTCAACAAGTTCGGCAAGCGGTGGATGAAAGAGCTACCCTCGGTAGTCTGGAGTCTGAGAACGACGCCGAGCCGAGCCACGGGTTTCTCGCCGTTTTTTCTAGTCTATGGGGCCGAGGCCGTCCTCCCCACGGACTTAGAATACGGCTCCCCGAGGACTAGGGCGTACGATGATCAAAGCAATCAGACCAGCCGAGAGGACTCGCTGGACCAGCTCGAAGAGGCTCAGGACGTTGCCTTACTACATTCGGCACGGTACCAGCAGTCTCTGCGACGCCACCACGCCCGAAGCGTTCGGCCCCGAGGCTTCCAAGTGGGAGACTTGGTGCTTCGTCTGCGACAGGACGCCCGAGGGCGCCACAAGCTCACTCCTCCCTGGAAAGGGCCCTTCATCATCGCTAAGATTTTGAAGCCCGGAACATACAAGCTAGCCAACGACCAAGGCGAGGTCTACAGCAACGCTTGGAACATCCAACAACTACGTCGCTTCTACCCTTAAGATGTTTTAAGTCGTTCATGTACCTCGTTTTCTTTACATACATAAAGTCTAACTGTCAAGGAAGGGTAGGCCTTGCCTCAGCAAAGCCCGACCCTCCCTCGGGGGCTAGAAGGGAGGAACCCCCTCTGCGTCAAAATTTTCCTCAGAAAAAAATTTCTACCAAAACGACCTTTCGTGCTTTCGACTTCTGTATCGATAGCGGGATCCTAAAAATGACGAGAGTACACGTAAGCGGCAAGGCCGACCGAGCCGAGGGACTCCTACGCCTCCGGGATACGGATACCCCACTCGTCACCTTCCGCGAAAAGTAACTCTCGCTCGGACAAGTGGTTCTGCTACCAACGAACAAGTCATGGTGCACGAAACAAGAGGAAAGAAAACACAGCTTTATGATACGACGATGAAAGTGTTTAGGCCTCGGCGGCCGCAAAGAACACACGCATGCTACAAATAAACTGCTCCAGCAGGATCAGGCATCGGCAGGGGAAGCAGCTGCGCCCTCGGCGCCGTTTCCGCCTTCGGCGAGGTCTGACCCAGCCTCAGACGACGACGCGGGCGAAAGGATCTCCACCTCGAAGGAGGAGGCCAGCACCGCACTCGGGCCCTCGGCGGCCGCGTCAAGCCTCTGGACCTCAGCTAAGGCAGCCTCGTCTTCGTCGGGTAGACAGTACCCCTCGCTGACCCGCTCCAAGTCCACATCGTAGTGGGAAGCGAGCACGACGAAGGCCCGCCTAACGCCATGGTGCAGCGCCCCGCGGAGTCTGCTGCGCACATGGCCGCCCAAGGCCCGCAGATGACTCTGGGGGGAGCTACCCGAGGGGACGACGTCAAGGTCAAAGGCTCGGCAAAAGCCCGAGATAGCCTCGGACATAGCCACACGGTCGGCCTCATTCTGCTCAGCCACCCGGGCGTGCGCCTTGACAGACTCATTAAGAGTCGTCTCGAGCTCTGCAGATAGCCGATCAAAATTCTTCAGACACGAGTTGAAGAATGAAGCTGAATTGAAGTCGCAAAGTAGGCGAAACATACCTTCAGCCCGGGCACGCTCCTACGAGGCCATGACTTGGGCAGACTGGGCAGATCCGATGGCCATAGCCAGGTCCACCGCAAGGGCCCCGGCCCGAGCAGACACCTCGGCCAGCTGACCCTCAAGGGCCTCAGCCTGGCTCGTGGCCTGGGCAGCCTGGCTCTGAGATTGGTCCCGCTCGTCAATGGCCTGGCCAAGCTCCAGCTGCTGCTACTGTGCCTCCGTCCGTGCCAACGCCGCCTCTGCCTGCACCGCTGCTGCCTCCACCTTTAGATCATCACAAAGCAGCTGAAGGTCCGCCAGCTTGGTGCTTTGTCGGGTAAGGCGCTCGTTAGCCTTGGCAAGCGTGGCCCTCTGGGACCATAGCGAACCCCAGATGCCGCTCTCGCGGCGGATGAACAACGACTTGGCGGTGCTTACATCCGCCAGTTCCTAAGCAAGAAAGACAAGGTATTACAAAGAATGCCTTGGCCACACAAGGTATGCGCCTGAAATCCTTACCTGGAGGACCTTGGGAACGTTCCTGGAAAAGATCTCCATGGTCGACCAAAGCGACCCCATCGCTGCCTCGGCATACTCGTGGAGCTCATCCCGAGACTGCTCCTCCTGCTCATCGTTGAGGACGAGGAGGGGTTTCGAGGCGCCGCAGCTCCAGAACCGAAACGCCTGCCCACACCACTCATTGGGGTTGCGCTGCACGGGGATGAGGACGCTGCCCCCCAAGACGGGCCATGGTGTTATGCGCTCCTCCGCCAAGGCGTCGGGTTCCCCTGCAGTCAACACGTCGGACACCATCGCCATCAACGCGCTAGGCTCCCCCTCGGCTAAGGTGGTGGGTTTTCGGTCGCCGACCTCGGCAACATCGTTAGCCCCCTCCTCAGGGCCAGGAACAGGCGAATCAGCAACGACCACGGCAGGAGTCGACGCCGGCACCGATGACACGTCAGGCGGGCTCGGGGCCATGGCCGCGTCAGTAGCCTCCCCCAGCACGACTGCCGCCCCGACGGAGGGGTCGGCCTGGGAGGCTTGCCCCATGGCAGCTCATGCCGCCTAGGCCCCCCCGCTTGGGAGCATCCTATGCGGAGGCTAGCCAACCGACATGGCGCGCCGCGGCACCGGCTGCAGAAGCCGGCACCGTCTTAAGGGCCTTCGTGGGGGTTAGGCCGGTCAGGCCCTGCCTCCGCTTGCTGAAAGGAAGAGAGAAAGCAAGTTCAAGACACGCGACGAAAGAAGCCATAACAGAGGCATTCTCAGACACTTACCCGCTCCGGACTAAGGCCAATCATGCCTGCGGGGAGGCCCCTCAGGCCTCGGTCCCTGCAGGTGCTGCCAAGGGTTGCCCCGCTACCGACTTTGGCGCAGCTCCCACCTTGGGCGCCCGAGGCGCCGAAGGAGCGGCCTGCCCAGGCATCACCGCAGCGGCAGGAGGATCGACCTCCTGCATAGCTGGCACGGGCGCTTGCCCTTGGGGGACAGAGGGGTCGGCCTAACTCCCCGGAGTCAATGCAGTAACCTCGGCCAAGGGGTCAGGTGCCCCCTCGGCCTGCCTTCGCTCCTCGGACTGGGACCCCGATGTCCCGGCCTCGGGCACTGATCGTACCAGCCCACTTCGAGGCTGGCACGGCATCCCTTGGCCCGGCCCCAGGTCTGGGCTGAGGCCAAGATGGGCCACCATGTCATCATCCTCGTCATCATCATCGTCATCATCGTCGTTGGGCGTCTCCAGCGATGGCTCCCTCGGGAGCCCATCCCTCTCTTGTCTCCGATGACGCTTCTCCAAGGCGTCCCAAGCTCGCATCCGCTCGTGAGCACGAGCCTTCTCCGCGTCCTTCTTCTTCTTCTCCTCCGCGGCGACCCTCCGCGCGGCTCGGTCCACCGCGTCCTCCGGGACCCATGGCAGGGCGGGTTTATAAAAACTTAACCCCTGGAAGAGCAAAGATCCCAACAGTGGGAATCGAAGGCAACTCGACGCAGTACAGGAGAAGGATCGGATACTTACTAGGGAAACATACCCATAGTCAGGATGCATCGCAGGCTGGGTAAGGGCACCGGCATCCAGCCTCCCTACCGTACCCGCTACCCGCTTGCGGAGGTTGTCGTCAGGGAGGGAGGCCAAGGACATCTGCGAGCCCTCCAGATCGACCCCTGGTCTCATCTCCGAGAGCTGCAACCGTCGCTCCGCCAAAGGGAGCACCCTCCGACGATGGATAGCGGCAACAACCCCTGCAACGGTAAGGCCCCCATCTCGTAACTTCAGCAAAGCCTGCAGAATAGGCTGGAGCTTCTCCTGTCTCTCATGCGTGGCACCCCAGTGCCAGTTACTGCCGGCGGCGGTCACCACTCGCTGAGAAAACGACGGAAGCCTCCCGTCGTCGTTCCGGAGATAAAACCATCGGCGCTGCCACCCCTTGTTCGAAGACACAAGGATGGTAGGGATGTACTGCTGGGCGCGCCCCTGCCTCAGCTGGAGGGTGCAGCCACCGGCCCGCACCGCCATACGGACCTTCTTCGCATCCGTCGTCAAGGCGAAGAGCTCCGCGGAGAAGAGGTGGGTCCACAGATCTCAGTGAACTTCGATCCCCAGAAAACCCTCACAAACCGCCGCGAAGATGGCCGCTTGCGCAATGGAGTTGGGGTTGAGGTTATGCAGCTCCACCCCATAGTGGTGCAGGAGCGCCCGCATAAAGCGGCTCGCTGGCACTCCGAACCCCCGCTCATGGAAGGCGATGAAGCTAACCACATACCCCAGTGGCGGGGAAGGGACGGCCTCGCTCGGGGCCATCCACTGCGGCTGCGCCCCACTGGAGAGGGGACGGAGCAGACCATCGGCGACGAGGGCCTCCAAATCCTTCGCGACGACGGTGGAGGAGGGCCACGGGTCGCGCGGCGGGACAACGGTCACCCTGTCAGCCATCACCGAACGAAGGTGGTGGAGGCGGAGGGGATGAGGTGCACGGTTTCCTTTTCCCTGGCTATTCTCTTAGGTTGCGAAAACCAGAGCAAAAGGCAGGTGCAAATGGCAGAGTGACGAACCACTGTCGGCCCCCTTCCGAGTATATAAAGGCCCGGGCGAGAACCGTTCAAAACTTCACCCGAACTCGCCGCGAAATTCAAAACTCGAAGATAAAGTGATCTTTCCATTCCTCAAATGGCTCGCACGCGCAACGGGCGCCACGCGAATCGCCCGTCTCGTCGCATTAACTCCCCAGCGGAGCAGGCGACACCTCTGGCAGGCGAGGCGGGCGTCGCTTCGCCTCCGCCATGATGACCGTGTCAAAAAAGGTGCGCCACCTTATTTAAATTCATATCCTTCCCCTCCTCCTCTCACTCTCTTGCTACAGGGACCAGGAAAGGGGATGTTGTGGAAAGGATCCTTCTCGGCGAAGGAAGCGGGCCCCGAGCCCTCCTACTGATCAGGGGTTCGAAGGCTGGCCCCTCGGAAGGGTTTCGATAGCCGCCCCAGAGCACTCGGGCTTCAAGCCCATTACTGATCAGGGGTTCGAAGGCTGGCCCCTCGGAAGGGTTCGACAACGGCTCCAAAGCACTCGGGCTCCATGCCCACTGCTGATCAAGGGTTCGTAGGCTGGCCCCTCGGAAGGGTTCGACTGTCGCCCCAGAACACGCAGAGTGAGGGATGACTCTGGGTACGTCCGATACATGGCCGAGGCTCGGGCTACACTCCCGAGGTACCCTAGGACATTTCCAAGACCGGCAGGGAACAATTTGTAACGGAATCCCACCGGAGGGAGGCATCGAGCCCTCAGACCCTGTCGAAGGGGTCCGGGTCCGGTGAATCACCCGCAGGTACTTTTGGAGCGCGCCTCTGGGCCACCAGCCGACCCCTAACGAACGGGGCACGGGCGTCCACTCGGATCACCCGTTAGCAGCTCACTGGAAACACCATGTTCGGCGCCCTCCAAGGGTAACATGGCGCTTTCCCCCCCTCCTCCTTGCGGAAAGGCGACGCAGGGGCGTATGATAAAAGTCGGGAAAGTCCTTGATCGTCCTCTCGCTCCGTGTAGAGGCTCGGGGGCTGCTCTCGCACCCGGCTACAGCCAAACTGTTGACAGCGTCAACCAACCAGCTTGATAACTTGGAACCTGACCATGCACCCAGGCTACGGCCAGGCCGCATGAGGGAACGATTAGACCGGCCGAGGCACCACGAAAAGCATTCATACCTCAGAGGAGTCAAACCACTCCTCCGAGGCCTCGGGGGCTACACCCGGCGGGTGCGCTCGCGCGCACCCACCAGAACAAAGCAAAAACCGAGAAAGGCCGGTCCCCTCACCGAAAATGCGGCAAAAGCCTCCAAGCGAGTACCAACACTCCCTTCGAGACTCAGGGGCTACTGTCGGGTACCATAATAAGGGGTACCCCCAACGCTCCTAATCATGGCTGGTAAACACCCTCTGACCAACTGACGGGTGCGGTTCAAGTCAAGGCTTCGTCCACCCAAGGGACGTGACCTCACCCGAGCCCAGCCTCGGGCTGGAGCAGTAGTCCCAGATGAGTTCACGCCTCGCCCAAGGGCCTCCTCAGGCAGCGGGCGCCTTCCTCGGCTCTCCTGAAGCCCGGCTCGGGTAGGCTTTGTTGTGAAGCAACCTTGGCTGGACCGCCTCACCAACCGACCGCTTCGCAGGCGCATTTAATGCAGGGGACGCCTGACGCCGTATCCTGACACACGCGCCTCAGTCGGCCAGGCTGAAGTGACCGCAGTCACTTCGCCCCTCTCTTTTTCTGTCTGATATGATGGGAAAACAGCGTCGACCGCCTCGCTCCGACTGTCGTGCCAACCACCCAGGCGAAGACTGACAACAAGTCACGATCAACCACCGAGTTTGGCCTCGGGCACAACAGGAAGCTCCGCCTCGCCCGACCTCAGGCTCCAGCCTTGGGAGGAGGTCTCCGCCTCGCCCGACCCCCGGACTCGGTCTCGGGAGGAATCGCGTCCTCGCCCGACCCCAGCCTTGGCCTCAAGAGAAGTCTCCGCCTCGCCCGACCTTGGGCTCGGACCGACCGCGCCAACAGGGGATACATCATTACCCTATCCCTAGCCAGCTCAGGCTACAAGGAACAAGATCGGCGTCCCATCTGGCTTACCCCGACGATGGGTAATGATGGTGCCTCGCGTGCAACCATGATGCCGGTGGCTCTCAGCCCCTTACGACAGCAAGGAGACGTCAGCAGGATCCTTGCCGCACTGCCAGCTGTGCTTCTACAGGGCTCAGGCGCTTCTCCGATGGCCACGCTATCACGTGTACAGGGCTCAGGCTCTCCCCCGACAGCCACGTTGGCATGTACACATGGCTTAGGCATTTCTCTGCCAGACACGTTAGTGCATAGCTACACCCCCATTGTACGACTGGACCCTCTCCTTGCGTTTATAAAAGGGAGGTCTAGGGCCATCCTGGAGGGGGGGTTCGCGCGGGGGAAGGAGCGAACGAACAGGCTCCCTCTCTCTCTCTTTCTCCCTCTCGCGACGTGCTTGTAACCCCTACTACGAGCGGCACCCCTGGTGCAGGATAATACAAGGCTTGTCCCACCTCTTGTGTTCCATCCCGCGCCAACCCATCTGGGCAGGGGCACGCAGCGACAATCTCACTCGTCGGTCCAGGGACCCCCCGGGTCCGAAACGCCGACAAAATTCCACGCATGCAAAAAGAAGTTGAAAACAATATTAAAACAAAAGAAATTGCATGTAAGGGCCTTCTTTAAATACTACTCACTCTATCAAAAAATACAATTCAAGAATCTCAGTAATACTTATCTACTACTGCATATTGTGCAAGAGTAACAAGTGAGTCTGGAGAGAGATGCGGTAGATATTTTTCCTGTCACAGATATAGACAGAAACACACATATAGTGTAGCGGTAGCTATTGCTTGCATTAGCCTAAGGAGATGTGGGTTCGAATACCTTTGCAGCCATATGTTTTTTAATTTTAGTTAGACGCAAGCTGAGGTCTTGACGTTATTGATGTTGTGACACGTAACCTCCACGTCAATAATGATGACACCGAATTAAGGGTTTATTTACTGAACTAGGTATGTGCCCGTGCCTTGCAACGACACAACAAAATATTCAGCAAAATGTTAGTGCACAATGATTACATAGAAACGAACAACAATTATATTATCACCGACTTTAATATCTCAAAAATTGTTGGCTAACAAATACAATGTTACCCTTATATGATTAGTGGCAGCGGCAATAACACATCTGAGAGTAGCCATGAAGTGAAACTATTTTGGTACTTCTCTCACAAAAATAGAAATATCTGAAGTTACATAATCTGACATGACTGGTAACATGACTCACGAAAAGGATGAACAAAAATATGCCCCTCCCAAGCCAAGCAAGCTCTCTCTCCTTATGAGCAGAGTCCATCTCATCCAGATCCAGTCGAGCCTGATGAAATCTTCTAACTCCATTAGCGTTGCGGTGTTGTCTTGTGTAGTGGGCATGAACACTAAGAAGAGTGAGGTCAACCTAGATGCCTCTTGTGATACACAGAACTCCGAACCACCTGCAATAAAGCGTGTGAAAGAAAGAATAAGATGAAACCAAAAACAGGGTAAATGCATGTAGTCCTTTTTTCAACCAGCTTTGTTCCATGGCTCACACTTTCTAGAATAGACTGCAATGGGAAGTAAAATAACAATCTTCAAGTTAGCAACAAATATTTTAATTGTCAAGCATCAATATATCCTCTCATAACAGCAACTGATAACATAACCAAGTAGCACCAATACATAAATTAAGAATCCAAAATTACATGTTCAGAATGGTTAGAGGCAGAACACAAAAAGGATATATTTCCTTATATATACATCAGCACATGCAAACAACATGAAGCTCCTAGGAACGTGATATAAGAGAAAAAAACTGAAAACTCTCTAGCAGCGTCGGGAGGACACTCTCCCCCGCTTCCTTCCCAATCTCCCTCGCCCCGGCCAAACACTGCGTTTCAGATAGCTTGCAAGGGGTGATGTCTGAAATCTAAAAGACAATAACAGTATACCAAGTGGCTGACTATTATGGGAACAACTAAAAAAGAGTTCAGTTACTGGAAGTGTCTGTAGAAATACGTACAAACCAGTCAGAACCAAGAGCTACCTATGCACCGCCATCTAACAGTGATTGAAATGTGTAGGAGCTTCGCTCAGCCCTTTCCACCCTAATCTTGCTTCTAGCACGGTTGGCATCATCTAATAGATGATATGGCTATTAATAGTAAAGGATATACTTGAACTTGGAGATTTTTAAAAGGAATTCAGAAAAGGGTTTTCAATTCGCAATCTGCTTTGTAAAGCATAAAGACGAATACACAGTAGCAATGGAATGAAATATCTGGCCTGCACGGATGCAATGATACCATACTTGCCAAAGCGGTTTGCTGCGCCTGGAGCCAGATGTTGAGCATGCTCAATCTGATTCCATATGCAAATTTTTGATACAGATTCTAATTGTTTTACTGTGATGCTGCAATGCATTACCTATTTGTCCCCTGTAGATTTTCAATCTCGGCTATAAACTGAGTGAAGCAACGGACTCCATTACCACACATCTGAAAAACAAAAAATAATGGATGAACCTTTACTCTATGGGAACAATTCAGATTAACAGACTGTATTAAACATTTTCTAATTGTCCATAACCTAGAGATAAAAAAGGAAGCAACATAGTGAGATAGTTATATCTACTTTTCTTTAGCAGTGCAAAAAACATATATATCTCATATGTTTGTTTAGGATTGAAAACATGATAGCACTTCAATTATTTAACAGCCAGAACATAGTTGGTCATACAAATATAATAAACATTTTGTTGGATTGGAAACACGATGGCACTTCAATTGATTAACAGCCATTCAATACACAAAACTTATAGATCAGAATTTAATAAAACATAGCCCCAGTCCATGTTAGAGAGTTAGACATGTATGGTATACAGGCTAAAAATCTGGTATACCTGTGAAATAGTGAATATAATAAAGATACACCAAGTGACCTAAAATACTCTGATGATGCTTAGATTGGTAGATGTACCGATCTATAGCTAGGCAAATTATAAGAGCTCAAGCTACCAAGTTGATTTGAAGGCTGAAATCTGCATCTACAAGTATTTGAAGAACCTCACAAGTCACAACTACACAACTACATTTTCCCTCCTTTTGCATTAACAAGCTCACATGGTAAACTTGCACCGACTTGGCAATAGAGACTGGAAAGCGGTAGCCCTCGAGTGCCATCGCACTATGCATAGCTTAGCACAATTTGGTGGTGGAGAAGAATGACTACCAACAAGAATTACGACAGCCTCAAAGATAACATCTACAATTGTGCTATAGAATTCAGTATAGTGATGAAATGGTGGAGACACACGCACCTCTGGTTCATTGCCATCAGAGTTGAAGATCCTCATGGTGTAGTCGGCACCATTAACCCCCGGCATGACGAAGATAACACCATCGGCACCAATGCCGAAGTTTCGGTCACACAGCTTCGCGACCTCCTCGGGCGTCACCTTCGGCACCGACGAATCCCTATTGTCCACCTACGAATCAAAACATGAACAAGCAAACAAAACTTAAGTGTCTTGAGTAGCAGAGCTTTCAAAAATCAGAACATCACGGATTGCACAAATTCTCGACATGGGGTCACCAACCAAATGAACACTGCACGACGTGGAATAGTTGAAGAGAGTTGGAAAACAGAAACAGTCGCACCATTATGAAGTCATTGTCGAGGCCATGGTATTTGACAAAGTGGAGAGCACGCTCTGACTCGCGGAGCTCGAGAAACGAGGTGGCGACACCGGACCTAGGGGCGGACACTGCCATAGAGGTGACGGCGCGGCGTGGAGCAGCGGGGACCCCGCGTAGCGGAAGGCGCATGCGACCGCGGGATGGAGTAGTAGGGTTGGGGACGGTGATGGAGATTGTGGCCAGCAGCTCTCCCTCATCCTCGGCTTCGCGCGCGGGCTTCGGATGGCAGCAAAGGGAGTCGAGATGGGCCGACGGCGAGCAGGAGGGCGCAGACCTCGTGCGACGGGGAGACGGAGAGATATGGGAGTAGATCTCGCAGGGTTGGTTGTGGAGAGGGTAGGGTGCGTGGGATGGAGTAGGGATGCGGGGTAAGTGAAAGGGAAATCGGGTTAACCGCTTCCTATAATTAATTTTGGTGATTGATGACCAACGCAAATACATGGACTAACTAGTTTGTCTAGAATTCATGTATTACAGGTGCATATGGTTCAACACAAACTAATAAAAGAATCAAGTTAGGGACACAATTTTAAAGGAGCAAAAGGACTTGAGTGTGCTGAAGAACGGCGCACCGGACTGTCCGGTGTGCCAGGACCGTACAAGATCAAACCAGCTACTCTCGGGAAAACGAAGGCGTGCTCCGCTATAATTCACCGGAATGTCCGGTGTGCCACCGGACTGTCCGGTGAGCCAGCGGGCAACGACTATTTGCACGTAACGGTCGACTCTGCAAAGTGCTATAGTGAGCTACAAGGCAGCGGCAGAAGTCAGAGCCGCGAAGTCAGAGGGCACCGGACTATCCGGTGTGGCACCAGATTGTCCAGTGCCGCAAGAAGACAAAGCTCCAACGATCGACTTTGCTCCGAACCCTAACTGTTGGGTGACGTGGCGGTGCACCAGACACTGAACAGTGTATGTCCGGTGGTGCACTGGACTGTCCGGTGCGCCCATCGCCAGCAGCCTCCCCAATGGCTACCAAGGTGGTTAAGGGCTATAAAAACCCCCAACCACCACAACTTCAAGCATCCAAGTTTTCTGAACATCACATTCAATACAAGAGCTCTAGCATTCACTCCAAGACACAATTCAATAGATCAAATCCTCTCCAAGTCCTAAATTCATCTCATACACTTAGTGATTTGTGAGAGAGATTTTGTGTTCATTTGCACTCTTGTTGCTTAGATTGCCTTCTTCCTTTCTCATTTCTTTTCTCAAGTGACTTGTAATCAAAGCAAGAGACACCTAAGTGTGTGGTGGTCCTTGTGGGGTCTAAGTGACCCGGTTGATTAAGGAGAAGGCTCACTCGGTCTAAATGACCGTTTGAGAGAGGAAAAGGGTTGAAATAGACACGGTCTTTATGACCTCCTCAACGGGGACTATGTTCTTTGGAACCGAACCTCGGTAAAACAAATCATCGTGTCACTCGCCTTATTCCTTGATTGATTTGTTCCTCTCTTTCGTACTTGACTTTATTTCTAACGCTAACACCGGCTTGTAGTGTGTGCTTAAGTTTACAAATTTCATATTTCACCTATTCCCCCTCTCTAGGCAACTTTCAATTGGTATCAGAGCCAGTGCTTCATTAAGAGTCTAACCAACTCGAAGTGATGTCTGGAGAACAAGCCAAGAGGGAGATCATGACCGGCGACAAGCCCACAAGCTCGGGGAGGACTCTTTCAAGAGAGTCCGGCAACAAGCACAAGGAGGAATCCTCTTCCTCCATCAAGTCCCATCAGAGAGACAACAACAAGAAGAAGATGATGAAAGTGGTCTACTACGAGACCGACTCATCGTCGCCCTCCACATCGAGCTCCGACTCGTCCGTCGCTTCTAATCGCCATGAGCGCAAGAAGTATAGTAAGATGCCCCTACGCTATCCTCACATTTCTAAGCACGCTCCTCTACTTTCCGTTCCCTTAAGCAAACCACCATATTTTGATGGTGAAGATTATTGTATGTGGAGTGATAAAATGAGGCACCATCTAACCTCACTCCACGAAAGTATTTGGGAAATTGTTGAGTATGGAGTGCAGGTACCTAAGGTGGGGGACAAGGACTATGACTCGGACGTGTCACCCAAATTAGGCACTTTAACTCCCAAATCACAACTATACTCCTCGCCTCCTTGTGTCAAGAAGAGTATAATAAGGTAGAAGGGTTAAAGAGTGCCAAAGAAATCTAGACGTCCTCAAGACGGCGCACGAAGGTGACGAGGTAACCAAGATCACCAAGCACGAGACAATTGAGGGAGAGCTCGGTCGATTAGTCCTCAACAAGGGAGAAGAGCCACAAGCGATGTACAATCAGCTCAAGACCTTGGTGAACCAAGTGCTCAACCTCGGGAGCACTAAATAGGATGACCATGAAATGGTCAAGGTTATTCTAAGATCTCTCGTTTTTCGTAATCCTACTCAAGTTCAATTAATATGTGGAGATCCTAGATATAAACAGATGTCCCCCGAGGAAGTTATTGACAAGTTTGTGAGCTTTGAACTTATGATCAAAGACTCCAAACATATTGTCAACTTGGAGCAAGGCGCCACCTCAACACCCGAGGTGCAACCCGTCGCATTCAAAGCGACAAAAGAAGAGAAGAGGGAGTCTACACCAAGTAGGCTTCCAATCGACGCCTCCAAGCTCGACAACGAGGAGATGGCGCTCATTATCAAGAGCTTCCACCAAATCCTCAAGCAAAGGAGGGGGAAGGACTACAAACCCCGCTCCAAAAGGGTGTGCTACAAATGTGGTAAGCCCGGTCATTTCATAGCTAAATGTCCAAATTCTAGTGGAAGTGACAGGGATGATGATAAGAAGGGGAAGAAGAAGGAGAAGAAGACGTACTACAAGAAGAAGGGCGGCGATGCCCACATATGTCGGGAATGGGACTCCGATGAGAACTCCACCGACTCCTCCTCCGACGAGGACGCCGCCAACATCGCCGTCAACAAGGGCCTCCTCTTCCCCAACGTCAACCACAAGTGTCTCATGGCTAAGGACGACAAAAAGAAGAAGGTACATTCTAGAGCTACACCCAAATATACTACATCCAGTGATGAAAGTAGCTCTAGTGATGATGAAGATGATTTAATGTCTCTCTTTGCCAACCTTAGCATGGACCAAAAGAAAAAATGAATTAATTAATTGAGACCATTAATGAGAAGGATGATCTCTTAGAAAGCCAAGAGGACTTCCTTATTAAAGAAAACAAAAGGCATGTTAAGTTGAAAAATGCTTATGCTCAGGAAGTAGAAAAATGTGAGAACTTAACTAAGGAGCTTAGCAATTGCCATGATTCAATCTCTAGCCTGAAAACCGAGAATGCTAGTTTAATTTCTGAGATTGAAGAATTAAATGTTTGCAATGATACTATTTCCTGTCTTAGAGATGAGAATGCCATATTACATGCTAAGATAGAAGAATTAAATGTCTGCAAACATTCTACATCTATTGTTGATCATGTTTCTATTTGCACTAGATGTAGAGATATTAATGTTGAAGCTATTAATGATCACCTTGCTCTAATTAAACAACAAAATGATTATATAGCTCAATTAACTGCTAAAATTAATGAGCATGAAATTGAAAATGAAAAGTTTAAATTTGCTAAGAAGCATGCTCTATAATGGGAGACGCCCTGGCATTAAGGATGGCATTGGTTTCCAACAGGGGAGCAATGTCAAGCTTAATGCCCCTACAAATTGTCCAACTTTGTTAAGGGCAAAGCTCCCATGGTTCAGGATAATGAAGGCTACATTTTATATCCTGCTAATTATCCTGAGTACAAAATTAGGAGAATTCATGCTAGAAAACATCACACTATTTCTCACCATGCTTTTATGTATAAAAATGAGGCTTCTAGCTCTAGGCATTCCACTCATGTTAAATTGCCTAAAAAGAAAACTCATGCTGCATCAAATGAACATAACATTTCATTTTAAGACTTTTGATACATCATATGTGCTTACTAACAAATCAGGCAAAGTAGTTGCCAAATATGTTGGGGGCAAACGCAAGAGTTCAAAAACTTGTGTTTGGGTACCCAAGGTACTTGTTTCTAACGTGAGAGGATCCAAGACTGTTTGGGTACCTAAGAACAAGGCCTAAATTGTTTTGCAGGTTTATGCATCTGGGGGTTCAAGTTGGATAATCGATAGCGGATGTACAAACCACATGACAGGGGAGAAAAGAATGTTCTCCTCCTATGAGAAAAATGAAGATCTCCAACGAGCTATCACATTTGGGGATGGAAATCAAGGATTCGTCAAAGGATTGGGTAAAATTGCTATATCACCTGACCATTCTATTTCCAATGTTTTTCTTGTAGATTCATTAGATTACAATTTGCTTTCTGTATCTCAATTGTGTAAAATGGGATACAATTGTCTATTTACTGAGTTAGGTGTTACCGTCTTTAGAAGAATTGATGATTCAATAGCATTTAAGGGAGTGTTAGAGGGCCAGTTATATTTTGTTGATTTTAACGATAACAAAGCTGAACTTGACACTTGTTTAATTGCTAAGACTAATATGGGTTGGCTCTAGTATCGCCGACTTGCCCATGTTGGGATGAAGAATCTTCACAAGCTTCTAAAGGGAGAGCACATTTTAGGACTAACAAATGTTCATTTTGAGAAAGACAGGGTTTGTAGCGCATGTCAAGCAGGAAAGCAAGTTGGCGCTCATCATCCACATAAGAACATAATGACGACGGACAGGCCACTCGAGTTACTCCACACGGATCTATTCGGCCAGATCGCTTATATAAGCATCGGCGGGAGTAAGTACTGTCTAGTAATTGTGGATGATTATTCTCGCTTCACTTGGGTATTCTTTTTACAGGAAAAATCTCAGACCCAAAATACATTAAAAGGATTCTTAAGACGGGCTCAAAACGAGTTCGGATTAAGGATAAAAAAGATAAGAAGCGACAATGAAACGGAGTTCAAGAACTCTCAAATCAAAGGATTTCTTGAGGAGGAGGGAATCAAGCATGAGTTTTCTTCTCCCTACAAACCTCAACAAAATGGTGTAGTGGAGAGGAAGAATAGAACTCTACTGGACATGGCAAGGACCATGCTTGATGAGTACAAGACTCCGAACCTGTTTTGGGCGGAAGCAATCAACACTGCTTGCTACTCCATCAACTGGCTCTACCTTCATCGGATCCTCAAGAAGACATCATACGAAATCCTCACTGGTAAAAAGCCTAATGTTTTATATTTTAGAGTCTTTGGGAGCAAATGCTTTATTCTCATTAAGAGAGGTAGAAAATCTAAATTTGCTCCTAAGGCTGTAGAAGGCTTTTTACTTGGTTATGATTCAAACACAAGGGCATATATAGTCTTCAACAAATCCACTGGATTAGTTGAGGTTTCTTGTGACATTGTGTTTGATGAGACTAATGGCTCCCAAGTGGAGCAAGTTGATCTTGATGAACTAGATGATGAAGAGGCTCCATGTGTCGCGCTGAGGAACATGTCCATTGGGGATTTGTGTCCTAAAGAATACGAAGAGCCTATAAAAGCACAAGATCAACTGTCATCTTCCAATCAAGCATCTCCACCAACTCAAGATGAGGATCAGACTCAAGATGATGAAAATGAAGATCAAAAGGATGAGCCACCTCAAGAGGAGGACAGTGATCAAGGGAGAGATGAGGATAATGAAGACAAGGAAGGTGAGCAAGAAATACAGGGTTAACGACCGCCACACACAAGAGTCCACCAAGCAATTCAACGAGATCACCCTGTCAACTCCATCCTTGGTGACATTCATAAGGGTGTAACAACTAGATCTCGAGTTGCTCATTTCTATGAACATTACTCTTTTGTTTTCTCTATTGAGCCATACAGGGTAGAGGATGCACTAAGAGATCCGGATTGGGTGCTGGCAATGCATGAGGAGCTCAACAACTTCACGAGGAACGAGGTATGGCAATTAGTTCCACGTCCTAATCAAAATGTTGTAGGTACCAAATGGGTATTCCACAACAAGCAAGACGATCATGGTGCAGTGACAAGAAACAAAGCCCGACTTGTGGCCAAGGGTTATTCACAAGTCGAAGGTTTGGATTTCGATGAAAATTATGCACCCGTAGCTAGGCTTGAGTCAATTCGCATATTACTTGCCTATGCTACTTACCATGGCTTTAAGCTTTATCAAATGGACGGGAAGAGTGCCTTCCTCAATGGATCCATTAAGGAAGATGTCTATGTTGAGCAACCTCCTGGCTTTGAAGATAGTGAGTATCCTTACCATGTGTATAAACTCTCAAACGCGCTTTATGGGCTCAAGCAAGCCCCAAGAGCATGGTATGAATGCCTGCAAGATTTTCTTATCACTAATGGCTTCAAAGTCGGTAAAGTCGATCCTACCATCTTCACTAAAACTATTGAAAAAGACTTGTTTATATGCCAAATTTATGTTGATGATATCATATTTGGGTCTACTAACAAGTCAACTTGTGAAGAGTTTAGTAGGATCATGATACAGAAATTCGAGATGTCTATGATGGGGGAGTTGAAGTATTTTCTAGGATTTCAAATCAAGTAACTCCAAGATGGCACCTTCATCAGCCAAACAAAGTACACTTAAGACATACTTAAGAAGTTTGGAATGAAGGATGGCAAACCCATCAAGACACCCATGGGAACTAATGAGCATCTCGACCTCGACACAGGAGTCTTAGATTGAAAGGGAAATAGAGTAATCGGCAAATACAAGGCTTCCACTCCAAACTCTGACGGTATCACTTAACCTTTGTCGTTACTCCACCAACTCTCCAATTGGTATAATCTTTCACTCATATTTCTTTTATCAATGGGGGAGAAAATATAAAAAGGGCTCCAACTTTCTTCGTTTTTGGCAATTAATGCCAAAAGGAGAGAAAATATTAAGCCCACAGCAAAAGGACCGCACCACCAAATTTCAAAAATTTCTCAAATGTTTGTTTTTCAAAAAGTATTTAAGTTTACAATTGATCTTTTGATCTTTCAATTGGTATCTTTAAAAATCATTTTCACATTGGTATCTATGTTTCATTTGAGTTGTGAAAACAATTTTCAAAATTGATATCTATTGCAAAACCCTCTTGAAAGCTAAGAGGAGAATTTCATTCAGGGGGAGCTTTCATTTAGTGAAAGGAAGAGCATTTGAAATAGGGGAGAAATTTCAAATCTTGAAAATGCTTCTTGCAATCTTATTCATATACCTTTGACTATTTGTAAAAAGACTTTTAAAAGATTTTCCAAAAAGATTTGCAAAAACAACAAGTGGTGCAAGTGTGGTCCAAAATGTTAAAAAGAAGAAAGCCAATCCAATTACTCTTATTTTATTCTTAGTAATGCTTTCAATTGGTTTAATTCAAAGTAACCTATGCACATTCTAAATGCAAACTAGTTACATTTTTGCACTTATTATTTGCTTTGATTTGTGTTGGCATCAATTACCAAAAAGGGGAGATTGAAAGGGAAACCGGGTTAACTGTTTCCTATAATTAATTTTGGTGATTGATGACCAACGCAAACACATGGACTAACTAGTTTGTCTAGAATTCATGTATTACAGGTGCATAAGGTTCAACACAAACCAATAAAAAATCAAGTTAGGGACACAATTTTAAAGGAGCAAAAGGACTTGAGTGTGCTGAAGAACGGCACACCGGACTGTCCGGTGTGCCACCGAACAGTGTCCGGTGTGCCACCGAACAGTGTCCGGTGCACCAGGACCGTGTTGGACACCAAAATGAGCGGACGGTCCGGCCCTTGGGCCCGGACGGTCCGTGTGTCCCGAGATTAGATTAACTCGGATGTTTATCCTTATCTCGTGTGTGGTTATCCATCTAATCACGTGAGAGTTGGTGACAGGGTCGTCTTCCTTCTCCTTGCTAGAATCTAGATCTCGTTCCCTAGGGAAAGAGATCCTAGGGTGCTCCAGGTCGATAGGTCACCCGGGGCGTCTCCAGACGACGTGGGGTCGCCTAGGAATTAAGAGATCAATTCGAGAAAGAGGTCTTGAGTGGACAACTAGATCTTGCCTATTGACAGGTTGATCCGGTAGACATGGCCGAAGAGGATGCAATCTGAACGACCTCTGTGCATTGAAGTTCCATCAAGTATTTATATTATCTGATCGCAAGAGCCGATGACTTGCATTGAGCTGAGCCCTTACTTCGGGAACAAAAGCTCATGAGGTCAATTGTTTCTGAAGTTTTCGCTGATGCTTTTGGTTCGCCAAGCTCCACCAAAAGCAGGGGGCATATGTTGGACACCAAAATGAGAGGACGGTCCGGCCCTTAGGCCCAGACGGTTCGCGTGTCCCGAGATTAGATTAACTCGAATGTTTATCCTTATCTTGTGCGTGGTTATCCATCTAATCACGTGGGAGTTGTTGGCTATCTCTTAGGAAAAGGTCCATACCTCCTCCCCTATAAATATAAAGGGGTACAACCGATTAAGAACCCCCGAACACATTCCAATCGAACCAATTACTCTATTTAATTTTTCTTGCCCTAGGAGTAGATGTAGCGTAGTTCTAGTTGTAGCCTTTCGCATATCCACCTCCATCCCTATTCGACTCTACATCGTCTAGATCCGTCTTGGGTGGCCTGCTGATCTCAAGACGACCCTAGGATCTTACCCCTCCTGGGGGCAAGATCTAGTTGTCCACTCAAGACCTCTTCCTCGAATTGATCTCTTAATTCCTAGGCGACTCCACGTCGTCTGAGGACGTCCTGGGTGACCTGTCGACCCGGAGCACCATAGGATCTCTTTCCCCAGGGAACGAGATATAGATTCCAGCAAGGAGGAGGAAGACGACCCTGTCACCAGGTCGCGGACCGTCTGGCCTAGAACTGCGGACCGTCCGGTGTGACGCAGGGAAGACACCGCTCCTGCGCCCAGGTTGCGGACCGTCCGACCTAGAGCCACGGACCGTCCGTGCCGCCGCAGAGGGAACCGCTAGGCGATACACCACCTAGTGATTGGCGCTGCCCAGATCGGCGCCAACAGACCGTACAAGATCAAACCAACCACTCTCGGGAAAACAAAGGTGCACACTGCTATAATTCACCGGATTGTCCAGTGAGCCAGCGAGCAATGACTATCTGCGCGCAACGCTCGACTCTGCAAAGTGCTACAGTGAGCTACAGTGCAGCGGCAAAAGTCAGAGCCGCGAAGTCAGAGGGCACTAGACTGTCCGGTGTGGCACCGGACCGTCCGGTGTCGCAAGAAGACAAAGCTCCAACGGTCGACTTCGCTCTGAACCCTAACAGTTGGGTGACGTGGTGGCGCACCGGACACTGAACAATGTCTGTCTAGTGGCGCACCGGACTGTCCGGTGCACCCATTGCCAGCAGCCTCCCAACGGCAACCAAGGTGGTTGAGGGCTATAAATACCCTCAACCACCACAACTTCAAGCATCCAAGTTTTCTGAACATCACATTCAATACAAGAGCTCTAGGATTCACTCCAAGACACAGTTTAATAGATCAAATCCTCTCCAAGTCCAAATTCATCTCATACACTTAGTGATTTGTGAGAGAGATTTTGTGTTCATTTGCGCTCTTGTTGTTTGGATTGCCTTCTTCCTTTCTCATTTCTTTTCTCAAGTGACTTGTAATCAAAGCAAGAGACACCTAATTGTGTGGTGGTCCTTGTGGGGTCTAAGTGAAAGTCGCCTAGAGGGAGGTGAATAGGAAAATTTGAAATTTATAAACTTTAAGCACAACTACAAGCCAGGGTTAACGTTAGAAATATAATCGAGTCCGAAAGAGAGGGCGAAAAACAATCACAAGCAAATGAGAAGTGTGACACGGTGATTTGTTTTACCGAGGTTCGGTTCTTGCAAACCTACTCCCCGTTGAGGTGGTCACAAAGACCGGGTCTCTTTCAACCCTTTCCCTCTCTCAAACGATCACCTAGATCGAGTGAGCTTCTCTTCTCAATCAAATGGGACACTAAGTCCACTACAAGGACCACCACAACTTGGTGTCTCTTGCTTTGATTACAATGATCCCGGGAACAAGAAAGGAGGAAGAAGAAAAGCGATCCAAGCGCAAGAGCTCAAATGAACACGACAAAACTCTCTCTTCTAGTCACTAATGCTTTGAGTGCAATTGGGACTTGGAGAGATTTTGATTCACTCTAATTGTGTCTTGAATTGAATGCTATAGCTCTTGTATTGAATGTGTTGGCTGAAAACTTGGATGCCTTGAATGTGTGGTGGTTGGGGGTATTTATAGCCCCAACCACCAAAGTTGCCGTTGGGGAAGGCTGTCTGCGAATGGCGCACCGGACAGTCCGGTGCGCCACCGGACACTATCTGGTGCGCCAGCCATGTCACCCAACCGTTAGGGTTTGACCGTTGGAGCTTCTGACAACTGGGCCACCGGACAGTCCGGTGGTGCACTGGACAGTTTCTGTTCACTGTCCGGTGCGCCTTCTGGCGCCTGCTCCGACTCTGTGCGTGTAGTTTGCACTGTTCACTGTTCACTTTTGCAGACGACCGTTGGCGCTGATAGCCGTTGCTCCGCTGGCACACCGGACAGTCCGGTGCTACACCAGACAGTCCAGTGAATTATAGCGGAGTGGCATCCATATTCCCGAAGGTGGCAAGTTTGGAGTCAATCTCCCTGGTGCACCAGACACTATCCAGTGGTGCACCGAACACTGTCCGGTGGCACACCGGATAGTTCGGTGCGCCAGACCAGGGCACATTTCGGTTGTCCTTTGCTCTTTTTATTTGAACCCTTTAGGCCTTGTTCGGTTAATCCAGTTACCCATGGATTGGATGGGATTGGAACAAATTAAGAAGAAGATTGACTTGATTGCGATTTAAACCCATCCAATCCCACTCAATCCACATGGATTAGGAGCTAACCGAACAAGCCCTTATTGGACTTTTTATTGGTTTGTGTTGAACCTTTGGCACATGTAGAACTTATAATCTAGAGCAAACTAGTTAGTCCAATTATTTGTGTTGGGCAATTCAACCACCAAAATCATTTAGGAAAAGGTTTGACCCTATTTCCCTTTCAATCTCCCCCTTTTTGGTGATTGATGCCAACACAAACCAAAGCAAATATATAAGTGCAGAATTGTACTAGTTTGCATAAGGTAAGTGCAAAGGTTGCTTGGAATTTAAACCAGTATAATTATTTCAATAGATATGCATGGATTGTGTCGGGTACCATAATTATGGGTACCCCAACGCTCCTAATCATGGCTGGTAAACACCCTCAGACCAACTGACGGGTGCGGTTCAAGTCAAGGCTTCGTCTACCCAAGGGACGCGATCTCGCCGCCCGAGCCCAGCCTCGGGCCAGAGCAGTAGTCCCAGACGAGTTCATGCCTCGCCCGAGGGCCTCCTCAGGCAGCGGGCGCCCCCTCGGCTCTCCCGAAGCCCGGCTCGGGCAGGCTTCATTGTGAAGCAACCTTGGCCAGACCGCCTCACCAACCGACCGCTTCACAGGCGCATTCAATGCAGGGGATGCCTTACGCCGTATCCTGACACACACGCCTCAGTCGGCCAGGCTGAAGTGACTGTGGTCACTTCGCCCCTCTTCTTTACTGTACTGATGTGACAGGAAAACAGCACCGCTCGCCCTGCTCCGACTGCCGTGTCAACCACCTAGGCAAAGACTGACAACAAGTCACGATCAACCATCGAGTTCGGCCTCGGGCGCAACAGGAAGCTCCGCCTCGCTCGACCCCCGGACTCGGCCTCGATAGAAGTCTCCGCCTCGCCCGACCCCCGGACTCGGCCTCGACCTCGGTCTCGGGAGGAATCGCGTCCTCGCCCGACCCCGGCCTCGGCCTCGACAGAAGTCTCTGCCTCGCCCGACCATGGGCTCGGACCGACCGCACCAACAGGGGATACATCATTACCCTATTCCTAGCCTGCTCAGGCTAGGAGGAACAAGACCGGCGTCCCATCTGGCTTACCTCGGTGACGGGTAATGATGGTGCCCCGCGTGCACCATGACGCCTGTTGGGGACTTGTTCTCAACTGCTACGAATTAAGAACAAGGCAACATAAAATGTTAAATGTTAATGCCCTTCGTCCAACGAAACATTATTCCCTTAAGGACTAATGAACTTTGGACGAAGGTTAAAGTCAATACGATTACGAAGGTTGAATCTTCGTAATTGAATTCTAATAAATGGTATAAAGTAATATAAAATATGAAATGTCAAAGGTAAATAAATTATAAACGAGTAACATTACTTTCATACTATATTGATTTAATGTATTACAACATTGGATACAATTATACCTCTGTCTTGACAAAGATTGATTCCCGAATGATGCGATTGCAATTACAGGAATGCGTGAACAGTAAAGGAATACTGTTCACTATTTATAGGCACGGGACATAGCCTGGGAGGAATTACAACCATGCCCCTCATAAGGAATTACAACAACGACTCAAACATTTATGGACTAAAAGGTCATTCTACTCTTAAGTCGGTTTGTAATTCCGAAGCTTCATGAAGAGGAACCTTCGGTCATCACATGCGGACAGCTTCAGCCGAAGCTGTTTCTCCCTTCAAGACCTTCGGCGACGAAGCATAATCCCAACAACGCCGGTGGCTCTTAGCCCCTTACGATAGCAAGGAGACGTCAGCAGGACCCTTGCCGCACTGCCAGCTGTACTCCTACAGGACTCAGGCGCTCCTCCGACGGCCACGCTATCACGTGTACAGGGCTCGAACTCTCCCCCGACGGCCACGTTGGCATGTACACAAGGCTTAGGCGCTCCTCTGCCGGACACGTTAGCGCATAGCTATGCCCCCCGTTGTACGTCTAGACCCTCTCCTTGTGCCTATAAAAGGGAGGTCCAGGGCCATCCTGAGGGGGGTTCGCGCGAGGGAAGGAGCGGACGAACTCTCTCTCTCTCCCTCCCTCTCGCGACGCGCTTGTAACCCCTACTACAAGCAGCACCCCTGGTGCAGGATAATACAAGGCTTGCCCCACATCTTGTGTTCCATCCCGCGCCAACCCATCTGGACAGGGGCACGCAGCGATTTCACTCGTCGGTCTAAGGGACCCCCGGGTCTGAGACGCCGACAGTTGGCGCGCCAGGTAGGGGCCTGCTGCGTGTTAACGAACACCTTCCCGTTGAGTTCCAGATGGGGAGTCTTCAGCAACCTCTTCAGCCCGGGACGGTGCTCCGCTTCGGGAGTCTCGAGTTCATGTCCCTAGATGGCAGCTACGACATGGTACTCCTCCCCTCACGGCGTGATGACAACGACGGTCTCCGACTCGCCCGGCGGCGGCAAGCTCTACGACAGCATCTCCCTGCGGTGGAAGAGGAGCGCTCCGGTCGTCCCCGCCACCCTCCTCGCCGGAGGAGGCGGAGACGAGGCAACCATGGCCACGCAGGATGCGGCACCTTGTCAGCTGTCGCACCAGAGCGAGTCGACGACGCCGGCACTCCCCTGGGGGACATGTCGGGCATTGTCCTCGCACTTGAGACGACGGCGGGTATCACTTCCCCGCGACGTGTCAGCCCCAAGCGGACTGATGACGCCAGCACCCTCGCAAAGGACCTGCTGGGCGTTACTCTCGTACCTGAGATGACGGTGTGCTCCGCCCCGGACGCGACTTCACCACCATCCATCGACTAAGAGGTACCGTCCGTTTTCCATCCCGTACCTTTTCGGTTCAGCTTCGATCCACCTAGCGACCCCGCTGCGGTGAGCGCCTTCGTAAAGGCGTATCCAAACCTCCCGGGGTACCACATGTGGTCGACTTGGGACTGACTGACAGCCGTCTCAACCTTCGGACCGGCGGGTTCTGAGGAGGAGGACGACCCCGACTCCGGTTGGGATTTCTCTGGCCTCAATGACCCCGGTGCCATGCGGGACTTCATGTCTGCATGTGACCACTGCCTCTCTGGTTGTTCTGACGATGGCCATGACCTTGGCGACGAGGGTTACGGCCCAAGTCGCGAATGTTTCCACGTCAATCTGGGAGATCACAACGAAGGAAACCACCTTGGTATGCCAGAGGTTGACGATCCTCCTGGGCCCGCATCTCGCGTTGACATCCTGTGGGAGCTAGCTGTGGTCCCAGTCCCTGTAGGGGGTCAGGACATACATCTCGAGCAAATCCGCGAGATGCAGGCCCGGGTCGACGGGGAAGCAGGCCGGCTTGTGCAGCTCCGACAGAACATCGAACAGGAGTGGGCAGGCCGAACACTCGCCGGAGAAGCCTGTCATCGGGCCCAAGACATCCGGCGCCGCATCATCGACAATGCCAGGGCAGCGCTGCCCCTGGCCATCAGCGGGTCCGGCCAGGACCTAGCTGCAGTGGCGATGCTACTTCGAGCCATGCCGAAGCCATCCACCACCGAGGGACGGCGTATCCAGGGTGAACTCAAGGATCTCCTGGAAGGCGTCGCGGTTCGACGAGCCGAGAGCTCCGCCTCCCGCAGGCGAGCTGACCCCTCGGAGCATCACGCGGTGTCCTCCCGACGCATTCGGGAAGCCTCGGTCCATCCCGAGCATGTGCGGGACGAGGCGCCTGCCTCCCGGGAACGCCTCGGCAACGAGCACCACCATCCCGACCATCGAGCCTGCCTCGACGAGAAGGTGCGCCGAGGCTACCATCCCAGGCGTGGGGGACGCTGCAACAGCGAGGAGGATCGCAGTCCTTCGCCTGAACCACCCGGTCCGCGGGTCTTCAGCCGGGCCATACGACGAGCGCTGTTCCCTACCCGTTTTCGAGCCCCGACTACCATCACCAAGTACTCGGGGGAGACGAGGCCGGAGCTGTGGCTCGCGGACTACCGACTGGCATGCCAGTTGGGAGGGGCGGATGATGACAACCTCATCATTCGTAATCTCCCCCTTTTCCTCTCCGACGCCGCCCGAGCCTGGCTAGAGCATCTGCCTCCTGCGCAGATCTCCGACTGGGATGATCTGGTCAAAGCTTTCGCAGGAAACTTCCAAGGCACGTACGTGCGCCTTGGGAACTCGTGGGACCTCCGAAGCTGCCGCCAGCAGCCAGGGGAGTCCCTCCGAGAGTACATCCAGCGGTTTTCGAAGCAGCGCACCGAGCTGCCCAACGTTACCGACTTGGATGTCATCGGGGCTTTCCTCGCCGGCAACACTTGCTGAGACCTGGTGAGCAAACTGGGGCGCAAGACTACCACCCGTGCGAGCGAACTGATGGACGTCGCCACCAAGTTCGCCTCGGGTCAAGAGGCGGTCGAAGCCATCTTACGAAAGGACAAGCAGCCTCAGGGAGAGCCGAAGACAGACGCCCCCGAGGCGTCCACCCAGCGGGGCACAAAGAAGAAGGCCAAAAACAAGTCGCAAGCGAAGCGCGACGCTGCTGACGCGAATCTCGTCGCTGCGGCCGAGCACAGGAACCCTCGGAAACCTCCTAGAGGGGCCGGCGCATTTGACAAGATGCTCAAGGAGTTGTGCCCCTATCACCAGGGGCCCATCAAGCACACCATCGAAGAATGTGTCATGCTCCGGCGCTACTTCCATAAGACCGGGCCCCTGGCGGAAGATGGCAAGGGCCATGACAACGACAAGAAGGAGGGCGACAAGGAAGAGGGGTTCTCGGAAGTCCATAACTGCTTCATGATCTACGGAGGGCAGGCGGCGAACGCCTCGGCTCGGCACCGCAAGCAGGAGCGCCAGGAGGTCTGCTTGGTGAAGGTGGCAGCGCCCGTCTACCTAGACTGGTCGGACAAGCCTATCACCTTCGACCGAGGCGACCACCCCGACTTCGTGCCAAGCCCAGGAAGGTACCCGCTCGTCGTCGATCCGATCATCGGCAACGTTAGGCTCTCCAAGGTCCTCATGGACGGAGGCAGCAGCCATAACATCATCTACGCCGAGACCTTGGAACTCTTAGGGGTTGATCGGTCCGAGGTCCGGGCCGGTGCGGCACCCTTCCACGGGATCGCGCCTGGGAAGCGAATCCTACCCCTCGGATGGATCGACTTACCCGTCTGCTTCGGAACTCCCTCTAACTTCCGAAAGGAAGCTCTCACCTTTGAGGTCGTCGGGTTCCAAGGAACCTACCATGCGGTATTGGGAAGACCATGCTACGCCAAGTTCATGGCTGTTCCCAACTACACCTACCTCAAGCTCAAGATGTCGGGCCCGAATGGGATCATCACCGTCGGATCCACGTACCGCCACGCGTACGAATGCGACGTGGAGTGCGTGGAGTACGCTGAGGCTCTCGTCGAGTCCGAGGCCCTCATCACCGACCTAGAACGCCTCTCCAAGGAGGCGCCCGACGCGAAGCGGCACGCCGGCAACTTTGAACCAGTTGAGGCGGTCAAGTCCGTCTCTCTCGACCCCAACAACGACGCCAGCAAGAAAGTTCGGATCGGCTCCGAGCTCGACCCCAAATAGGAAGCAGTGCTCGTTGACTTTCTCCGTGCAAACGCCGAAGTCTTTATGTGGAGTCCCTCGGACATGCCCGGCATACCGAGGGATGTCGCCAAGCACTCACTGGACATCAGAGCTGGAGCCCGACCCATGAAGCAAACCCTACGCCGTTTCGACAAAGAAAAGCGCAGGGCCATAGGCGAGGAGATCCACAAGCTACTCGCGGCAGGGTTTATCAAAATGGTATTCCATCCCGAATGGTTAGCTAACACTGTTCTTGTAAGGAAGAAGGATGGGAAATGGAGGATGTGTGTAGACTACACTGGTCTAAACAAGGCATGTCCGAAAGTTCCCTATCCTCTACCTCGCATCGATCAAATCGTGGACTCCACTGCTGGGTGTGAAACCCTGTCATTCCTTGATGCCTACTCAGGCTATCACCAAATCAAGATGAAAGAGTCCGACTAGCTCGCGACTTCTTTCATCACACCTTTTGGCATGTACTGTTACACTACAATGCCATTTGGTTTGAGGAATGCAGGTGTCACTTACCAGAGGTGCATGAACCACGTGTTCGAAGAACACATCAGCAGAACGGTTGAGGCTTACGTCGATGACATCATTGTCAAGACGAAGAGAGCCGATGACCTCCTCTCTGACCTTGAAACGACATTCAAGTGTCTGAGAGCGAAAGCCGTGAAACTCAACCTCGAGAAGTGTGTCTTCGGAGTCCCCCGAGGTATGCTCCTTGGATTCATCGTCTCCGAGCGGGGCATCGAGGCCAATCCGGAGAAAATCGCGGCCATCACCAACATGGGACCGATCAAAGATTTGAAAGGAGTACTGTTTGAACCATAATTGAGCACTGGCGGACGGTCCGGCCCTGAGGCCGGACGGTCCGCGCGTGCGCAGAGCAGTTTAGGGTTCCGAGTTTTGTGCTATGGTTGTTGGCTGAAATCATGGGATAAGCTCGGAAATTAGTTTGTAAAGGGTCCAGCCCCCCTCCTCTATAAATAGAGAGGTCTACGGCCGATTTGTAATCAACAATCGAATCAATACAACTTCTATTTCGCATTTTATCTTAGGAGTAGTTCTAGTTTAGCCCTAGTTTAGCCTTCCAATCCCCAAATTCTCCGCCTCTCCTCGACTCTACGTCGATTAGAGGAGTCTAGGTCGGCCTGCCCGAGCCTAGACAACTCCTAGGATCTCTCCTCCCCGACGGGGTCCCTCCCGAGAGCGAGATCTAGGCGCTGCCGGCGATCATCCGCCGCCCCTGCGTACGCGCGGACCGTTCGACCGTCAGGCAGGGAACCCGGGCTCCTGCACCAGGTCGCGGACCGTCCGGCCCTGTGCCGTGGACCGTCCGCGCCTGACCAGAGAGCACCGCCGCCTCACGCCAGGTCGCGGACCGTCCGGCCCTGTGCCGCGGACCGTCCGCGCCTGACCAGAGAGCACCGCCGCTGGTTCTCTTGAGTAATTGGCGCCTCCAAAAAGGTGTCAACATACTTTTTGGCGACTCCGCTGGGGAAAACACATCTAAGCTCATCAGATCGGCCCTCAATGGCCGGTTCAAAGGATAGCTCTGATATTTCTCTAAGCAACATCATAGAGCCGACTTGGGAAACCTTGCCGGCTGACGAGCAGCTCCAGTTTGAGGAGCACAAGGAGCGGATGATCCAGGAGGCGAAAGCAAAGTTCTTGGCCAACTTCAAAGTGGACAGGAACAACAAGGTCGTCCGACATCGGGCGACGGATCCGGCTTCGCTCGAACCCACGTCAGATATCCCCAATGTAAGTAATACCAACGATCTGCAATCTCTTAGAAATTATGTAGAAGATCAGCGTGAACAAATGCAGAACATCATAGGGGGTATGCAAAGCGATCTTAAGAGACTAGTACGTGCATTTGATAAATCTAGTACCGCAAATTTTCCTTCGCACGAGGTTGAGTTAGGAGATAACGCGCGTAACACATCAGCTACAGGTTGTCACGACCGGTCACAACCCCTTTATGGGATGCCGATGGACACATATCCTAAGCAACCGCAAATCGGCAGCAAACCAGCCGATCTGCACATGCCCGGACCGTCCGCACGTGAGCGCGGACCGTCCGGGCCAACAGCAGTCGGGCCTATTTTTAATGAGTTACCTAGATATGCGCCCGAGCCACCACATATGACACAGAACCCAAACTACCTAGTCGGACGGTCCGCATACAATGACAGACGGTCCGCATATGACCACGGACGGTCCGGGTATGTATCCGGACAGTCCACGCATGAGTCTTTTGAGGAGGATTATTACCTGAATCCTCGCCCGTCCCAGCAACACTTCCCATCACATTATGCAATGCACCAGCCCATTAATTCAGGATCCAGAGCCCAGGAAAGCTTTCCGGCCCCACCTAAAAGGCCAGAAAGAAACAATCAAACCTATGAGCCATATAGGGCAAATGGAAATGCACCACGTAGCTCAAACCAATGGGGGGAACGACAACATACTAAAATGCAACCAACCCCACCTATGTTTGACCAGAGAGCCGGTGGTCTTGCACCGGCTGCCATTGATATAGTGAGGGAAGAAATAGCTGGGGCGTTCCGAGATAAGCTCGGAGTAAGCATGGTCCCTGGGGGGCAATCATATCGGAAACCTTATGACAGCCGATTTGATCACTACCCGTACCCACAGGGAACTAGAATACCCGAATTCGCAAAATTTTCGGGTGATCAAGGGAAAAACACGCGCGAACATATAGGTCAGTTCTTAGCACAATTGGGAGAATTGGCAGACACAGAGGCATTTCACGTGCGTTTATTTTCATTATCGCTAACAGGAACCGCGTTTGCATGGTATGCCACTTTACCTCCTAATTCCATTTCATCATGGGGGGATCTAGAACAAAAATTTCATGATCATTTTTTCTCCAGTGATTATGAATTGGATTTGGTAGATTTAGTGTCATTGCGACAAACAAAAGACGAACTGGTTAATGATTACATCCGGAGATTCCGCGATACAAGAAACCGATGCTTTCAAATTCATTTAGCAGAAAAACAGCTAGTAGGATTAGCCTTTAATGGTCTACGATATTATTTAAAAGAGAGATTAGAAGGCATCCAATTTTTTACACTAGCACAGTTACACCAGAGGGCTTTGGCTTGCGAAAGCCGGAGCAAAGAAACTGCTAAAACAATGCGTCACAACATACATATAGTAGAATGCGACCAAAGTAGTTCAGATGACGAATCAGCAGAAGTGTATGCTGCTGAAATGGTTTGGCCAAAACAGGCCAAATCTTCGGCTTGTTCCTCCTTGCAGCCGGTTCAAAAGAAACGGCAAGAGGAGGTTAAGTTTACGTTTAATGTTGGTAAGTGCGATAAAATATTTGACGAATTACTCAAAAATGGCAATATTAAAATAAATCACACTGTTCCATCCGCCGACGAGCTAAAACGTCATGCATACTACAAGTGGCATAACTCATTTTCTCATGCCACTAATGATTGTAATGTATTCCGACGACAGATTCAATCGGCCATTAATGAGGGACGATTGAAATTTCAGGAAATGCAGGTGGATACGGAGCCCTTTCCAATGAACGTGATCGACTTTGAGGGCAAGAAAGTCCTAGTTCGGCCAAACACGGCCGATAAAGGCAAAGGCAAAGAGGCAATCATCGGCAATTCTAAAAAGGCCGATGAGGATCATAAAGTTTCTTGCAGGAAAGTGGTAGCCGAGAAGACTCCCGATGGAGGGGAGACCCTAAAGGTGACCATCACAGCCTCCAGTACTGGGGGGCAAGCGCAGACAGGGAGACAGATACAGGAACCCGTGCTGCGTATCCCGGACGGTCCGGCACGTAGGCGCGGACGGTCCGGGACCTCACCGGACGGTTCGGATAGCTCCGGCGGACGGTCCGGCCATGCTCAGGACTCGCAGCGACCACGTACCTTCAAACCACGACGACCAGAGATAGGTACGTGGAAAACAAATACATTTAAAGCAGTCGGTCGGCTGATCAAGCCTGGCCCGACTTTCGATCAATTGTTGTCTAAATATGTGAAAAAGAAGGCTGGCCCCAGTGACCGGCCACCGAAGCGACCCCGCTCACCCATTCATGAGCAACGTCAGGTCAGGCCGATTGGACCACATCACCAATCAAAAGAAATGAAAGGTCCTGTTGTACAATTGAGACCTAACATGCCGACATGGACCCCTCCACCTCCTTATCCATCTATGCCATATCCATACACATACTTACCTCCACCATATGTCCCAAATCAAATGTGGGGCATGCCACCATATCCATTTGGGATGCCACAGTACCCCGCCTGGGGGGCACCCCAAACATCCGTTTTTGATAGGTTGGCACTGCTAGTGCAAGACCGATTGAGCACTGCTGAATCCGGTCACCAGGCACAGGCCCAACAAGGTTGCCGGACTACTCGGCCTCTGTAACACCCGGATTTTAGGGGTCCAAAACCCGGGGTTAACATAAACACCAGGTATGCTGGGACCAAGTCTCAAACATATGATGTATAGTGGCACAGGATCGAATGTCACAACTTTATATATAACAGGAGTTCTATACAAAATAAATAATTACATTATAAGGAGACAACGGTCCAGCAACCCAAAGTTGACTGGGAGACGACGACCTAGACCTCTCACGAACTCATCGCAGCATCCTCCATGAGCATCATCCTGCAGTACCTGGTCTTGACCTGTGGTGTATGTGAGACAGCAAGAGTGAGCTCACATACGTTCATCGCTCAACAAGTTGTGGGGAATAATGTGCATGAACTCGCCAAAGGTGGGAGCTCATGTGAAGTGTAAGGCTTACCAAAGAAGATGGTTAGAGCTGAGCATTGCTTTTAAAGTTGGTCAAAATTTTATTAGCAGTTACTAAGTATAAGTAAATACCAAACCCAATTAAGTAATAGAACAAAAGTAATAACAACATCACCCGCGATGCAATGCATATGACAAATTGAATTTAGTTCCATAAATTAATCATGTGAGGGTCCGAGCTGCTCATGACCGTGAGCACGGCTAGTATACCAGTTTTACACTCTGCAGAGGTTGCGCATCTTTACCCACAAGTCGTGTATCCCATGTCGCCAGGGTTTGCAAGGCCCTTAGACACTACCGAGGTGAATGGCTAGGGATCCACTACGAGGCCTTTACAAAGTTCCACTAGCTTCCGAAAACCCGCTACAGTTTATAGGAAGTTCCAATGCAGGAATCCCTTGCAGGACCGCCATCGCAGCAAAATCCTCCCGAGGGCCTCCCTACACTGACCACTCCCCTACTGCCCTTGCCCCTTTCGGGTAAGGTAGTCTTCCACTAGCTTTCCTAATTAATCAGCCAAGGGGTCCCATTCCTCCCTTGTGGTAGCACTGTTTTCCCGGGTGGTCGCTCCATGTTCCAATTAACATAATGATCTTATAATGAACAATAAATAACAACTGATAACAAAAGTATAATCATGAATAGTGTATCTCCATACCCAAAACCACATATAGCTCTAGCAAGTACTACCCAGAAAGTTCAGTGGTAAACAAGGTATAAAGATAGACAAACTAGGGTATCCTATTGGGTCCCATCAAAATTAACCTATGCAGATCATTATGATTAATCAGAACATGGTTGGGTAAAAAGAAGTGATCAAGGGCACAACTTGCCTGGGCCTTGAGAATCCAGGTACCAGGATGATTCTTCAGATCCTCGTGACCTCACTGCTAGTCGTAGCAATACAAACATACATGGTATAGGCAAAATTAACATTACACCAAACATATATGCAAAATACATATTAATATTCTACATATTAAAATAAAACCACAGGAAAAAGAATTATTAATTTTGGAGTTATAGAATTCAAGTTATGAATTTCCTAAGATTTAAGGTGATTATAATATGATTAAATGATAAATAAATTTTCTGACAGAGTTCATGTCAAAACAGTGATTCTAAATGGTAGAGAATATTATTACAAAATTTTAGAAATTGGAATGACTCAATTTGGAGCTAAAATGAATTAGTTATGAATTAATTAAGTTTCTGGATTTATTTTAACACTAAAAATCATTTTCTAAATCATTTTCTATGATTTTCCTGTTCACTGGACTGGGCCTCAATTATAAGAAAAGTCAGGGGGCTCGGGGCAAATTTCCCGAGACACAGCGCACAGTTACAATGGGACTGCGGGTTTATTTCTAATAATTACAGGGTTTCTTATGCTAAATGCCAGAGCGAAAGGGTTTTCACCGCCGAGAGCCGCACGATCACAAATGAACGGCCCGGATTAGATGATAAATCCAGCGAACCGGTACGCAACGTGGCCCCTCAGATCTAGATCTGACGGCACAGTTTTAATGAAACGAAGGGGTATTCGTTGTTCTAATCTAGATCGTCCATCAGAAATCCGACGGCCGAGATGCACAGGGAGCGAATCGGTACGCATGTGTGATCCTAACCGTTCCCTGTGAGATCGATGGCTCCCGACCATTCTTCCTTACGACGGCCACCCAGGCAGCATCCCAGGACGACGGCGCCGCCCACCCGCGGTGGAGCTCGCCCGCGAACGGCAATTCCGCCGCCACCGAGCACTAAACCAAAATTAAACGGTGCTGCGTGATGAAGAGAGCGAGGCGAATCTGCCGGTGGGCTTGTTACCTCGAATTGTCGACTCGTCGGCGTTGGCCACGGTGTGGTGCGGATCCGCGGCGGAGTTGGGACACCGGTGAGCAATCGAGGCGGCCCGAGCCAACCACAAGTCCAAAATAGCCGGCGATGAGGTTGCGCACGAATCCGCGAGTTCCTCCGGGCACAAAACAGGGGGAGCGGCGATATGGGGCGAGGTTTTGGCGGCGGCGGCACCCTGCTCAATCCGTGTGTCGGCGGCAGCGATGGGAATCACAACGCACAGGGAAGCTAGGTCGTGGGTAGCGATTTCTAACGGCTCGGATGGATAGAGCGCCTCGGTATATATGCACCGAGAGCCGTGCCGGTCAGAACGGCGCCGCCGATTCCCCCGGCGCCATCCGCGTAAGACTCGCGCAGGTCTGTTAGGACGAAGACGAACCTGCCACGGGGCCCCACGAGTCGGCCAGACAGACATCACCAGGCGCGCGCCAAGGAGCTGACGAGCGGGCCCGCAATATCAGTGAGGCAGTGAGCGTGAGCGCGAGAGGGAGAAAGCAGTGCGCGCGGATGGGCGACTGACGTGCGGGCCCCGCGTGTCGGCGCCGGTGGTGAGCAGCGGGCTGCACGGGTGGGTTTGCCTACTGGGCCGAAATGGGGGTATGGCGGCCCAGTTAGCTCTTTTATCTTTTTCTTTTTATATTTTCTGTTTTCTGTTTTCTTTTCTTTTTATTTTTTTCAATTTCCCAATTTGAATTCCAAATATGACTTTGAATTTGTACTCAAATTATAGATAAATTTCAATCATACCAGTATGGTTGAGTTTGTATATTTATAAATTTTGTTTTATATTTTATATTATTTCTTTCTTTCTTTCCAAAGTTTAGCATTTCTTTTAGGATTTAATCTCTCATTTGGATATTTACTATTTTTCTTGTCACAAAATGCACACACAAATAAAATATCCAGCATGATGCAACAATTTAGTAGTATATCTCTTTGTTAATTGTTTTTTTTTTTTGGACATGGTGTTCTCATATGATGATGCATCAAACTCACATAAAGAGAGAAATTGTTTTCTCTATTGGTATTTTATCTAGCAATTACAAAGTGGGTGTTACAAATCCTACCCCCCTTAAAAATAATCTCGTCCTCGAGATTTGTAAGAAAAGGGAATACAGAAGGATTGGTTTGCAATTTAGCTTTTAATTTCTAAATCAAGGGTCTCTCTTTTTATTATTAGTAAGTGATAGGAGAGCATGGGTGTTATATGTATGTCCACTTTATTATGTAGGATAGAAGATGTCTTTAGGGCATATATAGGTTTGGGTAAGAAAGAGTAGGATAAGAAAAACTCCATCCAAGATTGTGGATCTTGACTCCTCTTGGTGACCTTACTTAATCCTTGAAGACTTGGGTTGGTGCTCATCCTTCCTTGGTGAAGTTGATCATCTTCCTCGGTCTTGTCTCATTGATTCGGAGTTAGTGTATATTATTGGGCTGGGGAATATGGTTAATATAGGTATGGATGAGATAGACTACATGATGTAGGTCAAAAAGTTTGTTTGATGTTAGGTGGGAATAGAAAGGTTATACCATTCATCATGGCTCTATGGGTTGGGTTAGCTCATGGTTGAATTGATCCAATGTGCTAAGATAAGTTAATACATGGCTAGTGGGGTCTAATCTCTTCTACTAGTGTCATTAATCTGTTTAAGTGAACCACATTAAGTTAGATAACATTAGACCACACTGGATCGGTCACATTAGGTAAGATAAGATCTAGATTAGATTGGATATGACTAGATTAGACTAGTTTAGGTTAAATAGATCTACTAGGGTAGGATAAATATTATTAGGATATGTTAGAATTTTTAGATTTATTAGGACCAGATAAAATCTTTTTAAGGTAAGATAAATCTATTAAGGTAATAGAATATTCTTTAAGATAAGATGGATCTATTACACAAGATTGAATCTAGGTTAGATTGGTATGACTAGTTTGACTAAATAAGATCTAATTTGCATTAGATCATGGTTGTTTAATCTAGGGTGGATAAGTATGTTTATTAGGATAAGACAGATCCATAAAGATAAGATAGAATCTTCTGAGGCCAGTTAGATCTATTAGGATAAGGATAAATCTCTTAAGCTAGATATGTTCCAATGGGGACAATCTAGGTTGTCTAGTTAAAATATATTTTAATACCTATGTGTATATGCAGATGCAATTGTGGACATTACTCCACAACCCATCACACTCAATCAAAGATTCAAATCAACCAAGTATCATAAGAACAAACATTCAAGTGCATAGACAAAAATAGTTTTGTTTTTGTTCCTAAGAATAGGTCTCCTATTCCTAAAGTCACTTTGGGTACTGGATTTCAAAGTGTGAAATCCACATTTGTCTTTAGAAGGAAAAGGTAAGAATAATCAGAGTAAAGCGGAAATAGATGAGAAAAGATTAAGAAAAGTTTAGAAAAGAATCAGAGTAAGGTAAGTAAAGAATGGTTGTCCAGTTCTATCTAGGTTTCGTCCTACAGTCAACATTCCTCTGATACCACTTCTGTAACACCCGGATTTTAGGGGTCCAAAACCCGGGGTTAACATAAACACCAGGTATGCTGGGACCAAGTCTCAAACATATGATGTATAGTGGCACAGGATCGAATGTCACAACTTTATATATAACAGGAGTTCTATACAAAATAAATAATTACATTATAAGGAGACAACGGTCCAGCAACCCAAAGTTGACTAGGAGACGACGACCTAGACCTCTCACGAACTCATCGCAGCATCCTCCATGAGCATCATCCTGCAGTACCTGGTCTTGACCTGTGGTGTATGTGAGACAGCAAGAGTGAGCTCACATACGTTCATCGCTCAACAAGTTGTGGGGAATAATGTGCATGAACTCGCCAAAGGTGGGAGCTCATGTGAAGTGTAAGGCTTACCAAAGAAGATGGTTAGAGCTGAGCATTGCTTTTAAAGTTGGTCAAAATTTTATTAGCAGTTACTAAGTATAAGTAAATACCAAACCCAATTAAGTAATAGAACGAAAGTAATAACAACATCACCCGCGATGCAATGCATATGACAAATTGAATTTAGTTCCATAAATTAATCATGTGAGGGTCCGAGCTGCTCATGACCGTGAGCACGGCTAGTATACCAGTTTTACACTCTGCAGAGGTTGCGCATCTTTACCCACAAGTCGTGTATCCCATGTCGCCAGGGTTTGCAAGGCCCTTAGACACTACCGAGGTGAATGGCTAGGGATCCACTACGAGGCCTTTACAAAGTTCCACTAGCTTCCGAAAACCCGCTACAGTTTATAGGAAGTTCCAATGCAGGAATCCCTTGCAGGACCGCCATCGCAGCAAAATCCTCCCGAGGGCCTCCCTACACTGACCACTCCCCTACTGCCCTTGCCCCTTTCGGGTAAGGTAGTCTTCCACTAGCTTTCCTAATTAATCAGCCAAGGGGTCCCATTCCTCCCTTGTGGTAGCACTGTTTTCCCGGGTGGTCGCTCCATGTTCCAATTAACATAATGATCTTATAATGAACAATAAATAACAACTGATAACAAAAGTATAATCATGAATAGTGTATCTCCATACCCAAAACCACATATAGCTCTAGCAAGTACTACCCAGAAAGTTCAGTGGTAAACAAGGTATAAAGATAGACAAACTAGGGTATCCTATTGGGTCCCATCAAAATTAACCTATGCAGATTATTATGATTAATCAGAACATGGTTGGGTAAAAAGAAGTGATCAAGGGCACAACTTGCCTGGGCCTTGAGAATCCAGGTACCAGGATGATTCTTCAGATCCTCGTGACCTCACTGCTAGTCGTAGCAATACAAACATACATGGTATAGGCAAAATTAACATTACACCAAACATATATGCAAAATACATATTAATATTCTACATATTAAAATAAAACCACAGGAAAAAGAATTATTAATTTTGGAGTTATAGAATTCAAGTTATGAATTTCCTAAGATTTAAGGTGATTATAATATGATTAAATGATAAATAAATTTTCTGACAGAGTTCATGTCAAAACAGTGATTCTAAATGGTAGAGAATATTATTACAAAATTTTAGGAATTGGAATGACTCAATTTGGAGCTAAAATGAATTAGTTATGAATTAATTAAGTTTCTGGATTTATTTTAACACTAAAAATCATTTTCTAAATCATTTTCTATGATTTTCCTATTCACTGGACTGGGCCTCAATTATAAGAAAAGTCAGGGGGCTCGGGGCAAATTTCCCGAGACACAGCGCACAGTTACAATGGGACTGCGGGTTTATTTCTAATAATTACAGGGTTTCTTATGCTAAATGCCAGAGCGAAAGGGTTTTCACCGCCGAGAGCCGCACGATCACAAATGAACGGCCCGGATTAGATGATAAATCCAGCGAACCAGTACGCAACGTGGCCCCTCAGATCTAGATCTGACGGCACAGTTTTAATGAAACGAAGGGGTATTCGTTGTTCTAATCTAGATCGTCCATCAGAAATCCGACGGCCGAGATGCACAGGGAGCGAATCGGTACGCATGTGTGATCCTAACCGTTCCCTGTGAGATCGATGGCTCCCGACCATTCTTCCTTACGACGGCCACCCAGGCAGCATCCCAGGACGACGGCGCCGCCCACCCGCGGTGGAGCTCGCCCGCGAACGGCAATTCCGCCGCCACCGAGCACTAAACCAAAATTAAACGGTGCTGCGTGATGAAGAGAGCGAGGCGAATCTGCCGGTGGGCTTGTTACCTCGAATTGTCGACTCGTCGGCGTTGGCCACGGTGTGGTGCGGATCCGCGGCGGAGTTGGGACACCGGTGAGCAATCGAGGCGGCCCGAGCCAACCACAAGTCCAAAATAGCCGGCGATGAGGTTGCGCACGAATCCGCGAGTTCCTCCGGGCACAAAACAGGGGGAGCGGCGATATGGGGCGAGGTTTTGGCGGCGGCGGCACCCTGCTCAATCCGTGTGTCGGCGGCAGCGATGGGAATCACAACGCACAGGGAAGCTAGGTCGTGGGTAGCGATTTCTAACGGCTCGGATGGATAGAGCGCCTCGGTATATATGCACCGAGAGCCGTGCCGGTCAGAACGGCGCCGCCGATTCCCCCGGCGCCATCCGCGTAAGACTCGCGCAGGTCCGTTAGGACGAAGACGAACCTGCCACGGGGCCCCACGAGTCGGCCAGACAGACATCACCAGGCGCGCGCCAAGGAGCTGACGAGCGGGCCCGCAATATCAGTGAGGCAGCGAGCGTGAGTGCGAGAGGGAGAAAGCAGTGCGCGCGGATGGGCGGCTGACGTGCGGGCCCCGCGTGTCGGCGCCGGTGGTGAGCAGCGGGCTGCACGGGTGGGTTTGCCTACTGGGCCGAAATGGGGGTATGGCGGCCCAGTTAGCTCTTTTATCTTTTTCTTTTTATATTTTCTGTTTTCTGTTTTCTTTTCTTTTTATTTTTTTCAATTTCCCAATTTGAATTCCAAATATGACTTTGAATTTGTACTCAAATTATAGATAAATTTCAATCATACCAGTATGGTTGAGTTTGTATATTTATAAATTTTGTTTTATATTTTATATTATTTCTTTCTTTCTTTCCAAAGTTTAGCATTTCTTTTAGGATTTAATCTCTCATTTGGATATTTACTATTTTTCTTGTCACAAAATGCACACACAAATAAAATATCCAGCATGATGCAACAATTTAGTAGTATATCTCTTTGTTAATTGTTTTTTTTTTGGACATGGTGTTCTCATATGATGATGCATCAAACTCACATAAAGAGAGAAATTGTTTTCTCTATTGGTATTTTATCTAGCAATTACAAAGTGGGTGTTACAGCCTCCTAGGCCGACCAATCCGGCAGGGGGGCATATGCCTGTAGCAACTCAAAGAACAACAAAAAAGGACATCATCAAAATAGGCACTGCAGATGTTGTCATACAGGGAGACAATAAAGGGCCGACGATTTTTGGCGAATCAGCCAACACAACCGAAAAGGATACGGCTACCATCAAAACAGCCGATCCAAAATACTCCATGCCTCGATGGTGCCCAGCGGGATTGACACGATCCCAAAAGAGAAAATTACAGCGCCTAAGAGCAAAGGAGAGCCAGGAGAAGGAGGCGGAAAAGACATTTAATGACACACATCCACTATACCCGCCACCGCAAAAGAAATGGAGACCGAAGGCCGTTGAGAAAAAACAAACGGCCATAGAAATAGAAAGTCAACCTGCACCAGGCGCGGACCGTCCGGCCCCCGCGTGTGGACCGTCCGCCGTTCACCAGGAAGGCTCTGGACAACCTGCACCAGGCGCGGACCGTCCGGCCCCCGCGTGCGGACCGTTCGCCGTTCATCAGGAAGCCTCCAACAACACGACAACATCAATGGAAGAGGACGACCTGCTAGGAGAAGACCTGGTCGACTACGAGGCTTCTCCAGAACGCTCAGGTATGGATGTAAATATTATTACATTTTCTTCCGATTGTACTATCATTGGCGCGATGAACCTGTTGCTGCCCAGTTTGATTTTGGTCCTAAAGAAGCCGCCTTTACTAAACCAAAGGAATCGGTAAATCATTTAAAGCCGCTCTTCGTGCGCGGTCACATTGATGGAATACCGATTGCTAAGATGTTGGTGGATGGAGGGGCGGCTGTAAATCTAATGCCTTATTCATTATACAGAAAATTAGGTAAAAAAGATGACGAACTTGTCAAAACCAACATGACCCTCAGCGGTGTTGGGGATAGTTCGATTAAAGCCAGGGAGTCACGTCCGTTGAATTAACCATCGGGACTAAGACCCTTGCTGCTGCATTCTTCGTCGCTGATGTAGAAGGGAATTACAGTTTAATTCTAGGCAGAGATTGGATTCATGCCAATCAATGTATACCTTCTACATTACATCAAATGCTAATACAATGGGTAGGCGATGAGGTAGAACAAGTACATGCTGATGTATCGGCCTGCATCGCTGTGGCCGATGCCCCTGTACTCTGGACTTATGAGACTGCTACATGTCTCACAGGGGTAGATTTTTCTGATTATCAGTTCATAAGTATAGATAAGAAAGGTTTCATTCCTGTAATGCTAGAGCCGATGGAGAATCGGCTAAATCCTAAATAAAGTTTAAATGATGAATACACATGAAGTTCATGAGTCGTTGATCACGGACAATTCGGCTCTCAAAGCCGGATGGTCTGGTCTTTCACAAAACAGTTCGGGCTTTAAGACCGAACATCTACCACAGCGAAAAGACAGTATTACGGATGATCCGGTCCCTGAGACCGGAAAGTCCGCCATCACACAAAGATCATCTAATTCCTCTATGGGGGACATGATAGAGGAATTCAGAGATCTTGATAAACTAGGACAGGGGTTTACATCGGCTGATCCATTGGAGGAGATTGACATAGGAGATGGTAAAACTCCAAGGCCAACTTTTGTAAACAAGACCCTGGAGGCCGATCCTAGAGATGAGATGATCGATCTATTGAAGGAGTATTCAGATTGTTTTGCTTGGAATTACACTGAAATGCCTGGACTAAGCCGAGAGATTGTCGAACATCGGCTGCCCATTAAGTCTGGTTTCAGACCTTTCAAGCAGAAAGCTAGAACATTTCGTCCAGATCTTCTCCCACGAATCAAGGACGAAATCCACCGGCTGCTAGAAGCTAATTTTATTAGACCATGCAGATACGCAGAGTGGGTCTCCAATATTGTGCCGGTGGAGAAGGAGTCAGGTAAGCTTAGAGTATGCATTGATTTTCGTAATTTAAATAAAGCAACTCCTAAAGATGAATATCCCATGCCCATAGCCGACACATTAATCAATAATGCATCAGGAAATAGAATTATTAGCTTTCTTGATGGTAATGCCGGATATAATCAGATTTTCATGGCCGAAGAAGATGCGTCTAAAACGGCCTTTATATGTCCAGGCTTCATTGGTTTATTTGAATGGGTTGTCATGACATTCGGTCTTAAAAATGCTGGTGCTACTTATCAGAGGGCTATGAATCTGATCTTCCATGAGTTGTTAGGAAACACTGTGGAAGTCTACATTGATGATATTGTAGTCAAATCGGCTGAGTTTAGGTCTCATATAGCTGATTTGCGCAAAGCCTTCGATAAAATGCGTCGATATGGTTTGAAAATGAACCCACGTAAATATGCTTTTGGAGTGTCGGCTGGTAAGTTTTTAGGATTTGTCATCCATGAACATGGTATAGAAATAGACCCTTACCGAATCAAGTCTATTCGGAATGTGGGGCCTCCGACTTGTAAGGTCGAAGTGCAGAGGTTTCTCGGCAAGGTGAATTATTTACGAAGGTTTATTTCTAACCTAGCCGGAAAGATTGATGCCTTCACCCCTATCCTTCGGCTTAAGAATGATGCTGAATTCACTTGGGGGGCAGAGCAGCAGGAAGCATTTGATCTCATTAAAAAATACTTGTCTTCGGCTCCCGTGTTAAAAGCACCACAAGTAGGAGCACCATTCAGATTATACATTGCAGCTGAAGACAAGGTAATTGGGGCTGTTCTGACACAAGAAACTGAGGGAAAGGAGCATGTGGTGACATATCTAAGCCGAAGGTTGGTGGATGCTGAAACAAGGTACACTTTTATTGAAAAGTTATGCTTATGCTTGTTTTATGCATGCACCAAATGTAGATGTTATTTACTGTCTAGTCATTGCACTGTTTTTGGTCAAGCCGATGTAATCAAATACATGTTGCATAACCCAATTATGAGTGGTAGAATTGGTAAGTGGGCTTATGCACTCATAGAATATGACTTGGCCTATGAACCATTGAAATCTATGAAAGGACAAGTCATAGCGGATTTTATTGTAGAACATCGGGTTAATGATATTCATGAACTAGACATGTCATACCTCACTATTACTCCTTGGACTTTATATTTTGATGGATCGGTTTGCAATGAAGGGCAAGGAATTGGCATTGTGCTTGTTTCACCAAGTAATGTCTCCTTTGACTTCTCCAGCCGATTCAAAACTTATTGCACTAATAATCAAGCCGAATATGAGGCCCTCCTATTCGGCTTAGAACTTTTAAATAGTATGGGAGTAAAACATGTGAAGGTATTTTGTGATTCTCAGCTGGTTGTCCAACAAGTGTTAGAAGAATATCAATGTTTTGATAGTACTCTAAATAGTTATCTTGAAAAATGTTGGAGCATAATCCATTCTTTTGACGAATTCAGTATTCGACATATCTCTAGAGTTGAGAATCATAGAGCTAACGATTTGGCACAAGATGCATCAGGTTATCGGATAAAGAGAGGGAAATTTCACAAAACTGAAATTCCGATAACCAGTGCAGAGCCAAATTCCCAGGTCGCGGACCGTCCGCGTGACGACGCCGGACCGTCCGGGGTTTCTAGAAATGTTCTCTTAATCGATTCGGCTGACAATGAAGCCGATTGGAGAACACCTATACTTAATTATTTACGAAATCCCAATATTAGGACAGATAAGAACATTCGGCGAACAGCTTTCAAGTATGTTTTGATGAGTGATGAACTTTACCGCCGAACAGTCAGTGACGTCCTGCTGAAGTGCTTGGGCCCAGATGATGCTATATTAGCCATGGCCGAAGTACATGAACGAATTTGTGGTACTCATCAATCGACTCCAAAGATGAAGTGGTTGTTGCGAAGGTCTGGTTTTTATTGGCCTAGTATGATAGCTGATTGTTTCAAGTACTACAAGGGATGCCAAGTGTGTCAAAAATTCGGCGACCTACAATTGGTCCCTGCAGCCGAATTGCATCCTATCATCAAGCCTTGGCCGTTTAGAGGATGGGGATTAGACTTTATTGGAGAAATTCATCCTTCATCATCAAAGGGGCATCGGTTTGTGTTAGTTGCCACTGACTATTTCACCAAATGGACTGAAGCCATTGCTCTGAAAAACATGACGCACAAGGAGGTAATTGAGTTCATAACTAAGCATATTATTCATAGATTCGGCATTCTCCAGACCATGACTACAGATCAAGGGACTTCTTTTATTTCAAAGGAGGTACGTGAATTTGCTGAATTATACAGAATTAAGCTGCTTAATTCATCTCCATATTATGCTCAGGCCAATGGACAGGCCGAGTCTAGTAATAGGACATTGATTAATTTGATAAAAAAGAAGATATCTGATAATCCTAAACATTGGCATAAGATTTTGTCCGAAGCTGTATGGGCTCATAGAATATCTAAACATAGTGCTACTAAAGTATCTCCTTTTGAGCTTGTCTATGGGCAGGAAGCAGTATTGCCTGTGGAAATAAGTTTGAATGCTGTCAGGTTCGCCAGACAAAATGATTTAACTGTCACTGATTATTATAATTCAATGATGGATAATATTGATGAGGTGACCGACAAGAGGGTGATAGCTTTGGGAGCAATAGAAAAGGACAAGATTATGGTAGCCAGGGCCTACAACAAGAAGGTCAAAGCAAAGTCATTTCAAGTAGGAGATCTGGTGTGGAAGACCATCTTGCCTCTAAGGAATAAAGACCGGAAGTTTGGGAAATGGTCGCCAAGCTGGGAGGGTCCTTATAAAGTAAAACAGGTGATGTCTGGTAACGCCTATTTGCTACAAACATTACAAGGCAAGGATTTACCAAAGGCTTTGAATGGGCGTTTCCTCAAACAGTACCATCCTAGTATGTGGCAAGATGCCTAAGAGAACCGATGTGATCACATCGAGTTAGTTGCTTTTGGTTCGCCCAGCTCCACCAAAAGGCAGGGGGGCATATGTTTGAACCATAATTGAGCACTGGCGGACGGTCCGGCCCTGAGGCCGGACGGTCCGCGGTCCGGACAGTCCGCGCCTGTGGGCCGGACGGTCCGCGCGTGCGCAGAGCAGTTTAGGGTTCCGAGTTTTGTGCTATGGTTGTTGGCTAAAATCATGGGATAAGCTCGGAAATTAGTTTGTAAAGGGTCCAGCCCCCCTCCTCTATAAATAGAGAGGTCTACGGTCGATTTGTAATCAACAATCGAATCAATACAACTTCTATTTCGCATTTTATCTTAGGAGTAGTTCTAGTTTAGCCCTAGTTTAGCCTTCCAATCCCCAAATTCTCCGCCTCTCCTCGACTCTACGTCGATTAGAGGAGTCTAGGTCGGCCTGCCCGAGCCTAGACAACTCCTAGGATCTCTCCTCCCCGACGGGGTCCCTCCCGGGAGCGAGATCTAGGCGCTGTCGGCGATCATCCGCCGCCCCTGCGTACGCGCGGACCGTCCGGTCCTAGGGCGCGGACCGTCCGGCCGTCAGGCAGGGAACCCGGGCTCCTGCACCAGGTCGTGGACCGTCCGGCCCTGTGCAGCGGACCGTCCACGCCTGACCAGAGAGCACCGCCGCCTCACGCCAGGTCGTGGACCGTCCGGCCCTGTGCCGCGGACCGTCCGCGCCTGACCAGAGAGCACCGCCGCTGGTTCTCTTGAGTAATTGGCGCCTCCAAAAAGGTGTCAACAAGTACAGAGGGTCATGGGATGCCTTACGGCTCTAAGCCGCTTCATCTCATGCCTTGGCAAGAAAGGCTTGCCTCTGTATCGCCTCTTAAGGAAGGCCGAGTGCTTCACTTGGACCCCCGAGGCCAAGGAAGCCCTCAGAAACCTTAAGGCGCTCCTTACAAATACACCCATCCTGGTGCCCCCCGCTGCAGGAGAAGCCCTCTTGATCTACGTAGTCGCGACCACTCAGGTGGTCAGCGCCGCGATCGTAGTCGAGAGACGAGAAGAAGGGCATGCACTACCCGTCGAGAGGCCAGTCTACTTCATCAGCGAAGTGCTTTCCGAGACCAAAGTCCGCTACCCACAGATCCAGAAGCTGCTCTACGCAGTGATCCTAACACGGCGAAAGTTGCGACACTACTTCGAGTCTCATCCGGTGACTGTGGTGTCATCCTTTCCCCTGGGGGAGATCATCCAGTGCCGTGAGGCCTCGGGTAGGATAGCAAAGTGGGCGGTGGAACTTATGGGCGAAACACTATCATTTGCTCCTCGGAAGGCCATAAAATCCTAGGTCTTGGCAGACTTCCTAGCTGAGTGGACTGACACCCAGTTACCGACAACTCCAATCCAGCCTGAGCTGTGGACCATGTACTTCGATGGGTCACTCATGAAAACAGGAGCAGGCACTGGCTTGCTCTTCGTTTCACCCCTCGGAAAGCATCTCCGCTACGTCATTCGCTTCCATTTTCCGGCATCAAACAACGTGGCCGAGTACGAGGCCCTGGTTAACGGGCTGCACACTGCCATCGAGCTAGGGGTCCGGTGCCTCGACGCTCGTGGCGACTCACATCTTGTCATCGACCAAGTCATGAAGAACTTCCACTACCGCGACCGGAGGATGGAAGCCTACTGCGACGAAGTCCAGTGCCTAGAAGACAAGTTCTACAGGCTGGAGCTCAACCACATCGCCCGACGGTACAACGAGACTGCGGACGAGCTGGCGAAGATAGCCTCGGGGCGAACGACGGTTCCCCCAGACGTCTTCTCCAGAGACCTACATCAACCATCCGTCAAGATCGACGACGCGCCTGAGCCTGAGGAAGCCTCGGCCTAGCCCGAGGTACCCTCGGCTGAGCCCGAGGTACCCTCGGCCGAACCCGAGGCACCCTCGGCCATCGAGGAAGAGGCCTTGCCCGTCGAGGAGGAACAGAATGGGGTCACGCCAGATCCGAACTAGCAGACCCCGTACCTGGCATATCTCCTCCGAGGAGAGCTTCCCCTTGACAAGACCAAAGCTCGGCGGCTGGCTCGGCGCGCCAAGTCATTCGTCTTGCTGGGTGATGAAAAAGAGCTCTATCACCGCAGCCCCTCGGGCATCCTCCAACGATGCATATCTATCGCCCAGGGACAAGAACTGTTGCAAGAAATACACTCGGGGGCTTGCGGCCACCATGCAGCACCTCGAGCCCTCATGGGAAATGCCTTCTGACAAGGTTTCTACTGGCCAACTGTGGTGGACGACGCCACTAGGATTGTGCGCTCCTGCCGGGGGTGTCAATTCTACGCAAAGCAGACGCATCTGCCCGCTCAGGCCTTGCAGATGATACCCATCACCTGGTCATTTGCTGTGTGGGGTCTAGACCTCGTTGGTCCCTTGCAGAAGGCACCCGGGGGCTTCTCGCACCTGCTGGTCGCCATCGACAAATTCTCCAAGTAGATCGAGGTCCGACCCTTGACCAGCATCAGGTCTGAGCAGGCGGTGGCGTTCTTCACCAACATCATCCATCGATTCGGGGTCCCAAACTCCATCATCACCGACAATGACACGCAATTCACCGGAAAAAAGTTCCTGGACTTCTGCGACGACCGCCGCATCCGTGTGGACTGGGCCGCCGTAGCTCATCCCATGACGAATGGGCAGGTGGAGCGTGCCAACGACATGATTTTGCAGGGACTCAAACCGAGCATCTACAACGACCTCAACAAGTTCGGCAAGCGGTGGGTGAAAGAGCTACCCTCGGTAGTCTAGAGTCTGAGGACGACGCCGAGCCGCGCCACGGGTTTCTCGCTGTTCTTTCTAGTTTATGGGGCCGAGGCCGTCCTCCCCACGGACTTAGAATACGGCTCCCCGAGGACCAGGACGTACGACGACCGAAGCAACCAGACCAGCCGAGAAGACTCGTTGGACCAACTCGAAGAGGCTCGGGACGTTGCCTTACTACATTCGGCACGGTACCAGCAGTCGCTGCGGCGCTACCACGCCCGAAGCATTCGGTCCCGAGGCTTCCAAGTGGGAGACTTGGTGCTTCGCCTGCGACAGGACGCTCGAGGGCGCCACAAGCTCACTCCTCCCTGGGAAGGGCCCTTCATCATCGCCAAGATCTTGAAGCCCGGAACATACAAGCTGGCCAACGACCAAGGCGAGGTCTACAGCAACGCTTGGAACATCTAACAGCTACGTCGCTTCTACCCTTAAGATGTTTTAAGTCGTTCATGTACCTCGTTTACATACACAAAGTCTAACCGTCAAGGAAGGGTCGGCCTTGCCTCAGCAAAGCCCGACCCTCCCTCGGGGGCTAGAAGGGGGGAACCCCTTCTGCGTCAAAATTTTCCTCGGAAAAATTTTCTACCAAAACAATCTTTGTGATTTCGACTTCCGTATCCATAGCGGGATCCTGAGAACGACGAGAGTACACGTAAGCGGCAAGGCCGACCGAGCCGAGGAACTCCTATGCCTCCGGGATACGGATACCCCACTCATCACCTTCCGCGAGAAATAACTCTCGCTCGGATAAGCGATCTAGCTACCGAACAAGTCCTAACACTCGGGTAGAAAATGACTTTTGCGCCTTCTCGACTGTACCAATAATGGAATCCTTCGACCAAATGAGAGTGCACATAAGCGGCAAGGCCGACCGAGCCAAGGGACTCCTACGCCTCCGGGATACGGATACCTCACTCATCACCTTCCGCGAAAAGTAACTCTCGCTCGGATAAACGATTCTGCTATTGACAGACAAGTCGTAATGCTCGGAGCAAGAGGAAAGAAGACGCAGCTTTTTAACACGGCGATAAAGTGTTTAGGCCTCAGCGGACGCGAAAAAACATGCGCGTGCTATAGACAAACTGTTTCTGCAGGTTCAGGCATCGGCAGGGGGAGCAGCAGCACCCTCGGCGTTGTTTCCACCCTCGACGGAACCTGGCCCGGCCTCGGACGGCGACCCGGGCGAAAAGGACCTCCACCTAAGGGAGGACGCCAGCACCGCGCCAGCGGATATCTCGGCCAAGCTCTAGTGGCTGCTGCCACATCTTCCTCGGCCTGGGAAGCCGCCATCTCCCGGGCCGATGAAGTCTCTTTCCGAGCCGACTCCGCCTCTATCCGCGCTAACACCGCTGCCTCCGGCTCCGGCTCATCGCAGAGCAGCCGAGGGTTCTCAAAAACTGAGCAAGAGAGGCCTAGAGCGGCAAGGCCGACCGAGCCGAGGGACTCCTATGCCTTCGGGATACAGATACCTCACTCGTCACCTTCCGCGAAAGGCAACTCACGCTCGGTTAAGTGGTTCGGCTAGCCAACAGGCAAGTCCTAGTGCTCGGAATGAGGAAGAAACACAACTTTATATTCGGAAAACCCAAATGTTTAGGCCTCGACAGCCACGAAGAACAAAACATATACTTGGGGTAACTATGCTACACAGACTTAGACATCGGCAGAACCCTCGGTGGTTCTCCCGACCTACGACAAATGTCTAAGTACTTGAAGCGGTTACATTTTGCTCCGGCAAAAACCCGGTATATCTCCTTACAAACGGGGCTCCGGTTCCGCTCCCGCGGGTATGAACAACCTCCACACCAGAGAGCCTGCGGGACAACAAATTCTAGGTGGCTCGCCGATGACCACTACACCGGCAGATCCCCACTCAAATCCTCGCGGGTTGGCCAGCGCCTGTCCCCACGAGGACCAAGCGGCAGGAGGCAGCGTCGGGAGCGGCGCTAGAGCCAGCTGGGCCAGCGAGCCGGACACGCTGCAGATGACGACGTCTACGGCCGACCGAACCCGCGTTGTCGAGGTCCACTGAAAGTCGCCTAGAGGGGGGGTGAATAGGGCGAAACTGAAAATCTCAAAAATAATCACAACTACAAGCCGGGTTAGCGTTAGAAATATAATAGAGTCCGCGAGAGAGGGCGCAAAACAAATCGCAAGTGAATAATGAAGTGAGACACGCGGATTTGTTTTACCGAGGTTCGGTTCTCTCAAACCTACTCCCCGTTGAGGAGGCCACAAAGGCCGGGTCTCTTTCAACCCTTCCCTCTCTCAAACGGTCCCTCGGACCGAGTGAGCTTCTCTTTCTCAAATCACTTGGGAATCAAACTTCCCGCAAGGACCACCACACAATTGGTGTCTCTTGCCTCAATTACAAGTGAGTGTTTGATCACAAGAAAGAATGCCAAAGAAAAAGAAGCGATCCAAGCGCAAGAGCTCAAATGAACACTACAAATCACTCTCTCTAGTCACTAGGGCTTTGTGTGGAGTTTGGAGAGGATTTGATCTCTTTTGGTGTGCTTTGTAATGAATGCTAGCTCTTGTATAGTGGTTGGAAGCTGGAAAACTTGGATCACTTGAATGTGGGGTGGTTGGGGGTATTTATAGCCCCAACCACCAAACTAGCCGTTTGGTGAGGCTGTCTGTTCGATGGCGCACCGGACAGTCCGGTGTACACCGGACATGTCCGGTGCGACAGCCACGTCACCAAAACCGTTGCAATTTGACCGTTGGAGTTCTGACTTCTGGGCCCGCCTGGATGTCCGGTGCACACCGGACATGTACTGTTCGATGTCCGGTGCACCTGCTCCCGCGTGCCTGACGACTGCGCGCTTCTGGCGCGCATTAAATGCTTCGCAGGTAGCCGTTGGCGCCGAAGTAGCCGTTGCCCCGCTGTTACACCGGACAGTCCGGTGTACACCGGACAGTCCGGTGAATTTTAGCGGAGCAGCCGAAGTGAAAACCCGAGGCTGGCGAGTTCCGGAGGCCGTTCTTCCTTGGCGCACCGGACATGTCTGGTGTACACCGGACAGTCCTGTGAATTATAGCGGAGTCGCCTCTGGAAATTCTCGAAGGTGACGAGTTTGAAGTCGGAGTCCTCTGGTGCACCGGACACTGTCCGGTGCGCCACCGGACAGTCCGGTGCGCCAGACCAGGGAGCCTTTCGGGATGCCTTTAGCTTTCTAATTTGAACCCAACTTTGGTCTTTTTAATTGGCTTGTTGTGAACCTTTTGCACCTGTATAACTTACACACTAGAGCAAACTAGTTAGTCCAATATTTGTGTTGGGCAATTCAACCACCAAAATTATTTAGGAACTAGGTGTAAGCCTAATTCCCTTTCAATCTCCCCCTTTTTGGTGATTGATGCCAACACAACCAAAGCAAATGTAAAAGTGCATAATTTGAACTAGTTTGCATAATGTAAGTACAAAGGTTGCTTGGAATTGAGCCAATAAATATTTACATGATGCGCATGGATTGTTTTCTTTGTTTTTGACATATTGGACCATATTTGCACCACAAGTTTTGTTTTTGCAAACTCTTTTGTAAATTCTTTTCAAAATCCTTTTGCAAGATAGTCAAAGGTAAATGAATAAGATTTGCAAACCAAATGCTTTTCCCTTGACTAAACAAAACTCCCGCTCAAATAAATTCTCCTCTTAGTGTTCAAGAGGGTTTTAAGACATCAATTTTGAAAATACTACTTGCTCCCCCTTTAGAACACAAAGAGATACCAATTTTGAAATTTACCAATTAAGTTTAAAATTAGGGTGGTGGTGCGGTCCTTTTGCTTTGGGCTCATACTTTCTCCCCCTTTGGCATGAATCGCCAAAAACGGATACTTTGAGTGAGATATAAGCCCTTAGAAGTACTTTCTCCTCCTTTGGTCATAAAATAAATGAGTGAAGATTATACCAACGTTGGAGAGTGATGCGGAGTGACGGCGAAGGATGAGTAGTAGAGCGGAGTGGAAGCCTTTGTCTTCGCCGAAGACTCCAATTCCCTTTCAATATACCTATGACTTGGTTTGGAATACACTTGAAAACACATTAGTCATAGCATATAAAAGAGACATGATCAAAGGTATTCTTATGAGCTATGTGTGCAAGTTTAGCAAAAGAAATTCCTAGAATCAAGAATATTAAGCTCATGCCTAAGTCTGGTAAAAGATTGTTCATCAAGTGGCTTGGTAAAGATATCGGCTAATTGATCTTTAGTGTTAATGTATGAAATCTCGATATCCCCCTTTTGTTGGTGATCCCGAAGAAAATGATACCGAATGGCTATGTGTTTAGTGCGGCTATGTTCAACGGGATTATCCGCCATGCGGATTGCACTCTCATTATCACATAGAAGAGGAACTTTGGTTAGTTTGTAACCATAGTCCCGTAGGGTTTGCCTCATCCAAAGAAATTGTGCGCAACAATGGCCTGCGGCAATATACTCGGCTTCGGCGGTAGAAAGGGCGACCGAATTTTGCTTCTTTGAAGCCCAAGACACCAAGGATCTTCCCAAGAACTGGCAAGTCCCCGATGTGCTCTTCCTATTAATCTTACACCCTGCCCAATCGGCATCCGAATAACCAATCAAATCAAATGTGGATCCCCGAGGGTACCAAAGCCCAAACTTAGGAGTATAAGCCAAGTATCTCAAGATTCGTTTTACGGCCGTAAGGTGTGATTCCTTAGGGTCGGCTTGGAATCTTGCACACATGCAAACGAAAAGCATAATGTCCGGTCGAGATGCACATAAATAAAGCAATGAACCAATCATCGACCGGTATACCTTTTGATCCACGGACTTACCTCCCGTGTCGAGGTCGAGATGCCCATTTGTTCCCATGGGAGTCTTGATGGGCTTGGCATCCTTCATTCCAAACTTGCTTAGAATGTCTTGAGTATACTTTGTTTGGCAAATGAATGTGCCCTCTTGGAGTTGTTTGACTTGAAATCCTAGAAAATACTTCAACTCCCCCATCATAGACATCTCGAATTTTTGTGTCATGATACTACTAAATTCTTCACATTTAGATTCGTTAGTAGACCCAAATATAATATCATCAACATAAATTTGGCATACGAACAAATCATTGTCAAGAGTTTTAGTGAATAAAGTAGGATCGGCCTTGCCGACTTTGAAGCCATTAGCAATAAGGAAATCTCTAAGGCATTCATACCATGCTCTTGGGGCTTGCTTGAGCCCATAAAGCGCCTTAGAGAGCCTATAAACATGGTTAGGGTACTCACTGTCTTCAAAGCCGGGAGGTTGCTCAACATAGACCTCCTCCTTGATTGGTCCGTTGAGGAAGGCACTCTTCACGTCCATTTGGTAAAGCTTGAAGCCATGGTAAGTAGCATAGGCCAATAATATGCGAATTGACTCAAGCCTAGCTACGGGTGCATAGGTTTCACCAAAATCCAAACCTTCGACTTGTGAATACCCCTTGGCCACGAGTCGAGCTTTGTTCCTAGTCACCACACCATGCTCATCTTGCTTGTTGCGGAAGACCCACTTGGTTCCTACAACATTTTGGTTAGGACGTGGAACTAAGTGCCATACCTCGTTCCTTGTGAAATTGTTGAGCTCCTCTTGCATTGCCATCACCCAATCCGAATCTTGTAGTGCTTCCTCTACCCTGTGTGGCTCAACAGAGGAAACAAAAGAGTAATGCTCACAAAAATGTGCAACACGAGATCGAGTGGTTACCCCCTTATGAATGTCGCCGAGGATGGTGTCGACGGGGTGATCTCTTTGTATTGCTTGGTGGACTCTTGGGTGTGGCGGCCTTGGTTGTTCATCCTCCTTGTCTTCATCATTTGCATCTCCCCCTTGATCGTTGCTGTCATTTTGAGGTGGCTCATCTTCTTGATCTTCTTGTTCAACATCTTGAGCCTCATCCTCAATTTGAGTTGGTGGAGATGCTTGCATGGAGGAGGATGGTTGATCTTGTGCATGTGGAGGCTCTTCGGATTCCTTAGGACACACATCCCCAATGGACATGTTCCTTAGCGCTATGCATGGAGCCTGTTCTTCACCTATCTCATCAAGATCAACTTGCTCTACTTGAGAGCCGTTAGTCTCATCAAACACAACGTCACAAGAAACTTCAACAAGTCCTGAGGACTTGTTAAAGACTCTATATGCCCTTGTGTTTGAGTCATATCCTAGTAAAAAGCCTTCTACAGTTTTAGGAGCAAATTTAGATTTTCTACCTCTTTTAACAAGTATAAAACATTTGCTACCAAAAACTCTAAAATATGAAATATTTGGCTTTTTACCGGTTAGGAGTTCATAGGATGTCTTCTTGAGGATTCGGTGAAGATATAACTGGTTGATGGCGTAGCAAGCGGTGTTGATCGCTTCGGCCCAAAACCGATCCGGTGTCTTGTACTCATCAAGCATGGTTCTTGCCATGTCCAATAGAGTTCGATTCTTCCTCTCCACTACACCATTTTGTTGTGGAGTGTAGGGAGAAGAGAACTCATGCTTGATGCCCTCCTCTTCAAGGAAGCCTTCAATTTGAGAATTCTTGAACTCCGTTCCATTGTCGCTTCTAATTTTCTTGATCCTTAAGCCGAACTCATTTTGAGCCCGTCTCAAGAATCCCTTTAAGGTCTCTTGGGTATGAGATTTGTCCTGCAAAAAGAACACCCAAGTGAAGCGAGAATAATCATCCACAATAACTAGACAGTACTTACTCTCGCCGATGCTTATGTAAGCGATCGGGCCGAATAGGTCCATGTGTAGGAGCTCTAGTGGCCTGTCACTAGTCATGATGTTCTTGTGTGGATGATGAGTGCCAACTTGCTTCCCGGCTTGGCATGCGCTACAAATCCTGTTTTTCTCAAAATGAACATTGGTTAGTCCTAAAATGTGTTCTCCCTTTAGAAGCTTGTGAAGATTCTTCATTCCAACATGGGCTAGTCGGCGGTGCCAGAGCCAACCCAAGTTAGTCTTAGCAACCAAGCAAGTGTTGAGTTCAGCTCTATCAAAATCTACCAAGTATAGCTGACCCTCTAACACTCCCTTAAATGCTATTGAATCATCACTTCTTCTAAAGACAGTAACACCTATATCAGTAAATAGACAGTTGTAGCCCATTTGACATAATTGGGATACGGAAAGCAAATTGTAATCTAAAGAATCTACAAGAAAAACATTGGAAATAGTATGGTCAGGTGATATAGCAATTTTACCCAATCCTTTGACCAAACCTTGATTTCCATCCCCGAATGTGATAGCTCGTTGGGGATCTTGGTTTTTCTCATATGAGGAGAACATCTTTTTCTCCCCTGTCATGTGATTTGTGCACCCGCTGTCGAGTATCCAACTTGAACCCCCGGATGCATAAACCTACAAAACAATTTTAGTTCTTGACTTTAGGTACCCAAACGGTTTTGGTCCTTTAGCATTAGAAACAAGAACTTTGGGTACCCAAATACAAGTCTTTGATCCCTTGTATTTGCCCCCAACAAATTTGGCAACTACCTTGCCGGATTTGCTAGTAAGCACATAAGAAGCATCAAAAGTTTTAAATGAAATAGCATGATCATTTGATGCATTAGGAGTTTTCTTTCTAGGCAACTTGGCACGGGTTGGTTGCCTAGAACTAGATGTCTCACCCTTATACATAAAAGCATGATTAGGGCCAGAGTGAGACTTCCTAGAATGAATTTTCTTGATTTTGCTCTCGGGATAACTGGCAGGGTACAAAATGTAACCCTCGTTATCCTGAGGCATGGGAGCCTTGCCCTTAACAAAGTTAGACAAGTTCTTAGGAGGGGCATTAAGTTTGACATTGTCTCCCCTTTGGAAGCCAATGCCATCCTTGATGCCAGGGCGTCTCCCATTATAGAGCATACTTCTAGCAAATTTAAACTTTTCATTTTCTAAGTTATGCTCGGCAATTTTAGCGTCTAATAATGCTATATGATCATTTTGTTGTTTAATTAAAGCCATGTGATCATGAATAGCATTGATATCAACATCTCTACATCTAGTGCAAATAGAAGTGTGCTCAACGGTAGATGTAGATGGTTTGCAAGATTTTAATTCTACAACCTTAGCATGCAACATATCATTCTTAGTTCTAAGGTCAGAAATTGTAACATTGCAAACATCTAATTCCTTAGCCTTAGCAATTAATTTCTCATTCTCATTTCTAAGGCTAGCAATAGAAACATTCAACTCATCAATCCTAGCAAGCAAATCAACATTATCATTTCTAGGATAGGAGGTTGAATCAATACAAACATGAGAATCAACCTTAGCAATTAATTTAGCATTTTCATTTCTAAGGTTGTTAATGGTCTCATGGCAAGTGCTTAGCTCACTAGAAAATTTGTTACATTTTTCTACCTCTAGAGCATAAGCATTTTTAACCTTAACATGTTTCTTATTTTCCTTGATTAGGAAGTCCTCTTGGGAGTCCAAGAGATCGTCCTTTTCATGGATGGCACTAATTAGCTCATTTAATTTTTCTTTTTGTTCCATGTTAAGGTTGGCAAAAAGGATATGCAAATTATCTTCCTCACCACTAGCACTATCATCACTAGAAGATTCATATTTAGTGGAGGAGTTAGATTTAACCTTCTTCCTTTTGCCGTCCTTTGCCATGAGGCACTTGTGGCCGACGTTGGGGAAGAGGAGTCCCTTGGTGACGGCGATGTTGGCGGCGTCCTCGTCGGAGGAGGACTCGGTGGAGCTCTCGTCGGAGTCCCATTCCCGGCAAACATGGGCATCGCCGCCCTTCTTCTTGTAATACTTCTTCTTATCTCTCCTCTTTCCCTTCTTGTCGTCGCCCCTGTCACTGTCACTAGACATAGGACATTTTGCAATAAAATGACCGGGCTTACCACACTTGTAGCATACTTTCTTGGAGCGGGGTTTGTAGTCCTTCCCCCTCCGTTGCTTGAGGATTTGGCGAAAGCTTTTGATGATTAAAGCCATCTCCTCATTGTCGAGCTTGGAGGCATCAATTGGTTGTCTACTTGGTGTAGACTCCTCCTTCTTCTCTTCCGTTGCCTTGAAGGCCACCGGTTGCGCCTCGGATGTGGAGGGATCATCAAGCTCGTTGATCTTCTTTGAGCCCTTGATCATACATTCAAAGCTCACAAAATTCCCGATAACTTCCTCGGGGGTCATTAGTGGATATCTAGGATTACCACGAATTAATTGAACTTGAGTAGGGTTAAGGAAAATAAGAGCTCTTAAAATAACCTTAACCACCTCGTGGTCGTCCCACTTTTTGCTCCCGAGGTTGCGCACTTGGTTCACCAAGGTTTTGAGCCGGTTGTACATATCTTGTGGCTCCTCCCCTTGGCGAAGACGAAAGCGACCGAGCTCCCCCTCGATCGTTTCCTGCTTGGTGATCTTGGTGAGTTCATCACCCTCATGCGCCGTCTTGAGTAGGTCCCAAATCTCCTTTGCATTCTTCAACCCTTGCACTTTGTTGTATTCCTCCTTGCTTAGAGAGGCGAGGAGAATGGTTGTGGCTTGGGAGTTGAAGTGCTCGATTTGGGCCACTTCGTCCGTATCATAATCCTCATCCCCTACGGAAGGTACCTGTGCTCCAAACTCAACAACATTCCATATACTTTTGTGGAGTGAGGTTAGATGAAATTTCATTAAATCACTCCGCCTAGCATAATCTTCGCCATCAAAAGTTGGCGGTTTGCCTAATGGAACGGAAAGTAATGGAGTATGTCTAGATGTACGGGGATATTGTAAGGGGATCTTACTAAACTTCTTGCGCTCTTGGCGCTTAGAAGTTACGGACGGTGCATCGGAGTCGGAGGTGGATGTTGATGAAGTGTCGGTCTCGTAGTAAACCACCTTCCTCATCCTCTTGTGCTTGTCGCCTTTCCGATGCGACTTGTGAGACGAAGATTTTTCCTTCTTCTCTTTGTGGTGAGAAGAGGAAGATCTTTTCTCCTTCCGTTTGGAGGAGTCCTTCTTCTTCTCCCTCCTCTTGGTGCGGGACTCTTCCGATGAAGTGCTCCCTTGGCTTGTAGTGGGCTTGTCGCCGGTCTCCATCTCCCTCTTGGTGTGATCTCCCGACATCACTTCGAGCGGTTAGGCTCTAATGAAGCACCGGGCTCTGATACCAATTGAAAGTCGCCTAGAGGGGGGGTGAATAGGGCGAAACTGAAAATCTCAAAAATAATCACAACTACAAGCCGGGTTAGCGTTAGAAATATAATAGAGTCCGCGAGAGAGGGCGCAAAACAAATCGCAAGTGAATAATGAAGTGAGACACGCGGATTTGTTTTACCGAGGTTCGGTTCTCTCAAACCTACTCCCCGTTGAGGAGGCCACAAAGGCCGGGTCTCTTTCAACCCTTCCCTCTCTCAAACGGTCCCTCGGACCGAGTGAGCTTCTCTTTCTCAAATCACTTGGGAATCAAACTTCCCGCAAGGACCACCACACAATTGGTGTCTCTTGCCTCAATTACAAGTGAGTGTTTGATCACAAGAAAGAATGCCAAAGAAAAAGAAGTGATCCAAGCGCAAGAGCTCAAATGAACACTACAAATCACTCTCTCTAGTCACTAGGGCTTTGTGTGGAGTTTGGAGAGGATTTGATCTCTTTTGGTGTGCTTTGTAATGAATGCTAGCTCTTGTATAGTGGTTGGAAGCTGGAAAACTTGGATCACTTGAATGTGGGGTGGTTGGGGGTATTTATAGCCCCAACCACCAAACTAGCCGTTTGGTGAGGCTGTCTGTTCGATGGCGCACCGGACAGTCCGGTACACCGGACTGTCCGGTGCGACAGCCACGTCACCAAAACCGTTGCAATTTGACCGTTGGAGTTCTGACTTCTGGGCCCGCCTGGATGTCCGGTGCACACCGGACATGTACTGTTCGATGTCCGGTGCACCTGCTCCCGCGTGCCTGACGACTGCGCGCTTCTGGCGCGCATTAAATGCTTCGCAGGTAGCCGTTGGCGCCGAAGTAGCCGTTGCCCCGCTGTTACACCGGACAGTCCGGTGTACACCGGATAGTCCGGTGAATTTTAGCGGAGCAGCCGAAGTGAAAACCCGAGGCTGGCGAGTTCCGGAGGCCGTTCTTCCTTGGCGCACCGGACATGTCCGGTGTACACCGGACAGTCCTGTGAATTATAGCGGAGTCGCTTCTGGAAATTCCCGAAGGTGACGAGTTTGAAGTCGGAGTCCTCTGGTGCACCGGACACTGTCCGGTGCGCCACCGGACAGTCCGGTGTGCCAGACCAGGGAGCCTTTCGGGATGCCTTTAGCTTTCTAATTTGAACCCAACTTTGGTCTTTTTAATTGGCTTGTTGTGAACCTTTTGCACCTGTATAACTTACACACTAGAGCAAACTAGTTAGTCCAATATTTGTGTTGGGCAATTCAACCACCAAAATTATTTAGGAACTAGGTGTAAGCCTAATTCCCTTTCATCCACCCTCTCCGCAAAGGCGGTGACAGCAGCCACCGGCGTACGACACGACCGTTGCCCGGGTAGGGGACGGGCGGCTGCGCCCTGACCGGGCAGCAGCGGTTCGCCTTCCCCCACATGGCTGGAGGATGTCACCTCCGCAGGGCTGGAGGATGCCCTTTTCCCCCAAATGTTGGAGGAAGAAGCGGGTCGCCGGCCCACATGGGAAGCAAAACCTGGCTCGGCACGCCCTCCGCCTCAGCCTGCTCGACGAAAATCCTTAAAGCCGAGCGATGGCTGAAGGGCGCCGATCTCCACGAGGCCGCGCTCCTCCAACGACAGCAAGAGCAAGGCGGCGCTGGTGCTCCCCATCTGGGGGCTCGAAAGGTGGAAGGGGCGCTGTTGGAGCGAAGGCAGAAACGCCACCCTTCGCCCGAAGTCTCCACCGCTTAGCCCCTGCCCTGACAGACAAAGCAGGCAGGGACACCCTTCGCTTCATCGGCACCAGAGACAACACGGAGACCCTTCGCTCGATTCGACACCAGATGAAGGCCAGCGGCGACGCCTCCCCGCGGCGTGGCCTCGGTCAGCTCCGAGGCCCACGTGAGATCTGGCCCATTGTAACGGGCCCTGCGTGGCCGCGTTTGTGTTACGGGCCTAATTTGTGAAGGCGTACTTGTAATTACAGCTTGTAACCCCGCTTTATGGGAATATTCTGGGGATAAACTAGGTACCTGAGGGCACATGCGTCCTTAACACAAGGCGCCGTGCACTCGGATACCTATAAATACCCCCGCACAGTGCCCGTGAGAGGCTAGATTAACAGAGCTTTTGCCATCACGCGCGAGTGCCCTGTTGCCATCACCATTCACCCGTGTTGGATCTCCTTGCTGTCGAGAGACAGTGCCAACAGGCGCAATGCATGAGGGGAAAACGAAGGCATGGCCACTGCCCGGGGGATCGATCCCCCTTTTATAGGCAGACCTCCTCACTTGCACCCCTTAGCATCACGGGCGAAGTCTCCACTGACATACTCCAAGGTTCTCCCCCTACGACACGGGGCTGGGACCCACACGTCATGCGAGCTGATCCGAAGCGAGAAGAAGGCGAACCGCCGCACGCGAGGCATGTAACCACCCCGCGGTTACAAGCCCTTTCCCATCTTCGCAGAAACCGGTGGTCGAAAGGGTGGACCGCCACACGACAGGCATCCAACTGCACCGCAACTGTGCGCCCTTTCGGCTTCGACCATATCTGGTGGACCTGCACAAAGGAAGCGGGCCCGCATGTCATGTAACCGGCGCGCCGGTTACGATGTACAAGAAGCTACCCCGCCACTCGCGCCAATGTTGCGCCTCCTCGACTACGGAACCAGTACCACGTCTCAAGGCAGCCCTGCATGTGACCCAACAGTGCCAACTAAAGGCGACGGCCACGGGTTAGTCGACTGTAGGGACAGGTGCGGCGGTTGGCATGGCCCAAAAGTGGGCCGGCAATAACTGCAGCGGAAGCAGCGGTCAAATCACCCGCAGGCTCGCGTCCCCTCCTGAAGCTACAGGAGAGCCCTCTCCCACGGCGTAAAGACGACGCACCCGTGTTCCGTTCCTCGAACGGCTTGCGCGCAACGGGCGCCACGCGAATCGCCCATCCCGCCGCATTAACTCCCTGGCGGAGCAGGCGACACCTCTGGCAGGCGAGGCGGACGTCGCTTTGCCTTCGCCATAATGATCGCGTCAAAAAAGGTGTGCCACCTTATTTAAATTCATATCCTTCCCCTCTTCTCTCTCTCTCTTGCTACAGGGACCGGGAAAGGGGATGTTGTGGAAAGGATCCTTCTCGGCGAAGGAAGCGGGCCCCAAGCCCTCCTACTGATCAGGGGTTCGAAGGCTGGCCCCTCGGAAGGGTTTCGACAGCCGCCCTAGAGCACTCGAACTTCAAGCCCATTACTGATCAGGGGTTCGAAGGCTGGCCCCTCGGAAGGGTTCGATAGCCACCCCAAAACGCTTGGGCTCTGTGCCCATAACTGATCAGGGGTTCGTAGGCTGGCCCCTCGGAAGGGTTCGACAGTCGCCGTAGAGCATGCAGAGTGAGGGATGACTCTGGGTACGTCCGATACATGGCCGAGGCTCGGGCTACGCTCCCGAGGTACTCTAGGACATTTCCGATACCGGCGGGAACGATTTGTAACAGAATCTCACCGGAGGGAGGCATCGAGCCCTCGGACCCTGTCGAAGGGGTCTGGGTCCGGCGAATCACCCGCAGGTACTTTTGGAGCGCGCCTCTGGGCCACCAGCCGACCCCTAACGAATGGGGCACGGGCGTCCACTTGGATCACCCATTAGCAGCTCACTGGAAACACCATGTTCGGCGCCCTCCGAGGGAAACATGGCGCTTTCCCCCCTCCTCCTTGCGAAAAGGCGACGCAGGGGCGTATGATAAAAGTCGGGAAGGTCCTTGATCGTCCTCTTGCTCCGTGCAGAGGCTCGGGGGCTGCTCTCACACCCGGCTACGACCAAAACTGTTGACAGCGTCAATAAACCAGCTTGATAACTTGGAACCCGACCACACACCTGGGCTACGGCCAGGCCGCATGAGGGAACGATCAGACCGACCAAAGCACCACGAAAAGCATTTAGACCTCAGAGGAGTCAAACCACTCCTCCGAGGCCTCGGGGGCTACACCCGGCGGGTGCGCTCGCGCGCACCCACCAGAACAAGGCAAAAACCGAGAAAGGCCGGTCCCCTCACCGAAAATGCGGCAAAAGCCTCCAAGCGAGTACCAACACTCCCTTCGAGGCTCGGGGGCTACTATCGGGTACCATAATTAGGGGTACCCCCAACGCTCCTAATCATGGCTGGTAAACACCCTCAGACCAACTGACGGGTGCGGTTCAAGTCAAGGCTTCGTCTACCCAAGGGACACGATCTCGCCCGAGCCCAGCCTCATGCCGGAGCAGTAGTCCCAGACGAGTTCATGCCTCGCCCGAGGGCCTCCTCAGGCAGCGGGCGCCCCCTCGGCTCTCCCGAAGCCCGGCTCAGGCATGCTTCGTTGTGAAGCAACCTTGGCAAGACCGCCTCACCAACCGACCGCTTCGCAGGCGCATACAATGCAGGGGATGCCTGACGCCATATCCTGACACACGCGCCTCAGTCGGCCAGGCCGAAGTGACCGCGGTCACTTCGCCCCTCTTCTTTACTGTACTGATGTGACAGGAAAACAGCGTCGCTCGTCCTGCTCCGACTGCCGTGTCAACCACCCAGGCAAAGACTAACAACAAGTCACGATCAACCACCAAGTTCGGCCTCGGGCGCAACAGGAAGCTCCGCCTCGCCCGACCCCCGGACTCAGCCTTGACCTCGGTCTCGGGAGGAATCGCGTCCTCGCCCGACCCCGGCCTCGGCATCGACAGAAGTCTCCGCCTCGCCCGACCGTGGGCTCGGACCGACCGCGCCAACAGGGGATACATCATTACCCTATTCCTAGCCTGCTCAGGCTAGGAGGAACAAGACCGGCGTCCCATCTGGCTTACCCCGGCGACGGGTAATGATGGTGCCCCGCGTGCACCGTGACGCCGGTGGCTCTCAACCCCTTACGGCAGCAAGGAGACATCAGCAGGACCCTTGCCGCACTGCCAGCTGTACTCCTACAGGACTCAAGCGCTCCTCCGACGGCCACGCTATCACGTGTACAGGGCTCAAACTCTCCCCCGACGGCCACGTTGGCATGTACACAAGGCTTAGGCGCTCCTCTGCCAGACATGTTAGCGCATAGCTACGCCCCCCATTGTATGTCTGGACCCTCTCCTTGCGCCTATAAAAGGGAGGTCCAGGGCTATCCTGAGGGGGGTTCGCGCGAGGGAAGGAGCGGACGAACTCTCTCTCTCTCTCCCTCTCTCTCTCGCGACGCGCTTGTAACCCCTACTATGAGCGGCACCCCTGATGCAGGATAATACAAGGCTTGCCCCACATCTTGTGTTCCATCCCACGCCAACCCATCTGGGCAGGGGCACGCAACGATTTCACTCGTCGGTCCAAGGGACCCCCCGGGTCCGAGACGCCGCCAGATTGTTTTCTTCTTATTTAATATTTTGGACCACGCTTGCGCCACGAGTTTTGTTTTGCAAATTCTTTGTAAAATATTTTTCAAAATCCTTTTGCAAGATAGTCAAAGGTATATGAATAAGATTGAAAGAAGCATTTTCAAGATTTGAAATTTTCTCCTTCTGTTTCAAATGCTTTTCCTTTGACTTAAAACAAAACTCCCCCTCATTGAGATTCTCCTCTTAGTGTTCAAGAGGGTTTTACAAATTTTTTGAAAATACTAAAACTTTCTCCCCCTTTTGAACACACATTAAGATAGCAATTTAAAAACTTTATTTTTAATGTTCGGGTGGTGGTGAGGTCCTTTTGCTTTGGGCTAATACTTTCTCCTCCTTTGGCATGAATCACAAAAAATGGATACTTGTGAGTGAAATATAAGCCCTTTGACTTTCTCCCAATGGCAAATAAATAAATATGAGTGAATATTATACCAAAGTGGAGAGCGATGCGAAATACTGGCAAAGAAGAATTAATACGATGGAGTTGAGTGGAAGCGTCGTCTTTGCCGAATACTTCATTTCCCTTTCAATTCTATGACTAATCATAAAAATACACTTGAAAACACATTAGTCATAGACATAAAAGAGATATGATCAAAGGTATATAAATGAGCTATGTGTGCAAAATATCAATCAAAATTCCGAGAATCAAGAATGTTTAGCTCATTCCTAAGTTTGGTAAAGGTTTTCTCATCTAGTGGTTTGGCAAATATATCGGCCAATTGATCTTTGGTGTTGATATAGGCTATCTCGATATCCCCCTTTTGTTGGTGATCTCTCAAAAAGTGATACCTAATGGCTATGTGCTTAGTGCGGCTGTGTTCAACGGGATTATCCACCATGTGGATTGCACTCTCATTATCACATAGGAGAGGGACTTTGCTAAATTTGTAGCCATAGTCCCTAAGGGTTTGCCTCATCCAAAGCAATTGCGCGCAACAATGGCCTGCGGCAATGTACTCGGCTTCAGCGGTAGAAAGAGTTACTGAGTTTTGTTTCTTTGAAGCCCAAGACACCAGGGATCTCCCCAGAAACTGACAAGTCCCTGATGTGCTCTTCCTATCAATTTTACACCCTACCCAATCAGCATCTGAATATCCTAATAAATCAAATGAGGATCCCTTGGGGTACCAAAGACCAAACTTAGGTGTATGAACTAAATATCTCAAGATTCGTTTCACGGCCCTAAGGTGAACTTCCTTAGGATCGGCTTGGAATTTTGCACACATGCATACGGAAAGCATAATATCCGGTCGAGATGCACATAAATAGAGTAAAGCTCCTATCATCGACCGGTATACCTTTTGATATACAGTTTTACCTCCCGTGTCGAGGTCGAGATGCCTATTAGTTCCCATGGGTGTCTTGATGGGCTTGGCATCCTTCATCCCAAACTTGGTGAGTATGTCTTGAATGTATTTCATTTGGCTAATGAAGGTGCCCTCTTCGAGTTGCTTCACTTGAAATCCTAGGAAATACTTCAACTCCCCCATCATTGACATCTCGAATTTCTGTACCATGATCCTACTAAACTCTTCACATGTAAATTTGTTAGTAGACCCAAATATGATATCATCAACATAAATTTGGCATACAAACAAATCATTTGCAATGGTTTTAGTAAAGAGAGTAGGATCGGCTTTTCCGACTTCGAAGTCATTAGCAATAAGGAAGTCTCGAAGGCATTCATACCATGCTCTTGGGGCTTGCTTGAGCCCATAAAGCGCCTTTGAGAGCCCATATACATAGTTCGGGTACTCACTATCTTCAAAGCCGGGAGGTTGCTCAACATAGACCTCTTCCTTGATTGGTCCATTGAGGAAGGCACTCTTCACGTCCATTTGATAAAGCTTGAAGCCATGGTAAGTAGCATAGGAAAGTAATGTACGAATTGACTCAAGCCTAGCTACGGGTGCATAAGTTTCACCGAAATCCAAACCTTCGACTTGTGAGTAACCTTTGGCCACAAGTCGTGCTTTGTTCCTTATCACCATACCATGCTCATCTTACTTGTTGCGAAAGACCCAGTTGGTTCCTACAACATTTTGGTTAGGACGTGGAACTAAATGTCATACCTCATTCCTCGTGAAGTTGTTGAGCTCCTCTTGCATTGCCAACACCCAATTCGAGTCTCTTAATGCATCCTCTACCCTGTATGGCTCAATAGAGGAAACAAAAGAGTAATGTTCACAAAAATGAGCGACACGAGGTCGAGTGGTTACCCCCTTATGAATATCACCGAGGATGGTGTTCATGGGGTGATCTCGTTGTATCGCTTGGTGGACTCTTGGGTGTAGCGGTCTTGGACCATCATCATCTTCCTTGTCTTGATCATTGTCATCTCCCCTTGATCATTGCCCTTGTCTTGAGGTGGCTCATCTTCTTGATCTTCTTCTTCATCATCTTGAGCTTGTTCCTCATCTTGAGTTGGTGGAGATGCTTGTGTGGAAGATGAAGGTTGATCTTGTGCATTAGTGGGCTCTTCGGATTCCTTAGGACACACATCCCCAATGGACATGTTCCTAAGTGCGACGCATGGAGCCTCTTCATCATCTAGTTCATCAAGATCAACTTGCTCTACTTGATAGCCGTTAGTCTCATCAAACACAATGTCACAAGAAACTTCAAATAGTCTAGTGGACTTGTTAGAGACTGAAGCGCCCCAATCCTCTGGGACTCAATGTGATACAATTACTAGTCCCAGGAGGCTAGTAGACACATTTATACAACAGATGATTCTAGATCTGCTTAAACGAGACAAACCTATAAAGGTGGCGATCAACTTTAAGAGTTGGTCCACAACTCGAGACATATCATCAGAGTGGGGCTGAAGCAGCCCAATATACGCAGCGAAGCAAATCAACGGTCCAACAGCCACAGGCAAGGTTGGGAATAGGCGTAACTCTTACCCGATCTCCTTTTTCTGAAAAACAACAAATAAGCAAGGGTGAGTACAGACGTACTCAGCAGCCCACCTTCACCCGCGAAATGGGGAAATCAGATATAATGCATGGAATATGTGGAGCTCAGGATATTTGCAGAAACAACAATATTTTATGTAGGGTTGTTTTGAAAAACATTTTGTATTTTGCAAAGCGCATCCTCTCCAAAAGGAGCAGGAAGTTTTTCAATATTAGAACAAAATCCCCTGGACTAAACCATCCAGGTATCTCAGCAGTTTCCCACTGGTTTTCATTTTCAAATACAGCTACTGGACTTCCCGTCCATCATAGCTCACGGTTAAACCGTCGGACCTTTTAAAAACCACTTTTCTCAAAAGCACCTTTCTTTTTGGAAAACAAAACATTAATTGTCATACCATACTAGACTCGTCCATTCCTGTGGACACAGACTATTCAAATAGGTTTTCAAACTCTGCGTAGAGGTGTACACTTTACCCACTAGTCCGGTTTCTGTGATCTCACCGTCGTGAGACCCGAATGCTGAATCTCTTTCTTTCCTCGCACGTCCTAACCTTAACGGTTATACCAGAATGAGTCAGGCCACCGCCATGCCCAAACCGGACAAAACATTCCCCCTCCCTATCCTCCTGGTGCTCCCCAGCCTTCATAACCCTAGGGTTGGACCGTACGAGTTCAGATTGAGTGACTGCCCACACAGTCTCGAGTGGTTGTACTTATCATGAGTATAGGTAGTGAAGGATGACAAATCGGTCCTTATATGAGGGGACAATCCTTCTACTCACACCTAGACCAGCTGAGCCATCACCTTAGGCCCTCCCCTAAACCAGGGAGTCCCTGATCATCCCTACTCAAAGGTGATAAGGGTGAAAACCCTTCATCATACACATTTTGAAAAGCATTTTCTTTTGAAAACTCACACCTTTTCTCAAAACATTTGTAACAAATATATCAAGTATTGATTACGGCAAGCAGCTGAGTGGCCATAATAACTTGTCTCAAAATCATATCATGCATAAAATAACAGGCTGAGGGTTGTGGTTGTAAAAGCATAGGTAATTTATGCATCAAAGGGATCCAGTGAGCTTGTCATGCTTATCCGGCGAAGGGGGAAGGGGAGCTCACGGAACTGGCTTCTAGCTCCACTGCCTGGCGTAGACTTGCAGATCTGGCCTCCACGAGACGACACGAACGCTCCGATAACTATGCAACATGAACAAGAAAACATACAAACCAGCAAGTATACCAACAAATATTTAGTATAGTGGTTAGAATGGCGATATATGGATGGGCAGAGTCTTGAGTAGAATCTGTGTCATGTGGTGTTGAGGTACTACTAGTGGTGGAGTGGAGGTGCTTACCAGGAGGGTGGACTGGAGGCGAAGCAACACTGTGCGTGTAGCCGGTAGAGCGGAGTAACTGAGTGGGTGGGGTGTTTGCCTTGGCTGAGGGTGTTGAGTGTGTGGAGTGGGAGAGGGTAGCTGGGTGTATTTATAGCTGGGTGTATGTGGTGTAGCTCAGTGAAGTTCACTATTGGTGAGAATAGTAACAAAAGAATCGTCTAACTTAGCATGGATAGGAGAGTTATAGGCAGAATATGGGACAAGAGTATTTTGGGAGTTATCTGGAATATGAACCATGCTTAAGGGATGACACGGTTGGATAGGGAATAGTTTGACAAGAATTTTTAGAAACAAGAATGACTGAAATCTGAGTTTGGATGGAGGAGTTTTGGATTTTATAATCATAGGGAGAAAAAGAAAAGGAAAGGAATATTATAGAATTTGAATATTTAGAGATATTTGGAAAATCAAAAATACAAATGTATTTTTGAGCGGGGTGCGAGGAATTATTTTTGGGCTTTTCTTGGGCAGAGGTTTATGTTGGTGGAAACTGTTCCTACCTACTGTGTCACATCAGACAACAGTAAGGCGGGACCCAAATAGCTGGAATGTTGTGGTATTCTGGTCTGAGTGGGCTATGGTATCTTGGGCCAGGTTTTATAGGATTGAGGACGTATCCATACAAACATGGTTCGCCTTTCTTTTTGGAAGTCTGGCTTGAAAGAATCCCAAAGTTAAGCATGCTCAACTTGGAGAAATCTGGGATGGGTGACCAGTGACCAGATGGGAAGTTCCCTACTGGCAGGAAAATCACAGTCACCGGAGTTCGTATGACTGGAATATGGGTCTGGCTGGTCTTAGGTGGACTGGACAGCATGACGGATGAGTAGTTGAAATTTGGGGTAATCAGATGATCGATGAATAGTAACGATGAATAGTAATAGTGAATAGTGATGGTGAATAGTCGTATGAATGAACGATGAACGATGAATAGTAACGATGAATAGGAACTATGAATGAACGATGAACGATCGAATGATCGAACGAACGAACGATCAGAATTTCAGCAGCATAACGACAGGAAAAAGATTATTTGGACGAACGAACGGACGAACGATCGAACGATCGGACGAACGGACGAACGAACCATGAATGATCGGACGAACGATCGGACGATCGGACGAACGAACGAACAAACTAAGAACAGGTGGACGAACGATCGAAGAACGACTGAACGATCCTTGTGCTAGTGTGTGCTTGTGAGGGAAGTGGAGTGGGAGTGGGCGTGTGGGGGGGAGGGAGTTGACATGAAATGGCTTGGGGTGGGATGAGAGGAGGCCCTTGCCCCTCTATTTATAGCCATGGTGGGGGGATTAGGGGGAGGGATGAGGGGATTAGTGGGAGGATGAGAGGATTAGTGGGAGATTAGCATGGATTTGTCTTATATGAGTGTAATTAGCTTGTAGAGCTCACCGTATGACACCGGAGGCATACGTATACGTATGAGCATGAGAAAAGTTATGGAGAAAATATTTGTAGGGACTTGAAAAATGATTCTGAAGGTATTTCTCAGGAAGAAAATACTTGGACATATATCGGTGGAATATTTGGGCAGTATTTCTGAAAGAGTTTGAGGGTGATCACTGGAGAAATATTTGTAGGATATTTTGAGGAGATTTTAGAGAGAATATAGACCACTATAATTTTATTTGTTGATATCAACTCACAAACAAACATTTTGAAATGAAATTTGAAATTCATTTTGAATTTAGAGCAAGTTTGAGAAAATTCCAAGATTTGAATTTTTGGGATGCTACAAATCTACCCCACTTAAAAGGAATATCGTCCTCGAGATTCGACTTAGAAGGGCTATGGGTATAGCTTTACTTCAGCTACATATCTTCACATGGCGCTTAGAAGTGACGGACGGCGCGTCGGAGCCGGAGGTGGATGTCGACGAAGAATCGGTCTCATAGTAGACCACCTTCTTCATCTTCTTTTTGTTGTCGCCACTCCGATGCGACTTGTGTGAAGGGGATTCCTTCCCCTTGTTGAGGGACTCTCCCGATGGAGCCTTCCCATGGCTTGTGGCAGGCTTCTCGCCGGTCACCATCTCTTTCTTGGCGTGATCTCCTGACATCACTTCGAGCGGTTAGGCTCTAATGAAGTACCGTGCTCTCATACCAATTGAAAGTCGCCTAGAGGGGGAGGTGAATAGGCAAATCTGAAATTTATAAACTTTAAACACAACTACAAGCCGGGGTTAACGTTAGAAATATAATCGAGTCCGAAAGAGAGGGCGAAAAACAAATCACAAGAAAATGAGAAGTGTGACACGGTGATTTGTTTTACCGAGGTTCGGTTCTTGCAAACCTACTCCCCGTTGAGGTGGTCACAAAGACCGGGTCTCTTTCAACCCTTTCCCTCTCTCAAACGGTCACCTAGACCGAGTGAACTTCTCTTCTCAATCAAATGGGACACTAAGTCCACTACATGGACCACCACAACTTGGTGTCTCTTGCTTTGATTACAATGATCCTGGGAACAAGAAAGGAGGAAGAAGAAAAGCGATCCAAGCGCAAGAGCTCAAATGAACACGACAAAACTCTCTCTTCTAGTCATTAATGCTTTGAGTGGAATTGGGACTTGGAGATATTTTGATTCACTCTAATTGTGCCTTGAATTGAATGCTATAGCTCTTGTATTGAATGTGTTGGCTGAAAACTTGGATGCCTTAAATGTGTGGTGGTTGGGGGTATTTATAGCCCCAACCACCAAAGTGGTCGTTGGGGAAGGCTGTCTGCGAATGGCGCACCGGACAGTCCGGTGCGCCATCAGACACTGTCCGGTGCGCCAACCACGTCACCCAACCGTTATGGTTCGACCGTTGGAGCTTCTGACAACTGAGCCATCGGACAGTCTGGTGGTGCACCGGACAGTCACTGTTCACTGTTCGGTGCGCCTTCTGGCGCCTGCTCCAACTCTACGCGCGCAGTTTGCACTGTTCACTGTTCACTTTTGCAGACGACCGTTGGCACTGATAGCTGTTTCTCCGCTGGCACACCGGACAGTCCGATGAATTATAGCGGAGTGGCTTCCCAAATTCCCGAAACTGGCAAGTTTGGAGTCAATCTCCCTGGCGCACCGGACTGTCCGGTCAGTGTCCCACCGGACAGTCCGGTGCGCCAGACCAGGGCACACTTCGGTTGTCTTGTGCTCTTTTTATTTGAACCCTTTCTTGGACTTTTTATTGGTTTGTGTTGAACCTTTGGCACCTATAGAACTTATAATCTAGAGCAAACTAGTTAGTCCAATTATTTGTGTTGGGAAATTCAACCATCAAAATCATTTAGGAAAAGGTTTGACCCTATTTCCCTTTCACTAAGTGACCTGGTTGATTAAGGAGAAAGCTCACTCGATCTAAGTGACCGTTTGAGAGAGGAAAATGGTTGAATTAGACCTGATCTTTGTGACCTCCTCAACGGGGACTAGGTTCTTTGGAACCGAACCTCGGTAAAATAAATCATCGTGTCACTCGCCTTATTCCTTGATTGATTTGTTTTTTCTCTCTTTCGGACTTGACTTTGTTTCGAACGCTAACCCCGGCTTGTAGTGTGTGATTAAGTTTATAAATTTCAGGTTTCGTCTATTCACCCCCTCTAGGTAACTTTCAGTAAAAAAGCCTTACGGTGAGAAAAGCTCTAGGTGGCAGCGGTCGAGACCTCTAGACGGCGACCTCTCCAGACTCCAGACTTTCCTCCAGCCCCCTCCGAGCTCCGCCTGCCCGTGCTTCTTCCCTCCAGCGGAGATCTGCTCGCGTTAGATCCCCTCCGCCTTGCCCCTGTGAACTCCCTCCGAGGATTTGGTGGCGCTGAAGGCGCGGTGTCGACCGAGGATTTGGTAACGTTGATGGCGAGGCGGGTTTAGGGCATGAGCGTGGGGAGAACGAACGTAGGGCATAACCGTGATATATTTTTATAGACGTCTACAATAGTTTTATATCTCTACTAACTATTAAGGAGTTAGTGTAGACTTTCCCCGCCTCGAGCAGCCTACACGACACGAATCCCCTCCCGCAATGTCCGCGGCGAATCCCGCCGCGCGAACCGCCCGCCCACGCCGCGAATCCCCTCCCGCAATCCGGCCTCCCTCCCCATGCGCATCGCCGCAAATCTCCCAGCCACCCCCATCCTCGCGCGAATCTCTCGCCACCACCAGCCGCATGTTGCGCATGCTCAACGCCGCCATCCTCATCCGGAGGTAGCTCTGCCATCGTCCTGCCGTCCCCATCTCTCAACCGTCCACGCCACCCTCTCCTCCACCACTTCTCTCTCGGACGAATCCGCCCACCCGCCGCCTCCACCCTATTTCAATGCCACCAAGACCATGCTCCACTCCCAGTATGCCTCGCAGACGTCCAAACAGAACCCGGGCACTAACCAGCAGCTGGAGATCGAGATGACCGCTGAGAAGGCTCGCCGCCTCATCACATCTGATTGTGGAGGCGGAGGTGGCGATGCCAAGCCAGTGGCTCCGGTCTCCGAAGGAGTGGTCAATGGGGACAAGTGGCCGCGTTTTGCTTGTCTCGGCGGGATGGAGCAGGTGTTAGATCAGCTTCTGGTAGAAGTGGTGGTCCCCCTGTGCCGTCCGGAGCTGCCGAATTACCTGAAAGCAATAAATTAATGAGACTGGTGTGCCGTTCTACAAGATCTCAGCCCCAGATATCGTCTCTGGAGTATCTGGTATGTTTTCTGACACTTGCATCACAGTTGAAAAATTCTGACGCTCTGTATTTGGACAAATAAGTCCCATATCATTTGCATTGTGAATTTGTGATGAATAGTATCATGAAATCATTATCTTTCTGAATAGCTGCTGAAGGATATGCAGTTTTTGTACCTCAACTTGTGTCCATGGTCTGATGCTCCTGATAGATAAAGTTGTGTGTCAGGATTCATGCAGAAGACATCACACAATGCTTGTGTACTTGCAAGAGGTTCTGAAGAAAACATCAGGGGCTTATTTCAGAAGGCATATAGGACTGCTCCCTCAATTGTATTCATAGATGAAATAGATGCAATTGCATCCAAGAGGGAGAATCTGCAACGAGATATGGAGCGACAAATAGTTACTCAGCTGATGACATGCATGGATGAATTCCACCAGAATATTGGTGGTGATGGTTCTGATGCCGATTCATCTGAAAAGAAACCAGGTTATGTTATTGTCATTGGAGCTACAAATAGGCCTGATGCTGTGGATCAAGCTCTTCGAAGGCCAGGAAGATTTGATCGAGAGATATATCTTGGGGTTCCAGATGTGAATTCAAGGAAACAGATACTGATGATGCTTGCTCGGAAGCTTCGACTTGAAGGGCAATTTGACTTTTTAAAGATAGCAAGGGCCACACCAGGTTTTGTTGGTGCTGACTTGAAAGCATTAGTAAATAATGCAGGGTATCTCGCAATGAAGAATAATTAATAAAAGAAGAGCTTAGTATTGTTCTAAGGTAAAGGTAAAATGGTGGAAGCAGCTATCTTGGGATGCAGGCGAGATGGAGAGTGTACAAGTTACCATGAACGACTTTGAGGTATACCTTTTTCATATAGAGCTCACGACAAGAATCCTGTTTTAGTTTACCCATTGTAAGCTGGATTTAGATTGTAGCTTGATCTGTTTCCATAAAAATCTCGGTAATTTTCCCCGCTATTAACTTTCTGTTGTTTAAGATGCTAAATTTTGCAATATTGCAACAGATTGATACCTTTTCCTTCCCAGCTGCATTCATGTATTGTAGGCACCCGTTTCTCACCTACTTGCTTATGCTACTGGAATTTTTATAGATTACTATGGACTATACAATTTAAATATGCATTTTCAGTTCTCATGCTTTTCTTTTCTCTCTCTGACTTGATTCACTTTACTTGCTGAAGGAAGCAACAAAATTGGTCCAACCCTCTTTGAGAAGAGAAGGATTTTCTTCCATTCCTGATGTCACATGGGATGATGTTGGAGGTCTTGATTTGTTGAGAAAAGAGTTTCACCGCTACATAATATGTATTAAGAGCCTTGAAGATTGTGATGTGAGTTATGTTGCACTAACAATCCCATCGGACTGTGTTTTACTCTTCTTACATTACGATTTGGCATGGTGCCTTTAGTGTCTGGCACATTAGAAGCTCTTGCACTTCAGAAACTGAACTACAGACATCCATAGTGTTTATTTGCGATACTTTGTAATATCTATAAATCTTTCATAAAGTAATACGTAGTTTTGTTCCATGTCTAAGTTATTTGGAGTGAGAATGCAAGATGGCTTCCTGCTGTTTGGACCTCCGGGTTGTGGCAAAACACTCATATCAAAAGCAGTGGCACATGAGGCAGGGGCTAATTTTATTCATATTAAGGTAACTGATGTTTGCCTTTCAATTTTTTCACCTTAGGATGCCTCCAGCAGCACACGCTAAAGGAGCCAGTACCGTATATTTAGCGTTTCTTGATGTCTGTAAGCCCTCCAACAAGGTCTGCTACCGTGTTCTCTAAAATAGCGGTCGTCTCTGGCAGCCGCTAGATGTAGAGGTGTACTATACGTTCGATAAATGTACGTGATGCTCCTTTTGGCTGATACTAGCTCACGTCGTGTCTTTTTTTATATTTTGGTTAATGTCGTACTAAATGTGACCAATGGAAAAAGGAAATCTGTTAACACTGTAGCTTTAGAGGATCGAATTAGGGGACATTACTGGAGACTGAGAAGATATAGAGGACAGAATCTTTTAGAGTATACTGTAAAGGACAAAAAATATTCCTTTGGAGGATGAATTTAGGGGGCATTGCTGGAGACAGCCTTATCAAGTTCACACAAATAATCCTAACAAGACTCTTCTTTTGAAACCAAGGGCCTAATATATTGAAGAAGTATGTTGGGGAGAGTGAATCAGAAATTAGGAAAATATTCAACCGAGCACGTACTAATGCCCCATGCATTGTATTTTTTGATGAGGTAAGGGATTGTGTAGCCGTCTTACTATGTATTATGTTCAGGTGAAAATTTGTGTCAAATGTTTTTTACAAGTAGGGATGCATCATGTGCTGGGTGTGAGACTGTTTTTAAACATATAATATTTCAAGTGTTTATCCCCTTTCATTTGACAGGTAGATTTGTTGACAACAAAAAGAGGTAAAGAGGGGGGGTGGGTTGTTGAACGTCTCCTAAACCAGGTTTGAATGCTTTGGAACATTCTTAAAACTTTATGTTTTCCTTGTCATTGCTTTTCTGATGTATGTTATGTGGCTCTTCTACTTGTAGTTACTTATCGAACTTGATGGTGCTGGTCAGCATAAAGGTGTCTACGTGATAGGAGCTACAAACAGGTAACTATCAGCTTCTAATGCACCTTTTTTTACACAAACCCTGAATGGAAGGCCAATAACTGTAGCCTCTTTCTGATGCAGAATTGATATGATAGATGATGCTATGCTACGGCCTGGTAGATTCGGGAAGAAACATTATGTACCTTTACCTGGTGCTCGCGAAAGGGTTTCAATATTAAAGGCACTAGCTCGACGCACACCCGTTTCATCAACTGTTGATTTGGATGTGTTGGCACTTCGAGAAGAGTGCAGCAATCTCACTGGCGCCGACCTAGCATCACTGGTAATTTGTTTGATATTGTGTCAGATAGACCTCTGTTTGAATTTGCCCACAGGGTGCATTAGTGAAGTTTATTAAATGCAGATTCTTTTTGGCTCTGAGGAATGCATTCTAACTTATACTGTAATAATTGCAGCACTCTTTTGTGTGATGACAATTGGTGATTTTAAAACATGCAAGAAATGGAACTAACATTATTTTTCATCAGGTGGATGAGGCAGCCATGTTAGCTTTGGAAGAGAGATGGAGGTACCTTGATAGCGGGACATCAATGATTCCACCTTTTCTGATTGAGCCATCACACTTTGAACAAGCCTTATCAAAGGTGAAGCCATCAGTATCCAAAAAGGTATGTGAAGGATGACATGCTACTTCTTGCTAATCTCTGTTTACCATTGTGACATGTCAGCTGATTTCATCCATGGCTCTTTCCTTTTGATTACAGCAAAGGAAACATTACGACACAATGCGAAGTGCTGAGCGTCTCGTGGGCGTGCTCGTCGTCGTGGAGGTCGAGCCAGCACTCGAGCGGCTGTCCGGAGGCGTCGCGCGCGGCGGTAACAGATCCGGCCCAGGTCAAGGTGAGCCCTCCTCCCCGTGATCCAACACGAAGTGATGAGCGTCTCGTGGGCGTGCTCGTCGTCGTGGAGGTCGAGCCAGCACTCGAGCGGCCGTCTGGACTACAGTCTGAGCTGCTCAGAGCTCTCCTCGCGCGGGACTGTGCCCATTAGCATTTCATCGAGCACATGAATGCTTATGGTCGCTTAACTGCTCCGATTTGTAGGTTGTGGTCCATATCCGGCCGCTTAGCAGCACTAAGGTGTCGCTGCAGGGAAGATGCGATGTGTTAGATATGAATAGAATCAGAGCCTTACCTAGATTGGACACCTGAGCCCCGATTCACTTTCAACCTTGACACGGACGAACATGTCACGCAGGTCCTCTTGTTACTCTCGCTTCTCAGTTTAGCATTCGCCCTTCTTTCCTTCTGCTGTCTTTTTTGTGTTAACTGTGCAAAAATGTGCAAGTTCTCCTTTTCGTGTTGATCAGGATGATGGACTTAATTGGGAGATTATTTGACGGACTCAAAATTCAATCAAGAAGTTTATGTGAGCAGTTTAGTATCTGAATTTTGAGCAAGGATAACCAATAGGATGGCATGTTCAAGGTTGTCGCGGTGCCCATGGTGGAGAACTGCATAGTTAGCTATAACAGTCGCATTCTTTCTTACGGCCAACTAAACTGCAGGCTTAAGTTGCTGATCGCTGTTGTAAATACTCAAGTTATAAGATTGCATTGTTATGGGTTTACCTTTCAATTAATTATAAATTTGTCTACTTCTGCTAGACAGGAAGCGAAAAATTACAATGCTTGGTGACATATAAAATGGAACACGGAGGAACAACATACTAGACATCATCTACCTAACGCATATTATAGTGATGTTTGTCGTTCCATATCTATGTTTCATACAATTTTTTTTTTACTTCCGTCGCAATGCACGGGTACATACCTAGTAGAGTAGTGGAGATTCCAACCACAAAGGACGACAAGCAGCAGGTCTAGCGGCGGACGAGGAGGACACGGGCACGACACGCAATCAGCACCATACAGATAAAAAGAATATCCTATTTCAGCGTGAGAGGTGGCTTGCGGCAGCTTGCGTTCCCTTCGTTGCCGCCTACCCCACGCAACGCAACCAGCCCGCCGGATCGCCAAATCAACTTGAGCTTGAGCATCCCACCAATCCACTCCCCAACAGCAATGGACGCCGCCCAGCGCCGCGTCGGTACCCACCTCCAGCGCCCGCCGCCGCCCGCCGGGGGCTACGGCCTCACCGTCAACCCCACCGCGGCCGAGTACGTCCACGGTGCGTCGCTCTAACTACCTGCGCTTCCCTTCCCTTCCCTTCCCTTCCTCCGTGTGCCAGTTCCGTTCCGCCCCGCCGCCTGCTGTTTCGTTCGCCGCGAGCCGCTCCCAACTCCCCGTCAACGATCCACTGCAGCATGGAGTTTTCGCTTTATTTACTAGTTACTACTAGATTTATTTACTCCTATATCTGTCTGTCTGTCTGTCAGCATCAGGATGGATCCAGTCAACTCTTATTAAGGCATCTTCCTTCAGTTTCACTTGTCTGTCAGCATCAGGATGGATCCACTCCATCCTCGTTGAGTAGCGAGAATGAGAATATACTCTGTATCTAAATCGAACTGTTTATATGGACGCATGCACATGATATTGCTGCTACCTGCATTCGTCCCCAGCGCCTGCTGCCACCCTATCCCTGCTCCATTCCAACCGGCTTGTTTCCTTTGTTTGGGTTGACGGTGCAGTTACATACATGAATCTTTTCAGCGCAGGGCTACAGTGTCCTCCTCCCTGAGAAATTGCAAACCGGCAGGTGGAACGTGTACCGGTACGTGCCCTTGGTTAGTGGTTGTTCTTTCTGCGGTCCCTGTGCTGTGATGGCTTGCTTCTGATTCCTATCGCCGTCTTGCAGATCCGCGCGTTCACCGTTAAGGCTGATAAGTAGATACCCTGACACCCCAGACATTGGAACGCTGCATGACAATTTCACGTAAGACACCGGGGCCACCACCCCACTTCCATCTGGCCTTTTTATCTTGCTTTCTTTCCTATCTAGCTTCTGTGAAAAGTTCTGTTATTACCAACAACAATGTGATCGGTTTACTGTTTCCCTTTATTTTTGCGCAAAGCTTGGATTTGGAAAAAAAGTTATCTAGGTCAAATATGATATCTTGATCTGATGTTAGAATAACTGAATAAGAGCTAGTGAAAATCTTGAATGCACTAGTTTTTATGTGATAGCTCACGCCTTTATGAAAGCTGGTAAAATTGACCGACTAGGAGGAAAAAAAATGTCGTAACCTTTCAGGCAAAGTGTTATATTTTCCAAATTTTGCAGGTATGCAGTTGAGACATTTACAGACTGTAAGTACCTGGGAACAAGAATCAGAGCAGATGGAACAATTGGAGAGTAAGGATTAGCTATCTAATACACTCACTATTGCCTGCAGCGTCCTTTTCATCCAGACTGATTTGTGCAAGTGACAAATAATGTTGTAGCTACAAATGGATGACATATGGAGAAGCTAGCACGAGCAGGACTGCAGTAGGTTCTGGCCTTATCTATCATGGAGTTCGTGAAGTGAGTCATCATGATCTGAACAAGCACTTGTTCTTTTGTTCTTAACAAAACAGATTGTTCTGAGTATATTTGAGCTTATGTCAAACATATTTCTATTTGGAATCAGGGTGCATGCATTGGTCTGTATTTTGTAAACAGACCTGAGTGGATTATAGTTGACCATGCTTGTTCTGCATATTCATATGTATCTGTGCCACTTTATGACACACTTGGTATGTTCATAGAATGACTATACTATAGGTATCTTGGTTGTTCATGATTTGTCTAGTGACAGTTTTTGTTGATTGTACATTTGTACTTTCAGGCCCAGATGCTGTTCAATTCATTGTGAACCATGCAGCGGTGGAAGTTATATTTTGTGTGCCTCAAACTCTAAGCACTGTAAGCTTTAATCACTTATCTCTTTCAACCTTCGACAATTACTCGTTCCTGAAATAAAATTTGCAAATGACTCCTATGATGAGGCTGCATGTCAGAAGTCATATTAGTCGTAAGTCATAACTAGCGAGGCTAGAACTGCATCAGGAACTCGGGCCATTCTTTGTTTGTACTGGTATAACTTTGTAACAGGTTTCTCTAGCATAAAAACATTGCATAGTATGGTACAAATGGGGAAGTGGCAGGCATGCCAACTTTTTTGGAGGCCCATATGCATGAAATAGATGGTTAATCTTTTGGATACATGGGCATTCATTGATGTTGTTTAGAAAAATTACATTGGTTTATTAATGCCATTTAGATTTTAACTTCACATTATTATAGTATTGTATCCTAGATTTTATAGACATAGACTGAACTTACGGTATTTATTTTACTCATGGTTATATTTTAATTGCAGCTGTTAAGTTTTATAGCTCAAATGCCATGTGTTCGGCTTATAGTGGTAAGTATGGACTGCTTACCGTTGACAAACAATGTAACATTCATGATTATTCAAGGGCCTTTTCTCTTCAATTTTCCTAGTTTCTTTTGTCTAGGTAGTTGGTGGAGATGATGCAAATCTGCCATCAACGCCAGTAACTACTGGAGTGCAAATCATAACTTACTCCAGGTTGCTCATCCAGGTGCTCATGATGAATTTTGCTCATCCTTCAGTTTTGCTCATGATGATTTTCTCTTTTAACCATTTCCAACGCTACATAAAGCTACCATGTTACAAGTTACTTCCCATAAACTGCATGATTTTACTGTTTTCTTCTTGTTCTTCTTCCTTGCCTATGTGCTTCAAGAGTTTGACCATTACAAAGTTGATGTGATTTCATACCTAAGTCACACATATGTACTTATGTTATATATTGTGTTCTTAGATTTTATACATGGGATGCCATGATTTCTTTTCCATCCTTTGTTGGGTGGAAATTAGATCTATATATATATATATATATATATATATATATATATATATATATATATATATATATATATATATATATATATATATATAATATATATAGAATGCAAACTGAATCTTCCAGTTCAGATTAACCTGACATGGAGGACGATGTTTTTATCTGCATGCCTGTATGGCTGTATGCAGATGTCAGTTGTTTTTATTTTACTTGTTTCTTTAGGGCACTTTTTATTTTTCTCGTCATATGAAAAATACACATGAAATCACAGATTAAATGTCCTCCTTGGTCAACTCACAGTTTTGCAAGCTTCATAGCTGTATATAAATGCATTTGATGGCTATAGGCATTCATAGCATGCTCATGCTGGGAATTACCTTTACTTTGCATATATATAAATGTGTACGTGTTTCCATATTAATTAGTTTATGGAATTTGAATGTTTAAGTTGTTAATACATTATCATCGGTGTTTTAATTTTGAATAAAGAAGGGCACATCACCTTCTGTTTTCCACTTGCTCCGATATATTGTGTGCCCCTGCTTTCTGTAACCCTTCAATTCTTCAACTCAGGGAAAGGCTAGTCCTCAGCCTTTTTGTCTTCCAAAACCTGAAGATGTTGCCACTATCTGTTACACTAGTGGCACTACTGGCACACCGAAGGTAAATCGGGCATCCTTCTGATTATTCTTTGCTTCATCAACAAAGTTCTTTTACTTGTACATTTCAGATCGGTGATATTGGATATCATTTTTTCTCAGGGAGCTGTTCTTTCTCATGGGAACTTAATTGCAAATGTAGCAGGATCAAGCCTAAACATTAAGTTTTACCCATCCGATGTGTTAGTATTTTGCATATACACTCAAATAAAATTGTTTGTGCTTGATCAGCTTATCCAATTCACATCTGCACTTAACATTTATGAAAATAACTCTGTGGATCACTCTCCTCAGGTATATCTCATATCTGCCTTTGGCTCACATTTACGAGAGGGTTAACCAGATTGCAGCACTGCACTGTGGTGTTGCCATTGGATTCTACCAAGGGGTATGCAGATTCAACTTTATTTGGAATGATATCTATATAACTACATAACTACAGAACAATTTTGATTTGCATTATGAGAATTAATTAACACTAAACTACTAAGGGTTTACTTATAAGTTGGTGCCTGTGGTTGTAGGAATATGATCATCTAGTGCAAAATATGCATTGGGCACTTGAGTTGCTCTTAGTTTGGATGACCTTTGTTAAAGCTTTGGACAATTCGAAGAGTAGCTGTACACCAGTGTGAAGGATCTTTCATCTTCAATATAATATGTTTATCAATTTTAATTCACGCGTACCAGTTGTTATGTCAATATATCCTCGTTGGTCACTGTACCCCCCCCCCCCCCCCCACACACACACACACGCACACACAAATACTTTTCCTGCTGCGGACTTCCTGTGTCCACACAACACCAGTTAACTATACCCATGAATGATCATCTCGTTTTTGTTTGCTGATCTGTATGAAGCAAACAGTTTATGTGGCTTTTCTAAGTTATGCATCTGTACTTGCATCCCATGATTGTTTACCTATAAATCTACCATTATGACCCTTTCATCTGTACTTTGTTATATTCCAGGATAATTTGAAGCTCATGGATGATCTGGCTGCTTTGAGACCGACAATATTCGCAAGTGTTCCCCGGTTATATAACAGAATTTATACTGCGTAATAAAACTGTATCAATAATTTCTATGTTTGGTATAATTCTTGAAGTGATATGATCTGTTCATAATGCTAACAATACTAGTTGCTTATTCGATCTGTAGGATTACAAATGCTGTGAAGGAGTCTGGTGGGCTGAAAGAAAAATTGTTTCATACTGCATACAATGCCAAGAGACAAGCAATCCTTAAAGGTAAGAACAGTATGCAGTTTATTGAAGTTAAGTGCCTTTTCTTTTTTTGGATAACAGTTATGAGAATTTCTTTTGCATCCATAGTGAAGCATAGGATTGATACAGCCAACCAGTCATACATGGATAACTGGACACTTGCAGAATTTAGTAAAATAAACGGTAAGGCGATCCCCTGGGTAGAAAGGAGATCTCCTGGGCAGCTAGGTTTATTTTCCTTTATTGCACAGAAACTTTGACCCTTCCACCCCCACCCCATCCCCCGCTCGCGCGAAACTGCCGGCAAGAGCATTGAGTCATTGACCCAATCCACATTGAAGAAAATGGTCAGTGTTCCAGTAGCTTGTAGTAAGATAATTCTAGTGGAGTTAGAGTGGTTGTTTGTAAGGCTCCATAGAATGACCATTTTGTTCTCTTTAATATAAGATACACAGCTCTCTGGTGTGTTCGAGAAAAAAAAGGAAGACACTTCCTCTGTTTTCAAATATTTATCACTGTAGAGTACTGTTCAAAACTTGACCTCTTAATAACTTCCAAGTGATTGACTTAGGTAAAATAAAATGTAACTGGTAGATTTGATATAGATAGTACTACAATATTGTAGTATATTTATAAGAATTTAAATATGCACTAACTAGAAGAATGGCGGTCAAAGTTACAATAGCAAAAGTCAACAATGACAAGTATATAAACACAGTGGGAAGTAATATGCCGTTTTTGTTGTTCATGTGTCTTTGCATTATCTAGTTTGCTACATACCTTATGATCTTTAAAAAACTCGACCTGCGAGGGGTAAGACAGCCCCCGGGCATTGAATTAAGAAGAAGACCTTCTCACACAGGTCGAGAAAACCTCCGAACCCTTGCCCCACCCATACACAGCGGCATCAAAGCCCATGTGAGAACGACCACGACCGGGGCTGAGCCTTAGACCTGTGCTTTGGCATGGGACAGACGAGGGGATTTTTTTAACCACAGCCTGAAATTCGCTCCCACGGGGAGTCGAACCCAGGACCTGAGGAGTGCTACTCAGACCACCTAGCCAACTCAGCTAGAGGCCCTTTCGCACCTTATGATCTTTAGGATGACCTCAGTATCACCAGCCTGGTTTTTACTTGGAAAAATAGAATACTTTGTGCAATCCTTTCTTTTGTTTCCGTTTATAATTTTGAAGCAAGAATATGGTGCAGTCAACCATTAGGGTTTTGCTGTGCAAATGAAATTCATCTAAGATTGGTGGCCACTCATAGTACTAGCAAATGTGAAGGTTTGTAGTTTCTTCAGGACTTCATTATATAGCGCAGTCATAACTTGTGTTTCAGAACTTCAAATAGTAATCTTGGTTTTTTTATTGCTGTTAATTGGAAAAAATGGATCAGTCTAATTTTTCATTTTGATGCTGTCTTTAAATCCAGTTTTGATCGTCACATGCATGTGCAATAAAATGTCACTTCTATACTTTGTGTTATCAGGGAAAAATCCATCCCCAGTGTGGGATAAGTTGGTATTTAACAAAATAAAAGCTAGGCTTGGTGGACGAGTGAGACTTATGAGTTCAGGTGCTTCTCCACTGTCAGCAGATGTCATGGAATTCCTGAGGATGTAAGCTGTCTCCTTTTGAGCTCCCTTGGATGATTTTTGGAACTTGGCTTGGTGACATTTACTATTTAAATTTCTATAGATGCTTTGGTGGTGAAATTCTTGAAGGCTATGGAATGACGGAGACATCCTGTATCATATCTGCAATGGATATTGGTGACAGATCAATTGGTCATGTTGGATCCCCAACTGCATCTTGTGGTAAGCTCCGCGTTTCAATTTGAAGGGTATAATGATTTTTTTTTCGATAAACGCAGGAAAGGGTATAATGAATTTGATTGGGTAGCACTTGCACTTGTGTTGAAAATATTGTCCATGAATTCAACTTATAATATATTAATATACGTAGAGAAGCCATGCTGGAGTTTGAGGCTTTTATTTGCTTTTAAAAACTTTTGGATGTTTCTTATCTTATATTGATGATGCCATGATGGTGGTGCATTAAAAATCCAATAAACTTTTACTGAAATTAGTTGCATTGAGCAAACTTATCCTAAATTATTGTTTCTATGCCCTGCACCCTATATAGGATTATTTTTAAGTTTTAAGTCTAACGTGCTTGAAGTCATCCATTTAGCAAGGTCCTGTAGTCACCATGTTGAATGGGTCATGTTTCTAGAATAAAAGCTGCCTGTTTCTTGAGAAAGATGTCAATATTCTTTCCCATGACACTAATCAAATGACATCCATATCCAAAATAATTGGGTGTGCCTTTGTGCTTTTGTATTATTCTCACAGTTTCGTAATGTGGATCTTTGTGTTTCCATTTTCAGAGGTGAAACTTGTGGATGTCCCAGAAATGAATTATACATCTGATGATCAACCTTATCCTCGTGGAGAAATTTGTGTTAGAGGACCTATAATATTCCAGGGTTACTATAAGGATGAAGTTCAAACGTAAATTTCTATCCGTCACTTAAACATAGCTTTGTACTGAATGAGCTTCAACTGCAACTTATCAATAAATACATTTTAAAAACTACAGAAAAGAAGTCATTGATGAAGATGGTTGGTTGCACACTGGAGACATAGGTCTGTGGCTACCTGGAGGACGTTTAAAGATCATTGATAGGTAAAAACGTGCACTGTTTTATATTTTATCCATTCAGAACTTGTGTTCTTGCAGAACACTTTTCCTCCTTGGCTATATTGTTGATTTACATTTTCCCTAGGCGCTGTTTGATCTCACCGTTTTTCTTCCTATATTATTAATGCCTTAAATTTCTCCTGGATTTTAGGAAAAAGAACATTTTCAAGTTAGCTCAAGGAGAATACATAGCTCCAGAGAAGATTGAAAATGTCTATGCCAAATGCAAGTTCATTGCCCAATGTTTTATATATGGTAATATTTATGATTCTGTGTTGGCTATATGACCATCAGTTATGGCCAAGCATGTTCTAAATCTCTTGTTTCGGTTGCAGGGGACAGTTTCAACTCTTCCTTAGTTGGTATTGTTGCAGTTGAACCAGAGGTTATGAAGTCTTGGGCTGCATCTGAAGGGATCCAGGTAAAAGATTTTAACCATAACAACATTTGCCATCTATTTGTTTCATCCTTCAAAAAAAGAGTCTGTAAGTAGTCCAACACTGATCCAACTTACAATTTATGAAAACTGGCATTCATTTTCCATGTTATGCTTTGGTTGAATCATATATCGAATGGAACTGTGTCAGTCTCTTCCACGCCCTCCTTAGCATGTGGCTGTTAATGCCGAATCCTGTGTTCAGCTGTGGCCTTGTGGTCCAAAGGAAGTGTAGATCAGGTGGAATCTTATTGGTTCCCATCCTAAAGAGCCAGTTTACATTTCAACTATTTCGCTGCCCAATAGATCACACTATATAAAATATTATCTAGCTTTAGCATGTTATTGTCCCTTGCACATTCCTTAGTTGTTCCATGCCTACAACCTGTCTGTCTCTCTTCGATTCGGTGTCCACTGTCCATCACAGTAAAATTCAGCACAGATAGGCCTTTAAGCAACTCTTCAACATCTGCACAGGTTCTTTATGCTCTAAAATGTTCTTTTGTAACATGTAGTGCGAAGACTTGAGACAGCTTTGTGCTGACCCTAGAGCAAGAGCTGCAGTCCTGGCCGACATGGATTCTGTTGGGAAGGAAGCACAGGTTTCTCTCTTCTGCTCTGACCCACGTAGCAAATTCTAAATGTTGAATGCAAGCGAAACTGTTGTGCTGTGATGATTTATATTGGTCTTCTGTGCCCAGCTAAGAGGTTTTGAATTTGCTAAAGCTATTCGGCTTGTCGCTGAGCCATTCACAGTGGAAAATGGTCTCCTCACCCCAACATTCAAGGTAGGCCCCCGGCCCCCCACTGGCGACTCTAGAGGAAATTTACAAGCTGATGAAATGCTGAGTGGCTATGGCCTTTTGCACCCCCTCCCTTCTCAATACTTGTGCAGGTCAAAAGGCAGCAAGCAAAGACATACTTTGCAAAGGAAATTTCAGATATGTACGCGGAGCTGCGGGAGGCAGAGGCACCCAGGTCGAAGTTGTAATCCCCGCCATGTAACATATACAGGCTTACAGATCATATGTCTAGAAGAAACGTAATCTTTTTACTGGCGCAGCAAATAATGGTTCCTGCAATGGTCAGGAAGAGTCGAGACTTATACCAGACAGTGCTTGGTGCAAATCATATAGATGAATCCTCGTTATGAACCTCTCAACTGAATGCCGTTTTCCCTTGTCCAACGTGCCAAGCCACGTTAGCCTGATACTAGGTAGAGAGGAAAAAGATATTCTGCAAATGTAACAGTGAACAGTTAACAATCGTGGTGTGTTGTGTTGTTGCATATCTAGTTGATCGGAACGACCTAGAGAAATGTGAAGAACACGAAGCGCCTTTCTGTTTGAATTTGAATAAGGATTCGCGATGGCAATCTCTCAATATAATCTACTGCTAAGCAACCAAATTGCTTGGACGGTCACTGATCTTCGTGGAAATTAGCCCCCTTTAATTCCAATGGGAATTTGAGTTTCTAAACTTATCCTACATGTAGCTAAACAAAGAGAAAGGGAGAGTGAAAACACGCCTCCGTTTCTCGTTAGCACAAGTTCGATCACAAAACAAAAAAATGCACGTACGATTTTTACGTTGTTATTACCATGGCGAGACGACAAATTCGTTAGATGTATATTTCAGTTCGTCACTTGCTTTGATTTGCACCGTCTGATCTCGATCCAGCACACCAGAAACCGTGTTTCGTTAGGTCTTATTCGGTTAGCGGTGGATTAGAGGGGGATTATATCTCTTTTGAATAGCAAGTAAATAGAGAACATTTATAGAGTGGTATTTAAATAGCAGGAAGATTTCACCTTATATAGATCCTTTGTATTTTCCTATCCACCAAAATAGCCCTCAAAATCGAATATTCTTCAATCCCCTTTAAACCTCTTGCAAACAAACAAGCCGTTAAATGACTCATCAACACAACCCATTTCTTTGTGTCATGTGCTCTATAAGCTTTGTTCCAAAACCATGGCCAATAGACTAAGGGCAGTGATTGATGATATTATCTCAGAGGAGCAGAGTGCGTTCATCCCTGGCCGGCTCATCACTGACAATGTAGTGATTGCTCATGAATGTTTTCACTATCTGAGAAAGAAGGGGAAGGCCGGAGCCTTTGCAGTGAAGCTTGATATGACAAAAGCGTATGATCGTGTGGAGTGGACATATTTGGAGTCAGTGATGAGAGCCTTGGGCTTTGCTGACAAATGGCGAGATTTGGTTGTTACTTTTTCAGTCAAGGTCAATGGATGTTTGTCTGAGGTTTTCAAGCCATCTCGGGGCATAAGGCAGGGTGATCCAATTTCACCCTATTTATTCTTGTTATGTGCGGAAGGTCTGACATGTATGTTAAAGAACACTGGGCCACAATATATTGCGAGGGGGATTCGTATTAGTCTGCGGACACCTTGGGTATCCCACTTGATGTTTGCTGATGACTGTGTGGTTTTTGGTCAGACAAATAAGAGGAGCGCTGACCGGATTGCTTCAATTCTGGATCTCTATAATAAGATATCAGGTCAGTTGGTTAATAAGCAGAAATCTGGTGTCTTGTTCAGTGCTAACTGCGATCAGGAAGGGAAACAGGAGGTGCTGCAGTCTCTTGGGATAAGATCCGAAGTTTTGGGAGAAAAATATTTGGGCCTACCGACAACAGCCGGCAGAGCTACAGATGGCGTGATAAGGTCTTATGCTGATCGTATTAGAAACTTTGTGTATGGGTGGAGTGAAAAGAAGCTTAGCTGTGCGGGCAGAGAGGTGCTCATCAAAGCTAATCTTCAGGCAGTTCCTACTTATCCCATGAGCTGTTTTAAATTGCCAGCACATGTGTGTAAAAAGATGCAGACTTATATTTCAAATTTTTGGTGGGGAAGTGCAGTAGACAGTCACAAAATTCATTGGCAAAGCTGGTCCAAGTTGACAATGCCTAAAATGAGTGGGGGCATGGGATTTAGAGACTTACCTCTGTTTAACAAGGCGATGCTTGCAAAACAAGGATGGAGACTAATGACAAGGCCTAATTCTCTTTGTGCGAGGATCATTAAAGGGAAATATTATCCCAATGGTGACTTTTTGAAAGCAAATAAAAGGAAGCAAATTTCAGAAATCTGGAAGGCGGTGTTGTTTGGTCGTGAAGCTTTATGGCAGACCTTATCCACACAGCCACACAAGCTCATCCTCTCCACTGTGTTCTTCCCAGCTCCTCTCTCCTGGAGTCCTGGTCAGGTTCCTTGTCTCGCCGCCACACCCAGGCCAGCGCACCTCCCTCGACGTCGCAGCCAGAAGCCAGCGCGTCTCCCTCAACGTCTCAGCCGAGACGCATTGCAGACTCTGTTTTTGTGGCCAGTTGAAATCGTGTGCAAGCAGTCAATTGAAACATCCAGCAAGTGTGCAAGCAGTAGCTACTTTCGCTCGACATGCGGGCAGAGGATGGGGGCTTGCAAGCTAGCGCTGCCGTGGTGAGTTGGTCCTGAGCTTGGTGCTCCCTGCGCCGCTCCCTCCCTCCCTGCTTCGTCTTCCTCGCCCCCGCTGTCCTCGCTTCCCTCCCCCCTTCTTGCTTGGTCTTCTTCGTGCTGGGGGATGGATCTGTCTCGTTTGGACTTCCGGCCGGGGTGCTTTTTGAGGCTGATGTTTGACGCCGGTTTTCCTCTCATGTTTGCCCCGGAAGCCCGCGCTCCCCTTCGGCATTCTGGCTTGTTGTTTCATTTGGAAGATGCATCTTCAGGCTTGATCCGGTCTCGGTTGGTCATATCCTTCGGGCTGCTTTTGGTGGTTCTGCCGGGGGATTCATGGTCCTCCAGCTTGCCGATCGGGTTTTTCGCTTCACGGTCTCCTCCAGGGATGTTGGGTTCCACATCTACAATTCCAGATGCATTGTTCGTTCTGAATTCAAAGCTTTCTTCAACTTGTGGAACTCGGGTGGACCAAACTGGAACTATGAACTCAAGCTATTCCTTCAGGAGGAGAATGCCAGCTGGTGGTTTGTCTCGGGCAGGAAAAAAGTTTCATTCGCTGATGTGGTTAGGCGCCCGCCGTTGACTGGTGCTAATGCTGTCCCAGTTCGTCGACATCCTCGTTCTTCCGGTTCAGCTGCAAAATTGATTGCTCCGAGGACTTCTGTTTTCAATAGATTGGGTTCCCCTTTCGGGGCTCGGGGTCCGAGGTCTCCTGCAATCTCTTCGGCCTCGGGGGCCTCGTCGCGTGATCTCCATAGTGGAGCTGCACCTCCGGCGGGTTTTCCCAGGCGTAACGGGTGCAGGACTGGACGCGGATGTCGGGGCTGTGATGATTGCTCCTTTTCAAATTCAAAGTCAATTTCAAACTCGACTGTTGGGCGGCCTTGGTCTCGTAGGTTGCAATGGCGGCCCATTCTGCGTAATGGACCCTTCAGGCCCGGGCTGGAACTTGGAAGGATGGATTTGTCGGGCTCGGCTTCTTCAGCCTTTCGCTGCCTCTTCTGTAAGGCCAGGGGACATTTGGAATTGTTCTGCAAACGTAAAAAGGCAGAATTTGGTTTCCCTCTTTCCACGTTCCCTTCCTTCGAAAGTCTCTGCCCCTTGGAGGGGTCACCTCGTCTCTTGGAATTCGGGTCCTGGTTCCGCCCGTTCTCCCGGACCCTAGCGGGTGGGGCTCCCCCTTCATTTGCCTCCTTCGGTGAGTTCGCCAAGGCGGTTTTACTATTGGAAAAAAACGAACAGGCGCCAGAAACGTTCTTGGAGCTCGCGTTGGGTGTCACTTCAACAAAACCCCAACCCGCTTCTCCACCCTTTGCTCTCCGGCGATCGCCTGTGAATCTGTCAATGGCGTACCGGCGAGTGGACCCGGGGCCATTCCTCCCTCCTGGGTTTAGCGCCGCGGTGGTCCAGCATCGTGGGATTATGGTCAGGTCAGTTTCGCAGCGTTTGCCGCCATTTCACGAAGACTGGGCGATTATAAATATTCATCCTTTACCGGAGCACGAGATCTTGTTCCCTGCGGTTAGGGATGTGGTCAGGGAATACCTTGTTGAGCATCATAGGGTTGGTGTCCGTGCCATTCAGCGCTCGCATTTGGGGCAAGTGTTGGTGCAATTCCGTAGTGTGCTGGAGCGGGATAATTTGGTTTTGCTTGGTCCCCAGCAGTATCTGGACGCTACTTTCACTGCGGTCCGTCACAATGATGTCTGGAACCATCGTGCCCTTCTATTCAACCATGAGTGTTGGCTTATGCTTCTGGGGTTTCCCTTGGATTATCGTTCTTCAGAGTATCTGCAGGCAGCCATTGGGTCTTTTGGGAGGTTGATTCTGTGGGAGGAGGACCGAAGTAATATTTCTAGAACCCTGCTCCGTGTTCGAGTCACTTCGCTAGAGGAGGTCCCCCAATTTATTGTTTTTTCGGAGGCAGAGGGTTTTGCTGGGGACTCCTGGACGGTACAATGTGAAATTATCCAGCAGCTCATGCTTGGAGGTCAAGCGCAGGATGAGGACCCCATCCCCCCGGCCCCCGAGGATGGACTTCAGCTCCCCATGGCCTTCTTCGGGCTAGGCCAGCCTTTGCCTCTGGCAGGGCTTGACCTGAACTTTCCTCCGGGGCCTGAGGGTGGAGTGTTGCCGGCTCAGCAGGATGATTTGGGCCATGGAGAGTGGGATCAATGGATTGTGAATGAGCAGCCCATTCAGCAAGACCCTCAACCCCCTCTGCCAGAAGAACATCACTTTCAGCAGGAAGAGCTGCAACACAGCAATCAGCATTCTGACTTGTCGTCTGATAGCTCCACTGGTGCTGGTCATTTTGCGATAAATGGTCATGCTTTGATTGAGAATGGAATGGAAATCAATGCTGCCCCTTTCAATGGGCCGCAGGAGGTTGTTGGACCGGCTCCTCAGGTGGAGCAGGCCCAGGATATTGAGGTTGTGCCCCCTCAGGCCCATGTTGATGTGCTTAACAATAATCACCATCAGAATTTGGAGATGAATTTCATGCTTCATCAGGATTGGCAGCCTGACCCCGTCTTTCAGATGATTGAGGAGAGAAATAGAGCTGTCCAGTTCTCTAGGCTCTGGGCTAAATTCTTTGCCCCGGCTGGTTCGACTGACCACTCGGTAGGCGTCCCTGAGAAGTGGGCTCCTTTTTTTCTTTCGAATCTTCTTCAGCCGGAGTCTTTCAGCTGGTCCAGGGCTTTTCTTCTGTCAGATATCCCTTCAAAGTTGCAGGAGCAAGGAATGAGTTCTGTCCCTTTTGTGGTTCCTAAGGATTGTCCAGTTGAACCCTCCCTGAGGGATGTCACCTCTGGGGTCACCGAGGATACCGCTGGTCACGATGGGCTGACTCCAATCATTGTGGAGTCAGGACTCAGGAGAAGCAAACGATTGAAGGAATCTCGCAATGGGTTCAGACATGGGGCGTGTCCAAAAAGGAACTGCCTCATGTGCCAACATAACTTCGGTGGCCCACCCCCACTATCCTCCAAGGTGCTGCGGAACCTGGGCACCAGGCTTTGCAATCTGTCTGAAGATGACCTGTCTGAGCAGAAGTTGAAAAAAAAGAAATCGTCAGTGGGACCGGTTGGACCGCAGAAGGCTGACAGGAAGGACCGGGCAGATGAGAAATCTGATGACTCTTCTGATGAGGATCAACTTGACAACCTTTAGGCGGATGGTGGGGGTCCTGGGCTTGTATGTGGGCCCCATCAGCTTTTGGATGTACTCGGCTTTACTTTTGGTTCCTGCAGGTATTTTGGACTCTGGGCTGGCACCTGGGTGTGCCTGTTTTATTATTCTGTCAATATGTGGCGTGTGGACTGACTTGGACTTTATCCACTGGTGTGGGTATGTCCCAAAAAACTTCTGGTGTTCTCAATGAGTAATCCCAATGCTATTAACTACATGGAGTGGTCGGTGCTGAGCCACAACGTTAGGGGAATTAACTCTATCGCCAAATGGAATGCTATTCGATGTTCTATTCGTGATGCGGGTTGTGAGGTTGTTTGTTTGCAGGAAACAAAAAAGGAGTTCTTTGATTTGGCCTATCTTAAAAACTTTTGCCCTGCTCCTTTTGATTCTTTTGCTTTTGTTCCCTCGATGGGGAACTCGGGCGGATCTGTTATCATTTGGAAGAGCTCTAGGCTTACCGGGAACGTTATCTTTCAAAATAATTATGCCCAATCGGTGGAATTCACTTCAAAATTGTCGGCTTGCTCCTGGATTATTACCAATGTTTATGCTCCTTGTACCCATCATGGGAAAATTGATTTCCTCAACTGGCTGCATAATATTTCTATGCCTCCTGACAAACTTTGGCTCCTCGTGGGCGATTTCAATTTAATCCGTCGGCCGGAGAACAGAAATAGAATTGGGGGGGATATTAACCTTATGCTGAAGTTCAATGAAGCGATAAGCAATTTAGACTTGATTGAAATCCCTCTTCACGGGCTCACGTACACTTGGTCGAACAGGCAGCAGGAACCGCTGCTTCAGAGGCTTGATTGGTTTTTCATCTCGCAAGAATGGTCGACAGTCTTTCCGGACTCCTATGCTAAGACAATGCCGCGGGACATCTCAGATCATGTTCCCTGCTTGGTTTCATTTAAGTCCAAAGTTCCTAAACCTACGATTTTTCGGTTTGAGAACTTCTGGCTTGAATTGGAGGGTTTCATGAACCTTTTTCAATCTACTTGGAATGGGATACCTAGCATTCCCGACAAGGCCAAGAACCTGACTGCCAAGTTCAAATTTGTTAGGAAGGTCCTGAAAGAATGGCAGAGATCGCTGCTGAAGATTGATTTAACAGTGAAGAACATTAAGTTGCTTATTGAGCTTATTGACATCATGGAAGAGCACCGGGATCTTTCTGTTGAAGAGTGGAATTTCAGGGAAATTCTGCAACAAAAGGTGGCTGAGCTGCTCAATATTCAAAAAATTTATTGGAAGCAGCGTGCGGCCATTCGGTGGGTTACTGATGGAGATATTTGCTCTCGCTTCTTTCACGCCCATGCCACTATTAAGCACAGGAAAAATTCAATCCCTACTTTGTTTGATGACAATGGGACCATGTTCATTGAGCATGAACATAAGGCTGCTCTTCTCTGGGAGGCCTTCAAGTGCAGACTTGGGTCGTCTGATTTTTCGGTTATCGGATTTGACCTTTCAGAACTCTTAACTTCCAATGGGCAATTACAGGGGCTAGATCACCCATTTTCTAAGCTGGAAATTGATAGCATCATTAAGCTCCTACCTTCAGATAAGTCACCAGGGCCTGATGGTTTTAATACAAACTTCATCAGAAAGTGCTGGCACGTCATCGCCCCGGATTTCTATGAGCTGTGTGATAAATTCTTCCATGAGCAGGTTTGCCTCAGAAGTATTAACGGGTCATTCATTGTCTTGATCCCAAAGATAGAGAGCCCTATGAAGGTGGGGGATTACAGGCCAATTTCTCTTCTAAACAATAGTATGAAAATCTTAACGAAGCTGTTGGCAAACCGACTGCAACCTCTCATGCCCCGGTTAATTCACAAGAATCAGTATGGTTTCATCAAGGGAAGGTCCATTCAAGACTGCTTGGCTTGGGCCTTGGAATATATTCACCTTTGTCACTCTTCAAAAAAAGAGTTCATTGTGCTCAAGCTCGATTTCGAGAAAGCCTTTGACATGATTGAGCATGAGTTGATTATCCAGGTTCTGATCCACAAAGGGTTCAGCCATAAGTGGGTCAACTGGATCCGGAGCATCCTTCACTCCGGCACTTCCTCGGTGTTACTTAATGGAGTTCCTGGTAAACCTTTTCAGTGCAGGAGAGGGGTAAGGCAGGGCGATCCTCTTTCACCCCTGTTGTTCGTCCTGGCAGCTGATCTTCTTCAGAGCATCATCAATAAAGCTAGGATGCGGAATCTTCTCAAGCTACCTTTGCCAGATATTGGTGAGCAGGATTTCCCGATTATTCAATATGCAGACGACACCCTTCTGATTTTGGAGGCATGCCCTAAGCAACTTTTTTTCCTCAAGGCAATCCTTAACTCATTTGCCTCTTCTACTGGCCTGAAGGTTAACTACAACAAGTCAAGTATGTTCCCTATTAACGTGCCTCCGGATAAAATGGTGATCTTATCCCGTACCTTCAATTGTCAGATTGGCGAGATGCCATTCACCTATCTTGGCTTGCCTTTGGGCCTGGTGAGGCCTAGGAAGGAACACTATTTACCTCTTATTCAAAGGATTCAAAGGAGGCTGTCTTGCTCTTCAAACTTTTTGTCCCAGGCTGGGCGCTTGGAATTGGTAAATTCAGTCTTCTCAGCCCTTCCAATGTTCTTCATGTGCACGCTCAAGATTCCTAAAAACATCATTAAGGAAATTGATATTTTCAGAAAGCACTGTCTGTGGAGAGGGAATGACATCAATTCCAGGAAGCCACCTTTGATTGCTTGGAATTCGGTCACTCAGAGGAAAGTGAATGGTGGGCTGGGAGTCCTTCGCTTAGAATCACAAAACGAGGCTCTTCTAATTAAGTTTTTGCACAAAATTTTCAACCACAGCGACTTACCCTGGGTCCATCTGATTTGGAACAATTACTATCTTACTCGAGGTCTTCCTGGCAATAGAAGAGTTGGATCTTTCTGGTGGAAGAGCATTGTAAAGCTTCTGCCAAACTTCAAAGGGCTGGCTATCCCCGTTATTGGCAATGGCAGTTCAATTTCGTTCTGGGATGATCAGTGGAGTCAGGGCATCCCGAGGCATATTTTCCCAGAGCTTTTTTCCTTTGCCAAAAACTCAAAAATGACTATCAATGAGGCCAAGGATCATGAGCAGTTCCATGAGCTTTTTCATTTGCCTGTTTCTGATCAAGCGTTTGATCAATTTCTGGTGCTCAAAGGGTCCTGGGAGCAAATTGTTCTAAATAATGCTCACGACCGATGGAAGTACATTTGGGGGTCGGACAAATTCTCACCCCAAAAAGCTTACAGAACTTTCATGGGCCAGATACAGACTCATCCTATCTACAGGCTTGTTTGGAAAAGTAAATGTCAGCCTAAGCATAGAGTCTTCTACTGGCTGTGGCTCAAAAACAGGCTTAACACCAGAAATATGTTGAGAAGGAGAAACATGGAGCTCGATTCCTACGCTTGCGAAAACTGCATTTGGCAAAGAGAGGAGACCCTTTACCACCTTTTCCTCAGATGCAACTTTGCAAAAGCCTGCTAGAACTCAATTGGCATTACCCCGCCCAGAATTTCTAATCCTGAAGAGGCATCAGTGAACCTCAAGCACCAGCTCAACGTTCCCTTCTCTATGGAGGTCATTATTCTTATGACTTGGAGCATCTGGAAAAGCCGAAACGAGTGGCTGTTTTCAAACAAAGATCCCTCCGTGCTCCGCTGTACTCAAGAATTTAGTAGAGAATTGCGACTAATCATTCACAGAGCGCGGGGAGAATTTGACTCCTCAATCCCGAATTGGCTAAGCTTGTGGCAAACATAGGAATAGTTCTCTCTTTCCTTTTCTCTTTTTTTATTGAATGTAAAAGTACCAGGTCCTAACCTTTATTTTTCGCTTTCTAATAAAACGCACAGTAGGGGTTCCCCCCTCCTGATCCTTCAAAAAAAAGCTTTATGGCAGGGCTTGATTAAAAGAGTGGGTCCCGGATCTTCAATAAGTATTTGGGAGGACAACTAGATTCCAAGTCTTAAGCAGTTGAAGCCCACTGCCCATCTTGAAGGAGTCCAAGTGCAATATGTGGACGAACTTTTTCAGCCAGGTACTAGATGCTGGAATGTTGATTTGGTGAGGAAGTCTTTCGTTGCTATGGATGCTGAGGAAATTCTGAAGCTGAGGCCTGGCACTCGGATGGATGCTGATGTGGTGGGTTGGGCGCATGAGAAAAATGGTGTGTTTTCAGTTCGGTCATGTTATCGAATGTTGAAGCAGACTCAAAGTGTCGAGAAGGCTCATGCTGTAAATACAGCAAGCTCATCGAATGAAGAAGGTTGGTGGAGCAAACTATGGAAGCTGAATATACCTCCAAAAATTAGAATTTTCTGGTGGAGAGTCCTTCATAATTTTTTGCCATCCAAACAGGAATTGAAGAGGAGACATATTCTTCATGAAAATTTCTGTGAAGTGTGTGGGGAGGAAGGAGAATCATTTGTCCATATTGCTATCGACTGTCCAGTTGCAAAGCAGTTCTAGCGAGTGGTTAAAAACATATCGGGAATAAAACTACCAGTTTTTTTAGAGGTCACTTGGGCAAAGGACTTATTGGCTGACGATTGTTGGGGCGAAGGCGTAGACGCTACCCTCCGCTCGATGCCTTCGCCAGTCTCGCTGCACCAACGGAGACGACGACTGACGGACTGCACCCTTCGTACGACGCAACTAAAGGACGAAGACCCATGGCGAGGCCGCTCCGTCCCGTGGGGTCGCCCAGCGTGAGAGCCCACGTACAGTCCGGCCCGTCATAACGGGCCCCGCGCTGTTGTTGCGCATTACGGGCCTAAATTGTAAAGGTTTTTCCATTATTACAGTCTGTAACCCTGCTTTAATGGGAATATTCCGGGAGAACCTAGGCTCCTGAGGGCACATGCGTCCTTAATCCTTGACGCTGGGCACTCAGGCACCTATAAATACCCCCAAACAGTGCCCTTGAGGGGCTAGGTTAACAGAGCTATTGCCATCTCGAGTTGTAGCCCCGTTTACACCACTTTTACTCCCCAGTTGGATCAACTCGCTCAGGAGAGCAAGTTCCAACATTTGGCGCCCACCGTTCGTGCTACGAAAACACCACCCGCGATGGCACCCAAGAGAACCTCGTCGAAGGCTGATGAAGCCGCGAAGGCGGCACTGCTGGCCGAGAAAAAGGGCAAGGCCCTCATCGACAACACTCTCCAAGAGCCCTGCGAAGACGACGCAAACAGCAAGAAGCATCTTAATGAACAACCCACTACCGAAGGCAGCCTCCGCACCTGCAGCTCCGGGGGACCACAACAGCCTCCCCCAGGCTTCGCTCCACCAGAGGGTGCGGACGCCACCGAGGACGGCGAAGTCATCGGTTTTTCGGCCGAAGAGCAGCTACAGCTGCGCGCCCTGCGCATCAAGAACCGCAACCTCCAAAAGCAAAAAGAGATCCTCGAGGCCAAGCGCCAACGTGTGTCTGCACAAGCCAAGGTGCGACAGATGATACGCGACGAAGAGCAGAAGACACAGGAGCTTGAACAAGAGATCGCGCTCATGCAGAGCGAAGGCCAACTCGGCCTGCAACACGGCCCACCCCTCCAGCAGCGCGCACAAATCGAAGACCTGTTCATCCCTCAGCGCGGACACACCATCCCTCACGCCACGGCTTTCCAAGGCGTCAACTACCTTGACGAGCGAAGTCCCCTGGCACCTCACCTGCAAGTGACACCATGGCCCGCCAACTTCAGGGCAGGGACCTATCCCAAGTACAATGGCAGCACTGATCCAGCACAGTACATCATGAGCTATCAAGTCGTCGTTGCATCATCCGGAGGGGACGACGCCACGATGGCCAAGTCATTCATCATTGCCCTCGAAGGCCCAGCCCTCACCTGGTACACCAGGTTGCCCCCATTGTCCATCGACTCCTGGAGAAGTCTCCGGGACAAATTCTTGCTCAACTTCCAAGGGTACCGCCCAGACATCGACGCCTTGACTGAACTCTCACTCTGCAAGCAGCTGGAACGAGAGACTCTGCGGGAGTATTACCGCAAGTTCCTTGTAAAGCCCAAAATTGGTATAAGAAAAAATAATAATAATAAAGTGATTAGATAAATAAATAAGTGGGTGTTTTTAGGGATTCCTTGATTTCCTTTTTATTTTCTCTACATACTCAACTAATGGCATTAAATTATGCAAATAACAAACAAATAAATAAAGAAATGTGCACCTCATGCTGATGTTATTTATGTGATGCATCTTATTTGAATCAAGGAATCATAATTTAAATTGACCTCAAATGAAAATATAAAATATAGGGGAGAAAGGAAATTTTAATAAAGTCCTTCTTTTCTTCCATATTTACACAATATGGAGAATAATAAATAAATAATTTCAGTGCAAGTAATAGAATAATTAGAATTTGGTTTGATGTTTGAAATCTGGAAATTAAAACCAGAATTCGAATTTAGTTTGAGTTTTTGATTTGGAAATAAAACAGAAATTATAACAGAAAAATGGAAAACGCGCATGGGCTGATTTCTTCCCTGGCTCGGCCCAGCTGCGGTCTTCCTCGGCCCAAGTGGCCCGCGCGCGCTAACTACTGCCGGGGGGCTGCTGTTCAGCCTCACGAACCAGCAATGTGTGCTGGTGACTCTGTCAGGTGGGCCCGCTCGGACAGCTCGTCCTCCTACCTCCAACAAACCGCGATTTCTTCTCCGCTTCCACCGCTGGCCGGATTGTTCTCGCTGGCCGTTCTCCCCACCTCGGACTCTACCGCCGTGCTATAAATCCAAGGCCGCCCCTAGCCAACTCCATTGCGGTTTGTCACGGGTAGAGCTCCTACATCGTGAGCCATGGCGGCAAGCAGAGAAATTGAGGAGAGAAAGAGATGTCGCTGTCGGGGGAACCCAGCAAGGTTGCGCCTCAATCCACGAATGAAAGCCTCGGTGCATCACTTATCCATTGCGCAACTTCTCTTGGCGGTGGGGCTCACGGGGGACCATCGGGGGTGGCCGGGATCCCTCACCGTCGCTCACGCTTCGTCGCAGGGCCGCTTCGTGCCGTGGACCGGTGATGCCACTGCCCAATCAAAGGTAATGGTTACTCCACATAATCCCATCACCCCCGCTTTGCATTGCACCGGGTAGATTGGCAAATGGTGCTCTGTAGCATAGAAGCGTGTGGCTCCGGCGAGCCACCACCGTGTTCGCAGGGGCGCCTCGCCTGTGTGTCGGTCGGGGGAGAGAAGAAGGCGCGCTCACCGTCCGATTTGGATTGAGTGGAGGAGATTAGGATAGTAGGGTGTTGTGGTGTGGGCCGTTGGATGGGAAAGGGTCGCCTAAGATTAGATCTGGTATGTATTGGTCCTCGACCGTCGATCCGATCAGCGACGACTCTGATGAGACTTCGCGTATCGGTTCGGGGGATAGTGATCTGGAGCGTTGATTTGGGATCGGGCAGACCAGAACCGTCCCACCTCTTTAAAGGCCGCCACCGTTGGATTTGGATCCGATGGCCACGAGTTCGTACCGGTTCATCCGCGGCAGGTTCTAATCCTGGCCTCTGAATTTAGATCTGACGGCCAGAATGGCACCATACCTTTTCGGCCTGGTATTCTTACTAAAGAGACCCTGGATTATTATAAAATAAAACCCGCCGTCCTAGCGCTGAGTGTTCTGTGTCTTAGGATTAATTGCGCCGAGACCCCTGGTGTTCTCAGATTTCATGCCCCCAGTCCATACATCAAATAAAGGAAGAAAATCAATATATAAAATGGGTTTTTGGGTATAAAAATAATGTTAAAAATCTATTTAATTCATATTTAATTTATTCTAACTCCAAATTGATTCATTCCAGTGGCATTAATTTTGTTTAAGTATTGTCTACTATCTAGTACCTTTGTCTAACCATGAAACTTGATTTAAAATTATTCACATGAATAACTCTATTCCAGGTATTAAATAACTTCAGAAATTCCTAACTTAACAACCGTAGCTCCGAATTTATTGTTTCTTGTTCCTACGACCTCGTAGTTTCGCGTAGATTATTATTACACAGTTATTCTTATGTTTGGTGTGATGTTAATTTTGCCTATACACTGCTTGTTTGTATTGCTACGACTAGCGTGAGGACACATGTCATCTGAAGATCATCCTGGTACCTGGAATCTCAAGTCCCAGGCAAGTTGTGCCCTTGATCACTTCTTTTACCCAGTCATGTTCTAATTAATCATAATGATCTGCATAGGTTAAATTTGATGGGACCCAATAGGTTACCCTAGTTTGTCTATCTTTATACCTTGTTTACCACTGAACTTTTTGGGTAGTACTTGCTATTGCTTTATGTGGTTTTGGGTATAGAGATACACATTACTATTCATGATTATACTTTTATTGTCAGTTGTTATTTACTGTTCATGATAAGATCATTATGTTAATTGGAACATGGAGAACCACCCGGGAAAACAGTGCTACCACAAGGGAGGAATGGGACCCCTTGGCTGATTAATTAGGAAAGCTAGTGGAAGACTACCTTACCCGAAAGGGGCAAGGGCAGTAGGGGAGTGGTCAGTGTAGGGAGGCCCTCGGGAGGATTTTGCTGCGATGGCAGTCCTGCAAGGGACTCCTGCTAGGGAGGCCCTCGGGAGGATTTTGCTGCGATGGCGGTCCTGCAAGGGATTCCTGCATTGGAACTTCCTATAAACTGTAGCGGGTTTTTCTGAAGCTAGTGGAACTTTGTAAAGGCCTCGTAGTGTTACCCTGCCTCGCCTCCTCGGTAGAGGTGTATGGGAAGTCACGATCCCTTGGCAGATGGGTAACATGACTTGTGGGTAAAGATGCGCAACCTCTGCAGAGTGTAAAACTGGTATACTAGCCATGCTCACGGTCATGAGCAGCTCGGACACTCACATGATTAATTTATGGAACTAAATTCAATTTGTCATATGCATTGCATCGCAGGTGATGTTGTTACTTTTGTTCTATTACTTAATTGGGTTTGGTATTTACTTATACTTAGTAACTGCTAATAAAATTTTGACCAACTTTAAAAGCAATGCTCAGCTTCAACCATCCTCTTTGGTAAGCCTTACACTTCACGTGAGCTCCCACCTTTGGCGAGTTCATGCACATTATTCCCCACAACTTGTTGAGCTATGAACGTATGTGAGCTCACTCTTGCTGTCTCACACCCCCCCCCCCACAGGTCAAGAACAGGTACCACAGGATGAGGCGCTTGGAGAATGCTGCGATGTGTTCGTGAGTGGTCTAGGCCGTTGTCTCCCAGTCAACTTTGGGTTGCTGGACCGTTGTCTCCTTATAATGTAATTATTTATTTTGTATAGAACTCCTGTTATATATAAAGATGTGACATTCGATCCTGTGCCACTATACATCATATGTGTGAGACTTGGTCCCAGCATACCTGGTGTTTATGTTCGCGCCCGGGTCTTGGTGCCCCTAAAACCCGGGTGTGACAGAAGTGGTATCAGAGGAATGTTGACTGTAGGACGAAACCTAGATAGAACTGGACAACCCTTTCTTACCTTTGCTACTCTGATTCTTTTCTAAACTTTTCTTAATCTTTTCTCATCTATTTCCGCTTTACTCTGATTATTCTTACCTTTTCATTCTAAAGACAAATGTGGATTTCACACTTTGAAATCCTGTGCCTAAAGTGACCTTTAGGGATAGGACCCACTCTTAGGAACAAAATCAAAACTATTTTTGTAAATATTTATACGCTTGAGTGTTTGTTCTTATGATATTTGTCTGATTTGGATCTTTGATTGAGTGTGATGAGTTATAGAGTAATGTCCACAATTACATCTGCATATACATATAGAAAAAAAATGCTTATAAAAATAATTAGACAAACTAGATTATCCCTCTTTAAAGTATCTAGCCTAACAATATTCATCTTATCTTAAAAGATTCTATCCTACACTCACAGACCCATCTTATCTCAAAAGATCCTAACCTATCTTAAGTAACATATATCTAGCTTAATAGATTCGTATTATCTTAAAACAATACTCTATTCCCTTAGTGGATTTAGCTTATCTTAAAAAGATTTTATGTCATCCTAATAGATCTAACTCAACCAGTAGAGTCATGATGAATTACATAATCGGACTATCCAAACTTTTGACCAACATCATGTAGTCTATCTCATCCATATCTATCCTAACCATATGCCCCCAACCTCGATGATATGCACTCACCGCGAATCAATGAGACCAAGATCGGAGGATAAAAGACCAACCTCGTCAATGGAGGAGAGAAGTCAAACTCGATCTTCAGATGCATTACCACCCAACAAGGAGTTCTTTCTCACTGGAAACTTTCTTACCCCAGGCTATTCTTGCCCTAACTTATCCATCTCTTAGATCCTACATAATAAGTAGTTGGATACCTATGCTCTCCTAATGAACCACTATTGACTATAAAATAATATGGATATTTGAAACAATTATAGACTAAAAGTTGAATTACAATCCAATCCTTTTGTATTCATTTCCTTACAAATCTCGAGGACGAAATTTTTTTGTTAAGGGGGGTAGGATTTGTAAAGCCCAAAATTGGTATAAGAAAAAAAAAAATAATAAAGTGATTAGATAAATAAATAAGTGGGTGTTTTTAGGGATTCCTTGATTTCCTTTTTATTTTCTCTACATACTCAACTAATGGCATTAAATTATGCAAATAACAAACAAATAAATAAAGAAATGTGCACCTCATGCTGATGTTATTTATGTGATGCATCTTATTTGAATCAAGGAATCATAATTTAAATTGACCTCAAATGAAAATATAAAATATAGGGGAGAAAGGAAATTTTAATAAAGTCCTTCTTTTCTTCCATATTTACACAATATGGAGAATAATAAATAAATAATTTCAGTGCAAGTAATAGAATAATTAGAATTTGGTTTGATGTTTGAAATCTGGAAATTAAAACCAGAATTCGAATTTAGTTTGAGTTTTTGATTTGGAAATAAAACAGAAATTATAACAGAAAAATGGAAAACGTGCATGGGCTGATTTCTTCCCTGGCTCGGCCCAGCTGCGGTCTTCCTCGGCCCAAGTGGCCCGCGCGCGCTAACTACTGCCGGGGGGCTGCTGTTCAGCCTCACGAACCGGCAATGTGTGCTGGTGACTCTGTCAGGTGGGCCCGCTCGGACAGCTCGTCCTCCTACCTCCAACAAACCGCGATTTCTTCTCCGCTTCCACCGCTGGCCGGATTGTTCTCGCTGGCCGTTCTCCCCACCTCGGACTCTACCGCCGTGCTATAAATCCAAGGCCGCCCCTAGCCAACTCCATTGCGGTTTGTCACGGGTAGAGCTCCTACACCGTGAGCCATGGCGGTAAGCAGAGAAATTGAGGAGAGAAAGGGATGTCGCCGTCGGGGGAACCCAGCAAGGTTGCGCCTCAATCCACGAATGAAAGCCTCGGTGCATCACTTATCCATTGCGCAACTTCTCTTGGCGGTGGGGCTCACGGGGGACCATCGGGGGTGGCCGGGATCCCTCACCGTCGCTCACGCTTCGTCGCAGGGCCGCTTCGTGCCGTGGACCGGTGATGCCGCTGCCCAATCAAAGGTAATGGTTACTCCACATAATCCCATCACCCCCGCTTTGCATTGCACCGGGTAGATTGGCAAATGGTGCTCTGTAGCATAGAAGCGTGTGGCTCCGGCGAGCCACCACCATGTTCGCAGGGGCGCCTCGCCTGTGTGTCGGTCGGGGGAGAGAAGAAGGCGCGCTCACCGTCCGATTTGGATTGAGTGGAGGAGATTAGGATAGTAGGGTGTTGTGGTGTGGGCCGTTGGATGGGAAAGGGTCGCCTAAGATTAGATCTGGTATGTATTGGTCCTCGACCGTCGATCCGATCAGCGACGACTCTGATGAGACTTCGCGTATCGGTTCGGGGGATAGTGATCTGGAGCGTTGATTTGGGATCGGGCGGACCAGAACCGTCCCACCTCTTTAAAGGCCGCCACCGTTGGATTTGGATCCGATGGCCACGAGTTCGTACCGGTTCATCCGCGGCAGGTTCTAATCCTGGCCTCTGAATTTAGATCTGACGGCCAGAATGGCACCATACCTTTTCGGCCTGGTATTCTTACTAAAGAGACCCTGGATTATTATAAAATAGAACCCGCCGTCCTAGCGCTGAGTGTTCTGTGTCTTAGGATTAATTGCGCCGAGACCCCTGGTGTTCTCAGATTTCATGCCCCCAGTCCATACATCAAATAAAGGAAGAAAATCAATATATAAAATGGGTTTTTGGGTATAAAAATAATGTTAAAAATCTATTTAATTCATATTTAATTTATTCTAACTCCAAATTGATTCATTCCAGTGGCATTAATTTTGTTTAAGTATTGTCTACTATCTAGTACCTTTGTCTAACCATGAAACTTGATTTAAAATTATTCACATGAATAACTCTATTCCAGGTATTAAATAACTTCAGAAATTCCTAACTTAACAACCGTAGCTCCGAATTTATTGTTTCTTGTTCCTACGACCTCGTAGTTTCGCGTAGATTATTATTACACAGTTATTCTTATGTTTGGTGTGATGTTAATTTTGCCTATACACTGCTTGTTTGTATTGCTACGACTAGCGTGAGGACACGTGTCATCTGAAGATCATCCTAGTACCTGGAATCTCAAGTCCCAGGCAAGTTGTGCCCTTGATCACTTCTTTTACCCAGTCATGTTCTAATTAATCATAATGATCTGCATAGGTTAAATTTGATGGGACCCAATAGGTTACCCTAGTTTGTCTATCTTTATACCTTGTTTACCACTGAACTTTTTGGGTAGTACTTGCTATTGCTTTATGTGGTTTTGGGTATAGAGATACACATTACTATTCATGATTATACTTTTATTGTCAGTTGTTATTTACTGTTCATGATAAGATCATTATGTTAATTGGATCATGGAGAACCACTCGGGAAAACAGTGCTACCACAAGGGAGGAATGGGACCCCTTGGCTGATTAATTAGGAAAGCTAGTGGAAGACTACCTTACCCGAAAGGGGCAAGGGCAGTAGGGGAGTGGTCAGTGTAGGGAGGCCCTCGGGAGGATTTTGCTGCGATGGCAGTCCTGCAAGGGACTCCTGCTAGGGAGGCCCTCGGGAGGATTTTGCTGCGATGGCGGTCCTGCAAGGGATTCCTGCATTGGAACTTCCTATAAACTGTAGCGGGTTTTTCTGAAGATAGTGGAACTTTGTAAAGGCCTCGTAGTGTTACCCTGCCTCGCCTCCTCGGTAGAGGTGTATGGGAAGTCGCGATCCCTTGGCAGATGGGTAACATGACTTGTGGGTAAAGATGCGCAACCTCTGCAGAGTGTAAAACTGGTATACTAGCCGTGCTCACGGTCATGAGCAGCTCGGACACTCACATGATTAATTTATGGAACTAAATTCAATTTGTCATATGCATTGCTGTCACACCCGGGTTTCGGGGCACCAAGACCCGGGCGCAAACATAATCACCAGGTGTGCTGGGACCAAGTCTCACACATATGATGAATCATGGCACAGGATCGAATGTCACAACTTTATATATAATAGGAATTCTATACAAAATAAACAATTACATTATAAGGAGACAACGGTCCAGCAACCCAAAGTTGACTGGGAGACGACGACCTAGACCTCTCGCGAACTTGTCACAGCATCCTCCAAGCGCTTCATCCTGCGGTACCTGTTCTTGACCTGTGGGGGGGTGTGAGACAGCAAGAGTGAGCTCACATACGTTCATAGCTCAACAAGTTGTGGGGAATAATGTGCATGAACCCGCCAAAGGTGGGAGCTCACGTGAAGTGTAAGGCTTACCAAAGAGGATGGTTGAAGCTGAGCATTGCTTTTAAAGTTGGTCAAAATTTTATTAGCAATTACTAAGTATAAGTAAATACCAACCCAATTAAATAGTAGAACAAAAGTAACATCATCACCTGCGATGCAATGCATATGACATATTGAATTTAGTTCCATAAATTAATCATGTGAGGGTCCGAGCTGCTCATGACCGTGAGCACGGCTAGTATACCAGTTTTACACTCTGCAGAGGTTGCGCATCTTTACCCACAAGTCGTGTTACCCATCTGCCAAGAGACGGCCAATCCCATACACCTCTACCGAGGAGGCGAGGCAGGGTAACACTACGAGGCCTTTACAAAGTTCCACTAGCTTCAGAAAACCCGCTACAGTTTATAGGAAGTTCCAATGCAGGAATCCCTTGCAGGACCGCCATCGCGGCAAAATCCTCCCGAGGGCCTCCCTAACAGGAATCCCTTGCAGGACTGCCATCGCAGCAAAATCCTCCCGAGGGCCTCCCTACACTGACCACTCCCCTACTGCCCTTGCCCCTTTCGGGTAAGGTAGTCTTCCACTAGCTTTCCTAATTAATCAGCCAAGGGGTCCCATTCCTCCCTTGTGGTAGCACTGTTTTCCCGGGTGGTCGCTCCATGTTCCAATTAACATAATGATCTTATCATGAACAGTAATAATAAACATATAATAAAAGTGTGATCATAAATAATGTACCTTCATACCCAAAACCACATAAAGCACTAGCAAGTACTACCCAAAAAGTTCAGTGGTAAACAAGGTATAAAGATAGACAAACTAGGGTAACCTATTGGGCCCCATCAAAATTAACCTATGCAGATCATTATGATTAATTAGAACATGAGTGGGTAAAAAGAAGTGATCAAGGGCACAACTTGCTTGGGACTTGAGATTCCAGGTACCAGGATGATCTTCAGGTGACACGTGTCCTCACTGCTAAACGTAGCAATATAGACAAACATAGTATAGGGAAAAATTAACATCACACCAAACATAAGAATAAACTGCGTAATAATAATCTACGCGCTTGTACAAGACTAACGCAACTTGAACGGATCAAATCGGAGTTAAAACGAAGAAGTTATGATTTTTCTAATGTTTTATGTATTTGATATAAGATTAATTAGGATATAAATTTTAATGTGACTTTCATGTGAAAACAGTGGTGCTAAATTAGAAACCATAATATTACAAAATTATAGCAATTGGAATGGATTAATTTGGACATCATATGAATTTTCTAAGGATTAAATAAGATTCTAGAATTGTTTTTATGTTAATAATTCAATTTCTAATTCAATTTCTCTGCTTTTTCTTATTCACTGGACTACGCCTCAAAATCTGAGAAGCGCAGGGGCTAAAACACAATTATTTCTAAGACACAGGGCGCTGTTGTACGGACGGTGGGTTTATTTTACTGAAACCCGAGGGCTCTATAGCATAAATGCCAAGGCGAAGGGGTATCAGCAGATCCTATCCATCCGATCAAAAGCCAATGGTCGCGATTAGATTTTAATCTTTATGAACCGGTATGAAATATAGACCACCGGATCAAGATCCGATGACCCAGATCATGAGCCGCCATGGGGTATCAGCTACCTCCCCCAACCGCTCGATTAGAATCGGACGCTCAGGATTTTAAAACGTTAGGATCTAATCCCCATCGCACATCAAAGGATTTACGGTTCTGATCACACGCGTGAAGGGGCACGTTAAAACCTAATCCTACCGTCCATTAAGGATCGGATGGCCAAAACTCCATCCCCAAGCTCTGGCCGGACCTCGGCCACGACACGCCTACTGACCACCATGGTGCCAGGCGCACCCTGAGCGCTGGATCCACAGCCGAGGTGCCCAAACAAAACGAAAGCAGATGGGGAGACACTTACCGGCAAGCGGGCGACGATGGCACAGACTTGGTTGTGCAAACCGTCGAACATCCGCCGTGCGCGAGCTCCAGCAGGAAGAGAATGTGGCCAAGCACAGCACGGTGGATCTCAAATCCCTCCATGCCCCTGCTCACGCTAGGAAGACGAGGAGCGACATGGGTGAGCGTTCGGCCATGGCTTCTTTCTTCCCTGTTTGATGGAGCAAGCGTCCAGAGTACGGTGGTGCCGTGGCAAGGCAAAGGAAACCTTGGCACCGGGCTGATGGCTAGACGGCGCGCACAACACGGTCTTATACTCCGCAGAGGCTAGCAGGCAACGAGCGGCACCAGCGAGATCCCCGCGCGCGGATTTTGGCGTTAGCTGTTCATGTGCGCAAGGTTTGTTACGCAGGAAGGGGAAAGGAGCTGACAGCCTGGGCCCGTTTGTAAGTGAGGAGCGCACGTCAGCTAGCTAGGGCCCACACGCCAGATAAATCCCATGGCGCGGAACACGCATCGCAGTGGCGGTTAAGAAGTTAGTGCGCGTGAGTGAAGTGGTGTTTGGGCCGCGGGGTAATGAATTCAGCCCAAGACGTATCTTCTTTTCTTCCTATTTTTCTTTTCTATTTCTATCTTCTAATTTCATATATCCAAATCAAATTTGAATCCCTGTTTAAATTTTCAAATTTCAACTTTCAATATGTAATTCTAATGTAAAGGTGAATCCTATTTCCATTATTATTTATTCTTCTACCTATTATTTAATTATAAATGGCTTGATTAGGATTTCCTTTCTTATTTTCTATTTTATATTATCTTTTATGAGTTGAGGCCAAATTAAGTTATGATTTTCTTTATTCAAATAAAATGCATCACAAAAATAACATGAGCATGGAATGCACTTTTCTTTATTTATTTAATTATTATTTGCATAATTTAATGCTATTAGTTGAGTATGTAGAGAAAAATAAAAGAAAATCAAGGGATCCCCAAAACACCCACTTATAGATTTACTTATTTATTTATTTTATTATTATTATTTTCTCCTACCAATTTTGGGCTTTACAAATCCTACCCCCCTTAACAGAAATCTCGTCCTCGAGATTTGTAAGAAAAGGGTTACAATAGGTTTCGTCTAAAATTTTAGTTTATCATTTGGTTTTGGGAATCAAAGTTTTGTTCCAGTTTCTTTTTTTTCATAACAGTTAGTAGATGATTTGGAAAATATGAATATTGTATGTCTAGCAATTTATTAGGTCAGATGAGGTACGATTATGGCTAGTGGAGGTTGCGGCAAGGGTATGATAAGGAGAGACTTCATCCTGAACTCTGGATCTTGATTCCGCTGGCGATTTAACTTGATCTTTGAAGGCTTGGGTTGATGCTTATCCTTCTTTGACGTGGTTGGTCTTCTTTGGCCTTTCTTCGGAGTCGCCATCCGAGTAGGGACATGTAGTTAAGATAATTATGGGTAGGATAGATTTCATGAGGTAGGTTGGTCCGAATCCCTGTCGGTTAAAACAGAGGGGCTATGCAACATCGGATGGGTAAGGTAGTTGCATATGGTCGAGTTGGTATAGGGCACCAATTTAAGTTAACACCAACTTATAGGAGTAAGGTCTAATCTGTTTCACTAGTATTAACTAATCCGTTAAGTAACCCACTTTAGATTGGATCATATTAGAGTATATGGGATCTTGATTAGATTAGTATAACTAGATTAGACTAGATAATATCTAATTACTTTGGATTAGATCATGGTTGTTACTAGTGTGGGGTAAATAGGCTTATTAGGGCAAGATGAATCCATAAGGACAAGGTAGAATCTTTTGAGGTCAGTTAGATCTACTAGGATGGGATAAGTAAAGTGGTTAGGATAAGATGAATCCTTCAAGATAAGATGAATCTATTATGATAAGAGAAAACCTCTTAAGATAAGATGGATCTATATACATTAGGATAAGTTAAGACCTTTTGAGATAACATAGATCTATGAGTGTAGGATAGAATCTTTTAAGATGAGATGGATATTGTTAGGCTAGATACTTTAATGATTGATAATCTAGTTTACCTAGTTACTTTTATAAGCATTTTTTTATATGTATATGTAGATTTAATTGTGGACATTACTCCACAACTCATCACACTCAATCAAAGATCCAAATCAAACAAGCATCATAAGAACAAGCACTCAAGCGTATAGATACCAAAATAGTTTTGTTTTTTTTTGTTCCTAAGAGTAGGTCTCCTATTCCTAAAAAAATCACTTTAGGTACGAGATTTCAAAGTGTGAAATCCACTTTTGTCTTTAGAATAAAAAGGTAAGAGTAATCAGAGTAAAGCGGAAATAGATAAGAAAAGATTAAGAAAAGTTTCAGAAAGAATCAGAGTAGCAAAGGTAAGTAGATAATGGTTGTCCAGTTCTATCTAGGTTTCGTCCTATAGTCAACATTCCTCTGATACCACTTCTGTCACACCCGGGTTTCGGGGCACCAAGACCCGGGCGCAAACATAATCACCAGGTGTGCTGGGACCAAGTCTCACACATATGATGAATCATGGCACAGGATCGAATGTCACAACTTTATATATAATAGGAATTCTATACAAAATAAACAATTACATTATAAGGAGACAACGGTCCAGCAACCCAAAGTTGACTGGGAGACGATGACCTAGACCTCTCGCGAACTTGTCACAGCATCCTCCAAGCGCTTCATCCTGCGGTACCTGTTCTTGACCTGTGGGGGGGTGTGAGACAGCAAGAGTGAGCTCACATACGTTCATAGCTCAACAAGTTGTGGGGAATAATGTGCATGAACCCGCCAAAGGTGGGAGCTCACGTGAAGTGTAAGGCTTACCAAAGAGGATGGTTGAAGCTGAGCATTGCTTTTAAAGTTGGTCAAAATTTTATTAGCAATTACTAAGTATAAGTAAATACCAACCCAATTAAATAGTAGAACAAAAGTAACATCATCACCTGCGATGCAATGCATATGACATATTGAATTTAGTTCCATAAATTAATCATGTGAGGGTCCGAGCTGCTCATGACCGTGAGCACGGCTAGTATACCAGTTTTACACTCTGCAGAGGTTGCGCATCTTTACCCACAAGTCGTGTTACCCATCTGCCAAGAGACGGCCAATCCCATACACCTCTACCGAGGAGGCGAGGCAGGGTAACACTACGAGGCCTTTACAAAGTTCCACTAGCTTCAGAAAACCCGCTACAGTTTATAGGAAGTTCCAATGCAGGAATCCCTTGCAGGACCGCCATCGCGGCAAAATCCTCCCGAGGGCCTCCCTAACAGGAATCCCTTGCAGGACTGCCATCGCAGCAAAATCCTCCCGAGGGCCTCCCTACACTGACCACTCCCCTACTGCCCTTGCCCCTTTCGGGTAAGGTAGTCTTCCACTAGCTTTCCTAATTAATCAGCCAAGGGGTCCCATTCCTCCCTTGTGGTAGCACTGTTTTCCCGAGTGGTCGCTCCATGTTCCAATTAACATAATGATCTTATCATGAACAGTAATAATAAACATATAATAAAAGTGTGATCATAAATAATGTACCTTCATACCCAAAACCACATAAAGCACTAGCAAGTACTACCCAAAAAGTTCAGTTGTAAACAAGGTATAAAGATAGACAAACTAGGGTAACCTATTGGGCCCCATCAAAATTAAGCTATGCAGATCATTATGATTAATTAGAACATGAGTGGGTAAAAAGAAGTGATCAAGGGCACAACTTGCCTGGGACTTGAGATTCCAGGTACCAGGATGATCTTCAGGTGACACGTGTCCTCACTGCTAAACGTAGCAATATAGACAAACATAGTATAGGGAAAAATTAACATCACACCAAACATAAGAATAAACTGCGTAATAATAATCTACGCGCTTGTACGAGACTAACGCAACTTGAACGGATCAAATCGGAGTTAAAACAAAGAAGTTATGATTTTTCTAATGTTTTATGTATTTGATATAAGATTAATTAGGATATAAATTTTAATGTGACTTTCATGTGAAAATAGTGGTGCTAAATTAGAAACCATAATATTACAAAATTATAGCAATTGGAATGGATTAATTTGGACATCATATGAATTTTCTAAGGATTAAATAAGATTCTAGAATTGTTTTCATGTTAATAATTCAATTTCTAATTCAATTTCTCTGCTTTTTCTTATTCACTGGACTACGCCTCAAAATCTGAGAAGCGCAGGGGCTAAAACACAATTATTTCTAAGACACAGGGCGCTGTTGTACGGACGGTGGGTTTATTTTACTGAAACCCGAGGGCTCTATAGCATAAATGCCAAGGCGAAGGGGTATCAGCAGATCCTATCCATCCGATCAAAAGCCAATGGTCGCGATTAAATTTTAATCTTTATGAACCGGTATGAAATATAGACCACCGGATCAAGATCCGATGACCCAGATCATGAGCCGCCATGGGGTATCAGCTACCTCCCCCAACCGCTCGATTAGAATCGGACGCTCAGGATTTTAAAACGTTAGGATCTAATCCCCATCGCACATCAAAGGATTTACGGTTCTGATCACACGCGTGAAGGGGCACGTTAAAACCTAATCCTACCGTCCATTAAGGATCGGATGGCCAAAACTCCATCCCCAAGCTCTGGCCGGACCTCGGCCACGACACGCCTACTGACCACCATGGTGCCAGGCGCACCCTGAGCGCTGGATCTACAACCGAGGTGCCCAAACAAAACGAAAGCAGATGGGGAGACACTTACCGGCAAGCGGGCGACGATGGCACAGACTTGGTTGTGCAAACCGTCGAACATCTGCCGTGCGCGAGCTCCAGCAGGAAGAGAATGTGGCCAAGCACAGCACGGTGGATCTCAAATCCCTCCATGCCCCTGCTCACGCTAGGAAGACGAGGAGCGACATGGGTGAGCGTTCGGCCATGGCTTCTTTCTTCCCTGTTTGATGGAGCAAGCGTCCAGAGTACGGTGGTGCCGTGGCAAGGCAAAGGAAACCTTGGCACCGGGCTGATGGATAGACGGCACGCACAACACGGTCTTATACTCCGCAGAGGCTAGCAGGCAACGAGCGGCACCAGCGAGATCCCCGCGCGCGGATTTCGGCGTTAGCTGTTCATGTGCGCAAGGTTTGTTACGCAGGAAGGGGAAAGGAGCTGACAGCCTGGGCCCGTTTGTAAGTGAGGAGCGCACGTCAGCTAGCTAGGGCCCACACGCCAGATAAATCCCATGGCGCGGAACACGCATCGCAGTGGCGGTTAAGAAGTCAGTGCGCGTGAGTGAAGTGGTGTTTGGGCCGCGGGGTAATGAATTCAGCCCAAGACGTATCTTCTTTTCTTCCTATTTTTCTTTTCTATTTCTATCTTCTAATTTCATATATCCAAATCAAATTTGAATCCCTGTTTAAATTTTCAAATTTCAACTTTCAATATGTAATTCTAATGTAAAGGTGAATCCTATTTCCATTATTATTTATTCTTCTACCTATTATTTAATTATAAATGACTTGATTAGGATTTCCTTTCTTATTTTCTATTTTATATTATCATTTATGAGTTGAGGCCAAATTAAGTTATGATTTTCTTTATTCAAATAAAATGCATCACAAAAATAACATGAGCATGGAATGCACTTTTCTTTATTTATTTAATTATTATTTGCATAATTTAATGCTATTAGTTGAGTATGTAGAGAAAAATAAAAGAAAATCAAGGGATCCCCAAAACACCCACTTATAGATTTACTTATTTATTTATTTTATTATTATTATTTTCTCCTACCAATTTTGGGCTTTACAATTGCATCGCAGGTGATGTTGTTACTTTTGTTCTATTACTTAATTGGGTTTGGTATTTACTTATACTTAGTAACTGCTAATAAAATTTTGACCAACTTTAAAAGCAATGCTCAGCTTCAACCATCCTCTTTGGTAAGCCTTACACTTCACGTGAGCTCCCACCTTTGGCGAGTTCATGCACATTATTCCCCACAACTTGTTGAGCTATGAACGTATGTGAGCTCACTCTTGCTGTCTCACACACCCCCCCCACAGGTCAAGAACAGGTACCACAGGATGAGGCGCTTGGAGGATGCTGCGATGTGTTCGTGAGTGGTCTAGGCCGTTGTCTCCCAGTCAACTTTGGGTTGCTGGACCGTTGTCTCCTTATAATGTAATTATTTATTTTGTATAGAACTCTTGTTATATATAAAGATGTGACATTCGATCCTGTGCCACTATACATCATATGTGTGAGACTTGGTCCCAGCATACCTGGTGTTTATGTTCGCGCCCGGGTCTTGGTGCCCCTAAAACCCGGGTGTGACATTCCTGACCCTCAAGTCACAACTGCCTTCGATCGATGACCAGATCGCCATCCACTACGCCATCAGTGGCCTTCGGGTCGGTGTCCTCTACAGCCACTGCATCAGGGACCCGCCCAGGAACCTCCAGGAGCTGTATCAGCTGTTTGAGAAATATGCTAGATCCGAAGAGCTCCACTAGCGCAAAGTCGAGTCTCAGAGGAAGCCCAAAGACCCTCCGCAGTCCAGCCGCACTTGGATGAGGCCAATGCAGACAGACTCCGGCCGGGACGGCCGCAATCAGCAGCAGGTGCACAACATCACCAACCAGCCCCCCGCTGGTGAGGCCCCTCGCCGCCAGGAGTATCCCCCCAGGGCCGAGGAAATGGAACTCGCGGTCGAGGACGGGGGCGTGCGCAGCAGCCACGCAGATTTTACTGCCTGTTCCACGGCGAAGACTGCGCGCATCCCACAAGGGACTGCCCAGAGACGAAGGCCACCAGAGACAGAATGGCACGGGCACAACTAGCCGACAACCCTAGAATTGTCGCGCACGCATATCAGCAACCCCCTCAGCCATACAACCACGGCCCCGCTCCGCCTCCACCGCACCACACATACCAACACCACCAGGAGGTACAAATCGTACCTCCCCCACCCCCACCCCCACACCATCAACAGCAAAACATCCACCACCCCAACCACCCCCAAGTCCCAAAGCAAGAGGACTTCGCCGATCAACCGTATCGCGGAGTCATCCATATGATTACCGGGGGGTCCAGCGCCGACTTCGACACAAAGCGGCAAAAGAGGGACCATTGCCGCAGCATCAACCACGTCGCCGTCACCGGCCCGGTCGTGCAGACAAAGTGGTCCCACGTGCCATTGACCTTCGACGCCCGAGACGTCGATCTGCGCAACGCCCCCCACATCGATGCCATGGTCATCAACTGCAGCGTGGCAGGCTGGGACTTGCACAAAGTCTTGGTCGACAATGGCAACCAGGCGGACATCATTTTCCTCCATGCCTTCGATCGCATGGGCATAAGCCACAGCCTGCTCAAGCCCTCGGACAACCCCCTGTACGGCTTCGGCGGCAAGGGCACCTTTCCTGTCGGCAAAATAGAATTGCCCCTCTCCTTCGGTGTAGCACCCAATGCCCGAAGTGAGCAAGTCACGTTCGACATCGTCGACATGGTGTACCCGTACAACGCCATAATGGGTCGGGGCTCCATCAACAAGTTTGAGGTAGCTATCCACGAACTTTACCTGTGCATGAAGATCCCAGGTCCGCAAGGCGCCATCACAGTTTACGGCAACCAGCAGGTTGCGTGTAACATAGAAAGAGACTTCGTCCCCGGGCAAAGAAACGTACACTGCCTCACAGTCCAACGCGAAGTCCCCGGGTCTGCCAATTCAACCGCCAAAGAGCATGAAAAAGCACAGCTGCAGAGCAACGACGGGACCAAGACTGTCCCCCTCGACCAGGCAACGCCCCAGCAGATGGTTACCATCAGCGAAGACCTCACTTCGCACGACGAAGAGCGGCTCCTCTGCTGTCTATCCAAGAATAAAGACGTCTTCGCCTGGTCCGCCCTCGACCTGGTCGGAGTCAGTCGCTCCATCATCGAGCACGACTTAGGAATCGACCCTTCGGTGAGGCCGAAGAAACAACGGTTGCGCAAGATGTCTGACGAGAAGACAGAAGCCGCCAAGGCCGAGGTGCATCGCCTGCTCGAAGCCAAGTTCATCGAGCCAATCGCCTACCCCACATGGCTCGCCAATGTAGTGATGGTGCAGAAGAAGAGCGGCAAATGGCGGATATGCATAGACTTCACCAGTCTTAACAAGGCCTGCCCCAAGGACAATTTCCCGCTGCCTCGAATCGACAAAATCGTCGATAGCGCGGCTGGGTGCGAAGTCATGTCACTCCTTGACTGCTTCTCCGGCTACCACCAAATATATATGAAGGAGGAGGACAAGGCAAGCACCAGCTTCATAACACCCTTCGGCACGTATTGTTTCATCAGAATGCTGGAGGGACTCAAGAATGTCGGGTCCACTTTCTCTCGACTCACCAAAACGGTGCTCGAGAGCCAGGTCGGCAGAAATATATTCACATATGTGGACGACATCGTCGTTGCCAGCAGAAGCAAGGAAGACCACCTGGCCAACCTCGCCGAAACGTTCGCGAATATGCGGACCGCACGACTTCGCCTCAACCCTGAAAAGTGCGTCTTCGGAGTCCACCAGGGGAAAATCTTGGGCTACCTGGTATCACACCGCGGAATTGAGGCCAATCCAACCAAAATCCAGGCTATCATCAATATGACGCCCCCACAGTCAGCCAGAGATGTGCAACGACTGACAGGCAGGTTGGCCGCCCTCAACAGATTCATCTCCAAGTCCGCGGAGCGGAGTCTCCCCTTCCTCAAAACACTCCGCGGCGCAAAAGACTTCGCATGGGGGCCAGAGCAGGCGGCGGCCTTCGCTTCACTAAAACAGTACTTGTCGGAATTGACGATTCTTACAAGCCCCGACCCTTCGCTACCCCTATTGCTCTATGTCGCGGCTTCGCCACATGCGGTCAGCGTAGCACTGGTTCAAGAGCAGACCAGAGAGGGCGCGACCAAGCAATTTCCAGTTTATTACGTCTCTGAAGTACTCACAACATCAAAATGTAATATGACGGAACTGGAAAAGATCGCCTATGCATCGTGATGACCTCGCGCAAATTGCGCCATTATTTCGAGGCATTCAAGGTCCGAGTTACCTCAGACAGAGGACTCGGCGAGCTGTTTAGAAACCCGGAGGCGTCAGTACGGATTGCCAAGTGGGCAGCCGAACTCTCCGGCTACCACATCACATTTGAACCCAGGACAACAATCAAATCACAAGTCCTGGCAGACTTCGTCGTCGATTGGACTGGGCCAATGACACAGCCGGACCCGACCACAGAAAAAGTGTGGATAATCCATTGCGACGGCGCCTGGTGCCATGCGGGGGCAGGCGTCGCTGCAGTCATTACTTTGCCCACCGGGATCAAACACAGATACGCAGCGCGCCTCAGCTTTGCTTTGGAGTCTGATAGATGCACCAACAACATAGCAGAATACGAGGCTATCATCTTCGGCCTTCGCAAGCTAAGGGCACTCGGTGTCATGTAACACCCAAATTTTGAATTTGGAATTGGTAGAAGAAATCTGAACAAAGTATCATTTGGAAATAAGAAAATGAGGTGAAAAAGAATTTTTCTTTCAAAGGAAACCATTTATACATCTCATGAAATAAATAAACAAGGAGAATAAAACTTAAACTAGTGACAATAAAATAGTATGGTTTATATTCACCCTTGGATTTCAATTGATACATTTGAAAAATCTGAAAACTAAAATAGAAGTATAAATTTGAATTTGGAATAGAAAATAGAAAATAAAGGAGTAGGGAAGAACTAAGAAAAATACTACATAAAATAAAATAAAATCAGAATAAAAAAATTCTTCACACTTATATTATTAAATTATACTATTCAAACTGAGGACAAGTTATTCACAAAAGTTTGAATTTAAACTTGAATTCAAATTTGATTTGAAAATGGAGAAAAGAAAATAGAAAATAAAAAGAAAAAAAAGAAAGGAAGCTAACTGGGCCGCCATACCCCATTTCTGGCCCATCACCGCTTTCCACCCGCGCAGCCCAACTCCACCCCGCCGCGCGCTCGGTCACTCTCTCGCTCACGCTCTGTTTCACTGAACTGCGGGACCCGCATGGAAGTCTCACCTGAATTCTTCTTTGCGCGCGTGACTTACTGACGTGTGGGGCCCAGTTCGCAGGCTCAACGCGGTCGTCGTCTTCATCCCCGTGCTCGGTCTTCACCGCAACGACCTCCGCGAAGCCCGCCGGGAATCTCGTTCCTCGTGCCCGTGCTCGGACTTCGCCGCCTGGGTATAAAGCTCGGGTCGTTCCCCTAGCTCCCCCGTGTCGCACCGCGCCCGGACCACCATTGTCGAACCATGGAGCGCAGTGAAGAATAGGATTTCGCCGCCGCAGCCGTCCGTGGCCTCTACCGCCGTTTGAAGCCCATCGGGTGCTCGAGGATGGCCGCCGGGATGCATACATGCGTTTTGTGGCGTTGGCGGGTGAAGAATGCCACCGTTCCCGACCCAATTGCTCACCGGGATTGAAAACCCCGCGGAGCTCGCACTCCGCCGTGGCCTGGGGAAACTATTGTGCGATTCAAGGTAAATCTACTCCGTGTACATTCGCTGTTCCCTGGGGGTCGCGTTGGTGTCCTCAGACTCACCTTTGGGGCACTGGTGCGTCAAATCGCGTGCGCGCCGGCGTGCTTCCGCCGCATGCCGTGGGCGGCGCCGCCGCGTGGGGGCGCGACTGAGATGAGGGGCTGTGGGCCGTGGATCTCCCGGAGAACGGCCTTGATTCATTTGAGAACACCCCTTCACGCGTGGAATTGGGACCGTGGATGCGAGATCGTGTGATTGAAAGCAAACCTGGGTTTGATTGATCGCTGACCGTTAGATGGGGATCTGATGGGCCTAGTCGCATACCGAATTATAAAGCCTTCGATCTAATCGTGGCCCTTGATTCGCGATCTGACGGCCAGAAAGCTTGCATACCCTTTCGCATAGCCCATCTTGCATAAGAGCCCTTCCTGTATTAAGAAATCAACCCGCCGTCCATGCCGGGGGTTTTCTGAGTCTTAGAAAAACTTACCCCGAGCCCCCTGCAGTTTCTTGTATTTGAGGCCCAGTCCAGTGCAGTAATAAAATGATTAAATGAATTAGAAATTAGATTTTTAATACAAAAATAATTGCTAGAACTTAGATAATTCATAGAAAATTCATTTTTACTCCAAATTGAACCATTCCAGTTTCTAAAATTTTGTAATAATATTCTTCATCATTTAGTGTCTCTGTTTTGACATGAACTCTGTCAGGAAATTTATTTATCATTTAATCATATTTTAATCACATCAAACCTTAGGAAATTCATAACTTAAAATCTACAACTCCAAAATTAATAATTCTTTTTCCTGTGATCTTATTTTAATATGTAGATTATTAATATGTATTTTGTTTACTTGTTTGGTGTGATGTTAAATTTTGCCTACACTGTTTGTTTGTATTACTACGACTAGCAGTGAGGTCACGTGTCACCTGAAGAATCATCCTGGTACCTGGATTCTCAAGGCCCAGGCAAGTTGTGCCCTTGATCACTTCTTTTCACCTACTCATGTTCTAATTAATCATAATGATCTGCATAGGATAATTTTGATGGGACCCAATAGGTTACCCTAGTTTGTCTATCTTTATACCTTGTTCACCACTAAATTTCTGGGTAGTACTTGCTAGTGCTTTATGTGGTTTTGGGTATGAAGATTACACTATTCATGATTATACTTTTGTTATCAGTTGTTATTTATGGTTCATGTTAAGATCATTATGTTAATTGGAACATGGAGAACCACCCGGGAAAACAGTGCTACCACAAGGGTGGAATGGGACGCCCTTGGCTGATTAATTAGGAAAGCTAGTGGAAGACTACCTTACCCGAAAGGGGCAAGGGCAGTAGGGGAGAGGTCAGTGCGGGGAGGCCCTCGGGAGGATTTTGCTGCGATGGCGGTCCTGCAAGGGATTCCTGTACTGGATCTTCCTATAAACTGTAGCGGGTTTTCGGAAGCTAGTGGAACTTTGTAAAGGCCTCGTAGTGGATCCCTAGCCATTCACCTCGGAAGTGTCTAAGGGCCTTGCAAACCCTGGCGACATGGGATACACGACTTGTGGGTAAAGATGCGCAACCTCTGCGGAGTGTAAAACTGGTATACTAGCCGTGCTCACGGTCATGAGCAGCTCGGACCCTCACATGATTAAATTATGGAACTAAACTCAATTTGTCATATGCATTGCATTGCAGGTGAAGTTGTTACTCTTGTTCTATTACTTAATTGGGGTTGGTATTTACTTATACTTAGTAATTGCTAATAAAATTTTGACCAACTCTAAAAGCAATGCTCAGCTCTAACCATCTTCTTTGGTAAGCCTTACACTTCACGTGAGCTCCCACCTTTGGCGAGTTCATGCACATTATTCCCCACAACTTGTTGAGCGATGAACGTATGTGAGCTCACTCTTGCTGTCTCACATACACCACAGGTCAAGACCAGGTACTGCAGGATGATGCTCATGGAGGATGCTGCGATGAGTTCGTGAGAGGTCTAGGTCGTCGTCTCCCAGTCAACTTTTGGGTTGCTGGACCGTTGTCTCCCTATAATGTAATTATTTATTTTGTATAGAACTCCTGTTATATATAAAGTTGTGACATTCGATCCTGTGCCACTATACATCATATGTGTGAGACTTGGTCCCAGCATACCTGGTGTTTATGTTAACCCCGGGTTTTGGACCCCTAAAATCCGGGTGTTACAGAAGTGGTATCAGAGGAATGTTGACTGTAGGACGAAACCTAGATAGAACTGGACAACCATTCTTTACTTACCTTACTCTGATTCTTTTTCCAAGCTTATCTTAATCTTTTCTCATCTATTTCCGCTTTACTCTGATTATTCTTATCTTTTCTTTCTAAAGACAAATGTGGATTTCACACTTTGAAATCCTGTGCCTAAAGTGACTTTAGGAATAGAAGACCTACTCTTGGAACAAAAACAAAACTATTTTTATAAGTGTCTATGTATTTGAATGTTTGTTCTTATGATATCTGTCTGATTTGGATCTTTGTTTGAGTGTGATGGGTTGTGGAGTAATGTCCACAATCACATCTGCATATGCATCTAGGCATAAAGGATAGTATTTATAAAATAACTAGACAACCTAGATTGCCCCCATTGGAACATATCTAGCTTAAGAGATTTATCTTATCCTAAAAAGATCTCATTCTAACCAAATCATCTTATCTTAAAAGATTCTTCCTTATCTTAATAGATCCATCTCATCTTAAAAGATACTCATCTTATCTTGAAAAGATTTTATCTCAGCCTAATAGATCTAACTGACCTCAAAAGATTCATCTTATCCTAATAAGCATACTTATCCACCCTAGATTAAACAACCATGATCTAGTGCAACTTAATTAGATCTTATTTAGTCAAACTAATCATACCAATCTAACCTAGAATCAATCTTGTGTAATAGGTCCATCTTATCTTAAAGGATATTCTATTACCTTAATAGATTTATCTTACCTTAAAAAGATTTTATCTGGTCCTAATAAATCTAAAGATTCTAACATATCCTAATAATATTTATCCTACCCTAGTAGATCTATTTAACCTAAACTAGTCTAATCTAGTCATATTCAATCTAATCTAGCTCCTACTTAATCTAATATGATCTAACCTAGTGTGTGTTACTTAATGCTGGTGCAAAAGATATGGCCATGCTCCTAATTCACTTAAGTCTAAATTGATGACTTAGATTAGTTCAGCCATACCCAGGTTACATACCCTATCCAAACCATACAGAAGCAAAACAATCAAACCAGACTCTGACTAATCTCATTTAACTCATAGCCATCTACTAAACTAATCTAATGTGGCCTACTAAATCAGACTAATGATACAGGTAAAAAGAGATTAGACCTTACTAGCCAAGTGTTAACTTAGCACATTAGACTAACTCAACCATGAGCAGAAGATCTAACTCGACCAATAGATTCATAATGGATTGCATGATCTGTTTATCCCCACCTAACATCAAATAAACTTTTGATCTACATCATGTAGTCTATCTCATCCATACCTATATTAACCATATTCCCCAGCCCAATAACATACACTAACTCCTAATCAATGAGACAAGACCAGAGAAGATGATCAACTTCATCAAGAAAGGATGAGCACCAACTCAAGTCTTCAAGGATCAAGTGAGGTCACCAAGATGAGTCAAGATCCACAATCTTGGATGGAGTCTTTTCTTATCCTACTCTTTCTTACCCAAACCTATATATGCCCTAAAGACACCTTCTATCCTACATAATAAAGTGGACATACATGTATACACTCATGCTTTCCTAACCACCAGCTTCACCAAGCTACATAGATATAAATTATGATGATTTGTAAGGTCTAGATGTTACTTTAGTTAGTAGATGATATGATATTATTCTAGAAGGAATAATAAGGTCTATTGACCCTATGTTTTGTTAAAAAAAAATTATTATGCATCATGCCGAGATTTCTTTGTTTGTGCATGTGTTCCGAGAACAATATGAGTATACATCCCTTTTCTTACAAATCTCGAGGACGAGATTATTTTTAAGGGGGGTAGGATTTGTAACACCCAAATTTTGAATTTGGAATTGGTAGAAGAAATCTGAACAAAGTATCATTTGGAAATAAGAAAATGAGGTGAAAAAGAATTTTTCTTTCAAAGGAAACCATTTATACATCTCATGAAATAAATAAACAAGGAGAATAAAACTTAAACTAGTGATAATAAAATAGTATGGTTTATATTCACCCTTGGATTTCAATTGATACATTTGAAAAATCTGAAAACTAAAATAGAAGTATAAATTTGAATTTGGAATAGAAAATAGAAAATAAAGGAGTAGGGAAGAACTAAGAAAAATACTACATAAAATAAAATAAAATCAGAATAAAAAAATTCTTCACACTTATATTATTAAATTATACTATTCAAACTGAGGACAAGTTATTCACAAAAGTTTGAATTTAAACTTGAATTCAAATTTGATTTGAAAATGGAGAAAAGAAAATAGAAAATAAAAAGAAAAAAAAGAAAGGAAGCTAACTGGGCCGCCATACCCCATTTCTGGCCCATCACCGCTTTCCACCCGCGCAGCCCAACTCCACCCCGCCGCGCGCTCGGTCACTCTCTCGCTCACGCTCTGTTTCACTGAACTGCGGGACCCGCATGGAAGTCTCACCTGAATTCTTCTTTGCGCGCGTGACTTACTGACGTGTGGGGCCCAGTTCGCAGGCTCAACGCGGTCGTCGTCTTCATCCCCGTGCTCGGTCTTCACCGCAACGACCTCCGCGAAGCCCGCCGGGAATCTCGTTCCTCGTGCCCGTGCTCGGACTTCGCCGCCTGGGTATAAAGCTCGGGTCGTTCCCCTAGCTCCCCCGTGTCGCACCGCGCCCGGACCACCATTGTCGAACCATGGAGCGCAGTGAAGAATAGGATTTCGCCGCCGCAGCCGTCCGTGGCCTCTACCGCCGTTTGAAGCCCATCGGGTGCTCGAGGATGGCCGCCGGGATGCATACATGCGTTTTGTGGCGTTGGCGGGTGAAGAATGCCACCGTTCCCGACCCAATTGCTCACCGGGATTGAAAACCCCGCGGAGCTCGCACTCCGCCGTGGCCTGGGGAAACTATTGTGCGATTCAAGGTAAATCTACTCCGTGTACATTCGCTGTTCCCTGGGGGTCGCGTTGGTGTCCTCAGACTCACCTTTGGGGCACTGGTGCGTCAAATCGCGTGCGCGCCGGCGTGCTTCCGCCGCATGCCGTGGGCGGCGCCGCCGCGTGGGGGCGCGACTGAGATGAGGGGCTGTGGGCCGTGGATCTCCCGGAGAACGGCCTTGATTCATTTGAGAACACCCCTTCACGCGTGGAATTGGGACCGTGGATGCGAGATCGTGTGATTGAAAGCAAACCTGGGTTTGATTGATCGCTGACCGTTAGATGGGGATCTGATGGGCCTAGTCGCATACCGAATTATAAAGCCTTCGATCTAATCGTGGCCCTTGATTCGCGATCTGACGGCCAGAAAGCTTGCATACCCTTTCGCATAGCCCATCTTGCATAAGAGCCCTTCCTGTATTAAGAAATCAACCCGCCGTCCATGCCGGGGGTTTTCTGAGTCTTAGAAAAACTTACCCCGAGCCCCCTGCAGTTTCTTGTATTTGAGGCCCAGTCCAGTGCAGTAATAAAATGATTAAATGAATTAGAAATTAGATTTTTAATACAAAAATAATTGCTAGAACTTAGATAATTCATAGAAAATTCATTTTTACTCCAAATTGAACCATTCCAGTTTCTAAAATTTTGTAATAATATTCTTCATCATTTAGTGTCTCTGTTTTGACATGAACTCTGTCAGGAAATTTATTTATCATTTAATCATATTTTAATCACATCAAACCTTAGGAAATTCATAACTTAAAATCTACAACTCCAAAATTAATAATTCTTTTTCCTGTGATCTTATTTTAATATGTAGATTATTAATATGTATTTTGTTTACTTGTTTGGTGTGATGTTAAATTTTGCCTACACTGTTTGTTTGTATTACTACGACTAGCAGTGAGGTCACGTGTCACCTGAAGAATCATCCTGGTACCTGGATTCTCAAGGCCCAGGCAAGTTGTGCCCTTGATCACTTCTTTTCACCTACTCATGTTCTAATTAATCATAATGATCTGCATAGGATAATTTTGATGGGACCCAATAGGTTACCCTAGTTTGTCTATCTTTATACCTTGTTCACCACTAAATTTCTGGGTAGTACTTGCTAGTGCTTTATGTGGTTTTGGGTATGAAGATTACACTATTCATGATTATACTTTTGTTATCAGTTGTTATTTATGGTTCATGTTAAGATCATTATGTTAATTGGAACATGGAGAACCACCCGGGAAAACAGTGCTACCACAAGGGTGGAATGGGACGCCCTTGGCTGATTAATTAGGAAAGCTAGTGGAAGACTACCTTACCCGAAAGGGGCAAGGGCAGTAGGGGAGAGGTCAGTGCGGGGAGGCCCTCGGGAGGATTTTGCTGCGATGGCGGTCCTGCAAGGGATTCCTGTACTGGATCTTCCTATAAACTGTAGCGGGTTTTCGGAAGCTAGTGGAACTTTGTAAAGGCCTCGTAGTGGATCCCTAGCCATTCACCTCGGAAGTGTCTAAGGGCCTTGCAAACCCTGGCGACATGGGATACACGACTTGTGGGTAAAGATGCGCAACCTCTGCAGAGTGTAAAACTGGTATACTAGCCGTGCTCACGGTCATGAGCAGCTCGGACCCTCACATGATTAAATTATGGAACTAAACTCAATTTGTCATATGCATTGCATTGCAGGTGAAGTTGTTACTCTTGTTCTATTACTTAATTGGGGTTGGTATTTACTTATACTTAGTAATTGCTAATAAAATTTTGACCAACTCTAAAAGCAATGCTCAGCTCTAACCATCTTCTTTGGTAAGCCTTACACCTCACGTGAGCTCCCACCTTTGGCGAGTTCATGCACATTATTCCCCACAACTTGTTGAGCGATGAACGTATGTGAGCTCACTCTTGCTGTCTCACATACACCACAGGTCAAGACCAGGTACTGCAGGATGATGCTCATGGAGGATGCTGCGATGAGTTCGTGAGAGGTCTAGGTCGTCGTCTCCCAGTCAACTTTTGGGTTGCTGGACCGTTGTCTCCCTATAATGTAATTATTTATTTTGTATAGAACTCCTGTTATATATAAAGTTGTGACATTCGATCCTGTGCCACTATACATCATATGTGTGAGACTTGGTCCCAGCATACCTGGTGTTTATGTTAACCCCGGGTTTTGGACCCCTAAAATCCGGGTGTTACATGTCACCACCTGCATCATCAGAACAGACTCCAAGGTAGTCGCCGGCCAGGTCGAGAAAGACTATGCAGCGAAGGACCCCGCACTCATGCAGTACCTCGCGGCCATCCGCAGCCTCGAAAGACAATTCAAGGGTTTCACGTTGCAGCACGTGGACCGAGCCAAGAATAAGGAGGCCGATGCGTTGACCAAGGCAGCCGCCAGGGGCGAGGCCCTACCCTCCGACGTGTTCTACCACGTCATCGGCACGCCAGCCGTTCGCAGCCCTAAGGGGCTCCAAATAACCAATGACAACGAGGGCCGCCGCATAGTCAACCTCATCATGACTGAAGACTGGCGGACACCAATAACCCTGTTCCTACAGGGGTACTACCATCCAACCGACATCAACGAGGCCAAGCGCCTCAAACACCGAAGCCGGGACTTCGCGTTGATCGAAGGCCAACTTTACAAGAAGGGGGTCAGCCAACCGATGCTTAAGTGCGTCACCGAGACTGAAGGCGTCCAAATTCTACACGAGGTCCACAGCGGGACTTGCGGCTCTCACGCAGGGCCTAGGGCCCTAGCGGCAAAGGTGATTCGTCAAGGTTTTTACTGGCACGCCATGATTTGCGCCGCAAATCGGGTCACAAGGTCCTGCGAAGCCTGTCAGAAATTTTCTCCACGCTCCGGACGCCTTTCGCAGTTCACGAAGCTAATCGCCCACACGTGGCCCCTTCAGCGCTGGGGCCTGGACATTGTCGGGCCCCTGCCCACGGCTCAGGGGAACCTCAAGTTCACCTTCGTCGCCGTTGAGTATTTCACCAAATGGATTGAGGCGAGGGCAGTATCCACTATAACATCGAAGACAGCCTAGGAATTCTTCTGGCAAAACATTGTTTGCCGCTTCGGAGTCCCGTTCGAACTCACAGTCGATAACGACAAGCAATTCGACAACCAAGACTTCAAGGATTTCTGCTTCTCCATCGGCACCAAGCTTGCCTTCGCCTCAGTGTACCACCCCCAATCCAATGGAGTCGTGGAACGCGCCAACGGAAAAAATTTCACAGCCGTCAAGAAAATGCTCCTCGACGACAAAAAAGGCAAGTGGCCCGACCTATTACCTGAAGTGGTCTGGGCGCTGAACACAACTGAGTGCAGGGCGACTGGGTTCACCCCTTTCCGCCTTCTGTACGGATCGGAGGCTATGACTCCGCAAGAAATAAAGCACGGGTCACCTCGGACAGTTGCGTCGGCCGTCCCCGACGTAGACGAGCCTACTTCGAAGGACCTCATCGACGGAGACCGCGTCTTTGCCCTACAGGCTCTAAACAAATACCAAGCTCAGACAAAAGCATGGCGCGACCACACAGTCATCCCAAGGGAGTTCAACGAAGGAGACCTCGTACTCGTCCGGACAGCTCGGACAGAGTCCCGGGGCAAGTTGGAGCCGAAATGGGAGGGCCCTTTCATCGTCAAGACGAAAGCATCCCCCAGCACGTACAGGCTCACAATGCCATCCGGTGAAGACTTAGAACATTCTTGGAACATTGATAATCTTCGCAAATTTTTTGTTTAACTCTTCAGGGCCACCTCGCCCTTGTAATCCGCAGAACAAGTTTTAAGCCGGCCCGCACTCTTTTCCTCCCGGGGGGTGAGGTTTTTAACGAGGCGGAGCCATGTAATATACACACGAAAAATCCCCCGCAAAAACTACGTCGAAAAAGACCGCATCAACGGTCTTCGACATTCGACCGACACAAAAGTCACCGCGAGGGGCAGCGATGGCTACCCTCGCGTGCGACAGTCCGTGCAAAAGTTGCCTAAGGGTGCAGCCGGACTAGCACAACAAGTGCATAAATTCGAAGTCTTCTCAAAAAGACTATCCGTGCAAAAGTCGCCTAAGGGTGCAGCCGGACTAGCACAACAAGTGCGTAAATTCGAAGTCTTCTCAAAAAGACTATCCGTGCAAAAGTCGCCTAAGGGTGCAGCCGGACTAGCACAACAAGTGCGTAAATCCGAAGTCTTCTCAAAAAGACTATCCGTGCAAAAGTCGCCTAAGGGTGCAGCCGGACTAGCACAACAAGTGCGTAAATTCGAAGTCTTCTCAAAAAGACTATCCGTGCAAAAGTCGCCTAAGGGTGCAGCCGGACTAGCACAACAAGTGCGTGAATCGAAGTCTTCTCCACAAGACAATCCGCGCAAAAGTCGCCTAAGGGTGCAGCCGTACTAGCATAACGAGAGTAAAAATCGAAGGCGCATTACATCAGTCCGAAAGTCTACAGGCGCAGCCGGACCGACACAATAATATACCAGACCGGGTGCGCAACACCTTACGAACACACCCAGATGCGCGAAGGCAGTCAACCTTATCATACAAACTACAGTTACACGCGTACAGCGAGGGCATCACACCTTACATAGGTTCAACCTTCGGAATGATCCCCATCTCCCTATAGTTAAATAGCATTATCCTCAGCTCCTCACCCTCAAAAAGCCTTCGCAACTCACCCTCACCCATACTCGCCCCAACCGGCGAGGACAACAATTCCTGCCTACCAGCCCTGCCCACACGAAGACGACCACCATCAAACCCGCCCACTCTACGCTTCGCCACCGCCCTTCGCAGCCTACGCCCAACACTCGGACCAGGCAAAATTTCAGCATCCGTAACACGCGGAGAAGCCTCCGCCTCAGCCACATCCAAGGCCGCAAAATAATCTAAGCCTTCATCCGAAGACTCTTCCATCCACAAAACTGAACTCCCAGAGTCGTCAAACTCAGAAAACTTAGACGTAGACCCATCCGATTCATTTCCGGCGACCACAGTCGAAGCCGCCACAAAATTAGCAGTACCGGTTGCGTGCGCAGGCCCAAAATCCTGAACCTGCGCAGCAACCAAGGTTCAGTAACACAGACAAAATTCCCTAACTACCCCATACACACTAAGCCACCTGCGAAGACCCAGCAGCCGCGACGGGATCTTCCGCCGCTGGCTCCGTCGCCGCCTTCGGGGGATCCTCCGCCATAGGTACGGTGGCGGCCGGCGAGCCTCCACCAGACACAGTAGACGCAAGAGCAGTGTGGGAGCCTTCACTGGTTTCTGGGGGCAGCGCTGGGTAGACCTCAGCCTCGGCAATCACCGGGTCGGCCTCCGCTTCGCGCAGCGCGCTGTTCAGACGCCCGAAGTCCTCCACCTCCTCAGCACGCGCCATCTGCAGCGCAGCATACCGATTCAGCACACCAGCGCACACCCACATTCCACAACACAAAACGAAACACAAACTTTACCTGATCCCTTGCCCGGTTAGCCCATTCCCTAACCGCCTCCCGACCGTGGGGGCCCCACATCCGGTCGAAGAGGGCCCCCCTCGACGTCCTTCACCACAGGGTCTTCGACCTTAAAAATATCACGCCCAAAATCTTCATCGGATCGGTCGAAGACCTCATAGTGACTGCACCCTTCGCGGGACAGCGTGTTCATAGCCCCCTCGCAGGTGACGAGGGAGGCATATGACATGAAGCCCGCCACGATGGTCGGGAGCGCTTGCAACTCCTCTTGCAGCCATTCGAGGCACCGAAGGCCCGCCTCTCGGTCGGGCACCTCGAAGTCAGCAGTCCGCGCACCCAGCTCGCGGTACAAGTCCACGAGCTGTTTGCGCGTCTGCTCAACCTCCACGCGAGTAGAAGCCTCGGCCCTGTCCACGCGGGCCTGCAGAGCGTTGAACCGTGCCTCGCACTCCCCGGCGCGCTGGCTAGCGAGACTCTCCTCCGCCCTCGCCAATTTGGCCTCCGCCTGCGCCGTCTGCGCCTTGGTGATGGCCTGATTGGCCTCCTTCCTTTCCTCCACCAGCTGGCACCGAAAATCAGTCCTCTCGCTCTTCAGGGCGGCCACCTTTTCCGCCAGCCAGCAGTTTTTGCTCTCCGCAGCCGATTTTTCCCGGACGGCGTCCGCGTGCTGCGCCCGAAGTCTCTCGACTTTGGCATCCACGCCCGCCGTAAGGGCGCCCGATGCCACGCGGTCGGTGAAGTCGGCCGCCTAACAGACGCGCATCAGTACACAATCACCATGAAAGCGGCCCACAACGAAGCCTACCTCAACTTACTTGATTCAGCTGCAGCGACGCTTCCCGCAGCCGGCGGGACACAGTGCCCGCCTCATCTTTGACGGCAGTGGCCGCCGACACCTCGCCGCCAGCGCTCAAAGCACCACCCTTCACCCCAAAAACCGCGGCAGACGCCGTGGCCGCCACCGCAGGCGAGACGGCAACAAGTTGCCCTTCGCCCGACCCTGCAACGTATCACCGGTCAGAAAAAAAACTTACCGGCGAGATAGTCGTCCACGCAAATGTCTGTGCCGAAGTCGGCAAGACGCTTCCCCAACGAAGGCAGCTCCCGGACCTTCGCAGCTCCCTCCGGGGCGGACTTGGTCCTGCCAGCGCCGGCCGCCTTCGCGCTCTCCGGCAACTTGCCAGATCTAGGCGTGGCCGCCTTCGCAGCCAGCGAAGGCTGGCTACCGCCGGGGACGGCAGCCTTCGCGCCCCCCGCGCCCTCTTCGGCCTGGCCTCAGGGAGCCGGACGACCGCCCGACGCTTCTGCGCAGCCTCCTGTCGATCCTTATTCATCACTGCCGACACAACAGCAACAATATTCCATCCGTAAGGGAAAATCTTCAATCCACGAGCTATACGAGACGTAGACATGTCTTCGCCCTCTGCCCAGGGGATCAGAAGATTCTTTGGCCACCGACCCCCGGTAACCTCCAACATTCGCGCCGAAGACTCCCGGAGCTCGTGCGAAGACATCCTCCCCCGGGGGCCGCGCATGTCTCCATCAACTCCACAACAAAATTATCAGACACCCTCTTTTTTCCCACCATGGTACCTAATTTTCTCTTCTTAATCACCGGGGCGGCCTCCTGCGATGGCCCTTCCTCAGCACCACCCATCGGTTCCTTCCCGCGGCGGTCGGCGGCGTCTTCCCCAGGGTAACCGCCGTAAGGCAAGCGGTTCAACTCGAAGACCCGATTCAGCCTGTCATTGGCCCCGCGGATATCCCAGCTCCGTAGACCCTCCGTCTTCGGCACGTACCTCCCCACGATCCTCGCCGCGCCGTCCTCCGCTTCACGCACGAATGCGGCGGGATCTCGGCCCTGCAGATCCAGTGCGAAGGCAGGACTCCGCACTAACATCCCGCCACGGGAGGGCATCTGGCGAGGGCACACTTCGCCCAGCGCCCAGCCACGCGCCAAGGGCCATACCCCATACCCGACAAATTCCTCAACGAGGTCGCGCCCGCTACTCATGCGGGCCACGCATCGAAGGGCCCCCTCGTTTTCATCCTCCTCTGCTACCTCAAACTGCGGATACGCCGCGTAATAATGTGAACACATAACGGCCACGGGAAGCCCTGGTTGGCCTTCGACTGTGTCTTCGGCAACGTAGAACCAAAATTCCCACCAGTTGCCCCACTTATTGTGGGCGCAGGGAACCAACTCCACGACTTCCATCGAAGTCTTGCCGGTCTTCGGTGTAAATGTGCAAGATCCAAATTGAGCAATCTTATTTCCAATTTTCCTCTTCTGCCAATGCAGACAATAGTGCTTCGTGAAGACTTCGACCGATGGCTGCCCGCCGTACGAAGTCGTCGCCCAGACATACTTTGCCAGGGCCACCACAGCATTCGGTGTTAACTGGTGGACTTGGACTTCGAATTTGCGCAGAACTTCTCTCGCAAATCGATGCGTGGGCAGCCGAAGGCCAGCGGCGAAAAAAGCCTCGAAGACGACCAGCTCGCCTTCCGGCTCGGGGATCTCCTCCGCCCCCGGCACACGCGCCACTCCGCCGCCAAAATACCCAAGCTGTTGCATGTCATGCACGCGAACCGAGGACACCCGCGACGCGCCAAATTCCACTGTGTCGCCGGGACGCAACTCCTCCGTCGCCACGTTGCTCAGCGTCTCCTCGGATGATTCGCTGGCCGGCGGCGTATCAGCAGCAGAAGAGGAAGAGGACGGCATGGTTACGTACCGTCGGCGGCGGCGGGCGGTCTGCTTCACACGGGCCAGATCTCTGGCGAGCAGGAGCAAGGAGGGCAGACGAGCAAGCGGGCGGTTTGAAAAGGAGGTTAGGGTTTTTGCGGCGCGCGGAGAGATAAAGTTCAAAAGGCGTCGTCTCCCACCCCCTTTTATACACAGGGCGCGGCGCTTCGGGAAACCCGCAATCCAACAGTGCGGCGTCAATCAACGGTCATGTCAAAAACCCCCGAGGAACCACTTCGAGCGAGGGCAGCGTCTCCACCATCTAGCGACGTCTTCGGCACCAGATGACTTGGTCGAATTGGTCCCTCGGAGGGCAAATGTTGGGGCGAAGGCGTAGACGCTACCCTCCGCTCGATGCCTTCGCCAGTCTCGCTGCACCAACGGAGACGACGACTGACGGACTGCACCCTTCGTCCGACGCAACTAAAGGACGAAGACCCATGGCGAGGCCGCTCCGTCCCGCGGGGTCGCCCAGCGTGAGAGCCCACGTACAGTCCGGCCCGTCATAACGGGCCCCACGCTGTTGTTGCGCATTACGGGCCTAAATTGTAAAGGTTTTTCCATTATTACAGTCTGTAACCCTGCTTTAATGGGAATATTCCGGGAGAACCTAGGCTCCTGAGGGCACATGCGTCCTTAATCCTTGACGCTGGGCACTCAGGCACCTATAAATACCCCCGGACAATGCCCTTGAGGGGCTAGGTTAACAGAGCTATTGCCATCTCGAGTTGTAGCCCCGTTTACACCACTTTTACTCCCCAGTTAGATCAACTCGCTCAGGAGAGCAAGTTCCAACAACGACCACTTCACTGACTCAGTTAAAACGATGGTTATCTGTGGTGCCTGGTCCTTATGGTCTGGAAGGAATGCTAGAAGGTTTGGGCGTGACCGTTGGAATCCATACGCTGCAGTGAGTCATGTGGCGAAAATGCTAGAGGATCTAGTTTGTTTAAAAGTGCGAGGGCCGCAAGCCTCTTTGCGCTGTCGGGTTAAATGGAAAGCGCCATTGGAGGGTTGGGTGAAAATTAACTCGGATGCTGCTTTTGTTGCTGAGACGGACAAAGGGGCTGGGGGGTGTTGAGAGCACCTAGAGGGGGGGGGGTGAATAGGTGATCCTGTAAAACTTGAAACTTAAGCCACAAAAATTTGGTTAAGTGTTAGCACAATAATCGCCAAGTGGCTAGAGAGGAGTCTCAACAAAACACAATAACCACAAAGATATCAATCACAGAGATGGCACAGTGGTTATCCCGTGGTTCGGCCAAGACCAACGCTTGCCAACTCCACGTTGTGGCGTCCCAACGGACGAGGGTTGCAATCAACCCCTCTCAAGCGGTCCAAAGACCCACTTGAATACCACGGTGTTTTGCTTTGCTTTTCTTAATCCCGTTTGCGAGGAATCTCCACAACTTGGAGCCTCTCGCCCTTACACTTGAAGTTCACAAAGAAGCACGGAGTAAGGGAGGGATTAGCAACTCACACAAGACACTAAGATCACAGCAAATACACACACACAAGACCCAGACTTAAGCTCAAAAGACTAGCACACTAGAACGGAGCTCAAATCACTAGAATGTCGAACAAGTGCGCAAGAATGGAGTGTGAGTGATCAAGAGTGCTCAAGGAATGCTTGGTGTGCTCCTCCATGCGCCTAGGGGTCCCTTTTATAGCCCCAAGGCAGCTAGGAGCCGTTGAGAGCATTCTAGGAAGGCTGATCTTGCCTTCTGTCGCCTGGCGCACCGGACAGTCCGGTGCACCACCGGACACTGTCCGGTGCGGATATCCTTCCTTATTTGGCGAAGCCGACCGTTGGAGTTTGAGAGCCGTTGGCGCACCGGACAGTCCGGTGCCTCCTTCTAGCTGTTGACTCGGCCACGTGTCCCGCGCAGATCACGCGGCCGACCGTTGGCCCAGTCGACCGTTGGCTCACCGGACAGTCCGGTGCACACCGGACAGTCCGATGAATTTTAGCCGTACGCCGTTAATCATCTCCCGAGAGCGACGAGTTTGCCTGTGAACGTCTCACTGGACAGTCCGGTGCACCACCGGACAGTCCGGTGAATTATAGCCGTACACCGCCGTCGAACTCCCGAGAGTAGCAAGTTCGCCAGAGTCAGCCTGGCGCACCGGACACTGTCCGGTGCACCACCGGACAGTCCGGTGCACCCAGGCTGCGCAGACTTTGGCTGAACAAAGCCATCTCTTCTCTAACTTGATTCTTCATGTTTCCAGCACTTAGACACAATACATTAGTCCATAAAACAATGTACTAAGTCTAGAAACATACCTTTTGACATGATTTGCACTTTGTCCACCACTTTGCATAGATTAGCACAAAAGCACTTGTGTTGGCACTCAATCACCAAAATACTTAGAAATGGCCCAAGGGCACATTTCCCTTTCAATCTCCCCCTTTTTGGTGATTTATGCCAACACAACATAAAGCAACTAGAACAAGTGCAATATCAATGCAAATGAACACTCAAAATTGTTTTGATTCAATTTTGACATATATGGATCATACTTTGCCACCACTTGGTTTGTTTTTGCAAATTAAACTCAAATTACTATCTCTAAGTCAAATCCACATGTAGAGACATAAAGAGAGGTATTCCAACAGAAATTGATCAAGGATTTCAAAAACTCCCCCTTTTTTCCATAATCAACACTTCTCCCCACAAGAGGCCAACTTTTCACAAAAGAGACAATAAAAGAGTTTTGACAAACCAAAACCAAAAGCTCTATTCTACTATTTTCAAAAACTCTCAAGTGGTAGCTGATCCATTTATTGCTTTGGCCTTTATTTTCTCCCCCTTTGGCATCAAGCACCAAAACGGGATCAATCTTGGCCCTTAAACCCCATTGCCTCACCAAAATCTTCAAATAAGAACACAAAGGCAATAAGAGTACATGAGATGAACTTGGAATAAGTTACCCTCTCATCGGAGTGCAGTGGAAGTCTTTCATGGTCCAAGTCCACCTTTTCCCTTTCAAACTTCCTTTGAGACTAAAACAAGCAAACTCAAGCACACGGTTAGTCTCAAAGGGTCAAGTTGTAGCACAGCTCCCCCTAAATATGTGCATCACTTGCAAAAAGGACTTGTGAGGTCCAGGGAGTGATTGTACAACTTGAGCACCACAGTAAGCAACAAAATGCTTAGGAAACATGATCAAAGGCATAAACACATGGATGCTATAGATCAATCAAAGTTCCACGAATCCAAGACATTTAGCTCACTACGCAGCCTGCAAAAGGTCTTCTCATCTAAAGGCTTAGTGAAGATATCGGCTAGCTGGTTCTCGGTGCTAACATGAAACACTTCGATATCTCCCTTTTGCTGGTGGTCTCTCAAAAAGTGATGTCGGATGTCAATGTGCTTTGTGCGGCTGTGCTCAACAGGATTCTCCGCTATTCGGATAGCACTCTCATTGTCACATAGGAGTGGGACTTTGCTCAGATTGTAGCCAAAGTCCCGGAGGGTTTGCCTCATCCAAAGTAGCTGCGCGCAACACTGTCCTGCGGCAACATACTCGGCCTCAGCGGTGGATAGGGCAACGGAAGTTTGTTTCTTAGAGTTCCACGACACTAGGGACCTTCCTAAGAATTGGCACGTCCCCGATGTACTCTTCCTATCGACCTTACATCCAGCATAGTCGGAATCTGAGTATCCAATCAAGTCAAAGTTAGACCCCTTTGGATACCAGATCCCGAAGCAAGGCGTAGCGACTAAATATCTAAGAATTCGCTTCACAGCCACTAAGTGACACTCCCTTGGATCGGATTGAAATCTAGCACACATGCATACGCTAAGCATAATATCCGGTCTACTAGCACATAAATAAAGTAAAGACCCTATCATAGACCGGTATGCCTTTTGATCAACGGACTTACCTCCTTTGTTGAGGTCGGTGTGTCCGTCGGTTCCCATCGGCGTCTTTGCGGGCTTGGCGTCCTTCATCCCGAACCGGTTTAGCAAATCTTGCGTGTACTTTGTTTGAGAGATGAAGGTGCCATCCTTGAGTTGCTTCACTTGGAACCCAAGGAAGTAGTTCAACTCGCCCATCATCGACATCTCGAATTTCTGCGTCATCACCCTGCTAAACTCTTCACAAGACTTTTGGTTAGTAGAGCCAAATATTATGTCATCGACATAAATTTGGCACACAAAAAGATCACCATCGCAAGTCTTAGTGAAAAGAGTTGGATCGGCTTTCCCAACCTTGAAAGCATTAGCAATTAAGAAGTCTCTAAGGCATTCATACCATGCTCTTGGGGCTTGCTTAAGTCCATAGAGCGCCTTAGAGAGCTTACACACGTGGTCGGGGTACCGTTCATCCTCGAAGCCAGGGGGTTGCTCCACGTACACCTCCTCCTTGATCGGCCCGTTGAGGAAAGCGCTCTTCACATCCATTTGGTACAACCTGAAAGAATGGTGAGCGGCATATGCTAGCAAAATACGAATTGATTCTAGCCTAGCCACAGGAGCAAATGTCTCCTCAAAGTCCAAACCTGCGACTTGGGCATAACCTTTTGCCACAAGTCGAGCCTTGTTCCTCGTCACCACCCCGTGCTCGTCCTGTTTGTTGCGAAACACCCACTTGGTTCCCACAACATTTTTCTTGGGACGAGGCACCAGTGTCCAAACTTCATTGCGCTTGAAGTTGTTGAGTTCCTCCTGCATGGCCAACACCCAGTTCGGATCTAGCAAGGCCTCTTCTACCCTGAAAGGCTCAATAGAAGAGACAAAGGAGTAATGCTCACAAAAATTAACTAATCTTGAACGAGTAGTTACTCCCTTGCTAATATCACCCAAAATTTGGTCGACGGGATGATTCCTTTGAATCATTGCTCAAACTTGGGTTGGAGGTGCCTGAGGTGCTTCTTCCTCTTCACTTTGAACATCCTGTGCTCCCCCTTGATCATGTGCCTCCACTTGAGGTACCTGTTCGTCATCTTGGGTTGGGGGATGCACCATTGTTGAGGAAGATGGTTGATCTTGCTCCAATTGTTCCTGTGGTCGCACATCGCCAATCGCCATGGTGCGCATTGCGGCCGTTGGAACGTCTTCTTCATCTACATCATCAAGATCAACAATTTGTTCTCTTGGAGAGCCATTAGTCTCATCAAATACAACGTCGCTAGAGACTTCAACCAAACCCGATGATTTGTTGAAGACCCTATACGCCTTTGTATTTGAGTCATAACCTAATAAAACCCCTTCTACAGCTTTGGGAGCAAATTTAGAGGTTCTACCTTTCTTCACAAGAATATAACACTTGCTCCCAAATACACGAAAATAAGACACATTGGGTTTGTTACCAGTTAGCAGCTCATATGAAGTCTTCTTGAGGAGTCGGTGAAGATAGACCCTGTTGATGGCGTGGCAAGCCGTGTTCACGGCTTCCGACCAAAAACGCTCGGGGGTCTTGAACTCTCCAAGCATAGTCCTCGCCATATCGATGAGCGTCATGTTCTTCCTCTATACCACACCATTTTGCTGTGGTGTGTAGGGAGCGGAGAACTCGTGCTTGATTCCTTCCTCCTCAAGGAACTCCTCCACTTGAAGGTTCTTGAACTCGGACCCGTTGTCGCTCCTTATCTTCTTCACCTTGAGCTCAAACTCATTTTGAGCTCTCCTGAGGAAGCGCTTGAGGGTCCCTTGGGTTTCAGATTTATCCTGCAAAAAGAATACCCAAGTGAAGCGGGAAAAATCATCAACTATAACAAGACCATACTTACTTCCTCCTATGCTTAGATAGGCGACGGGTCCGAAGAGGTCCATATGAAGCATCTCCAAGGGTCTTGATGTGGTCATCACATTTTTGTTGTGATGAGAGCTTCCCACCTGTTTCCCTGCTTGACAAGCTGCACAAGGTCTATCTTTTTAGAAATGTACGTTAGTTAGACCTATCACGTGTTCTCCCTTTAGAAGCTTGTGGAGGTTCTTCATCCCCACATGTGCTAAGCGGCGATGCCACAGCCAGCCCATGCAAGTCTTAGCAATTAAGCATGCATCTAGACCGGCCTCTTCTTTTGCAAAATCAACCAAGTAAAGTTTGTCATCTAGTACACCCTTAAAGGCTAGTGAACCATCACACCTTCTAAAGACAGACACATCTACATTTGTGAATAGACAATTATATCCCATATTGCATAATTGACTAACAGATAACAAATTATATCCAAGCGACTCAACTAAAAACACATTAGAAATAGAGTGCTCAGATGAAATAGCAATTTTACCTAACCCTTTTACCTTGCCTTGGTTCCCATCACCGAATATTATTGAATCTTGGGGATCCTTGTTCTTGACGTAGGAAGAGAACATCCTCTTTTCCCCCATCATGTGGTTTGTGCATCCGCTGTCGATAATCCAGCTTGAACCCCCGGATGCATAAACCTGCAAGGCAAATTTAGGCTTGGGTCTTAGGTACCCAACTCTTGTTGCGTCCTACAAGGTTAGTCACAATTGTCTTAGGGACCCAAATGCAAGTTTTATCGCCCTTGCATCTTGCCCCTAACTTCCTAGCAATCACCTTCTTATTCTTTCTACAAATGGCAAAGGAAGCATTGCAAGCATAATAAATTGTAAAAGGTTCATTCATTAATTTCCTAGGAGCATGAACAATATTCTTTCTAGGCACATGATGAATAACATTTCTCCTAGACATATTTCTATCATGCATATAGGAAGAACTAGAAGCAAACATGGCATGAGAATCAAAAGCATCATAAGCATTACAACTCCTATAAGCATTTCTAGATTGTCTCCTATCATGGTACATAAAAGCATGGTTCTTTTGCACACTACTAGCCATAGGGGCCTTCCCTTTCTCCTTGGCGGAGATGGGAGCCTTATGGCTTGTTAAGTTCTTGGCTTCCCTCTTGAAGCCAAGACCATCCTTAATTGAGGGGTGTCTACCAATCGTGTAGGCATCCCTTGCAAATTTTAGTTTGTCAAATTCACTTTTGCTAGTCTTAAGTTGGGCATTAAGACTAGTCAATTCATCATTTAATTTGGAAATTGAAACTAGGTGTTCACTACAAGCATCAATGTCAAAATCTTTACACCTATTACAGATCCTAACATGTTCTACACAAGAGTTAGATTTACTTGCTACTTCTAGTTTAGCATTTAAATCATCATTTACACCTTTTAAAGTAGAAATGGTTTCATGACAAAAGTAGATAGTTCATAAGAAAGCATTTCATTTCTTTTAACTTCTAAAGCATGAGATTTTTGTGCCTCTACAAATTTATCATGTTCTTCATACAACAAATCCTCTTGCTTTTCTAAAAGTCTATCCTTTTCATTCAAGGCATCAATCAATTCATTGATTTTATCAATTTTATTTCTATCCAATCCCTTGAACAAACTAGAGTAATCTATTTCCTCATTGCTAGACTCATCATCACTAGAAGAATCATAAGTAGTACTGTCTCGAGTACATACCTTCTTCTCCTTCGCCATGAGGCATGTGTGACGCTCGTTGGGGAAGAGGGATGACTTGTTGAAGGCGGTGGCGGCGAGTCCTTCATTGTCGGAGTCAGAGGAGGAGCAATCCGAATCCCACTCCTTTCCGATATGTGCCTCGCCCTTGTCCTTCTTGTAATTCTTCTTCTTCTCCCTCTTGTTCCCTTTTTCCTGGTCACTTTCATTATCAGGACAATTGGCAATGAAATGACCAATCTTACCACATTTGAAGCATGAGCGCTTCCCCTTGGCCTTGGTCTTGCTTGGCTGTCCCTTGCGACCCTTTAGCGCCGTCTTGAAGCGCTTGATGATGAGGGCCATCTCTTCATCATTGAGCCCGGCTGCCTCAACTTGCGCCACTTTGCTAGGTAGCGCCTCCTTGCTCCTCGTTGCCTTGAGAGCAATGGGTTGAGGCTCATGGATTGGACCGTTCAACGCGTCGTCCACGTATCTCGCCTCCTTGATCATCATTCGCCCGCTTATGAACTTCCCAAGGACTTCTTCGGGAGACATCTTGGTGTACCTGGGATTCTCACGAATATTATTCACCAAATGTGGATCAAGAATGGTAAAGGACCTTAGCATTAGGCGGACGACGTCGTGGTCCGTCCATCGCGTGCTTCCGTAGCTCCTTATTTTGTTGATAAGGGTCTTGAGCCGGTTGTATGTTTGGGTTGGCTCCTCGCCCCTTATCATCGCGAATCTTCCGAGCTCGCCTTCCACCAACTCCATCTTGGTGAGCAAGGTGACGTCATTCCCCTCATGAGAGATCTTGAGGGTGTCCCAGATTTGCTTGGCATTGTCTAAGCCGCTCACCTTATGATACTCGTCCCTGCACAAAGAGGCTAACAATACAGTAGTAGCTTGTGCATTTTTATGAATCTGTTCATTGATAAATATAGGACTATCCGAGCTATCAAATTTCATTCCATTTTCAACAATCTCCCATATGCTTGGATGGAGAGAGAACAAGTGACTACGCATTTTGTGGCTCCAAAATCCGTAGTCCTCCCCATCAAAGTGTGGAGGCTTGCCGAGAGGAATGGAGAGCAAATGTGAATTTGAACTCTAAGGAATACGAGAGTAATCGAAAGAAAAATTCGAATTAACCGTCTTTTGTTTCTCGTAGTCGTAGTCATCCTTTTGGGAAAAAGTGGACTCATCGCTGTCGTCGTAGTAGACGATCTCCTTGATGCGTCTCGTCTTCTTCTTCCCATCTTTGTGTTTGTGGCCCGAGCCCGAGTCGGTAGGCTTGTCATTCTTCGGCTCGTTGACGAAGGACTCCTTCTCTTTATCGTTGATCACGATTCTCTTCCCCTTAGGATCCATCTCTTCGTGCAATTAGTCCCTTTGTGAAGAGAATGACTCTGATACCAATTGAGAGCACCTAGAGGGGGGGGGGGGTGAATAGGTGATCCTGTAAAACTTGAAACTTAAGCCACAAAAATTTGGTTAAGTGTTAGCACAATAATCGCCAAGTGGCTAGAGAGGAGTCTCAACAAAACACAATAACCACAAAGATATCAATCACAGAGATGGCACAGTGGTTATCCCGTGGTTCGGCCAAGACCAACGCTTGCCTACTCCACGTTGTGGCGTCCCAACGGACGAGGGTTGCAATCAACCCCTCTCAAGCGGTTCAAAGACCCACTTGAATACCACGGTGTTTTGCTTTGCTTTTCTTAATCCCGTTTGCGAGGAATGTCCACAACTTGGAGCCTCTCGCCCTTACACTTGAAGTTCACAAAGAAGCACAGAGTAAGGGAGGGATTAGCAACTCACACAAGACACTAAGATCACAGCAAATACACACACACACACGACCCAGACTTAAGCTCAAAAGGCTAGCACACTAGAACGGAGCTCAAATCACTAGAATGTCGAACAAGTGCGCAAGAATGGAGTGTGAGTGATCAAGAGTGCTCAAGGAATGCTTGGTGTGCTCCTCCATGCGCCTAGGGGTCCCTTTTATAGCCCCAAGGCAGCTAGGAGCCGTTGAGAGCATTCTAGGAAGGCTGATCTTGCCTTCTGTCGCCTGGCGCACCGGACAGTCCGGTGCACCACCGGACACTGTCCGGTGCGGATATCCTTCCTTATTTGGCGAAGCCGACCGTTGGAGTTTGAGAGCCGTTGGCGCACCGGACACTGTCCGGTGCACACCGGACAATCCGGTGCCTCCTTCTAGCCGTTGACTCGGCCACGTGTCCCGCGCAGATCACGCGGCCGACCGTTGGCCCGGTTGACCGTTGGCTCACCGGACAGTCCGGTGCACACCGGACAGTCCGATGAATTTTAGCCGTACGCCGTTAATCATCTCCCGAGAGCGACGAGTTCGCCTGTGAACGGTTCACCGGACAGTCCGATGCACCACCGGACAGTCCGGTGAATTATAGCCATACACCGCCGTCGAACTCCCGAGAGTAGCAAGTTCGCTAGAGTCAGCCTGGCGCACCGGACACTGTCCGGTGCACCACCGGACACTGTCTGGTGCACCCAGGCTGCACAGACTTTGGCTGAACAAAGCCATCTCTTCTCTAACTTGATTCTTCCTGTTTCCAGCACTTAGACACAATACATTAGTCCATAAAACAATGTACTAAGTCTAGAAACATACCTTTTGATATGATTTGCACTTTGTCCACCACTTTGCATAGATTAGCACAAAAGCAATTGTGTTGGCACTCAATCACCAAAATACTTAGAAATGGCCCAAGGGCACATTTCCCTTTCAGGTGTGGTGACGAGGAACTCGCAGGGAGAGGTTTTGGTGGGGATGAAAACGGTGGGAAACAGTATTTATTCGGTAATCAGTTTTTTATTCGTTTTTCTTTGATTGCGAATAAATAGGATATAGAATATACAATACAAATTTGTATTCTTGTTTTTAACATCCAGCTTGTTAAGATTCATAAAAGGTAAACCTCAAATTCATCATATATTTTCTCAAATAATAGATATAAACTTCGGTATGGATTCGGAAACAAATTCGGTATTTTTTTCAACTTTTTGTGTTGTAGGGAGCAAATAATACATAAAACAATTTATGTAATATTTTATTCATATTTATACTAATGTGCTTGATAACATAAGAAAAAATCAACATCAAATTTTATACATATCTATTTTAAAATATTAAATTTGTTCTAACAGTTCGAATTACCACTTTCATCTCTAGGTTTTGGCGGCAACAACACAACTATATGAACACATCCTTGATGCGCTAACCAGCGAAGCTTTGGCTGCTCGTGATGGCGTGGTGCTGGCTCAGATGCTTAGCATGAAAAAAGTGATTTTAGAAGTTGACAACTCTGTCCTGGTGGCTCTTCTCCGGTCAGAGGAGGGAAGAAGGAGTGCTATCGCAGGTTTATGGCAAGAAATCAGAGAGAGGAGTGTGGTTTTTAGATCATTTAATGTATCTTTTGTGAATAGAGAGGGAAATGAGGTAGCTCACCTTTGTGTAAGTAAGACTATAGAGTTGGCTCCTGATTTTGGCTAGATTGCTTTCCTAATTGGCTTATGGAGGCAGCTAGCAGGGATTGTTATGTCACTTTGAATCAATAATACAGAACGTGTGTTCTTTCTTAAAAAAACACAAGTCATCTGTCATCTTGGTCCCGCCCCGTGTGGTCCGCTGCTGCAGCTGCAAACAACAGCGGAATACGAGGGCCAAATCGAAAAAATCACTTCGCCTCCAGGCTTCCTCGGCTCCTCGCACCCCTCAGCACCCCCACCCAGCGCCAGCGGTGCCTCCGTGCCGTCTCCCACCGCTGCTCGGGCTTCCCACCGCACATCCCGGCTTGCCTCCGCCACTCCGTTTCCCGCCGCACCGCCATCCGACTCCGACTCCGCCGCAGCCTGCTCCCTGCTATCAAACCACGTTGCCTCGCTCATCTTCCGCCGCCGCAGGTACCCTAAGTTGTAGTCTCCGGGCGAGCCTGTGAGCCACGTCTATATTTTTTGCGTGCGTCGAGGTTCTAATTTCTCCTCCAAATAATTCCAGAAGGGATACAGAGGAGAGAGAGGGAGAGAAAAGATGTCATCGAAGAAGAACTACTATAAGGAGAAGTTGATGCGGCGGAAGTAAGCGCTCCACAGTACATTTCTCTTTTATTTGTTCCGCGCATATGTGCTTGGGGATTGGACATCTCCCTTTGGAAGAAGGAACCTACTGTATTAGCACTTGTCAGACCGTCCCCCAGCTATATCTGTTCACGACGCAAACGAGTTTTGAGTGAGGCTGGAAGAGGGTAGAAGCTATTTGTGTTTCGTTACGTTTGAAACTTGTTATGCAGGAAAAAAAAAACATCGGTGCCACCACAGCACTCGATGGTACTGTTGATTTCTTAATACTTTTGTTGTAGTAGCAACATTACATGAGTGTCTGGAACTTAATGCATCCACCGCTGTTGCTGTAGCTTAACCATCTAGTCACCTTTAACCCTTTTAGGATATGCATCAACAGTGTTTTCAGCCTTGTAGGATATGCATATCAGAACCTGTAATCATGCTAAAGTAGTAATTGTTAAAGATGCAAAATAGGACTCATGTTACTTCCTGTAAGTTGTTTGGCGAACCTAAATACCCCTGGTTTTCCATTCAGAGAGGAGAAAAAAGAAGAGCCAGAGACACCTAGGTACCGCGATCGTGCTAAGGAGCGGCGTGAAGATCAAAACCCAGATTATGAACCTACAGAACTTGGTTCGTTTCATGCAGTGGCACCTCCTGGGACTGATTTGAGGTAATAGATCGCATGCAACACTTCCATTTGTGCCTAGTTTATTTTATGATTTCTGGAATCCTAATATCTGCAATCTTTGTGTCACAGGCTGGCAGATGCTCACAAGATCTCAATTGAGAAAAGCAAATATCTCGGAGGTTGGTTGTGACTCTATACTTTCTTTAAGGAGACAATTTCCTTTTGGTGGCAGAACTCTCTTTGGCATGTCTAGTTCACTAGTTGTCTACTTCTTACTTTTGTTTTGTACTGCCTTTTATATGAACAAGTGGGCATACATGCGCATGAGCTGCCTGAATCACGACTCATGTAAAAAAGAGAGTAATTTAACAGTCTTATAAATTTGGTAAATTGGTAATGACCAAAGTCCTCAGTTTCAGAACACCATTTCTCCAAGTGAAATATAAAGAGCTAGCAGTTAGCATCAACTTGATCCTTTAACCTAAGCAGTCATTCATGAATTCTTGCAATAGAAAACAGGGAAAAGGTAGAGAAGGTGACACTGTATATTAGATATTGGCTGGTAATGGTAGCTCAGAATCTCAGATGCCGCTCTTTATGTTTCTGTCTCATGAGCTGCTCTTTGATTGATGTTCCATTTCCACTTTATGCTTTTAAGGTGATTTGGAGCATACACATCTGGTCAAGGGCTTGGACTATGCTCTACTTCATAAAGTACGGAGTGAAATTGAAAAGAAACCTGAGGCAGAGGATGGGAAGGATACAAAGTCAAGGTTATTGCCAGCCTCATGTCATGTTATCATAGCTTTCCCTTATATGGTTGGTTGAAAAAAGTCACTATATGCAGTTTGTATTTTGAATGCTGTAGTATGCCTAGTAGTGACTGTCATGTGCATGGTATTCACTATTCAGGTATTCACTTGTACAGAAAACAAGCCTGTACAGAAATTGGTTCCATACTTCCATGATGACACAATTATATGGACCAAACTTTTTTGGCTAGCTCCAAATTATGGAGTTTGAATTGATTTAAGAAATCCAATTTCTTTCCTCATGAATTTTAGCAGAGCCTTATATGTGAAATTGTGAATAAATGTCTTGTTCCTGTAAATTAAGAAAAGGGTTGTACCTTCTGTAATATTTTGCATTTGGATCACTTGTAGTACTACATAACTTTGCCAGCATTCCTGAAGCCATTGTGCACAATTGATTTGTTGGCATGCTAATTCAGATTTGTGTAAGGTCCCTTTTCTTTGTACAATCAATAATGTTGCTTTCCATTTGGAATGTTTGTAAGCAACTAAACATTATCTCAGCGAAATATCAATTCCTGACATGATTAGCACCACCATGTGCTACAATATGATATCCATACATCTCCCAGTTTGAGATATAACAATACTTGTTAACAGCCTCATGTTTCTACTCGGGATGCACCAAGTGGCTAGTGCTTTGGGAGCATAATACTTATCTTTCACTTTTGTTGTTCAGGGCAGCAAAAGAAGATCAGGCAGTCTCCTTCCGCACCGCAACTGCAAAGGTATGTTTCTTTTTTAGTTATCATTTTCTGTGAGTTTTTTCTTCATACATTAACATTTAATACAACATGGCTATTGATTCTCATTCTTTATTGGTTGCAGTCTGTGTACCAATGGATCATAAAGCCTCAAAGCATAATTAAAGAGAATGAATTGTTTCTTCCTGGCCGGATGTCATTTATTTACAACATGGTAATTCCCTTTAAAGTATTCTTACAGTAATATATTTGCTTCATTACATAATGGTGTTCATTATAATACATTTCAAAATATTCATGCATTGTAAATCACAAACTATAGGGAAATGCATGATTATGTTCACCACCCATCAGTGTTCATTTATTGTAATATCCCTATTTTCTCCAGCAGAAATAACAGATGCATGCGGGGACAATCACAAATGCCCCTTATTTTATTTTCACCACCCATCAGTGTTCATTTATACTTACATACATGATATTATGTATAAATATCCAAAGCATTCGGAGAAATTGAGATTATGTTTATATATTGGTTTACTATGATATTCATAATTTAATCTTCTTATTCTGAGAACTTAGCACACATATCCTATCATTTTTGTTGTCTTTTGCAGTATACGAAATGCATGATTATGTTTCACTCTATGATAAGAAAGTGTCTGCTTCTCTGCTGACCACCTGATTGCAGAACTTCAACCAATGTCCTGAATTTCTCACTTGGGAATTGAATACTCTTGTGATTTTATTATGCTCCATTATATTGAAGTGTAGTGTTAATTTACTTTATCTCTGATGGCATGATTTACAGTTCATGCAAGTTTGATTGTCATTGCAGGGGCATCATAGCCTCATAATTGCTAAATACAGTACTTTCTCTGTATTCATGTTCTATTAGGGGAAACCATGAATCACAAACCAGAAACCATATCCTTTCCATAGATTTTCTCAGAATAACCCATGAAGTTGCCAGTATTGTCGAATTCTTTTCTTTTGTATTCCAAAAACTTGGCCAGGGAGGGAAAGACCGCCCTCCCGGTATTATATTAAGAAGAGACCTAAACATGTGGTCCTGGCCAAGAAAATCTCTGAACCCTGCCCCCCATCACTAGCGGGCCGTCACCGCCCACTCTGCAACAGCCCAGCCGGAGGGTGGCGCGCAGGACGTAACCCGGGAGCGGGCGGGGCAAATCGAGATGATTTTTTTTAACCAAGCTAGAAATTCGCCCCCGAGGGGGATCGAACCCGAGACCTGGAGGTGCTACTCAGTATCCTTAACCATTACGCTAGAGGCCCTTTCACTTCTTTTGTATTCCAACTTTTGTTGTATCATTTCATCTGTCTCCTTTTATTTTGGGTTTGAATTTTTTTATAAAGCATAGTAATTATACTTTTATAATCCAATCAGGAGGAGGGAGTAACCAATGATATTCCAACAACTCTTCATAGGAGCAAAGCTGATTGTCCAGTTCCAGAGGTATTCTGACAATATGACATATCCCATGTTGGAGTGTTTTGTAACTTTCCTGATCTTATTTTTGCAGGAGATGGTAACTGTCAGTGTGGATGGTTCAGTACTTGAAAGAATTGCTAAAATTATGACATACCTTCGGCTTGGATCATCAGGGAAGGTTTTGAAGAAAAAGAAAAAGGAGAGAGATATAAAAGGTGTGTTCATGAGAATAACTAATATACTAGGCATCTTGCTGAGTTAGAATCTGATAACAGAAAAGCTTTCATGATAAATGCTTTATGAAGTATGCTAAGTGTTTTGTTTGGAAGAACTAAAGCAGTTTTAGTTACATACTCCCTCCAGTCATGATGACATGATGACAGCACAACTGAACTAAAAGTAAACTTGTTAGTTTTGCTAGGGTGCATGAGTTTTGTTTCAATTGTATCATTAGTATTCTTTGAAGAATTAGCTTCAGGTGTTTGATGGATTAGGTTTATTAATGACTTAATTTACTATGTTTGCTACAATGCAGGGAAGAGCAATTTGGCAAGTGGTGACTATGGCGAGTCAGTAAAACCTTCCCAAACTAATGGTTCTACTCTGAAACATCAATCAGATATGCCACCACCACCGGCTCCACCCCCTCGGAACAATAATTTCAATGGGAAGGAGAAACAACCAGTCCCTGTTTCTAGAGAAGATGATGACGACATTTTTGTTGGAGATGGAGTTGACTATTTAGTTCCTAACAAGGAAATGAGTCAGAGCCCTGTCTCTGATATGGATGAATCCCCACATAACCATCAGAAGCAGTCCAATTTCACTGAACCGCTGTATGGCCCAGTTCCACCATCTGAATCTGCTCAAGCTTGGCAACAACCGGTAAGCCTATAAATGTTTAGTGACTTAAGTTCTGGTGGATACGTGTAATTTTTGCTGTGCACTTTCAATGTTAGAGGCTGGTGGTGTATTTGTTATCTCTCCATGTTCATGGACTGCTATAACCTGTTTTTAGTTTTATTTGCCTTTTATTCAACTTGGTCATAATATTTAGTGTCTTTTCTGGTGCCAGAACACGTACGATGCTGCTGTTCAAGCTCAGATGGCAGCTGCTGGATATCAAGGTGACTGGTCAAGCTATGTGTATGCGGAACAGCAGTTGGGTTATCCAGAACAGTATGTGCAGCAAAGCACCCAGGAATACGATGTGTTAGCGGACCCTAGTATATCCCATGATCCGAGGTTCATGACTCAGGCGGACAAGGATCGGGGTTTAGGTTCTGTTTTCAAACGTGACGATCAAAGGCTTAATCAGCTGAGGGAAAAAGATGCACGGGAGAGAGATCCAAATTTTATTTCAGATAGTTACTCAGAGTGTTATCCTGGGTACCAGGAGTATAATAATGAGATTGCAGGAAGCGATGATGAAGATGATTTATCGAAGATGGATATGGGTGGACGGGTAAGGGAAATGATTTAGATCTTATGCACAAAAGTTCCCTTGCAGATACAATGATATGCTGGTGGCAAGGGTTATTTTGTGAAATTGAAGTGCATAAGCTAGGCATCACTTAGTTATTGTTTATTATGCTGCATTTGCTTTTTAATTAATTTGCACTGAAAACTCATTCTGCATCGTTTTTCTTCATTATGTAGGAGTATTTGAGTATTCTGAAAACTTACAGTGAGGTGCTGTAGCTGTTTTTTTAGATCTTTTTAGTTACTCTTCGGTCTGGTATTGAGCATAACCCCAAGACTGTTGTCCTGATATTATATTGTTCTGGTTGTTTAGCTTGTACATCTGTTGTTCAGTTGTTTTAACTTGTGATATAGCAGCCATTGATTATGTTGCACTTCTGTTGTGGAATGGTAAATACACTTTTATCATTGGTGCTTTTGGACCATCGCTGTAGTGTATTCTGATATACGATTCTTGAGCAGGCAAAGGGCCGTCTTCACAGGTGGGACTTTGAGACTGAAGAGGAGTGGGCCAAGTACAACGACCAGAAAGAAGCCATGCCAAAGGCTGCCTTCCAGTTTGGGGTGAAGATGCAGGACGGCAGGAAGACGAGGAAGCAGAACAAGGACCAGAAGCTCACTAATGACCTCCACAAGATCAACAAGATCCTGGCTAGGAAGAAGGGCGAGAAAGATGGGGCGGAAGATGGCGGTCACTACGACGATGATTTACCTAGTTCGAAGAAACAGCGTGGCTGAAGCTGTCATTTTTCGTTTCTCCTGCTGGTTATGTCATTCTACGGGAGAGTTACGTTGGTGTTTAGCTGGCAGCTGTATCATGCTGCTTTCATTTAAGGTGGCATCAGGACATAATACATGTCAAAAAACTTTACAACCGCTGGTCGATATTTTAACAGGAACAGAATGATCCTTGGTGATTTTGTTTGTCTTGTAAGACATATCGAAATTGTATAAAATGTCAAAACGAGTACACTAGCACAATAGATTTCTGAAAACTATAGATTTCTCTAGTTTAATTCAGAATCATATTCTACCTTAAATTTAAGGTTTCTGTCATCCATGTTATCACGCTCTTATATAATCTAAGTTAATAGTTATTTGAACTAAACATATAGCTTTTCCACTATAGTTGCTTTTCCACAGCTAACAACTAGAATCAAGTTTTCAGTAATTTATAGCTGAATCAAACGGACTGAGTTGTATTTGCATAATTAAGTTGTAGATATTCACTTAACGAACCAATTATCAAAATAGATCATACATTAAAAACCAGCTAGTTGTCCATATATCACTACATTTTCTATATATTATATATGTAGATGTAGACATTGTTTAAATGATATATATATATATATATATATATATATATATATATATATATATATATATATATATATATATATATATATATATATATATATATATATATATATATAGGGACGAACTAATGGAAGCCCAGGGCTTCCATTAGTACGGGAAGCCTCAGCCAGGTATACCTACGCGCAGGTAGGCATGCATCTGATCGTGTACGGTTCTGTCTCAGGCAGATTTTAGCTTAAATCGTGAACCAAACCAGCGTAAATTAGTACGAATTTTAGCGTAAATCGTACATCCGTTTCATAACGACGAATGGGCCCAAACATTACGGCGTAAAAATCGTGCGCGGGTTCTGGATCGGGCGAATTTTTGCATAAAACGTGAACCAAAACAGCGTAAATGGGTATGAATTTTAGCATAAATCATAGATCTGTTTCGTAATGACGAATGAGACCCAAAAATTACGGCGTAAAAATCGCGCGCGTCCGATCGTGCGCGGGTTCTGGCTCGGAAGAATTTTTGCGTAAAACTTGAACCAAAACAACGTAAATGTGTACAAATTTTAGCGTAATCGTAAATTTGTTTCATAACGACGAATGTGGCCCAAAAATTACGCCGTAAAAATCGCGCGCGACCGATCGTGCGCAGGTTATGGCTCGAGCGGATTTTTACGTAAAACCCAAAATAGCGTAAATGGGTGTGAATTTTAGCATAAATCGTTGATCTGTTTCGTAAGAATTACAGAGTTTAAATCGTGCATGTTTAGCGTTAGTTTCTGTGCATGTCGCATAGAAGATTTTTTGAACGTAAAACACATCGACAGGACCATTTATTATGTAACAACCAAAAGGCAACACATGGTCTAGATCTAAAAAAATAAGAAACTTGTCATTTCATATCCGTGAACCCATAAATGATATACAAAATACGATAACGAGTGACATAATGATGGTCAGGTGTCACACCCGGATTTTAGGGGTCCAAAACCCGGGCGCGAACATAATCACCAGGTATGCTGGGACCAAGTCTCACACATATGATGAATCATGGCACAGGATCGAATGTCACATCTTTACTACATAACAGGAGTTCTATACAAAATAAATAATTACATTATAAGGAGACAACGGTCCAGCAACCCAAAGTTGACTGGGAGACGACGGCCTAGACCTCTCTCGAATACACCACGGCATCCTCCAAGCGCCTCATCCTGCGGTACCTGTTCTTGACCTGTGGGGGGGGGGGTGTGAGACAGCAAGAGTGAGCTCACATACGTTCATCGCTCAACAAGTTGTGGGGAATAATGTGCATGAACTCGCCAAAGGTGGGAGCTCACGTGAAGTGTAAGGCTTACCAAAGAGGATGGTTAGAGCTGAGCATTGCTTTTAGAGTTGGTCAAAATTTTATTAGCCATTACTAAGTATAAGTAAATACCAAACCCAATTAAATAATAGAACAAAAGTAACAACATCACCTGCGATGCAATGCATATGACAAATTGAATTTAGTTCCATAAATTAATCATGTGAGTGTCCGAGCTGCTCTTGACCGTGAGCACGGCTAGTATACCAGTTTTACACTCTGCAGAGGTTGCGCATCTTTACCCACAAGTCATGTTACCCATCTGCCAAGGGATCGCGACTTCCCATACACCTCTACCGAGGAGGCGAGGCAGGGTAACACTACGAGGCCTTTACAAAGTTCCACTAGCTTCAGAAAACCCGCTACAGTTTATAGGAAGTTCCAATGCAGGAATCCCTTGCAGGACCGCCATCGCAGCAAAATCCTCCCGAGGGCCTCCCTACACTGACCACTCCCCTACTGCCCTTGCCCCTTTCGGGTAAGGTAGTCTTCCACTAGCTTTCCTAATTAATCAGCCAAGGGGTCCCATTCCTCCCTTGTGGTAGCACTGTTTTCCCGGGTGGTTCTCCATGTTCCAATTAACATAATGATCTTATCATGAACAGTAAATAACAACTGACAATAAAAGTATAATCATGAATAGTAATATGTATCTCTATACCCAAAACCACATAAAGCGATAGCAAGTACTACCCAAAGATTCAGTGGTGAACAAGGTATAAAGATAATCAAACTAGGGTAACCTATTGGGTCCCATCAAAATTAACCTATGCAGATCATTATGATTAATTAGAACATGAGTGGGTAAAAAGAAGTGATCAAGGGCACAACTTGCCTAGGACTTGAGATTCCAGGTACCAGGATGATCTTCAGGTGACTCGTGACCTCACTGCTAGTCGTAGCAATTCAAACAAACATGGTATAGGCAAAATTAACATTACACCAAACATAAGAACAAATTACACATTAATAATATACATATTAAAATAAGATCATAGGAACAGGAATCATTAATTTTGGAGTTATAGATTTTAAGTTATGAATTTTCAAAGGTTTTATGTGTTTAAAATGGATTAAGTGAGAGATTAAATTTCTAATTGTTTTCATGACAAAACAGAGGTTCTAGGTGGTAGAGAATAAAATTACAAAATTTTAGAAAGTGGAATGGATTAATTTGGACTAAAAATGGATTTTCTATGATTTAAACAAGTTCTAGCATTTATTTATCTATTAAAAATCCATTTATAAATTATTTTTCTCTGTTTTATAATACTCTGGACTGGGCCTCAATTTATCTAGAAGGCAGGGGCCTCTGCGCAAAGATCCTAAGACACAGTGCACAGACGCGAGGGATGGCGGGTTGGTTCCTAGGGAGTTCAGGGACTCTTTAGTAAGATGTACCCACGAAGGGGTAACGTGGAATGTCGATCGCATGATTCCGGATCGACGGGCCAGATTAAAAAGGGCCATCCCGAACCTATACGGAATAGAGGACACAGGATCCCGATCGGACAGCCCTGATTGCATTCATCCGCTCGGCACCAAGATCCGATCCCGATCACTCAATAAAAATCCTACGGCAGAGAAGCACCCTGGCCGATCTGTTAGTTAGCCACCAGATCTAAGCCGCACGTTCCCCGATCAACGCTCCAGCACTCATCCACTTCCCTTGACACTACCCAGGCGGCGCCGCCAAGCCCACGGCGGAGCCAACACCGGAGCACACCGGAGTTGTGGGGATTCTCCCACTGGTGTACTATTCTCCCAACCGTAAGGTGCTACGCGCAGAGGAGATTGTAGCAAATTCAACAGAGGGGTTTTTTACCGGTGATTGAACAACGGTGAGGTCTGGCCGCGACGTGGGGCGGATCGGGGTGAAGGTCGAACTCCAACGAGCGATTGCCTAAGCCCGCGAGGTTTCTCCGACCAAGGATTCACGCGTCCGAGATCCACGTTGTCTGGTAGTTCCCCGCGACTCCAAATCACGACGAGCGTGAGATGCGGGAGTGGTGGTCCGATTTCCTCCCCGGCCTCTCTCACATTCGCCCAGCGGCTTTTCACCGATTCTTGGCCCTGCAGCGCTGTCACGGGTTGCAGCTTGATGGAGTTGGCCACGGGCGGGCATAAATTTATAGTGATAGGGCAGCTACCCCATGGTGGCGCATGACCGGGTGAGCCCGAGCTCCCCGCGCAACTCTCGCATGTGGTTGAGCTCGGATCCGCGAAGAAGACGCAACAGAAAGGAGGGTCCCACATAGTGATATTGGCACCATATGCGGCGGAAAGGGTGGTTGCACCAACCCGAAGATCTCGGCTAGGCGAGAACGGCAACGCGACACCATTGGAGTCCGAGTCTAGTGCGGGCGAGCTGTGGAGACGAAGATGTGCCTGATAGTGATGGCCCACACGGCAGTGATATGCGGTCGCGCATGAGAGACCGTTCTGCGGGACCCACGTGACTTTGATGCTACAGAGTGCAGGCGCGCGGGAGTCACGCAGAGCAGCCCAGGACGGGAAATGGGCTAGGTTGCGCTGAAGAGTGGAGTAGAGAAGGGGGAATGGGCCATAAGCATGGGGTTCGGCCCAGGTGGCGCTTAAATCCCTTTTTATTTTCTAATTCTTTCCAATTTCATATTAGATTCAAATTCAGATTTCAAATTACATTCAAACAAAGTTCAAATTGAAAGTATATTTTAGTGTTCAAACAAAAACTCCAACCTGTTATATCTGGTTTGTTTTATTTTATATATCCATTATTTACATAGCCAAATGAAATATTCCCATATTATTCCCTTGTTTAGTTAAAGGCTCAAAATGTGCCATGCACACATTCATCTTATTTTTAGGAAAAATATTACTTTTGAGTATGTGATCAAGTTTGAAGTTAATAAAAGTGAGTAACCTTTATTTCACTTATTTACGGAAATATAATCTTTACTAGGTATCATTCTACTTAAAATATTTTAAAAGATTGATATAGTTTATAGAAGGGGAAAAATCTTTCTTCTAATTATCAATTTCAACTTACTTTTTTTTTGTTTCAAGATTTACATCTAAGTTTTGAACTACACAACTTTTTATAGTGCTATTTATTTGCTATTTGACTATTTTATTTCCTTTAGTTGATTATGCACAAAAAAAAGATCAAGAAATCCTCAAAATTCTAGAATAGAAGTATATTTATTTATTTATCCTATTACCTTCTGTTATACTAATTTTGGGCATTACAAATCCTACCCCCCTTAACAGAAATCTCGTCCTCGAGATTTGTAAGGAAAGGGAATATAGGAAGAAGGGTTTGCAATTTAGCTTTTAGTTTCTAATTAGTTCAAAAATCAAAAGTTTTTTTTTGTAGGTGATTAGGAGAGCATGGATATCCAGCTACTTATTATGTAGGATAAAAGATAGGAAGGTTAGGGCAAGAATAACCAAGGGTAAGAAAGTTTACGGTGAGAAAGGACTCCTTGTTGGGTGGTAATGCATCTTGTAGATCGAGTTTGACTTCTCTCCTTCCTTGACGTGGTTGATCTTTTCCTTCTCCGGTCTTGGTCTCATTGATTCGAGGTTAGTGACTTAGTGTATATCATTGGAGTTGGGGAATATGGTTAAGATAGATATGAACAAGATATACTACATGATGTAGATCAAAAGTTTGTTTGATGTTTGTTGGGAATAGCCAGATTATGCAATCCATCATGACTTTATTGGTTGGTCTGCCACTCTTTATTTAGTGTAGGGTGAACTAGGTTAAAACATGTGGATAGGGTCTAATCTATTTCACAAGTATTAACTGGTCCATTAAGTAACTCACTTTAGATTAGACCATATTAGATTAGATGGGATCCAGATTAGGTCGGTGTAACTAGATTAGACTAGATAATATCTAATTACTTTGGATTAGATCATGGTTGTTACACTAGTGTGGATAAGTATGCTTATTAGGATAAGATGGATCCATAAAGATAAGATAGAATCTTTTGAGATCAGTTAGATCTATTAGGATAAGGATTAAATCTTTTCAAGATAAGATGGATCTAGATACATTAGGATAAGTTAAGATCTTTTGAGATAAGATAGATCTATGAGTGTAGGATAGAATCCTTTTAGATGAGATAGATATTGTTAGGCTAGATAATCTAATGAGGAATAATCTAGTTTGTCTAGTTATTTTGATGAGCATTTTTTTTATATGTATATGAATATGTAATTGTGGGCATTACTCCACAACTCATCACACTCAATCAAAGATCCAAATCAGACAAATATCATAAGAACAAACATTCAAGCATACAAATATTTACAAAAATAGTTTTGATTTTGTCCATAAGATGAGGTCTCCTATTCCTAAAAGTCACTTTAAGCACAGGATTTCAAAGTGTAAAATCCACATTTGTCTTTTAGAAAGAAAAGATAAGAATAATCAGAGTAAGCGGAAATGGATGAGAAAAAGATTAAGATAAGTTTAGAAAGAATCAGAGTAGCAAGGTAAGTAGATATTGGTTGTCAGTTCTAGGTTTCGTCCTACAGTCAACATTCCTCTGATACCACTTCTGTCACACCCGGATTTTAGGGGTCCAAAACCCGGGCGCGAACATAATCACCAGGTGTGCTGGGACCAAGTCTCACACATATGATGAATCATGGCACAGGATCGAATGTCACATCTTTACTACATAATAGGAGTTCTATACAAAATAAATAATTACATTATAAGGAGACAACGGTCCAGCAACCCAAAGTTGACTGGGAGACGACGGCCTAGACCTCTCTTGAATACACCACGGCATCCGCCAAGCGCCTCATCCTGCGGTACCTGTTCTTGACCTGTGGGGGGGTGTGAGACAGCAAGAGTGAGCTCACATACGTTCATCGCTCAACAAGTTGTGGGGAATAATGTGCATGAACTCGCCAAAGGTGGGAGCTCACGTGAAGTGTAAGGCTTACCAAAGAGGATGGTTAGAGCTGAGCATTGCTTTTAGAGTTGGTCAAAATTTTATTAGCCATTACTAAGTATAAGTAAATACCAAACCCAATTAAATAATAGAACAAAAGTAACAACATCACCTGCGATGCAATGCATATGACAAATTGAATTTAGTTCCATAAATTAATCATGTGAGTGTCCGAGCTGCTCTTGACCGTGAGCACGGCTAGTATACCAGTTTTACACTCTGCAGAGGTTGCGCATCTTTACCCACAAGTCATGTTACCCATCTGCCAAGGGATCGCGACTTCCCATACACCTCTACCGAGGAGGCGAGGCAGGGTAACACTACGAGGCCTTTACAAAGTTCCACTAGCTTCAGAAAACCCGCTACAGTTTATAGGAAGTTCCAATGCAGGAATCCCTTGCAGGACCGCCATCGCAGCAAAATCCTCCCGAGGGCCTCCCTACACTGACCACTCCCCTACTGCCCTTGCCCCTTTCGGGTAAGGTAGTCTTCCACTAGCTTTCCTAATTAATCAGCCAAGGGGTCCCATTCCTCCCTTGTGGTAGCACTGTTTTCCCGGGTGGTTCTCCATGTTCCAATTAACATAATGATCTTATCATGAACAGTAAATAACAACTGACAATAAAAGTATAATCATGAATAGTAATATGTATCTCTATACCCAAAACCACATAAAGCGATAGCAAGTACTACCCAAAGATTCAGTGGTGAACAAGGTATAAAGATAATCAAACTAGGGTAACCTATTGGGTCCCATCAAAATTAACCTATGCAGATCATTATGATTAATTAGAACATGAGTGGGTAAAAAGAAGTGATCAAGGGCACAACTTGCCTGGGACTTGAGATTCCAGGTACCAGGATGATCTTCAGGTGACTCGTGACCTCACTGCTAGTCGTAGCAATTCAAACAAACATGGTATAGGCAAAATTAACATTACACCAAACATAAGAACAAATTACACATTAATAATATACATATTAAAATAAGATCATAGGAACAGGAATCATTAATTTTGGAGTTATAGATTTTAAGTTATGAATTTTCAAAGGTTTTATGTGTTTAAAATGGATTAAGTGAGAGATTAAATTTCTAATTGTTTTCATGACAAAACAGAGGTTCTAGGTGGTAGAGAATAAAATTACAAAATTTTAGAAAGTGGAATGGATTAATTTGGACTAAAAATGGATTTTCTATGATTTAAACAAGTTCTAGCATTTATTTATCTATTAAAAATCCATTTATAAATTATTTTTCTCTATTTTATAATACTCTGGACTGGGCCTCAATTTATCTAGAAGGCAGGGGCCTCTGCGCAAAGATCCTAAGACACAGTGCACAGACGCGAGGGATGGCGGGTTGGTTCCTAGGGAGTTCAGGGACTCTTTAGTAAGATGTACCCACGAAGGGGTAACGTGGAATGTCGATCGCATGATTCCGGATCGACGGGCCAGATTAAAAAGGGCCATCCCGAACCTATACGGAATAGAGGACACAGGATCCCGATCGGACAGCCCTGATTGCATTCATCCGCTCGGCACCAAGATCCGATCCCGATCACTCAATAAAAATCCTACGGCAGAGAAGCACCCTGGCCGATCTGTTAGTTAGCCACCAGATCTAAGCCGCACGTTCCCCGATCAACGCTCCAGCACTCATCCACTTCCCTTGACACTACCCAGGCGGCGCCGCCAAGCCCACGGCGGAGCCAACACCGGAGCACACCGGAGTTGTGGGGATTCTCCCACTGGTGTACTATTCTCCCAACCGTAAGGTGCTACGCGCAGAGGAGATTGTAGCAAATTCAACAGAGGGGTTTTTTACCGGTGATTGAACAACGGTGAGGTCTGGCCGCGACGTGGGGCGGATCGGGGTGAAGGTCGAACTCCAACGAGCGATTGCCTAAGCCCGCGAGGTTTCTCCGACCAAGGATTCACGCGTCCGAGATCCATGTTGTCTGGTAGTTCCCCGCGACTCCAAATCACGACGAGCGTGAGATGCGGGAGTGGTGGTCCGATTTCCTCCCCGGCCTCTCTCACATTCGCCCAGCGGCTTTTCACCGATTCTTGGCCCTGCAGCGCTGTCACGGGTTGCAGCTTGATGGAGTTGGCCACGGGCGGGCATAAATTTATAGTGATAGGGCAGCTACCCCATGGTGGCGCATGACCGGGTGAGCCCGAGCTCCCCGCGCAACTCTCGCATGTGGTTGAGCTCGGATCCGCGAAGAAGACGCAACAGAAAGGAGGGTCCCACATAGTGATATTGGCACCATATGCGGCGGAAAGGGTGGTTGCACCAACCCGAAGATCTCGGCTAGGTGAGAACGGCAACGCGACACCATTGGAGTCCGAGTCTGGTGCGGGCGAGCTGTGGAGACGAAGATGTGCCTGATAGTGATGGCCCACACGGCAGTGATATGCGGTCGCGCATGAGAGACCGTTCTGCGGGACCCACGTGACTTTGATGCTACAGAGTGCAGGCGCGCGGGAGTCACGCAGAGCAGCCCAGGACGGGAAATGGGCTAGGTTGCGCTGAAGAGTGGAGTAGAGAAGGGGGAATGGGCCATAAGCATGGGGTTCGGCCCAGGTGGCGCTTAAATCCCTTTTTATTTTCTAATTCTTTCCAATTTCATATTAGATTCAAATTCAGATTTCAAATTACATTCAAACAAAGTTCAAATTGAAAGTATATTTTAGTGTTCAAACAAAAACTCCAACCTGTTATATCTGGTTTGTTTTATTTTATATATCCATTATTTACATAGCCAAATGAAATATTCCCATATTATTCCCTTGTTTAGTTAAAGGCTCAAAATGTGCCATGCACACATTCATCTTATTTTTAGGAAAAATATTACTTTTGAGTATGTGATCAAGTTTGAAGTTAATAAAAGTGAGTAACCTTTATTTCACTTATTTACGGAAATATAATCTTTACTAGGTATCATTCTACTTAAAATATTTTAAAAGATTGATATAGTTTATAGAAGGGGAAAAATCTTTCTTCTAATTATCAATTTCAACTTACTTTTTTTTTGTTTCAAGATTTACATCTAAGTTTTGAACTACACAACTTTTTATAGTGCTATTTATTTGCTATTTGACTATTTTATTTCCTTTAGTTGATTATGCACAAAAAAAAGATCAAGAAATCCTCAAAATTCTAGAATAGAAGTATATTTATTTATTTATCCTATTACCTTCTGTTATACTAATTTTGGGCATTACATCAGGGTGTTAAAAAGATCCATCATTCATGTCGCACAAATCAATCAAGAACGATGTCATAAATATAACAAAGATGGCAGATGCCATGCCATAAATCATGTCAATATATGTGCATGCTGAACCAATAACAGAAAACACAATTGAAAAAACAAAATCATCAGAACACTTGGCTTCTTCTATAAAATGCTTCTTATGCTTCTTTGCAGTGCTTCTTTGTAGCCTATACCTAGTTCCTCCATATGCTTTTATGATTCCTGAAAGAAATAGGATAAGTGAGATGAAAGAGAATGAATACAATCCAAAACTTTAGTAACTTACTTCTTTATCCTCTAGCATTTCTTTAGAACAATTATTATACATTTGTAGTACCACAATCGAGCCATACAAAAATTTTACGACGTACTTCTAGTACCACAAGCATTCATTATACATTTATTTAGTTGAGAGCCCAGTGGCTCTTTGGCATGAGACAATAGACTTCATCTCAGTCTAAACTACAATTTGAACCCAAAACGAAAAAAGAGTAACCGTGAAATAAGTTGTACTCTAAACCATCAGAATTATGCAAAATTTACATTTTGCAAGTATTGTACTATTGTTCCTTCGAATAGAATATAGATAAAGAGTACAACATCCCGATCATGTACCTCTTCTGACATGGGCTGCAATGTGTCACTGGTGTAGCCTTACTTAATGGACTAGAAACCTCATCTTGCCCGCACAGTACACACCAAGTGAAACCATAATAATTGTCCTAAAACCATAGTATGAAACCATCAAGATTCACATCATTATAAGGAAAAATAGAATTTACAATGCCGCCTAGAACTGGAAATAATATTCATTTTAGCTCTTAGTTTTTATGTCTATATTCAAATGGATGATGCAATAAATCAAAGAAAATAAGATTAAGATTGACAAAAAGATGTAACAAATCAAGCAAATAGCTGGATGTCACAGGTTATAACATCAGCACACCAAAATTCAGTCGTTAATAATGGAATTTCTGATCATAACAAATCAAAACGCATATATAGTGGAGTGTATGCATAAATGGTGCCACAGTTATTTATAACAGTTGCTACTGAAAATCAAAGGCGAAGTTTGAAGATCATTTGTTCTTGCCTGTTGAAGCCAACTGAAGATTGGAGGTATTTCCCATGACCCTGTAAAATTTTTTGCCCCGCATCCAGAGGGGAATACTCTTGGGATATTGTCAGTAAAGCCACCACCGGTGATGTGGGCTAGTCCTTTCACACCACCTTTGCTAATAATCTCAAGCACCTGTTTTTATTTCACAAAACAATTAATTAAAATTTCTGTAAAATTATGAAGGAAATATGAGGCATAGTGTACGGTCAATCAGCTGGAGAAAGCAAGGAGGTTGATAGTTATTCTAATATGATTGACTTACATCACCAGCCTGTCATCAGATAAGAATGGAAGAATGCGTTTGACAGCAATAGGTGTTCCTCGCTAATTTTCTTTCAGAATTTCACAGGAAGAGCCTTGTTGTAGGTAGCAGGTTTGGCCAACTTTAAGATAATCCAATACAAAACTAAAAGTGAAGTACAGAAAATCAGTAAATTATGCTAATACTTTATCAAATAATTGTATTGGGTAGGAGATTTTTCAAGACTTTAAACCTTTCCGATAACAAGTGCTTTTGTGAAGTCCAGTTTAAGTGGGTTAATCTCCCAGACAGCCTTATTTCTGAATCGTCTTTGGTTCAAAATGGCTTCCAGTTTTCCCCTACACGGTAAAAAGGGGAATAAAATCCAAGGAGATGGGAATGGTCATATGATGCATCAACCTACAAAATCATATCATATTTACAACCGCCAGTTTAGAAACTAGTCCAGTAGCATGATTAATCACCAAGCCCTCCCCACCTAATGCTTTGCCAAAGAAAGAAAGCATAGCTCTCCTTCCGATAAAAATATTTGGAACCGTGCATCCTGCATATTTATTTAGAAACATTGCATCGATAACCGTTGCAGAGCAATATACAGGGTACTCACCAACTAAATCCATACCATACAGTGACAGGTGAAATTGGAATACTTGATCAGCTTGAATAACAGAGAGCAAAGATAAATCTAGCCCTGGTAATAACCATGGCTCACATCTTATGTACCAGAGCCAATTCTAAAGACACAGCTGCGGGATGTAGCAGTTAGGCAAGGAAAGAAACAAAATTACCAGCTCACTGCTAAGTGTCAAAACATTGCTTTACACCGACAGCTTCAGCTCGCTCCACCATTGCCCGGACGCGTTCTGGGTTGGTGGTGATCAGCCTGTGGATCTGCGGTGGCGACGACGTGAGGATGAGGGCTGAGGAGGCGTGACTCGCCACCACCGGCCTCTAGGCGATGCGCCCGCCATCAGATTGTCCATGTAGCAGATCTGCTGGGGGTGTGTGTGGGGGAGGGGGGTTGCAAGCAACGCGGATCCGGGCGCCGCCGGGGGCGCGGCCCTGTGCTTGCCAGATCCAGCTACCGCCGCCCGCTGTCCTTCTCCTTGCCTTCCACTGTAGGCGCCGGAGCAGTGGGCAGTGGAAGCCTGGCGAGGAGGCGGGGCGGCGCGCGACAGCTGAAGGCGGCACGGAAAGGGCGGTCGACTGCTCAGGCAGCGCTCGCCCGTGGCAGCCATAGGGGCGGTGGAGGATGCGCGGGGTGGCAGAGCGGCACGAGGTGGCTGGGAGGTGCGGCCGACAGTGGAGGCCGAGTGGTGCACGGAGACGACGGCGAGAGGTGGGGGCGATGGCGACTGTGGATGTGGATGGACCATAGCGGTTTAGGTTTTTGCGTTGCTGATGGGGACGGGGATATAGGGTGGAGGTGGATGGTGGATTCGTGGACCGTGCGGGGTTCGGTTGTATAAAATTGGTGTGGCTGGACTAAAAGTTGACTAGGGCTTCTTATACTAATTGACAGCCCAGGGTTATTAATAGATAAACTATATATAACTATATATATATATATATATATATATATATATATATATATATATATATAACTATTAAGACTACACTGTAGACTGGCCCGCCTAACAACTGCCCGCCCGATCCCACCGCGACCCCGTCCTCCGCTAACCGCCTGCTGCGACCCTCGCCCGCCTCCAACCACCCGCCGCCAGCCGCAAGGCGCGAACATCACACCATATTTACAGACATCATCACATATCAATTCACTTCGAACGCGCACTGGCAATTGCCAAATGGAGAAGAAAAGGGAAGGAACACACGAACAGAGGAGGAGATCGCCTCCGATGTGTAGGAAGAGAGAGAGAGAGAAAGTCACAGAGCAGCGAGGCCTAGAAAGTCGACGGCGGACTTGGCCATGATGGCGGTGAACTCCTGGAAGCTGATGACGCCGTCTCCGTCGGTGTCGGCCTCTTTCATCATGTCGGTGAGCTCGGCGAAGCAGATGGGGTGGCCCATGAGCGCCATGGAGCGCGCGAGCTCGGCGGCGGAGATGAAGCCGTTGCCGTCGCGGTCGAAGGCGCGGAAGGCCTCGGCGAGCTGCGCGTGGTCGACGGCCACGGCGGGGCGGCAGGGCCCCAGGAGCAGCGGCGCCAGGGAGGAGGAGAGCTCGTCGAACTCCACGGTGCCGTTGCCGTTGGCGTCCATGGCGGCGATGAGCGTGTGGATCTCGTCCCCGGCCGCGGGGCGGAGGCCTAGGGAGCGGAGCAGCGCTGCCAGCTCCAGCTTGGTGAAGCTCCCGTCGAGGTCGAAGCGGACGAAGAGCTCCCGGAGCTGGCTCAACTGCTTTTTATATTTTTCAATAGGCTTAGGATCTCCTTTTTATATTTTTTCACCCTAAAATGCAAAATTGTTATATGGAGGCCATGTTATATCATCGTATCATTTATTATCAATTTAGGATTTGCCTATTTCATTAATAGTGGCATTGAGCCAATTTTGGTTGTTCGAAATGGCAGATTTCGATGTTTGTTTTGATTGCTGAGTTGATTATTGATAGCATCGCTAAATAGTGACCTATGCGTGCACAAGTATCTCCCGTTGCAACGCACGGGTATATATCTAGTATATATATATTGTCGGGGACCATAATTAGGGGTACCCTTAAGGCTCCTAAATCTCAGCTGGTAACCCCCATCAGCACAAAGCTGCAAAGGCCTGATGGGTGCGATTAAGTCAAGGATCGGTCCATTCGAGGGACGCGATCACGCCTCGCCCGAGCCCAGCCTCGGGCAAGGGCAGCCGACCCCGGAGGACCTACGTCTCGCCCGAGGCACCCCCTCCAGCAACGGACACACCTTCGGCTCGCCCGAGGCCCAGTCTTCACCAAGAAGCAACCTTGGCCAAATCGCCACACCGACCGACCAAATCGCAGGGGCATTTAATGCAAAAGTGGCCTGACACCTTTATCCTGATGCACGCCCTCCAGTCGACAGAGCCGAAGTGACCGCAGTCACTTCGCCGCTCCACTGACCGGTCTGACAAGAGGACAGCGCCGCCTGCGCCGCCCCGACTGCTGCGCCACTCGACAGAGTGAGCCTGACAGCAGCTAAGTCCAGCCTCAGGCGTCATAGGAAACTCCGCCTCGCCCGACCCCAGGGCTCGGACACGGGCTCAGCCCCGGAAGACGACGAACTCCGCTCCGCCCGACCCCATGGCTCGGACACGGGCTCAGCCCCGGAAGACGACGAACTCCGCTTCGCCCGACCCTAGGGCTCAGACACGGGCTCAACCCCGGAAGACGACAAACTCCGCTTCGCCCGACCCCAGGGCTCGGACTCGGGCTCAGCCCCGGAAGACGACGAACTCCGCTCCGCCCGACCCCAGGGCTCGGACACGGGCTCAGCCCCGGAAGACGACGAACTCCGCTCCGCCCGACCCCAGGGCTCGGACACGGGCTCAGCCCCGGAAGACGACGAACTCCGCTTCGCCTGACCCTAGGGCTCGGACTCGGGCTCAGCCCCGGAAGACGACGAACTCCGCTCCGCCCGACCCTAGGGCTCGGACACGGGCTCAGCCCTGGAAGACGACGAACTCCGCTTCGCCCGACCCCAGAGCTCGGACTCGGGCTCAGCCCCGGAAGACGACGAACTCCGCCCGACCCCAGGGCTCGGACTCCGCCCTGGCCTCAGCCGACGGTCTCCGCCTCGTCCGACCCGGGGGCTCGGACTCGACCTCGACCTTGGAAGACAGACTCGACCTCGACCTCGGAGGAGCCTCCACCTCGCCCAACCTACGGCGCGGACCGACCACGTCGACAGGAGGCGCCATCATTACCCTACCCCGAGCTGACTCAGGCTACGGGGAACAAGACCGGCGTCCCATCTGGCTCGCTCCACCATACGAGTAATGATGGCGCCCCGCATGCCCTGTGACGACGGCGGCTCTCAGCCCCCTTACGGAAGCAAGAGGACGTCAGCAAGGACTCGACAGCCCCGACAGCTGTCCTTCCGCCAGGCTCCAGCACTCCTCCGACGGCCACGACACCACGCGAACTGGGTGCCAAGACCTCTCCGGCTGCCACGATGGCATGTACTTAGGGCGCTAGCTCTCCACCGCTAGACACGTTAGCACATTGCTACACTCCCCATTGTACACCTGGATCCTCTCCTTACGCCTATAAAAGGGAGGGCCAGGGCCCTCTTACAGAGGGTTGGCCGCGCGGGGAAGGACGGGACGACGCTCGCGTAAGGCCGCTCGCTCCCTCCCGCGTGGACGCTTGTAACCCCCTACTGCAAGCGCACCCGACCTAGGCGCGGGGCTAACACGAAGGCCGCGGGTTCCACACTCCCACGCCTTGTCTCCCTCCGGCTGCTTCTCCCCCCTTCGCGTTCCGCCTCGCGTCGACCTATCTGGGCTGGGGCACGCGGCGACAATTCACTCGTCGGTCCAGGGACCCCCTGGTTTCGAAACACCGACAGTTGGCGCGCCAGGTAGGGGCCTGCTGCGTGTTGACGAACAGCTTCCCGTCAAGCTCCAGATGGGCAGTCTCCAGCAACCTCTCCAACCCGGGACGGTGCTCCGTTTTGGGAGTCTTGAGTTCATGTCCCTCAACGGCAGCTACGACATGATACTCATTCCCCCGCCGCGCGACAGCGACAATGGCGGTCGACGACCCGCCCGCCGGCGGGGAAATCGACGACGCCTTCCCCACGTGGTGGAAGGACGACATTCGGGCTTGTCCCGTCCCCTCCCCCGTCGACGGAGGAGGAGGCGGGGCAACCAAGGCCAAGCAGGAGGCAGCACCTCGTTGGCTGTCGAGCGAGTCGACGGCGCCGGCGCCCCAATGGAGAGCGCGTCGGGCATCGACCTCGCGTCTGAGACGAAGACGAGAGCCATCTCCCTGCAACACGCCAACCTCAAGCAAACGGACGACGCCAGCACGCTCGCAAAGGACTTGCTGGGCGTCACCCTCGTACCTGAGACGACGGTGCAGTCAGTCCCTAATGTGACTTCGTCACCGCCCGTCGACCAAAAGGTACCGACCGATTCTCATCTCGCGTCTTTTGGATTCGGCCTCGACCCGCCAAGAAACTCCGCTTCGGTGGACACTCTCATAGAGGCGAGTCCAAACCCTCTGGGGTATCGTGTGCGGTCACCCTGGGACCGGCTGACATCCGACTCGACCTACGGGCCCTCGGGGTCCGAGGAAGAGGGCGAGCCCGACCTCTGTTGGGATTTCTCCGGACTTGGTAACCCCAGTGCCATGCGGGACTTCATGACCTCATGCGACTACTGCCTTTCCGACTGTTCCGACGGTAGCCGCAGCCTCGACGACGAGGACTGCGGCCGAAGTCGTGAATGTTTCCACGTCGATCTAGGGGGTCCCGACGAAGGCAACCATCTTGGTATGCCGGAGAACGGTGATCCCCCTAGGCCCGTGCCTCGCGTTGACATCCTTCGGGAGCTAGCTGTGGTCCCCGTCCCGGTGGGGGGTCCTGACCCACAGCTCGAGCAAATCCGCGAGATGTAGGCCAGGCTCGACGAGGGAGCAGGAACGCTTGTGCCGATCCGCTGGGACATCGGGCAGGAATGGGCGGGCCAACCTCCGGCCGGAGAAGCGCGTCATCTCCCCCAGGGCATCCAGCACCGCATCACCGACGACGTCAGGGTAAGGCCGCCACCAGATTCCAGTGGAGTCGGCCAAAACCTGGCGGCAGCGGCAATACTTCTCCGCGCGATGCCGGAGCCATCAACCACCGAGGGGCGGCGTATCCAGGGAGAGCTCAAGAATCTCCTGGAGGACGCCGCGGTCCGACGGGCCGAAAGCTCCGCCTCCCGAAGGCAGGGGTACCCCTCGGAACATCGCGCCGCGACTTCCCGATTCATGCGGGAAGCCTCGGTCCACACCGGGCGCACGCGCAACACAGCGCCTGCGGCCCCGGGTCGCCTCGGCAACGAGCACCATCGCCACAGCCGTCGGGCCCACCTCGACGAGAGGGTACGCCGAGGCTACCACCCCAGGCGTGGGGGACGCTACGACAGCGGGGAGGATCGGAGTCCTTCGCCCGAACCACCCGGTCCGCAGGCTTTCAGCCACGCCATACGACGGGCGCCGTTCCCGACCCGGTTCCGAACCCCGACTACTATCACAAAGTACTCGGGGGAGACAAGGCCGGAACTGTGGCTCGCGGACTATCGGCTGGCCTGCCAACTGGGTGGAATGGACGATGATAATCTCATCATCCGCAACCTCCCCCTGTTCCTCTCTGACACCGCTCGAGCCTGGCTGGAGCACCTGCCCCCGGGGCAGATCTCCAACTGGGACGACCTAGTCCAAGCCTTCGCCGGCAATTTCCAAGGCACGTATGTGCGCCCTGGAAACTCCTGGGATCTCCGAAGCTGTCGCCAGCAGCCGGGAGAGTCTCTCTGGGACTACATCCGGCGATTCTCGAAGCAGCGCACCGAGTTGCCCAACGTCACTGATTCAGATGTCATCGGCGCGTTGCTCGCCGGCACCACCTGCCACGACCTGGTGAGCAAGCTGGGTCGCAAGACCCCCACCAGGGCGAGCGAGCTGATGGACATCGCCACCAAGTTCGCCTCTGGCCAGAAGGCGGTTGAGGCCATCTTCCGGAAGGACAAGCAGCCCCAGGGCCGCCCGCCGGAAGATGTTCCCGAGGCGTCAACTCAGCGCGTCGCCAAGAAGAAGGGCAAGAAGAAGTCGCAAGCGAAACGCGCCGCCACCGATGCGGACCTTGTCACCGCCGCCGAGTACAAGAACCCTCGGAAACCTCCCGGAGGTGCCAACCTCTTCGACAAGATGCTCAAGGAGCCATGTCCCTATCATCAGGGGCCCGTCAAGCACACCCTTGAGGAGTGTGCCATGCTTCGACGACACTTCCACAAGGCCGGGCCACCCGCGGAGGGTGGCAAGGCCCTCGACGACGCGAAGAAGGAGGATCACAAGGCAGGAGAGTTCCCCGAGGTCCGTGACTGCTTCATGATCTACGGCGGGCAAGTGGCAAACGCCTCGGCTCGGCACCGCAAGCAAGAGCGTCGGGAAGTCTGCTCGGTAAAGGTGGCGGCGCTAGTCTACCTAGACTGGTCCGACAAGCCCATCACCTTCGACCAGGCCGACCATCCCGACCACGTGCCGAGCCCGGGGAAATACCCGCTCGTTGTCGACCCCATCATCGGCAACGTCAGGCTCACCAAGGTCCTCATGGACGGAGGCAGCAGCCTCAACATCATCTACGCCGAGACTCTCGGGCTCCTGCGGATCGATCTGTGCTCGGTTCGGACGGGCGCTGCGCCTTTCCACGGGATCATCCTCGGGAAGCGCGTCCAACCCCTCGGACAACTCGATCTACCCGTCTGCTTCGGGATGCCCTCCAACTTTCGAAGGGAGACCCTCACGTTCGAAGTGGTCGGGTTTCGAGGAACCTACCACGCAGTGTTGGGGAGGCCATGCTACGCCAAGTTCATGGCCGTCCCCAACTACACCTACCTCAAGCTCAAGATGCCGGGCCCCAATGGGGTCATCACCGTCGGGCCCATGTGCCGACACGCGTACGAATGCGACGTGGAGTGCGTGGAGTACGTCGAGGCCCTCGCCGAGTCCGAGGCCCTCATCGCCGACCTGGAGAACCTCTCTAGGGAGGTGAAAGGGAATTAGGCTTACACCTAGTCCCCAAATGATTTTGGTGGTTGAATTGCCCAACACAAATATTGGACTAACTAGTTTGCTCTAGTGCATAAGTTATACAGGTGCAAAAGGTTCACACTTAGCCAATAAAAAGATCAAGTTTTGGATTCAACAAAGGAGCAAAGAGGCAACCGAAGGCACCTCTGGTCTGGGGGCACCGGACTGTCCGGTGTACACCGGACAGTGTCCGGTGCGCCACCGGTGCACCAGAGGACTCCGACTTCAAACTCTTCGCCTTCGGGAATTCTCGGAAGTCGGCGCGCTATAATTCACCGGACTGTCCGGTGTACACCGGACAGTGTCCGGTGCTCCATGGAAGCGCGGCCTCCGAAACTCGCCAGCCTCGGGTTCGCGCGGTAGCCGCTCCGCTAAAATTCACCGGACTGTCCGGTGTACCAGCAGAGCAACGGCTGTTTCGGCGCCAACGGCTACCTGCGGTGCATTTAATGCGCGCGCAGCGCGCGCAGACGTCAGGCACGCCCATACCAGCGCACCGGACAATGAACAGTTGTTGTCCGGTGTGCACCGGACACCCAGGCGGGCCCAGAAGTCAGAAGCTCCAACGGTCAGAATCCAACGGCATTGATGACGTGGCAGGGGCACCGGACTGTCCGGTGTGCACCGGACTGTCCGGTGCGCCATCGAACAGACGCCTCCAGCCAACGGTCAAGTTTGGTGGTTGGGGCTATAAATATCCCAACCACCCCACCATTCATTGGATCCAAGTTTTCCAACTTCCAACCACTTACAAGAGCTAGGCATTCAATTCTAGACACACCAAAAGAGATCAAATCCTCTCCAATTCCACTCAAGCCTTTAGTGACTAGCGAGAGAGATTTGCCGTGTTCTTTTGAGCTCTTGCGCTTGGATCGCTTTCTTTCTTTCTCACTTGCTCTTGTGACCAAAACTCAATTGTAACCAAGGCAAGAGGCACCAATCGTGTGGTGGCCCTTGCGGGGAAGTTTTGTTCCCGTTTGATTGAGAAGAAGAAAAGCTCACTCGGTCCGAGGGACCGTTTGAGAGAGGGAAGGGTTGAAAGAGACCCGACCTTTGTGGCCTCCTCAACGGGGAGTAGGTTTGAGAGAACCGAACCTCGGTAAAACAAATTCACGTGTCTCACTTTATTCGCTTGCGATTTGTTTTGCACCCTCTCTCGCGGACTCTATTATATTTCTAACACTAACCCGGCTTGTAGTTGTGATTATTTTTGAGATTTTCAGTTTCGCCCTATTCACCCCCCTCTAGGCGACTTTCAATTGGTATCAGAGCCCGATGCTTCATTAGAGCCTAACCGCTCGAAGTGATGTCGGGAGATCACACCAAGAGGGAGATGGAGACCGGCGACAACAAGCCCACTACAAGCCAAGGGAGCACTTCATCGGAAGAGTCCCGCACCAAGAGAAGGGAGAAGAAGAAGAACTCCTCCAAGCGGAAGGAGAAAAGATCTTCCTCTTCTCACCACAAGGAGAAGAAGGAAAAATCTTCTTCTCACAAGCCGCATCGGAGTGGGGACAAGCACAAGAGGATGAGGAAGGTGGTCTACTACGAGACTGACACTTCATCAACATCCACCTCCGACTCCGATGCACCGTCCGTAACTTCTAAGCGCCAAGAGCGCAAGAAGTTTAGTAAGATCCCCTTAAACTATCCCCGTACATCTAGACATACTCCATTACTTTCCGTTCCATTAGGCAAACCGCCAACTTTTGACGGCGAAGATTATGCTAGGTGGAGTGATTTAATGAAATTTCATCTAACCTCACTCCACAAAAGTATATGGAATGTTGTTGAGTTTGGAGCACAGGTACCATCAATAGGGGATGAGGACTATGACACGGACGAAGTGGCCCAAATCGAGCACTTCAACTCCCAAGCCGCAACCATTCTCCTCGCCTCTCTAAGCAAGGAGGAATACAACAAAGTGCAAGGGTTGAAGAACGCAAAGGAGATTTGGGACCTACTCAAGACGGCGCACGAGGGTGATGAACTCACCAAGATTACCAAGCGGGAAACGATCGAGGGGGAGCTCGGTCGCTTTCGTCTTCGCCAAGGGGAGGAGCCACAAGATATGTACAACCGGCTCAAGACCTTGGTGAACCAAGTGCGCAACCTCGGGAGCAAAAAGTGGGACGACCACGAGGTGGTTAAGGTTATTTTAAGAGCTCTTATTTTCCTTAACCCTACTCAAGTCCAATTAATTCGTGGTAATCCTAGATATCCACTAATGACCCCCGAGGAAGTTATCGGGAATTTTGTAAGCTTTGAATGCATGATTAAGGGCTCAAAGAAGATCAACGAGCTTGACGAACCTTCCACATCCGAGGCGCAACCGGTGGCCTTCAAGGCAACGGAGGAGAAGAAGGAGGAGTCTACACCAAGTAGACAACCAATTGACGCCTCCAAGCTCGACAATGAGGAGATGGCCTTAATCATCAAAAGCTTTCGGCAAATCCTCAAGCAACGGAAGGGGAAGGACTACAAACCCCGTTCCAAGAAGGTTTGCTACAAGTGTGGTAAGCCCGGTCACTTTATTGCAAAATGTCCTATGTCTAGTGACAGTGACAGGGGCGACGACAAAAAGGGCAAGAGGAGAGAAAAGAAGAGGTACCACAAGAAGAAGGGCGGCGATGCCCACGTGTGCCGCGAGTGGGACTCCGACGAGAGCTCCACCGACTCATCCTCCGACGAGGACGTCGCCAACATCGCCGTCACCAAAGGCCTCCTCTTCCCCAACGTCGGCCACAAGTGTCTCATGGCCAAGGACGGCAAAAAGAAGGTAAAATCAAGGTCCTCCACTAAATATGAAACATCTAGTGATGAGGATGATGATAAAAATGAGGAGGATAACTTGCGCATTCTTTTTGCTAACCTCAACATGCAACAAAAAGAAAAGTTAAATGAATTGATTAGTGCTATACATGAGAAGGATGATCTCTTGGACTCCCAAGAGGACTTCCTTATTAAAGAAAATAAGAAGCATGTTAAGGTTAAAAATGCTTATGCTCTAGAAATAGAAAAATGTGAAAAATTGTCTAGTGAGCTAAGTATTTGCCATGAGACTATAGACAACCTTAGAAATGAAAATGCTAATTTGTTAGCTAAGGTTGACTCTCATATTTGCAATGTTTCAATTCCAAATCCTAGAAATGATAGTGATGATTTGCTTGCTAGGATTGAAGAATTGAATATTTCTCTTGCTAGCCTTAGAAATGAGAATGAGAAATTAATTGCTAAGGCTAAGGATTTTGATGTTTGCAATGCTACTATTTCCGACCTTAGAACTAAAAATGATTTGTTGCATGCTAAGGTCATTGAATTAAAATCTTGCAAACCTTCTACATCTACTGAGCATATTTCCATTTGTACTAGATGTAGAGATATTAATGTTGATGCCATTCATGATCACCTAGCCTTAATTAAAAAACAAAATGATCACATAGCACAACTTAATGCTAAGATCAGTGAGCATGACTTAGAAAATGAAAAATTTAAATTTGCTAGAAGCATGCTCTATAATGGGAGACGCCCTGGCATTAAGGACGGCATTGGCTTCCAAAAGGGAGGCAATGTCAAAATTAATGCCCCTCCAAAGAACTTATCTAACTTTGTTAAGGGCAAGGCTCCCATGCCTCAGGATAACGAGGGTTACATTTTGTACCCTACCGGCTATCCTGAGAGCAAGATTAGAAAAATTCATTCTAGGAAGTCTCACTCTGGCCCTAATCATGCTTTCATGTATAAGGGTGAGACATCTAGTTCTAGGCAACCAATCCGTGCCAAGTTGCCTAGAAAGAAAACTCCTAATGCATCAAATGATCATATTATTTCATTCAAAACTTTTGATGCATCATATGTTTTAACTAACAAATCCGGCAAGGTAGTTGCCAAAATTGTTGGGGGCAAACACAAGGGCTCCAAGACTTGTGTTTGGGTACCCAAGGTTCTTGTTTCTAATGCTAAAGGACCCAAAACCGTTTGGGTACCTAAAATCAAGAACTAAATTTGTTTTGTAGGTTTATGCATCCGGGGGCTCAAGTTGGATACTCGACAGCGGGTGCACAAACCACATGACAGGGGAGAAAAAGATGTTCTCCTCATATGAGAAAAACCAAAAACCCCAACGAGCTATCACATTCGGGGATGGAAATCAAGGTTTGGTCAAAGGATTGGGTAAAATTGCTATATCACCTGACCATACTATTTCCAATGTTTTTCTTGTAGATTCTTTAGATTACAATTTGCTTTCCGTATCCCAATTATGTCAAATGGGCTACAACTGTCTATTCACCGATGTAGGTGTCACTGTCTTTAGAAGAAGTGATGATTCAATAGCTTTTAAGGGAGTGTTAGAGGGTCAGCTATACTTGGTAAATTTTGATAGAGCTGAACTCGACACTTGCTTAATTGCTAAGACTAACATGGGTTGGCTATGGCATCGCCGACTAGCCCATGTTGGGATGAAGAATCTTCATAAGCTTCTAAAGGGAGAACACATTTTAGGACTAACCAATGTTCATTTTGAGAAAGACAGGATTTGTAGCGCATGCCAAGCCGGGAAGCAAGTTGGCATCCATCATCCACACAAAAACGTCATGACTACCGACAGGCCACTGGAGCTCCTACACATGGATTTATTCGGCCCGATCGCTTACATAAGCATCAGCGGTAGTAAGTATTGTCTTGTAATTGTGGATGATTATTCTCGCTTCACTTGGGTATTCTTTTTGCAGGAAAAATCACAAACCCAAGAGACCTTAAAAGGATTCTTGAGACGAGCTCAAAATGAGTTCGGCTTAAGGATCAAGAAAATTAGAAGCGACAACGGGACGGAGTTCAAGAACTCTCAAATTGAAGGCTTCCTTGAGGAGGAGGGCATCAAGCATGAGTTCTCTTCTCCCTACACTCCACAATAAAATGGTGTAGTGGAGAGGAAGAATCGAACTCTATTGGACATGGCAAGAACCATGCTTGATGAGTACAAGACACCGGATCGGTTTTGGGCCGAAGCGGTCAACACCGCTTGCTACGCCATCAACCGGTTATATCTTCACCGAATCCTCAAGAAGACATCTTATGAACTCCTAACCGGTAAAAAGCCAAATATTTCATATTTTAGAGTTTTTGGTAGCAAATGCTTTATTCTTGTTAAGAGAGGTAGAAAATCTAAATTTGCTCCTAAAACTGTAGAAGGCTTTTTACTAGGATATGACTCAAACACAAGGGCATATAGAGTCTTTAACAAGTCCTCAGGACTTATTGAAGTTTCTTGTGACGTTGTGTTTGATGAGACTAACGGCTCTCAAGTAGAGCAAGTTGATCTTGATGAGATAGGTGAAGAACAGGCTCCATGCATAGCGCTAAGGAACATGTCCATTGGGGATGTGTGTCCTAAGGAATCCGAAGAGCCTCCACATGTACAAGATCAACCATCCTCCTCCATGCAAGCATCTCCACCAACTCAAATTGAGGATGAGGCTCAAGATGTTGAACAAGAAGAACAAGAAGATGAGCCACCTCAAAATGACGGCAACGATCAAGGGGGAGATGCAAATGATGAAGACAAGGAGGATGAACAACCAAGGCCGCCTCACCCAAGAGTCCACCAAGCAATACAACGAGATCACCCCGTCGACACCATCCTCGGCGACATTCATAAGGGGGTAACCACTCGATCTCGTGTTGCACATTTTTGTGAACATTACTCTTTTGTTTCCTCTATTGAGCCACACAAGGTAGAGGAAGCACTTCAAGATTCGGATTGGGTGATGGCGATGCAAGAGGAGCTCAACAATTTCACAAGGAATGAGGTATGGCATTTGGTTCCACGTCCTAACCAAAATGTTGTAGGGACCAAGTGGGTCTTCCGCAACAAGCAAGACGAGCATGGAGTGGTGACTAGGAACAAAGCTCGACTCGTGGCCAAGGGGTATTCACAAGTCGAAGGTTTGGATTTTGGTGAAACCTATGCACCCGTAGCTAGGCTTGAGTCAATTCGCATATTATTGGCCTATGCTACTTACCATGGCTTCAAGCTTTATCAAATGGACGTGAAGAGTGCCTTCCTCAATGGACCAATCAAGGAGGAGGTCTATGTTGAGCAACCTCCCGGCTTTGAAGACAGTGAGTATCCTAACCATGTTTATAGGCTCTCTAAGGCGCTTTATGGGCTCAAGCAAGCCCCAAGAGCATGGTATGAATGCCTTAGAGATTTCCTTATTGCAAATGGCTTCAAAGTCGGCAAAGCCGATCCTACTTTATTCACTAAAACTCTTGACAATGATTTGTTCGTATGCCAAATTTACGTTGATGATATCATATTTGGGTCTACTAACGAATCTACATGTGAAGAATTTAGTAGGATCATGACAAAGAAATTCGAGATGTCAATGATGGGGGAGTTGAAGTATTTTCTAGGATTCCAAGTCAAGCAACTCCAAGAGGGCACCTTCATTAGCCAAACAAAGTATACTCAAGACATTCTAAGCAAGTTTGGAATGAAGGATGCCAAGCCCATCAAGACACCCATGGGAACAAATGGGCATCTCGACCTCGACACGGGAGGTAAGTCCGTGGATCAAAAGGTATACCGGTCGATGATTGGTTCATTGCTTTATTTATGTGCATCTCGACTGGACATTATGCTTTCCGTTTGCATGTGTGCAAGATTCCAAGCCGACCCTAAGGAATCACACCTTACGGCCGTAAAACGAATCTTGAGATATTTGGCTTATACTCCTAAGTTTGGGCTTTGGTACCCTCGGGGATCCACTTTTGATTTGATTGGTTATTCGGATGCCGATTGGGCGGGGTGTAAGATTAATAGAAAGAGCACATCGGGGACTTGCCAGTTCTTGGGAAGATCCTTGGTGTCATGGGCTTCAAAGAAGCAAAATTCGGTCGCTCTTTCTACCGCCGAAGCCGAGTATATTGCCGCAGGCCATTGTTGCGCGCAATTGCTTTGGATGAGGCAAACCCTGCGGGACTACGGTTACAAATTAACCAAAGTCCCTTTGCTATGTGACAATGAGAGTGCAATCCGCATGGCGGATAATCCTGTTGAGCATAGCCGCACTAAACACATAGCCATTCGGTATCATTTTCTTCGGGATCACCATCAAAAGGGGGATATCGAGATTTCATACATTAACACTAAAGATCAATTAGCCGATATCTTTACCAAGCCACTTGATGAACAATCTTTTACCAGGCTTAGGCATGAGCTTAATATTCTTGATTCTAGGAATTTCTTTTGCTAAACTTGCACACATAGCTCATAAATATACCTTTGATCATGTCTCTTTTATATATGCTATGACTAATGTGTTTTTCAAGTATATTCCAAACCAAGTCATAGGTATATTGAAAGGGAATTGGAGTTTTCGGCGAAGACAAAGGCTTCCACTCCGCTACTCATCCTTCGCCGTCGCTCCGCATCACTCTCCAACGTTGGTATAATCTTCACTCATTTATTTTATGACCAATGGAGGAGAAAGTACTTTAAGGGCTTATATCTCACTCAAAGTATCCGTTTTTGGCGATTCATGCCAAAGGGGGAGAAAGTATGAGCCCAAAGCAAAAGGACCGCACCACCACCTAAGTTTTAAAATTTTGGAGATTTTCAATTGGTCAATTTCAAAATTGGTATCTTATTATGTTCTAAAGGGGGAGGAAGTAGTATTTCAAAAATGATAAATCAAAACCCTCTTGAACACTAAGAGGAGGATCTCATTTAGGGGGAGTTTTGTTTAGTCAAAGGAAAAACATTTGAACAAAGGAAGAAAATTTCAAAACTTGAAAATGCTTTGCAAAATCTTATTCATTTACCTTTGACTATCTTGCAAAATGACTCTGAAAAGAATTTACAAAAAGTTTGCAAAAACAAAACTTATGGTGCAAATGTGGTCCAATAATTCAAAAACAAAGAAAACAATCCATGCACATCATGTAAGTATTTATTGGCTCAATTTCAAGCAACCTTTGCACTTACCTTATGCAAACTAGTTCAATTATGCACTTCTATATTTGCTTTGGTTTGTGTTGGCATCAATCACCAAAAAGGGGGAGATTGAAAGGGAATTAGGCTTACACCTAGTCCCCAAATGATTTTGGTGGTTGAATTGCCCAACACAAATATTGGACTAACTAGTTTGCTCTAGTGCATAAGTTATACAGGTGCAAAAGGTTCACACTTAGCCAATAAAAAGATCAAGTTTTGGATTCAACAAAGGAGCAAAGAGGCAACCGAAGGCACCTCTGGTCTGGGGGCACCGGACTGTCCGGTGTACACCGGACAGTGTCCGGTGCGCCACCGGTGCACCAGAGGACTCCGACTTCAAACTCTTCGCCTTCGGGAATTCTCGGAAGTCGGCGCGCTATAATTCACCGGACTGTCCGGTGTACACCGGACAGTGTCCGGTGCTCCATGGAAGCGCGGCCTCCGGAACTCGCCAGCCTCGGGTTCGCGCGGTAGCCGCTCCGCTAAAATTCACCGGACTGTCCGGTGTACCAGCAGAGCAACGGCTGTTTCGGCGCCAACGGCTACCTGCGGTGCATTTAATGCGCGCGCAGCGCGCGCAGACGTCAGGCACGCCCATACCGGCGCACCGGACAATGAACAGTTGTTGTCCGGTGTGCACCGGACACCCAGGTGGGCCCAGAAGTCAGAAGCTCCAACGGTCAGAATCCAACGGCATTGATGACGTGGCAGGGGCACCGGACTGTCCGGTGTGCACCGGACTGTCCGGTGCGCCATCGAACAGACGCCTCCAGCCAACGGTCAAGTTTGGTGGTTGGGGCTATAAATATCCCAACCACCCCACCATTCATTGGATCCAAGTTTTCCAACTTCCAACCACTTACAAGAGCTAGGCATTCAATTCTAGACACACCAAAAGAGATCAAATCCTCTCCAATTCCACTCAAGCCTTTACTGACTAGCGAGAGAGATTTGCCGTGTTCTTTTGAGCTCTTGCGCTTGGATCGCTTTCTTTCTTTCTCACTTGCTCTTGTGACCAAAACTCAATTGTAACCAAGGCAAGAGGCACCAATCGTGTGGTGGCCCTTGCGGGGAAGTTTTGTTCCCGTTTGATTGAGAAGAAGAAAAGCTCACTCGGTCCGAGGGACCGTTTGAGAGAGGGAAGGGTTGAAAGAGACCCGGCCATTGTGGCCTCCTCAACGGGGAGTAGGTTTGAGAGAACCGAACCTCGGTAAAACAAATTCACGTGTCTCACTTTATTCGCTTGCGATTTGTTTTGCACCCTCTCTCGCGGACTCTATTATATTTCTAACACTAACCCGGCTTGTAGTTATGATTATTTTTGAGATTTTCAGTTTCGCCCTATTCACCCCCCCTCTAGGCGACTTTCAGGAGGCGCCAGACGTGAAGCGCCACGTCGGCAACTTCGAGCCAGCGGAGACGGTTAAGACCGTCCCTCTCGACCCCGGCAGCGACGCCTCCAAGCAGATCCGGATCGGCTCCGAGCTCGACCTCGAATAGGAAGCAGTGCTCGTCGACTTTCTCCGCGCAAACACCGACGTTTTCGTGTGGAGTCCCTCGGACATGCCCGGCATACCGAGGGAAGTCGCCGAGCACTCGCTGGATATCCGAGCTGGAGCCCGACCCGTGAAGCAGCCTCTGCGCCGATTCGACGAAGAAAAGCGCAGAGCCATAGGCGAGGAGATCCACAAGCTAATGGCGGCAGGGTTCATCAAAGAGGTATTCCATCCCGAATGGCTTGCCAACCCTGTGCTTGTGAGAAAGAAAGGGGGGAAATGGCGGATGTGTGTAGACTACACTGATCTAAACAAAGCATGTCCGAAAGTTCCCTACCCTCTGCCTCGCATCGATCAAATCATGGATTCCACTGCTGGGTGCGAAACCCTGTCTTTCCTCGATGCCTACTCAGGGTATCACCAGATCAGGATGAAAGAGTCCGACCAGCTCGCGACTTCTTTCATCACGCCCTTCGGCATGTACTGCTATGTTACCATGCCGTTCGGCTTGAGGAATGCGGGTGCAATGTACCAGTGATGCATGAACCATGTGTTCAGCGAACACATCAGCCGAACGGTCGAGGCCTACGTCGATGACATCATAGTCAAGACGAGGAAAGCCTCCGACCTCTTTTCCGACCTTGAAGTGACATTCCGATGTCTCAAGGCGAAAGGCGTGAAGCTCAATCCCGAAAAGTGTGTCTTCGGGGTCCCCCGAGGCATGCTCTTGGGGTTCATCGTCTCCGAGCGGGGCGTCGAGGCCAACCCAGAGAAGATCGCAGCCATCACCAGCATAGGGCCCATCAAGGACTTTAAAAGCATACAGAGGGTCATGGGATGCCTCGCGGCTCTGAGCCGTTTCGTCTCGCGCCTCGGCGAAAGAGGCCTACCCCTGTACCGCCTCTTAAGGAAGGCCGAGTGCTTCGCTTGGACTCCGGAGGCCGAGGAAGCCCTCGGGAACCTGAAGGCGCTCCTCACGAACGCGCCCATCTTGGTGCCCCCCGCTGCCGGAGAAGCCCTCTTGATCTACGTCGCCGCGACCACTCAGGTGGTTAGCACCGCGATTGTGGTCGAGAGACGAGAAGAGGGGCATGCATTGCCCGTCCAGAGGCCAGTCTACTTCATCAGTGAGGTACTATCCGAAACCAAGATCCGCTACCCACAAATTCAGAAGCTGCTGTACGCAGTGATCCTGTCGCGGCGGAAGTTGCGACACTACTTCGAGTCTCATCCGGTGACTGTGGTGTCATCCTTCCCCCTAGGGGAGATCATCCAGTCCCGAGAGGCCTCGGGTAGAATTGCAAAGTGGGCGGTGGAGATCATGGGCGAGACGATCTCGTTTGCCCCTCGGAAGGCCATCAAGTCCCAGGTCTTGGCGGACTTCATGGCTGAATGGGTCGACACCCAGCTCCCGACAGCTCCGATCCAACCGGAGCTCTAGACCATGTTTTTCGAAGGGTCGCTGATGAAGACGGGGGCCGGCGCAGGCCTGCTCTTCATCTCGCCCCTCGGGAAGCACCTACGCTACGTGCTACGCCTCCACTTCCCGGCGTCCAACAACGTGGCTGAGTACGAGGCTTTGGTAAACGGGTTGCGAATCGCCATCAAGCTAGGGGTCCGACGCCTCGACGCTCGTGGTGACTCGCAGCTCGTCATCGACCAAGTCATGAAGAACTCCCACTGCCGCGACCCGAAGATGGAAGCTTACTGCGATGAGGTTCGGTGCCTGGAAGACAAGTTCTACGGGCTCGAGCTCAACCACATCGCCCGACGCTACAACGAGACTGCGGATGAGCTGGCTAAAATAGCCTCGGGGCGAACAACGGTTCCCCCGGACGTATTCTCCCGAGACCTGCATCAACCCTCCGTCAAGACCGACGACACGCCCGAGCCCGAGAAGGCCTCGGCCCAGCCCGAGGCACCCTCGGCTCAGTCCGAGGTACCCTCGGCACGGTCCGAGGTACCCTCGGCTCGGCCCGAGGTACCCTCGGCCCCCGAGGGTGAGGCACTGCGCGTCGAGGGGGAGCAGAGCGAGGTCACGCCTAATCAAAACTGGCAGACCCCGTACCTGCAATATCTCCACCGAGGAGAGCTGCCCCTCGACCAAGCCAAGGCTCGGCGGTTGGCGCGGCGCGCCAAGTCTTTCGTTTTGCTGGGAGATGGGAAGGAGCTCTACCACCGCAGCCCCTCTGGCATCCTCTAGCGATGCATTTCCATCGCCGAAGGTCAGGAGCTCTTACAAGAGATACACTCGGGGGCTTGCGGCCATCACGCAGCACCCCGAACCCTTGTTGGAAACGCCTTCCGACAAGGTTTCTACTGGCCAACGGCGGTGGCCGACGCCACTAGAATGGTCCGCACCTGCGAAGGGTGTCAGTTCTACGCAAGGCAGACCCACCTGCCCACTCAGGCTCTGCAGACCATACCCATCACCTGGCCGTTTGCTGTATGGGGTCTGGACCTCGTTGGCCCCTTGCAGAAGGCACCCAGGGGCTGCATGCACCTGCTGGTCGCCATCGACAAAATTCTCCAAGTGGATCGAGGGCCGACCCCTAAACAGCATAAGGTCCGAACAGGCGGTGGCGTTTCCTCACCAACATCCCCATTCACACACAAAGTCTGGTCGTCAAGGAAGGGTCAGCCTTGCCTCGGCAAAGCCCGACCCTCCCTCGGGGGCTAGAAGGGGGGAACCCCCTCTGCGTCAAAATTTTCAATCAAAAAGGCTTCCGTGTTCCCCCGGCTATGTCGGTAGCAGGACCCCAAGAAGCGAACACGGGTGCATGTAAGTGGCAAGGCTGACTGAGCCGAGGGACTCCTACACCCCGGGTTACGGACACCTCACTCGTCACCTACCACGAAAAATGACTCCTACTTGGGCAAGCCACCCTGCTACTGACGAACGGGGCCAGACACGCAAAATGAAAGAGAAAGAGCCACGACTTTATACTACGATAATAAAAGTGTTTGGGCCTCAGCGGCCGCAAAAGACACAAGTGCATTCAAAGGGAACTGCTCCGGCAGAGTTAGACGTCGCCTAGGGAAGGAGCCGCGCCTTCGGCTTCGTCCACGCCTTCAGCAAAGTCCACCCCAGCTTCGGACGACGACGCAGGCAGGAGGATCTCTGCCTCGAAGGTGGTCGCCAGCACTGCGCTCGGGCCCGCGATGGCCGCGTCGAATCTCTGGACTTCAGCCAGGGCGGCTTCGTCTTCATTAGGGAGGCAATACCCCTCGCTGACCCGCTCCAGATCAACGACGTAGTGGGAAGCAAGCACGGCGAAGGCCCGCCTGACGCCGTGGTGTAGCGCCTCGTGGAGTCTGCCGCGCATGTGGTCACCCAAGGCCTGCAGGCGACTCTGAGGGGAGCTTCCTGAGGGGACGTCGCCGAAGCCAAAGACCTGGCAGAAGTCCGAGATGGCCTCGGACATGGCCGCGTGATCGGCCTCCCTCTGCTCGGCCGCCTGGGCAAGCGCCCTGGTGGACTCATCAAGGGCAGACTCGAGCTCTGCGAATAGCCGGAGCGCAAGGCCTCAAACACAAGTGGAGAAAACAAGCTGAAACGAAAGCCGAAAACAGCCAGGGCATACCTCCGGCTCGGGCACGCTGCTCCGAGGCTGCGGCTTGGGCTACGGCTAGGTCTGCTGCAAGGGCTCCGGCCCGGCTTTCGGCCTCGGTAGCCTGGCCCTGAGATTGATCTCGCTCATCGACGACCTGGTCAAACTCCGACTGCCGTCGCTGTACCTCTGCGCGTGCCGCTGCTGCCTCTGCTCTCAGATCGGCGCAGAGCAACCGAAGGTCCGCCACCTTGGCGCCCTGCTGGGAGAGGCGCGCGGTAGCCCCGGTGAGCGAGGTCCTCAGGGATCGCAGCGAGCCCCAGACATCGACCTCGTGACGGATAAACGGCGACTTGGCGGCGCTCAGATCCGTCAGATCCTGAGGGAAGGAAGCGGGGCGTTACAAAGGACGCCTTGATCACAAAAAAGGTATGCTTGAAATCATTACCTGGAGGATCTTGGGGACGTCCCTGTAGAAGATCTCCAAGGATGACCGGAGCGACCCCACCGTTGCTTCGGCACACTCGCGGAGCTCGTCCCAAGACTGCTCCTCCCGCTCATCGTCAAGAACGAAGAAGGGGTCCGAAGCCTCACGGGTCTAGAACCGGAGCAACGGGCGCCGCCCCTCGAAGCTCCGCCGCGCAGGGACAAGGCCACCGCTCGGCGGGATGAGTCGCGGTTCCACACCCCCTCCTCCGAGGCACCAAGCGCCAATGCCTCGGCCATCTCAGCATCGGCGGCGACAGGTCGCTCCCCGACCGGGACGGCAGCGGCTTCAGCAGCAGCTGGCACCAGCGTCGGCGGCATGTCTGGTGGGCCCGAGGTCATGTCCGCGCCAGCCGCCTCCCCCAGCACGACGGCCACCTCGATAGAAGAGCCGGCCTCGAGAACTCGCTCCACGGCGACTGGTGCCGCCTGAGCCCCCCACTGTGGGGCGCCTTGCGAGAAGGTTAGCTGAACGGCGAGCCCCGGCGTGGCACCGGCTGCGGAAGCCGATGCCATCTTAAGGGCTTTCTGGGGAGCCAGATCGGTCAGGCCATGGCTTTGCTTACTGAGGAGGAAAGGAAAGTCACGGTCGGGACGTACAAACGAGGAGCCAGGACGAAGACATTCTAAGGTACTTACCCGCTCCGGGCCATGATCAACCGTGCCTGAGGAGAGGTCTCCCGGATCTCGACCCCCGAAGATACCGCCGAGGTCCGCCTCGCTGCCAGCTTCGGTACCATCCTCGCCTTGGGCACCTTGGACGCCCAGGAGACGGACTGCCCAGGCGCTGCCACGGCGATCTGCCGGCGTGGGCGACGGCTCTCGGGGAACAGGCGCCTCGGCCTGACTCCCCGGGGTCACGTCAACTTCCCCAGCCGAGGGGTCGGGTACCCCCTCGGTCTGCCCCCGCTCTTCGGGCCGGGACCTTGGTGTCCCGACCCCGGGAACTGACGGCGCCAGCCCGCTTGGGGGCTGGCTTGATGACTCCTAGCCTAGCCTCAAACCCGGGCTGAGGCCAAGGCGGGCAGCCATGTCGTCATCCTCGTCATCGTCTTCATCATCGTCGTCGTCGTCTGGCATTTCCGGCGACGGCTCCTTCGGGAGTCCGTCCCTCTCCTGCCGGCGACGGAGCTTTTCCAAGGCGTCTCGGGCCCGCGTCCGCTCGCGGGCCCGAGCCTTCTTCGCGTCCATTTTCCTCTTCTTCTCCTTCGTGGCAACCCGCCGCGCTGCTCGGTCCACCGCGTCCTCCGGGACCCATGGCCGGGAAGGCTTGTGACACCCCACCTCCTGGAGACAGATGAAAAGTCTTGACTGTAAGGACCAAGGGCGATCCGACGCAAGGAGAAAGAAGGAGCGGACACTCACCAGGGACACACACCCGCTGTCGGGGCGCATCAAGGGCTGGGAGAAGGCGCTGGCGTCCGGTTTTCCCAACGCGGCGGCCACTCGCCCGTAGAGAACGTCGATGGGAAGGGGATCCGAGGACATCCGCGAACCCTCCAAGTCAGCTTCTGGCGTCATCTCCCAAAGCAGCAACCGCCGGTCCGCCAAGGGAAGCACCCTCCGGCGGTGAATGGCGGCAATCACTCCCGCGGCGGTGAGCCCTCCTTTCCGCAACGCCTCCAGGGCCTTGAGAAGGGGCTCGAGATTTTTCTGTCTGTCGTGCGGGGTCCCGTAGCGCCAAGCATCGGCGGCGACGGTGACCACTCGCTGAGAAAACGATGGGAGCCTCCCGTCGTCATTCCGGAGATAGAACCACCGGCACTGCCACCCTTTATTCGAGGATGCAAGGACGGCGGGAATGTACTGCGACGCCCGCGACTGCCTCAGCTGGAGGATGCAGCCGCCGGCCCGCACTGCCGCGCGGACCCTTCTCTCTCCCGTCGGCGAAGCAAAAAGCTCCGCGGAGAAGAAATGAGTCCACAAGTCCCAGTGGGGGTCGATCCCCAAGTATCCTTCGCACACCGCTATGAAGATGGCGGCTTGCGAGATGGAGTTGGGGCTGAGGTTGTGCAACTCCACCCCGTAGTTATGCAGGATCGCCCGCATGAAGCGGCTTGCCGGCACGCCGAATCCCCGCTCATGGAAGGAGACGAAGCTCATGACGTACCCCGGCGGCGGGGACGGGGCGGCCCCATTCGGGGGGGGGGGGGGAATCCACTCCGGCTGCCTCTCATCAGAGAGAGGGCAAAGTAAACCCTCAGCAACGAGATCCTCCAGGTCACCTGCCGTGACTGTGGAGAAGGGCCATGGGTCGCGCGGCGAAACAATGGTCACCCGATCGGCCATCACCGAGCAGAAGGGCTGGCGGCGGAAAGGACTGGGTGAGCAGTTTCCTTTTCTCTGGCTAAATCTCTCAGGTTGTGAAAACCTAAGAAGAAGGCAAGAAGCAGAGCAAAGAACCGTCACCAGGCCCTCCACCGAGTATATAAAGACCAAGGCAAGACCCGTTCAACGCGTCGCCCGAACCCGCCACGGGATTCAAAGACTCAAAGCGAAACGACCGTTCCTCGAACGGCTCGCACACGTGCAACGACCGCCTCGTGAACCACTTGCCCCGTCGCATTAACTCCGCGGTGGGACAGGCGGCGCCTCAGGTGGGAGAAGCAAGCGACGCTTCGCCTTCGCCATAATGACCGCGTCAAAAAAGGTACGCCACGTCATTCGATTTCGTATCCTTTTCCTTTTCCTCTTTCTCTCTCTTACAATAGGGACCAGGAAAGGGGGATACCCCGAAAAGGATCCTTCTCCGTGAAGGAAACAGGCCCCGAGCCTCTCTACTGATCAGAGGTTCAAAGGCTGGCCCCTCGGAGGGGTTCAACGGCCGCCTCAGAGCGATTGGGTTCTGCGCCCACTACTGGTCAGAGGTTCAATGGCTGGCCCCTCAGAAGGGTTCAACGGCCGCCTCAGGCCGCTCGGGCTCCGTGCCCACTACTGATCAGGGGTTCATAGGCTGGCCCTCGAAGGGTTCACAGTCGCCTCAGACACAGAGCGAGGGATGACCCTGGGTACATTCGATACATAACCAAGGCTCGGGCTATGCTCCCGAGGTACCCTAGGACATTTCCAAGACTAGCGGGAACGATCTTGTAACGGAATCCCATCAGAGGGAGGCATCGAGCCCTCGGACCCCGTCAAAGGGGACCGGGTCCGGCAGATCACCCGCAGGTACTTTTGGAGCGCGCCTCCGGGCCTCTAGCCGACCCCTAGCAAATGGGGCACGGGCGTCCGCTCGGATTACCCGCCAGCAGCTCACCGGAAACACCATGTTCGGCGCCCTCCGAGGGCAATATGGCGCTTTCCCCCCTCCTCCTTGCGGAGAGGCGACGCAGGGGCGTATGTAAAAAAAGTCGAGTCTGTCCTTGACCGTCCTCTCGCCCTGTGCAGAGGCTCGGGGGCTGCTCTCGCAAACCCGGCTCCGGCCGACCCATTGACAGCGTCAACATACCAGCCCGAGAACTTGGGACCCGACCGTGCACCCAGGCTACGGCCAGCTCGCATGAGGGAACAACTAGACCAGCCGAAGTATTGCGAAACGCACTAAGACCTCGAAGGAGTAAAACTACTCCTCCGAGGCCTCGGGGGCTACACCCAGCGGGTGCGCTCGCGCGCACCCACCGGAACAAAATGCAACCGAGAAAAGGCTGGTCCCCTTGCAAAAAAGTGCGGCAAAAGCCTCCAAGCGAGTATTAACACTCCCTTCGAGGCTCAGGGGCTACTGTCGGGGACCATAATTAGGGGTACCCTCAAGGCTCGTAAATCTCATCTGGTAACCCCCATCAGCACAAAGCTGCAAAGGCCTGATGGGTGCGATTAAGTCAAGGATCGGTCCATTTGAGGGACGCGATCACGCCTCGCCCGAGCCCAGCCTCGGGCAAGGGCAGCCGACCCCGGAGGACCTACGTCTCGCCCGAGGCCCCCCCTACAGCAACGGACACACCTTCGGCACGCCCGAGGCCCAGTCTTCACCAAGAAGCAACCTTGGCCAAATCGCCACACCGACCGACCAAATCGCAGGGGCATTTAATGCAAAGGTGGCCTGACACCTTTATCCTGATGTACGCCCTCCAGTCGACAGAGCCGAAGTGACCGCAGTCACTTCGCCGCTCCACTGACCGGTCTGACAAGAGGACAGCGCCGCCTGTGCCGCCCCGACTGCTGCGCCACTCGACAGAGTGAGGCTAACAGCGGCTATGTCCGGCCTCAGGCGTCATAGGAAACTCCGCCTCGCCCGACCCCAGGGCTCGGACACGGGCTTAGCCCCGGAAGACGACGAACTCTGCTCCGCCCGACCTCAGGGCTCGGACACGGGCTCAGCCCCGGAAGACGATGAACTCCGCTCCGCCCGACCCTAGGGCTCAGACATGGGCTCAGCCCTGGAAGACGACGAACTCCGCTTCGCCTGACCTCAGGGCTCGGACTCAGGCTCAGCCCTGGAAGACGACGAACTCCGCTCCGCCCGACCCCAGGGCTCGGACACGGGCTCAGCCTCGGAAGACAACGAACTCCACTTCGCCCGACCCTAGGGCTCGGACTCGGGCTCAGCCCCGGAAGACGACGAACTCCGCTCCGCCCGACCCCAGGGCTCGGACACGGGCTCAGCCCCGGAAGACGACGAAGTCTGCTTCGCCCGACCCCAGGGCTCGGACTCGGGCTCAGCCCCGGAAGATGACGAACTCCGCTCCGCCCGACCCCATGGCTCGGACACGGGCTCAGCCCCGGAAGACGACGAACTCCGCTTCGCCCGACCCTAGGGCTCGGACTCGGGCTCAGCCCCGGAAGACGACGAACTCCGCTTCGCCCGACCCCAGGGCTCGGACTCGGGCTCAGCCCCGGAAGACGACAAACTCCGCTCCGCCCGACCCCAGGCTCGGACACAGGCTCAGCCCCGGAAGACGACGAACTCCGCTTCGCCCGACCCCAGGGCTCGGACTCGGGCTCAGCCCCGGAAGACGACGAACTCCGCTCCGCCCGACCCCAGGGCTCGGACACGGGCTCAGCCCCGAAAGACGACGAACTCCGCTTCGCCCGACCCCAGGGCTCGGACTCGGGCTCAGCCCCGAAAGACGACGAACTCCGCTCCGCCCGACCCTAGGGCTCGGACACGGGCTCAGCCCCGGAAGATGACGAACTCTGCTTCGCCCGACCCCAGGGCTTGGACTCGGGCTCAGCCCCGGAAGACGACGAACTCCACCCGACCCCAGGGCTCGGACTTCGCCCTAGCCTCAGCCGACGGTCTCTGCCTCGTCCGACCCGGGGGCTCGGACTCGACCTCGACCTTAGAAGACAGACTCGACCTCGACCTCGGAGGAGCCTCCACCTCGCCCAACCTACGGCGCGGACCGACCACGTCGACAGGAGGCGCCATCATTACCCTACCCTGAGCTGACTCAGGCTACGGGGAACAAGACCGGCGTCCCATCTGGCTCGCTCCACCATACGAGTAATGATGGCGCCCCGCATGCCCTGTGACGACGGTGGCTCTCAGCCCCCTTACGGAAGCAAGAGGACGTCAGCAAGGACTCGACAGCCCCGACAGCTGTCCTTCCGCCAGGCTCCAGCACTCCTCCGACGGCCACGACACCACGCGAACTGGGTGCCAAGACCTCTCCGGCTGCCATGATGGCATGTACTTAGGGCGCTAGCTCTCCACCGCTAGACACGTTAGCACATTGCTACACTCCCCATTGTACACCTGGATCCTCTCCTTACGCCTATAAAAGGGAGGGCCAGGGCCCTCTTACAGAGGGTTGGCCACGCGGGGAAGGACGGGACGGCGCTCGCGCAAGGCCGCTCGCTCCCTCCCGCGTGGACGCTTGTAACCCCCTACTGCAAGCGCACCCGACCTGGGCGCGGGGCTAACACGAAGGCCGCGGGTTCCACATTCCCACGCCTTGTCTCCCTCCGGCTGCTTCTCCCCCCTTCACGTTCCGCCTCGCGTCGACCCATCTGGGCTGGGGCACGCGGCGACAATTCACTCATCGGTCCAGGGACCCCCCGGGTTTCGAAACACCAACATATATATACTGTTCATCATGCGGACCTTCCTGGCGTGCGCCCCGCACGGCTCCGCCCCCGTGGCTCATTTCTAGTCACATTCAGTTATTCCAATCAACACTAAGTCATTCTATTAAATATAATAGAATACTAAGTTATTTTTTAGAAAACATTAAGTAATTTATTGTATTCAGCCATCTTTTGTGAGGTTTCTCAGACATTTCTTATGTTATTGGTTCAGTCATTCCAGAAAATATTAAGTTATTCTAGCGCCCAGACAACATTTAAATCATTTTAGATAACTTTAAGTCATTCCAATATTAAGTCATTTTAGAATCCTAGATAACATTAAGTCATTCTAAAGTCCAGATATTAAGTCATTCTAGTAAACATCTAGGCAATATTAAGCCATTTGTAGTTTTCAAACATTTTTTTTATGTTTTCTCAGACATTTTTTAAGTCAACCATTCCTGTTTTTCAAGGAAACATCAAGTCATTTTTTCAGGGAAACATTAAGTCATTTTTTTGTTTTCAGTATTCTCCCTATGTTTATTAGATATTATTGTTTTTTCAGTCATTCCAGAGTCTAAACAATATTAAGTCATTCTTTGCTTTTAGTCATTTTTCATATTGATTGAGTCTAGACAACATTAAGTCATTCATTATTTTCAGTCATTTTCATATTGCTTCTATCGGGCGGGCGGGGTGGGTGGCTTGGTCGGTCAGCTAGCACGGGCACGAGGGTGGCTCGGGTGGGCGCAGGGAAGCCACGCGGGGGTCGCAGCCATGCGCGTGCGGCGGGTGGTCCAGGTGATGGACCCAGGTGCCTAGGGTGATGAATAGATCTACCATATATATAACTTTTACACAAATGCTGTTGTAAAATTAGAGAAATAAGTGACATGCTTCCATTATATTTAAATATATTAAATATATTAATTCTGAATAAAACAGGCATATAACTCAGATAAATGCCATATGTAATTTTAGCATCAATGAACAGTAGCAATTCTAGAACATGTAAACATGTAAAATAGCTACTTAGGTCCATTTCAAAATTAAACATGGCTTGCAGATGAAGAAGGCAGATTAAACAAATAAACATAATTGTTTATCTTAAACTATTGCTCTCAAAGTAGCGAGTTGCTGTAATAAACAACCCTCCAACGCTAAAAGGTGATCAGAGATCCTCGACTAACGTGACAGTCCTATCTTACCAAATAAGGGTTTTAGATCAGATGTAATAAGCATATAATCAAATATAAATACTGATAGTAAGGAGCTGTGTATTAATTAAATTAACAGAATTTAACACAGGTAAACAACCTCAATAAAGAGAGATTTAATTAGACACAAATAATATCAATGCTGAAAATGATAATACACTAAAACCCAGACTGTCACGCTGTCTCACTACACCGCTATCATCATCGAGGACACAAATCCGCCCACAACAGTGCAATCACACCCAAGTATTTGATACTAGCAGATTGCACAAAATTAAACAGTAAATAAAGTGAGACAACGAATAACTCACAGCACGTAGATTGTCTATGTGGGAAGATCAGCTCAGCGAACACGAAGTTCTGTCCCAGAAAACCAATTCCGCCGCCCACGTCCGGGCCTGCACGGCGGGAGGTTGACGGAGATACTAGAGCCGCTGCCGGAGCCGAGGGAGACGTCCACGGCACCAGCCCGAGAAGAGAAACACCGCGCAGCAGGGAGCCTAAGCACTAGGCCACGGTGGACAGAGACCAGATCAGACAGCACCACACAGGCGCACGGAGGAGCAGCGAGGCACATAGAGGACCTTGCTGCAAGAACACAACGCCTCCTCCAAATCCCGTGAGCAATCACCAACAGAGAAAATACTCAGGCAAACAGGAACTGGAACGATATAGGAGCAGGGGATTGCTAGAACACCCGTGTACTGAGTGAACTAGAAAGAGGAGAAATGGCAGAGCATCCAGAAGCCAGGGAGAGCCCTTCCATTTGGAGGAGATGGCCGCCAGGAAGTTGCGCAGGAATCGCGAGGTAATCGTCCGAGATCCGAACGAATTGCCCAGCAGAGACGAGCGCCGCCAGCCAGCACGATCTCTGCTTAGCCTCACCCTCTGTGGCACCTCCTGACCTAGGAATTAGCTTCCTTGTGGGCTGCTGGGCCATACGGCTTTGTAGTGGCCCACTCGGCGGCCTTCTTCCTCCTCTTTTTTAAATAAAGGGAAAATCCCTTAAACAAACAACAAATGCGAGCTCACAGTTGTTTTTTCACACCTAACAACTATAATCAAGTTTTTAGTAATTTATAGCTGCGCATAATAAAGTTGTAGAAATTCACTTAACGAACCAATTATCAAGATTGATATAACTTGAGACTATACATTAAAAACAACTAGTTAGTTGCCCATGTATCACTACGTTTTCTATATATTATATATATAGACCTTGCTTAAATGAGATATTTATTTAGACACGACTATATATATAAACACTGTTCATCACCTAGGGTGATCACCTGGACTGTCCTGGCGTGCGCGGCTCGCACCAGTGTGGCTTCGGCCTGCCCGGCTCGCACCCCTGCGGCTCGTTTCCTCGGCTCGATCGGGGGCGGCTCGAGCGGGCGCAGGGGTCGCAGCCCCCCCCCCCCGCGCGCACACCGGGTGGTCGGGTCCATCACCTAGGGTGATGAATAGATCTACCATATATATATATCTATATCGACTGCGCCAAACCACATAGCTTCTGTGATTTGACCGACATACCATCGCACAGACCACATGCTCACGAACCCAATCGTCTACCACCGAATGGGCCAACCAAATCTCCTTTCCACTTTCTACCTGCCTCCTCTCATCCGTCGCAATCGGCGGTTGTTTCGATCATTCACAATTTCAGTCCACCGCGCGCGATCTCTTTCAGTTGTTTTCTAGGGTTTCCAAAAACCATCGATCGCAAATCGATGTTCGCGAGCAAACTGGTTCCCTTTTCGCTAGGGTTTTGAGTTATTCAAGCTAACAGATAGCGCTCCCGAGGCAGACAGGCAAGCGCCGACAGCGCTCCTATCACACCCGGTTTTAGAAGGCAAACCGAATGCGAACCATGTACGTGCCAGGATCAGCAATTCACGTACACAACAGTTACATAACATGGACATCATCACACAATGCTCAAATAGTATTAACAAGGGAAATAATAGCCGATTACATTATATGTCTGAGACATCCACATAGTCTTTACAATAAATCAAAGTGCGGAAAAGAAACGTAGATAAACGCGGCCTTCACAGGCAGCCGACTGGGGGTTGCCGCTAACCCATGCCTAGAACTCGTCGTAGTCTTGGAACTCCTGGAAGTCTCCTTCCACGACTTCATCTTCTCCTGAGCGGTGGTTGCAATGTGGACAACCTGGGGAGGGGGGGGGGGTTGGTGTGTAGAGCAAGGGTGAGTACACATCAACATACTTAGCAAGTGTCCTGTTTGGCTGTAGTGGACTAGCTTTATGTGGGGGTAAGTCAAGCATTTGCTTTTAGTTGGTCAGATTATTATTACTAGTAGAGAAAGCTGGGTTTTAGATTTAGCCCACGTTATTAACCCAAACATACTCCTTTCCAAACGGAAAGAGTACCACTTACCATTACCAGAGTCATTACCAAGAACCATCAACCTCGTTGCCACCTGTAATCCGAACATCTCTGAACGAGTACCACTAATCACTGGAGCTCCCTTGGCCACTCATAACCGCGAGCACGGCTGATATATCAGTTTTCAAACACTTTGCAGAGGTTGTGCACTTTACCCACAAGCCGTGATTCCCTTTCTGCCCGGAGATCACGACTCTCCATTGATCACTACCAAGGTGACCTAGCAGGGCATCACTACGTAGCCTTTACAAAGATTCCCCGGGGCTGTAGCCACCCGTTAGGTTTCCTAAATGTACCGCACTCCTCCCCAAGGGACAAATCAACCTTGGCAGAGCGAGCCGCATACACCGAGCCCCATTGACGGCACGACGGCTAAGCGAACTACACCCCGGTTCCTCTAATTACTCAGCTAAGGGCGTCCCACTCCACCCTCATGGTTGCACTGTTTTCCCGGGCGGTCATCCAACGAACAGGTCCTTACGGAGAGGCACTCGAGAAACCGCTCGAGTCCCCTTAAATGCCACAAGTATGATATCATAAATAAGAGGGAAAACAACGTATCATAGATAATTCTCATCATGTTCATTGATTAGAGTTGAGCAATAGCATGAGACTAAGCAATAATAATCCAACCCAAATGGGTAAACAAGGACATGGATAACAAAAGCTAGTCGATCCTTAGGTATAACTGTGAAATGCGGGAGGTGAATTAAAGAATGTATAGGACAGAGATAGGTCAAGGGACACTTGCCTCCACCAACCGACTGCTGCTCAGGGGCTTCTCCTGCGAGTTCTTCGGGCTCTTCAACCGGATCGTTATCTATGCAGACGCAAACATATATACATCCAAACATTTAATACAAAAGAACAGTACACCATACAATAGAATGCAGTAAATAAACAGTCGTTCCACGCGGGCTCGCAATTAAGGTTAAGAGAGAAAGAGAAAAAAGACAGTCGAGAAACGATCACGTTACATTATTATAAATTAAATCACTCGCTTAATAGAAGGGAATTAATTTGGACACTATGTTTTAGCATAAAGTAAAGTCAAGTTCCACATTTAATCATTATAAACAATTGAAGATGAATGAAAGGGAGTGGTCGCACGACGAGACGTACGACATAACATTTAGATTGAATTAAGAAGTAAACGTCTCGCCGTGTGACAGAGCGCGCAACAAGACACTTGCATTACTTATAAAGAGACGTTAAGTATCGCACAACGAAACGCACAACGACATACGTCAACAGAGCTGAGTTTAAAGTAGAACGTCGCGCGTCTGGACGCGCGACGTCGCACCGTAAACAATCTGAAATTAAAATAGATCGTCGCGCGACGAAGCGCGCGGCGCAACACACTAATATTTATAAATTAAAAGAATCGTCGCGCGACGAAGCGCGCGACGCAGCATGTCAACTAAACAATTTAAAATAGATTAAAACGAGATTAAGCGCAGTGCGACTACGGTCGCACGCGCGAGAGCACGTTACGCGCACCGAAGGCACGCGAACCGTGAGGCACGTGGGACGCGAGTCACCGGGGCACGACCGGGAAGGGGAGGGGGCAGGGCACGGCCGCGAGGGACGGCGTGGGGGCGGGGCTCGTCGGGCGCGAGCGCGCGTGGGGGAGGGAGAGCGCGGGGTCGGGGAGGGGCTCGCCGGGCGCGGCTTGCCGTGGAGGGGCCGAGGCCGGGCGTGGGGACGCCGGGGGGGGGGGGGGGGGTGGCGGCTGTCACACCCGGTTTTAAGGAACAAAGCCGGGTGCATCTCATACATGCGCCAAGAAGACAACATATATAATAACAGAGTGTATAGAGATAAATGTCACAATAAAATCAGAGTACTTATTACATAGCGGAAGTCTTACCAAAAAAATAAAATATGAATATCGCAGGAACTAAAATCTATCCTTGGCGCCATGGGAGACGCCACCTAGATCATGTCGAAAGCCTCAGTGTTAGGCGGCTCCCCTTCGACCACCTATTCTTCTGCTGTGGGGGGGTGTGAGACAGCAAGAGTGAGCTCACATACGTTCATAGCTCAACAAGTTGTGGGGAATAATTGAAAGCTCTCTTGTGGGGTTTGGTGTTTGGATGACAACTCAATTAAAGGACTAACAAGTATGCTAAGTGTTGAACAGGTGCTTAATGTAAACCTAATAGGGTTCATTACAAGTGAACAAGTGTGATGGTCCAAGGACTAAATGATGAATAGATAATGGGCATCACAAGTAAGATGGTCATTGCATAAAGTGAGACTCGGGTGCCTAGCTCGGAGACAACTAATCAAGCCAAGGACGGAGGCAAGAAAAGCTTCGAGGTACCAAGTGCACGGGAGAAGGTCAAGGAGGCTGAGGAACCCAAAGCCAAGGGTGAAGAAGAAGGCTTGCAAAGTCAAGGGTGATCGAGTTGAGAACAGCTACGACACATCAAGGATCACTACATAAGGACATGACTTACAACCAATGAGGAAACATCTCTAGTTATGTGGTGTAAGTCATAAGGCTCAAGATCAAGCTCTAAGAAGAAGTGCACAAGGTCACTAGAAGAAGAAGCAGTGACAAAACCAGAACTGGAGGCAGCCCAAAAGAGCTAAGTTCACCTTGATCTTCAGTTTGGGTTGTTCCTATGTTTGGAGATGTTCTATGTGACCTTTGCAGGATGTTGGAGCTAAGTAATGTCAATCTAGATCAAGTCAAGCTGACTTGATGATTTATGAGTCCAACATCAAAGCTCAAGCATGTCAAATGCTATAGATATAATAATTAAGAAAATGTATGTTTCTAGACTTAGTACATTGGTTTTGTGTACTAATATACTTGTCTAAGTGTTAGAAATAGAAGGAAGAAGAAAAGGAAAGAGGTGCAAAAGGCTTGGCTGTGTACAACCAAGACTCAGCTCAGTCTGGCACACCGGACTGTCCGGTGGTGCACCGGACAGTGTCCGGTGCGCCAGGTTGAACTCCGGTGAACAGGCCGCTCTCGGAAGAAGTCTGGCGACGAACGACTATAATTCACCGGACTGTCCGGTGGTGCACCGGACTGTCCGGTGAGCCAACGGTCGGCTGGGCCAACGGTCGGCCGCGCAATCCGCGCGTGACGCGTGGCCGAGCCAACGGTCAGATGGGGCACCGGACTGTCCGGTGTGCACCGGACAGTGTCCGGTGCGCCAACGGCTCCAAGGCAGCAACGGTCGCCTGCGCCAATTTTGGAAGGAAATCGGGCACCGGACAGTGTCCGGTGGTGCACTGGACTGTCCGGTGCGCCACTCGACAGAAGGCAAGGATTGCCTTCCTGGATTGCTCCCAACGGCTCCTAGGCCCCTTGTGCCTATAAAAGGGACCCCTAGGCGCCTCAAGCAATATACAAGTGCAGCAAACAAGTGTAGACATCACTCGAATCAATTCTCACTCTCCCTCTTATGTGTATCTCTCTAGTTTGTGTAGAAGGCAAAGCTATAAGCCTTTAGAGAGTGGAGAAGTGCTGCTAAGAGCTAGAGCAAGGTCTTGAGCGTATCGTTACTCTATCGGGGTGCTGCCAAGAAGTTTGTAAGCAGCCGCGGTTTTGTTGTAACCCAACTCAACATAGTGAAAGGCTCTATCTGTCATATTGACAGATCTAAGCAAACGGAGGAAGGAGTTGAAATAGACTCCAAGCCCAGGTGTGGCTAACTCCAATGAGGACTAGGCAAGCATTTCAGGCTTGGCCGAACCTCGGGATAAATCCTTGCGTCTGTGTGCTCTGTTCTGTATTGTATCCTGACTCTCTGACTTACTCGCCTTTATATCTGCACTTCAATACTTATCTGTGGTATAAGCTTTATTTGAAGTGCAGGACATTTTGAGATAGGATCTTCTATTCCGCTGCAACCTACTCGAAGGGTCTTCTCACTCCACTGCGTACTAAGTCTTCGAGTAGAGTAAGGATTTAAGTTTTAAAGTGATAAGTTTTATTCGCCTATTCACCCCCCTCTAGGCGACATCCAGATCCTGTTCTCGGGTCAAAGGGAACTTTCAATTGGTATCAGAGCTAGGCCTCTCCAGTGTGGGCTTAGCCGTCCGGAGATGACGATGTCGTCACAAGAGGTAACTGTAGAACTTCTTTTAGGCGATGGCTCTAATTACAAGTCTTGGTCTGTCTCTATTTATAATGCTTTCATGAGTGTTGATCCTGATTTGAGACAGGTCTTTAGTAGAAGTATTTTTCCCTCTAATGTTAGTAAAAATCCTTCTAATGATGAACTAAGATGTCTATCTCTAAATCACCATGCTTGCAACATCTTAGTTGATTCTCTTTCTAGAGATGTCTATTTTGCCATCATGAGTAGTAATAATGATTTATTTGTTGATGCTCATGATTTATGGAATAGAATTAAAGTAAAATATTTTGTGGCAAATTGTACTGCTCCTACTCCCTATATTGCTTGTGATGCTAACCTTTCAAAGGGAGAAGAACAAGAACGATGGGCACCAAACGATGAATCCACCTCGTCAACAGGTTTGTTCTCCACTAGTAATAAATGTTTTATTGCTAACAATGACGGTGGAGACGAAAGCCATGATGAGGAGGAATATGAGGATGATAGCGAGGATGAATCTTCATCACCACAAGGTGCATTTTCCTGTATTGCTTCCACTAACATTGATGACAGGGAAAATGAGACCGACGATGTGGAAGAAGAGGAGATTCGCCGTTTCTACATCCATCTCAACAAAGAGGACAAAGCGCTCTTGGTTAAACTGTTGAGAAGGAACAAGGAACAAGGCGAGACGCTTCTCAGGCTAGAGGAGACTCTCATCAAAACAAACAACAGCCTGGAGAAGATGACCAAAGAACATGAGGAGCTAAGGTGCTCTCATGATGTCTTGGTCCAACGGTATGATTCAATTCTAATTGAGCAAAGTAGAAATGATGATGCTTTATCTTGTGTTGCTCAACTTAGAATGAAAAATGCCATGCTTGAGAGGCAAGTAGAATTGCTAAGTCATGATAAACTAGCTCTCATTGAAAAATATGATATGTTATCATTTTCTCATGATAAATTAATTGATGACCGTATCATGCTTGATATTGCTCATGAAATAGTAATTACTAGTTTTAACTCAAGTGAACCTCATTCTTGTAAATGTGCACATTTGGATAATCTATCACCATGTGCTAACCCCTGTCACTCAAAAGGAAGCGAGTGTTTAAATGAGCAAAAAGTTGCAGGGTCACAAAAGAAATTGTGTGGGAACAAGAAGCAAAGACAACTAAGGAGAAGACGCATTGCTCAACTCTCTCAAGATATCCACGGGCGCGTGGTGAAGAAGCTTGAGAAAGGAAAAACTATAGCAAGTGTTAAGCTCAATAAGAAGAATGTTCCTAAAGATGAAGAAATCAACATGAGCTTAGAAAAAGGTAAAGATTCAATTAATCATGTTGTTTGCACTGACCTTTTCTCTATGTCATCCAAGAACAAAAAGAGAAAAGGAGGTGCTTTAAGTGCAACAAGTCAGGACACCTCATTGCGTCGTGTCCATACACCAACAAGGGTGAAGGGATAAGGAGATGCTTCGGATGCAATGACAAGAACCACATGATCACTTCTTGTCCTCTATTGACGAATCAAGCATGTGCAGTCTCCAAGATGACTCTCACCAAGGAAAATGACAAACAGCAAGCGTCATGCAGTTTGAGCGACGCTTCTGCTACAAGTGTGGTGAGCAGGGACATCTATCCAAGGTATGTAATAAAGGTGAGGTTCCTAAGCAAGTAAATTTGTCTCAATCTTATTCGCTTAGGAGACCCAAATCATACACTTGTGCTAGATCTATAACGAGATCACCTAGAACTAGCACAAAGACTATTTGGGTACCAAAGGCACTTTTGGTTGAACGTCATGGACCCATTCCGAGGTGGGTACCAAATTGTGCTAACTAGACCATGCAGGTGCCTTGAGATGGACTGGAGACCATGGGAGAGCTTAAGACGGTTATCTAAAACTCTATGCTTAAGCTGTTAATTGTTTTGGTGTTTATTGACCCAAGGTTGAATTATTGTGAGACACTAATCCCATGTTTATCTCAAGTGAAATAAGGTGAATAGGTCCTTAATCATTATTGGTGAATCAAACAAAGGACCTTGATGAGATTCTTCAACTTGCTCTCCATAGGATGGTACCCTTGTATCTTAAGTACTTTGTTGATAATCAGTATTGCTCTTAAAACTGATTGTTGTGCTACCTGTCCTTGGAGTAGTTATGCCTCTTGATTGCCTGTGTTGAGTACCTTTCAAACAATGATTAGTGATTTCCAAGATCGTAACCATGCGTGCTTAATCATGATTGTATGCTTTAGAGGTTTTGCCTCTTGAATCATTTAATGGGTAGTTTTTCATTAGATATATCCACCATGATTAACTCTTCTTGTGTTCGTGAATAAACATGTATTCCTTTGTGAGTTATGCTATATGGTTTTAATGATTAACCTATGTGCAAATATGATATTTTGTTTAGTTAATGTTCACACGATTACTCTAGTCTGGTATTGTGTGAATACCAACTCCATGTTGTACCTCTAATGCACTCTTTTGAGCTATAAGGTGCATGAACAAAAGGAGCCCTCAATTAGTGACAACTGGTGATCTCATAGCAATTCAGGAAAAGGCAAAGGTATGGAGAATGGAACTATGCAATTTCATTGAATATCTTGAAGTTCCATTAATTGTGATCACAGCTATGGTTTTGCCTCTGAATTGGTAGTATCTTGGCTTAGGTTCTCCTTCTTTATAATATTGATTCTTTTGGTGTATCTAAGGAACCTTCTTAATTATGATGTGCTCAGACATTGCGCTTTATATGCATGATCGTGTTGTTTTTCAATTTGTATATGTGGTGCAATGATTGTCAAGTATGAAGCATGTCTAGGTTGCTCATAAAATGTTATACTTCTTGAGGCATGCATTGTTGGATTAAGTCAATCTTTCATTTGATATTCAAATTGGTATCTTTGTGTGATGAAAGTGATAGAGTATGCCTTGACCAAGGTATGTTGTGATCCCCTCTAGTTCTGAGGAAGCTAGAATGTGCAAAGTGCAAGTCATTCAAATACTTGATGCACAACTTGAGGGGGAACACACATAACTTGTGTCTTTTGAGACTAACTATTTCTTGAGCGATCTTGTATAGTCTCTAGGTGGAAAAGAGAAGATGAGCAAGAAATGGAGCAATCAGGACTTGGGTACCTCTGTAAGTCAAGAAATTGGTATCTTAAGTCGTGAGTAATTGCATATTTTTAGATTGCTCATGCTCTATAATATCTGGTGATAATAGATGCTTATCCTTAAATATCATGGAGCTATGATAATAAATGACTTTCAATTGGTAGCCATGATAGTTTGCTTCAATTGACATCTTTTGATATTATGCGTAAATGTATCTTAATATCTCTGGTGCATATGTTTAATGAATAAGGGGGAGTGTTGATAATGTGTCTCTCCTCCTTAACACCCTGCTGTCCCTTGACATCATCCTATGTTCTTGCTTGAATATGGCGTTGGTGTTTGATGTCAAAGGGGGAGAATTTGTGCATTAAAGCTTATCTCAACCTGAGAGGAAAGCTTATCCTAAGGGGTGATGTGTTAGTTTGAGCATTGTTAGTGTGTTATTGATAAGTCTTATCATATGCTTCTTGCAGTATTATTTGTGTTGCATCATATGGACTAGTGTTTCCGCTGCTATGAATTAATTGGCTTCTATAGTGTAATAGATAGTCATATGGTTAATGGTGCTTTAAGAGAATTAATTGGCCTCTATAGTATAATAGATAGTCATGTGGCTAATGGTGCTTTAAGATTAAAGGTGCTTTAAGATTGCTTTAAAATTAGTATCTTAGTTTAAATTGGTATCTTAATGATGAACAGTGGTAGGTTGATATTCCTGTGATATATCCACTAAATTGAATGGTGTTTAACTCTGATTATGTGCATTTTTGTGTTATAGCATCATGGTTTGATTCTTGACACAATGCATCCCAAAAAGTGCTAAGGTGTAGAAATGTTTCGAATTGCCTAAGTATGTGCAAATTGGCGTCTAAGGCCAAAATTATGTTTTTGAAGTAAGCACATATTTAGGGGGAGCATTCTATAAACTTAGAATTCAAAATTTGTGCTTTAAATTTCACTCTTATGTAAGCTTTAATTGTGTTGCCATCAATCACCAAAAAGGGGGAGATTGAAAGCTCTCTTGTGGGTTTTGGTGTTTGGATGACAACTCAATTAAAGGACTAACAAGTATGCTAAGTGTTGAACAGGTGCTTAATGTAAAGCTAACAGGGTTCAATACAAGTGAACAAGTGTGATGGTCCAAGGACTAAATGATGAATAGATAATGGGCATCACAAGTAAGATGGTCATTGCATAAAGTGAGACTCGGGTGCGTAGCTTGGAGACAACTAATCAAGCCAAGGATGGAGGCAAGAAAAGCTTCGAGGTACCAAGTGCACGGGAGAAGGTCAAGGAGGCTAAAGAACCCAAAGCCAAGGGGAAGAAGAAGGCTTGCAAAGTCAAGGGTGATCGAGTTGAGAACAGCTACGACACATCAAGGATCACTACATAAGGACGTGACTTACAACCAATGAGGAAACATCTCTAGTTATGTGGTGTAAGTCATAAGGCTCAAGATCAAGCTCTAAGAAGAAGTGCACAAGGTCACTAGAAGAAGAAGCATTGACAAAACCAGAACTGGAGGCAGCCCAAAAGAGCTAAGTTCACCTTGATCTTCAGTTTGGGTTGTTCCTATGTTTGGAGATGTTCTATGTGACCTTTGCAGGATGTTGGAGCTAAGTAATGTCAATCTAGATCAAGTCAAGCTGACTTGATGATTTATGAGTCCAATATCAAAGCTCAAGCATGTCAAATGCTATAGATATAATAATTAAGAAAAGGAATGTTTCTAGACTTAGTACATTGGTTTTGTGTACTAATATACTTGTCTAAGTGTTAGAAACAGAAGGAAGAAGAAAAGGAAAGAGGTGCAAAAGGCTTGGCTGTGTACAGCCAAGACTCAGCTCAGTCTGGCACACCGGACTGTCCGGTGGTGCACCGGACAGTGTCCGATGCGCCAGGTTGAACTCCGGTGAACAGGCCGCTCTCGGGAGAAGTCTGGCGACGAACGGCTATAATTCACCAGACTGTCCGGTGGTGCACCGGACTGTCCGGTGAGCCAACGGTCGGCTGGGCCAACGGTCGGCCGCGCAATCCACGCGTGACGCATGGCCGAGCCAACGGTCAGATGGGGCACCGGACTGTCCGGTGTGCACCGAACAGTGTCCGGTGCGCCAACGGCTCCAAGGCAGCAACGGTCGCCTGCGCCAATTTTGGAAGGAAATCGGGCACCGGACAGTGTCCGGTGGTGCACCGGACTGTCCGGTGCGCCACTCGACAGAAGGCAAGGATTGCCTTCCTGGATTGCTCCCAACGGCTCCTAGGCCCCTTGTGCCTATAAAAGGGACCCCTAGGCGCCTCAAGCAATATACAAGTGCAGCAAACAAGTGTAGACATCACTCGAATCAATTCTCACTCTCCCTCTTATGTGTATCTCTCTAGTTTGTGTAGAAGGCAAAGCTATAAGCCTTTAGAGAGTGGAGAAGTGCTGCTAAGAGCTAGAGCAAGGTCTTGAGCGTATCGTTACTCTGCCGGGGTGCTGCCAAGAAGTTTGTAAGCAGCCGCGGTTTTGTTGTAACCCAACTCAACATAGTGAAAGGCTCTATCTGTCATATTGATAGATCTGAGCAAACGGAGGAAGGAGTTGAAATAGACTCCAAGCCCAGGTGTGGCTAACTCCAACGAGGACTAGGCAAGCATTTCAGGCTTGGCCGAACCTCGGGATAAATCCTTACGTCTGTGTGCTCTGTTCTGTATTGTATCCTGACTCTCTGACTTACTCGCCTTTATATCTGCACTTCAATACTTATCTGTGGTATAAGCTTTATTTGAAGTGCAGGACATTTTGAGACAGGATCTTCTATTCCGCTGCAACCTACTCGAAGGGTCTTCTCACTCCACTGCGTACTAAGTCTTCGAGTAGAGTAAGGATTTAAGTTTTAAAGTGATAAGTTTTATTCGCCTATTCACCCCCCCTCTAGGCGACATCCAGATCCTGTTCCCGGGTCAAAGGGAACTTTCAATAATGTGGCATGAACTCACCAAAGGTGGGAGTTCATGAAGTGTAAGGCTGATCAATGAAATAAAGGTTGAAGCTGAGCATTGCTTTTATAAGTTGGTCAAAATTTTATTAGCAATTTCTAAGTGTAAGTAAATACCAAACCTTAGAAATAATAAGTAAAAGTAATAATAAAATAATCCCAAATGCAATGAAATGACAAATTGAGTTTAAGTTCCATAAATTAATCATGTGAGTGTCGGAGCCGCTCATGACCGTGAGCACGGCTAGTATACCAGTTTTACACTCTGCAGAGGTTGCGCATCTTTACCCACAAGTCGTGTTACCCATTTGCCACGGAGTTGATCAGACCCATACACCTCTACCAAGGAAGCGAGGCAGGGTACCACTACGAGGCCTTTACAAAGTTCCACTAGCTTCAGACTACCCGCTACAGTTTATAGGAAGCTCCAGTGCAGGAATCCCTCGCCTGACCGCCATCGCAGCAAAATCAACCCAAGGACCTCCCTACACTGACCACTCCCCTACTGCCCTTGCCCCTTTCGGGTAAGGTAGCCATCCACTAGCTTTCCTAGTTAATCAGTCAAGGGCGTCCCATTAAACCCTTGTGGTAGCACTGTTTTCTCGGGTGGTTCTCCATGTTCCCATTAACATAATGATCTTATCATGAACAGAAAATAATGAACAGATAATAACAAGTATAAAAATGAGTGATGAATATCTCTATACCCAAAGCCACATAAAGCAATAGCATGTACTACCCAAAAGTTTAGTAGTAAAACCAGTGGTGAAACAAGGTATAAAGATAGTCAAAATCTAGGGTAACCTATTGGGTCCCATTAAAATTAACCTATGCAGATCATTATGATTAATAAGAACATGAATAGGTAAAAGAAGTGATCAAGGGCACAACTTGCCTTCCACGAGCTCCTGCTCAGCAGTCTCTACCAGCTGAATCTCAGGATCCTCTGAAGCTTGCTCGTCTACTCGCATCAACACAATACATACATAGTATAGCAAAAATTAACATTACACCAAACCTATAAATAAAATACACAGTAATAATCTAGACACTAAAATGAGATCATAGGAACTGGAATTATTAATTTTGGAGTTATATATTTTAAGTTATGAATTTCCAAAGATTTTATGCATTTAATATAGGGTTAAGTGAGAAATAAATTTTAATGTGTATTTCATGTAAAAACAGTGGTACTATTTGATAGAGAATAATATTACAAAATTATAGGAACTAGAATGGATCAATTTGGAGTTCATATGCATTTTCTACAAATTAAACAAGTTCTATACATTAAAAATATATTTCTATTTTATTTTTATCTGAATTTCGAGTTGACTGGACTGGGCCTCATTTCCTAGGAAACTCAGGGGTCTCGGGGTAAGTTTGCCTAAGACACAAAAAATAGCTCTGTGGACTGCGGGTTGATTCGCTAAAAGGTGAGGGTTTTATTTGCAAGGTGGCATGGCGAAGGGGGGTTTCGCCCCATACGGGCCGCCCGATTACAACTGAACGATCCTGATTATCTCTCAACGCACATGAGTACATGACCACTGGTGGCCGCCCGATCTAGGACCAATGGACATGATCAAATTCTTCTCCCAGCGGTCCGATTTCGATCGACCGATACACGGGTTGGAACGAGGGGCCGGATCTAACCGTCAGTTATCAACAGACGGTCTTGATCTGAAGTCATCCTATTGCCGTCCAATCTCTAATCCTGGTCATCCAAACAAGATCCGACGATCCCAGCATCATCGTCATCCCCCCCGCTACGAATTCGTCCGATAGTCCCGACCGCGACATCGCTAACGGCGGGCAATGACCTGCCACGTTGGCAAGCCAGTGACTAACCGTCCCAGGTTACATATTAGGGCGCAAGTAACTTCCTATGCCTAATGCAAACAACGGCAACCCATAGGGGCGTGCCCTTACCGGCGCTTGGAGGCTGCTCCTGGAATGACTGTGCGACGGTGCTCTTACAAGGCGAGCACTGGCGCCCAACTTGATGCCGCAGAGGACGCCGCTCATGGTACGGGGAGCGCTGCAGCCGCCACGCCATCGAGAACTCGGACGAACTCCTCCCAGGCACTCCAAGTCTGCACTCTATCTTTCTCTCGCGCGGGGCGATGGTGCGGTGGTGCAGGGCAAGCACGGCAGTGCTAGCGACTTCCGTAGGCAACGCGGGCGCGGCTTAGGTGAACGAGTGAATGCCGGGGCGAGTCAAGGCGAGGAACGGTTGTAGCCCGGTTTTATTCTCCCACCCCCGCGCGATCAAAGCGGACCAGCACTGGTGGGCGAGATCCGCCATGCACGGCCAAGCTGTTGCAACAGATGCACGAAGGAAGCGGCGAGATTTGATGTGGCTTGATGCGGAGTGGAGGCGAAGCCCCACCGAATACCAGGGTCCACCCGCCCAGCGCATCGAGTGCATGCGCGAGGGAATGCAGGACAGCAGGAGCCGAGCTCTGTACGCGTGTGTTCTTCAACGGGTCCGTTCCATTGGGGAGGATAGAGCTGACGATGCGGGGTCCACAGGGCAGGGGCAGAATACCCAGGTGCGCGGTGATGTTACGGTTGGGCCGCACGGAGGCAAAAAGGAAAGGTGGGCCGATTAGGGTGGTCACGGCCCATGTGGTGTCTCCTCCCTTTTTCTTATTTATATTTTCCCTTTTCATTTGAGTTCAAATTTCAAACTCAAATTCTTTGGTAAATTCTTCTCAGATTTAAAGTATACTTTTGAACATACTAATCTTGCTTTTATTTATAATATTTATTTTGTATATATTTTCCTTTTTAGTAATTCTTTTCCTCCCCCTCCATATTCCTTTGGAGTTTTGTTTTCCAAAATAGAATTTAAACTCATGTGTCTATTAATATATTAACAATACCTTTATTTTATTAGCCACAAATGCACAATCAAGTAAAACTCAGCATGATGCATGATTTATTTAGATGTTATTGGTTATTTAATCCCCTTTTGATGGTGTTTATTCACATGTGATAGTAACTAGAGATGGTACACACATATAGATAAAGAAAATATTCTCTTATCATATGATTTACAGATTTGTGTATTACAGCGGCGCGGCTCGCCGGGGCTGGGGGAGGCGCGACCGCGAGGGGCGGTGTGGGGGCGGGGCTCGCCGGGGAGGGGACAGGGAGCTCGCCGGGGGGGGGGGGGGAAGCAAGGCGCGACCACGAGGGGCGGTGCGGGGCGCGCGCGAGCAGGGCGCGGGGGCGCACGAGCAGGGGAAGAAGAAGGGAGGGGGAGGGGGAGAGAGAGAAGGGAAGGGGAGTGGAAAAACTCACCTCCGGGGATCCAAATTCCGGTGATCTCGACTCCAAACCCTAGGGCACCACGGGGAGAGAGAGAGAGGTGGAAGAAGGAGAGGGAGGTTACTGCGCGGGAGAAATCAAATGAGCCAAACGGATCTGGGGAAGGGGGGGGGGGGCGTGTAACACCCCTGGTGTTACTGCAACTAAAACTTGAGCATGGCATCATAAACATTGGCATTGCATATGTTTGACACACCTAGAATGCATTCACTAGGTAAAAATTTCAAACAAGTTGTATTGTTATAGCATTTTGCAAATAGAACCCTGGATAGGGAACTTAACCCTAAATAGGGATTAAAGGGGGTAAAACCTAACTAAATTGAGAAAACCTAAAAGCTTTAAGGGAATAGTCATAAAATGTTCCCAAAAATGAACTTGAATCACATTTATACCCCTGAGGGACTAAAAATCCCCATTTGAACCCTGGAAAACCCTAAGTCCAAACCCTAGGGGCCTATGTGCAAAAGTTATGCACATTTGGACTAAAGTGTAAAAACTACTATGTTAAAGCATATAAAGTCACATGGTTCACATTTGGGAAGAGTTACAAGCCAAACCCTAAGTTTTGGATTCATTTGCAAAAAGGACCCCAATTGAGATTTCACTCTAAGTCTGAATTTCAGATTTGTGAGCTCAACTTTGGAGCCTTGCAACTTTCAAAATATAGGGTTTTGCCCTAGGTCACCACATCAAGTTTGTAGCTAAATCATAGGAGAACAACTTTGCTTAAGAGTGTGAGCTCTGTTGTTAAGAAAAATCCAAAGATAATTAAGCTCAAAGTCGGGCTGTCAGGCAACCCCTGGACTGAATTTTCAGTAACAGTGTGATGGGGTGAACTTTGAGCTCGATTTTGAATGTGATTCAGTGACTATTTGATGGTAATCATTATGGAAAAGTTGAAGATGGATTATAGGTGCATAACTTTGATGCAGAAGGTTGGCTTAGGTACCACATAAAAATTGGAGAAAATGAAGCTCCAAGTTGATCTGTCAGGTAAGCTCTGCACTGAATCAGGCGCACTGTTCATCGGTCTTCAGAAAAATCGTGCCGAGGATAAGGGTCAGCCCTCGCCGGCGATAAGAGCGCCATGACGGTCGGGATGGGCTGGCGGCCGCGGTAAATATCCTCGGTAACGTGGCAGCAAATCACTGAGGTGGTAGGCTCCGGTTAAACGGTGGCCACCGTGCCATCACCGGGATCCGCCGCGCGGTATGCTCGCCAGCGCGATCACGGGATCCGCGATCCTCATCCGTCTCTGGCCGGCAGCCTATAAATTGAGCCTGACACTGCTTCTTCGCCACATCGCAAGCACGAGTGCCTGTGCAATTGACTCACTTTAACCGGAGAGCTTACAGAGTCCGCAAATTTCTGTTCTTCCCGTTCTTAACTCCGCCGCGAAGAACCCCTCCGTGGCTAGCATTCCTCGAGTGAGTACTTACCCAATTGTTTCATGTTCTTGCTTGTTGTTAGCCCCCATATTGCTCCCAGTACCAACCAATAGAAATTCGGCCGAAACCTTTCACTTGAACGCGCGTCTGCTTTGTATAGCGCCGCCGTGACACCCTCTCCGGAGTCTCGCGTTTCTATTCATGTCCAGTCCAAAGTTTTGCATGTGCATCACCACTGGTTGACCTGTGAAGCTGTCCTAGGCTTCAATTTGGTGGTTCGCGCCGTCGGTTGGCCGGAACACTCCCATCCATGTGACTATCCACCCTGTCATCGTGGACCGATTGATTCGTAGTCCCAACGATAAAATTGATTTGGGGAAAATGATCTGTAGGAGTTCAATTGTGTCCCTGTCGCTTGAGAGCTCCAGCCGTAGCGTCATCCGGCCGGTCTAGCTCGTCGGAACTCAGCTCCCAGTGCGGTTCGCCGTTGAGGACTCAAACTGAGAAAGGTTAGAAGCACGGGGATGTTTCTGTAAACTGTCAGTGAGACGTTGAACAGTCGCCAGGGGTTCTTAACGGATAACCGAAGCTGCGAGGGCCCCTGTGCAAACCTGCCCCGCGGGCGCGGGCGCGCGCGTGTTTCCCTCTGGTGTTGGGCCGACTGGGCTAGAACCAGCCCAGTACTATTTGATCTTTTTCTTTTTCTTTTTCAGTAGAGCTTTGGAAATCTGTTATAAATTGTAGAAAAATCATAAAATTATGAAACCAATTTTCCTAGACTTCTTATTTTCCATAGTATTTAATAAAAATAGTTTCATGATTTTTAGATTAAATAAGGAATTTTAAGGCATTTAAACTAGTTTAAACCATTAGTTCTGGATTTTTAGAAGATAAATGGTAATTCCAAAAATGATCAAACTTTTTATATGAGTTCTATACATTATTTAGAAGCCTTGGGTAGAATTTGGGTTGATTTGGACCTTGTTTGATAACTAGAACCCAAAACCCCCCTGCCCTGTGAATTCCTTTACTGACTCCGAAAACCCTAAGTTCTCAGAGTTCCGTGAAGGAAAATTGTATTCAAGACCTTAGATAATAAATTCTTATTATCTTTGCACTCTCATGAGCATTACATGGCATTCATTCTTATATACATATATATGGTTATGTTTAGAAAACGAAGAAGAGATCGAAGTGACTGAAGAGAAGGCACCACCACCTTTGGAATCTCAGGCAGGGACTTGTCTCTACTTTGACATCTGCGGGCCTGAGCCTGACTCACCTACTAACGAAGGCAAGCCTCGGTGCATTTGCCACCTTCCTTGATGTTTTTAAAATCTTTCTCACTCGCTTGTTGCATTAAGTAATAGGAGTTGGTTGTTAAACAATTCCTGCATTATCTTCCTTGATCTTGATTACCTTCCTTGAACCCCTGTCTTTACAAAAAGTTTTGCTATGCTTAGTATTCCTTTAGTAAAAACAAAAGGTTTTGTTTTTCAAATGATGTGGCAAAAGTGGGTGGGATGTTTTCAAAAATAAAACTTGATGGTGAATCTGTCAAAGGCCTTGATGGGTTCAACATCGGAAAAGATGTACCTCTGCCAGGTACCAAGTTTTTGGGTTTAAATGATTAAGCTGAGTCCGGACGGGTGACTTACACGAAAAGAGAGTCTTGGTGTAGTGTCTCCGTCTGAGTCGATTAAGGACCGTGTCGATGTAGGCCTGCTGACCAAGGACCCTTTAACTGGTCACATGCCTCGTCATGGGTAAGCCTTGCCTCGGGCAGACTAAGGCCAGAATAAGATAACACGAAATGGGCGTGGAGCGGTGGCGAGAGTAGCGTGTACCCTCTGTAGCAAGAGGCTGGACGGTGGTGTATCTATGCTCTCGGTTTGCGTGAACCTGATCTGGTCTTAAGAACCCTGGTGGCGGGTTGACATATGCAAGGGTTAAGTGCTACATATGTCATGTGATTGGGGATCCTCAGCTGAGTATAATCGATTCGGATCGCCGTACCCCCGCGGTTATGGAGACTTGGTCACTGACTTATACGTAGAATTCCACTAAAGATGAAGGGATTGATGAGAAACTGGCTAGTGCAGGACAAGTGTTTGAACTAGGGTAGAAAGAACACTAGATGCAGGTAAGTTTACCTAACCTGAAATTAAAATTTGATTTTTAAGGATCCACTCTTAGTAAGCATTTATGCAAAACAGAGTCTTTGATCTTGAGATACCTTACCTTGACTCCCTTATAACCAGCATACCCTTGAGAGTCTTTTCTTTAGTCGGGTAAGACTTGCTGAGTAATTCCATACTCAGGGTTTATTCCCTCGTTGTTTTTAGGTGAGGAAGCAGCAAATTTTTGTTGCTTTTGTACCAAGGTGGTTCCAAATGAAGAAAAACAAGAGTAAAGCTACGGGAGGACATGGTCCTCCATAAGAAACTCTTATGTAAGAACTTATCGGGAGGAGTTTTTGCCTCCCTTGGTATTGTAATAATACTACTCAGCACTCGTTTTTAACTCTGGTCTATAATAAGCAACTTGATCTTACTTTTTAAATAAATGTAAGTTTATGTAATCACTTCCGCAGTTCTATATCTCCGATGTTCTGTAATGTCTGCAAGACGGGTGAAACGTTCCTGGAAAGGTAAGAAAGAAGATATCAAACTTGTCAAGTGATTCAGGAACATCTACGGGGTTGTCTGATGTTTGTTGGACAAGGACAACTGTAGGTGAGCCTAATGACTTGGTAGGTTCCGTCACAGGGCACACGCAGGGGGTCGGTAGGGGCGCCAGGGGCGCGCGGGCCGGACCGGGCCAGACCGGGTTGGGCTGAGCCGGGCTGGGCTGGGTCACATCGTGGATCGAAACCCACGACACGCACGACCATTAGACGGAATTAAATCACGAACCAAAATCCGAAACGGAACGAGACGAACACGCGACATCAGACAAAGAAATGTGCTTCGGCATGATGCAATACCCATGACACTTAGGTTTTGTTTATACACGACACGGACACCTGTCACTATACTGGTTTGAAATTGGGAAAAAGGAGGCAAAATGGGAAGAGAAAAGAGAGTAACGCCCGAATTTGGTGAGAGAAAAGAAGAAAAAAATTCTACCCCCAAATTCAGGGCGTTACAAACCTATCCCCCTTAAAAGAATCTCGCCCTCGAGATTCAGGGTTGGCTAGCAAAGAGCTCAGGGTATTTAGCCATCAGATCATCTTCACGCTCCTAGGTTGCTTCTTCCTCAGAGTGATGATTCCATCTGACTTTGCACATTCTGATGGTCTTCCTTCGGGTGACTCTGTCTGCCGTCTCAAGGATCTACGCTGGTTTCTCTGTGTAGGTCAAGTCCTCCTGGACCTCCAGACCTTCCACTGGCAACTGCTCTTCTGGCACACGCAAACACTTCTTCAACTGAGACACATGAAAGACATCATGCACTGCGGACAAGCCTTCTGGCAAACTGAGTTGATAGGCCACTTCTCCATGCTTTGCGAGAATCTGATACGGACCGATGTAGCGGGGTGCTAGCTTGCCTTTGACTCTGAACCTTCTGACTCCTCTGATCGGTGACACTTTCAGGTAGACAAAATCTCCAACTTCGAAACTCAACTCTCTTCTTCTTGTGTCTGCATAGCTTCGCTGCCTTGATTGCGCTATCTTCAGATTCTCTCGGACCATCTTGATGTTCTCTTCGGCTTCAAGCAGAATGTCTGGCCCAAACACTTGCTTTTCTCCAGGATGATCCCACTGCAACGGAGTTCTATAACTTCTTCCATAAAGCACCTGAAATGGGGACATCTTCAAGCTGGCCTGGTAACTGTTGTTATAGGAGAACTCTGCATAAGGCAATCTCTTGTCCCATCCGGACTGATCTTGCAACGCACAGGCTCTCAACATGTCTTCAAGGATTTGATTGGTCCTTTCGGTCTGACCATCTGTCTGCGGATGTTAAGCTGAACTGAAATTCAGATGTGTACCCAAGGCTTCATGCAACTGCTGCCAGAAATGAGAGGTGAACTGCTTTCCTCGGTCTGACACTATCTTCTTTGGCACACCATGAAGACAAACGATCCAAGACATGTACAATTCTGCCAATACTGCACTGCTGTAGTTGGTCTTGACTGGTATGAAGTGGGCTGACTTGGTTAAGCGGTCCACCACTACCCAAATAGAATCGTAGCCGGCTCGAGTGCGAGGCAATCCGACTATGAAGTCCATACCGATTTCATCCCATTTCCACTGAGGAATTTGCAACGGTTGCAACAATCCAGCTGGTCTCTGGTGCTCTGCCTTGATCCACCGACAACTATCACACATAGCCACATGCTCTGCGATTTCTCTCTTCATTCCGTACCACCAGAATTTCTTCTTCAGATCCTGATACATCTTCTCACTACCAGGGTGAATCGAATAGGCTGTCTCATGAGCTTCCTTGAGGATCAACTCCCGAATAGACTGGACATTGGGAACACACAAGCGGTCTTTGAACCATATCACACCTTCTGCATCCTCCCGAAAATCTTTGCCTCTGCCGTCTAGAATCAGTCGCCGAATTTCACTGATCTTCTCATCATTCTTCTGTGCTTCTTTGATTTCCCGCTCTAGGGTAGGTTCCAACTCAATGGTGACTCCTCGCGAATTATTCAGAAATCCGGGACTCAACCTGTCAAACTCTTTGGCCAATTCATAAGGCATCGGACGAGCGACCATCAGATTGACTTGACTCTTCCTGCTCAAAGCATCTGCCACTACGTTCGCTTTGCCTGGATGGTAGTGAATCTCCAACTCATAGTCTTTGATCAGCTCTAACCATCTTCGTTGCCTCATATTTAGCTCTGACTGAGTGAATATGTACTTCAGACTCTTGTGGCCTGTGTAAACATCACATTTCTGTCCATACAGATAGTGCCTCCATGTCTTCAGTGCGTGAACCACTGCTGCCAACTCTAGGTCATGGATTGGGTAATTCTTCTCATGAACCTTCAGCTGTCGGGATGAGTAAGCCACAACTCTTCCCTCCTGCATCAACACACATCTCAAACTAGTGTAACAAGCATCGCAATACACCGAGAAGGGCTTGTGCACATTAGGCAAGACTAAGACAGGCGCTATAGTCAACTTCTCTTTCAGCGCTTTGAAGGCTTCTTGGCATTTCTGGGTCCACTTGAACTCAACTTTGTTGCTTAGCAACGCTGTCATTGGTTTCACAATCTTCGAAAATCCTTCAATGAATCACCGATATTATCTGGCCATTCCAATGAAGCTCTTGATTCCTCGAGCATCTGTTGGCGCTTTCCAGTTCAGAATGTCTGCCACTTTCTTCGGATCCACAGCCAATCCTTCTTTGTTGATTATGTGACCCAAGAATAGGACTTCACTGATCTAGAACTCGCACTTGCTCAACTTTGCATACAACTGGTGCTCTCGCAATCTCTGCAATACCATCCTCAAATGACTTGCATGTTTTTCTTCGCTTTGAGAATAAATCAGAATATCATCAATAAATACCACCACAAACTTATCAAGATAGTCCATGAATACACTGTTCATCAAGTTCATGAAGAAGGCTGGTGCATTTGTTAGACCAAAATACATCACAGTGAACTCATACAACCCATACTTAGTAATGAATGTCGTCTTCAGAATGTCTAAAGGTCGGATCCTGAGCTGATGATAACCTGACCTCAGATCTATTTTGGAGAACACGCTGGCTCCTCTCAACTGGTCGAACAGATCTTCTATTCTGGGCAAAGGGTACTTGTTCTTGATGGTGACCTCATTCAGAGCTCGATAATCGATACACATCCTTTTGGTGCCATCTTTCTTCTCCACAAATAGGACGGGGGTGGCCCAAGGCGAGGTGCTTGGCCGGATGTAACTTTTCTCTGACAACTCATCGATCTGCTTCTTAAGTTCAACCAACTCTGGTCCGGATATTCTGTAGGCTCTCTTAAAGATGGGGGCGGTTCCAGGAAGAAACTCTATAGCAAACTCAACTTTCCGCTCTGGTGGCATACCTGGTAAGTCCTTTGGAAACACATCTGAGAACTTGGACACAACCTTGATAGCCTCAATTGGGTCTGCTTCACTGCTATCGACAGCCATCTGATAACAACTTCCTTTTCGTGGCTTAGGTGAGACTAACTCGGTCACCACTTCTCCTCCTAGTGGGGACACCAACTTGATTGTCCTCTTATCACAACTGATAACTGCCTGATACTTATCTAGCCAATTCATCCCTAGGATGACATCTATTCCTTGAGTACCCATTACTATGAGGTTAGCGGGAAACGCTATCCCCCTTATTTCCACACATACATTCAAACAAACGCTATCGGCTCGAATTCTACCACCGGCTGAGTCAATTTGAATGGGGGTTGACATGGTAGTTATTGGAAGATTATGTGCTTCTACCCATGATGCAGTAATGAAAGAATGCGTTGCTCCAGTATCAAATAACACTTCTGCAATATGGGAGTCGACTGGAAACATACCTACTATCATACCGGGGGTCTCCTGAACTGCTTCGGCCTCCAAGTGGTTCAGTCTCCCATGATTATAGCGTGGCTGAGAGCGGTTGCCTGCTCCTGGCTGAGGCACATTCTGCTTCGCTGGGGCATTGGGGCCTAACTGCTGCTGGGCTGCCTTCTTCGGACATTGCATCACCCAATGACCTTGCTCTCCACAGTGGAAACATGCTCTGTTTCCAACCGGAGCTGGCACTGCCTGACTGTTCTGCTGGATTGCTGGGGCAGGAGGTCAAGGTGCCTGCTGATTCTGCCTCTGGAACTGACCTCCTCCTGACTGATTGTTCTGGCGATGCTGATACTGATGCTGAGGATACTGCCTTTGAAACTGCTGCTGCTGAGGTGGACGATGGTTCTACCTGAACTGCTGAGGTTGATTGCCCGAGAAACGAGGACGATTGCTGCTTCCAGGCTAGGGTCCACTGATCTTGCGCTTGCGATCCTCCATCTCCTTACGCTTCCTCTCTGTCATGATTGCTCTGTCAATCAGGTGCTGGAATGTTAGGAAGGTATGATTCATCAGCTGATACTGTAGAGGGTCAACCAAGCCTCTCAGGAAACGATACTGTCTCTTGGCATCGGTGTTGACATCTTCAGGAGCATAGCATGACAGTTGCAGAAACCTGTCCCGGTACTGTAATACTCAAATTTGTATACAAAGGATATAGTGAATCTCCTCATTTTGTGTGCCTTAATTGCGAGCATACATAAAATCAGGGATGATTAAATTAAACCAATAATGCTAAAATAAAAGAAAGTGCATTTTGTTGGAGTTTTATATGTTTGTGCATTAAATAAAATAATGAGGATAAAAATAATAAGGTAATAATTATTTGAAGTTTGATTAAACCCTAAATTTGAAAATAGGGTTTTGAAAATGAGAAGAAGAGAAAGGATATAAAAATATAAATAATATAATTATATTTTTAAAACTGGTATTTTTAACTTCACAAATGTAAAGGGGATTAATGTAGCACAAGCTTGAATTTATGTTTGAATTCAAATTGGAATTCAAATTGAACTTGGAAGTATAGAAAAGAGAATAAAGGATAAAAAGAAAAGAATAAAATGGACCAAGCCAACATGGGCCGGCTGCCACACTCCTCGGCCCAGTCGTTTTCCCCACCCGCGCATCCCACACTCTACCGCTCGATCGCGCGCCTGCATGTGGGTCCAGCCGGTCAGTCCCGCGCGCGCGCCTGCTCTAGTTCCCCTAGATGACATGCGGGCCCTCGGTCGCTCAACACTGCGCATCGCACTGCGTCTTTGACTGGTGGACCCGGGCGCGCAGCGTCGTCAACGACCTCTCGGAGCGAGCGCGACATGGGCGGACCTACCGAATCGTGCGGATCCGCCATTGACCGAGCTCGACCGGGGGATAAAACCCAACCACGTTTCGCCTCCTCCTCAACCCACCGCGCCGCACTCACCTGCCCTTTTCGCAGTACCTAGACCACCCTGGGCGACACGAGAAGGGCGCCGCCATCGACGTCTGGGATGACCGCTGCCGCAGCCGTGCTCTCTCCGGTGATCCTTGACAGTAACTCCCTCTTCTCGCTTGCGGAATCTTCTCTGGACGATAGGAGTTTATACCACGCCATGTTCGAGCCATAGGACCATAGTAATCGCTCGCCGTAGCGTGTGTCCCCGCCGTGGTTTGGACTGCGCCGTGGGTCGGGGGTCTACGCTGTTGTGCGGCTGAAATTGATGGGCAACATAGGTTCGGGCCGTCATGAATCTCATGAGGGCTGAGCGAATTAGAGTTTGGGGCGAGGTTTGGCTGGATTGCAGGCTCGCCGCGCGTGCCCTCCGCCGCGGCGAGGGTGCTGACGCCCGAGCAACATCGTTTAGGAAGGGGGGGAAGCAGGGCTCGGCTGCGAGGGGCGGTGCGGGGCGCGCGAGCAGGGGAAGAAGGGAGGGGAGGGGGAGAGAGAGAGAAGGGAAGGGGAGGGAAAAAACTCACCTCCGGGGATCCAAATTCCGGTGATCTCGACTCAAAACCCTAGGGCACCATGGGGAGAGAGAGAGAGGTGGAAGAAGGAGAGGGAGGTTACTGTGTGGGAGAAATCAAATCAGCCAAACAGATCTGGGGAAGGGGGCACGCGGGCCAGACCGAGCCGGACCGAGTTGGGCTGAGCCGGGCTAGGCTGGGTCACATCGCGGATCGAAACCCACGACACGCACGACCATTAAACGGAATTAAATCGCGAACCGAAATCCGAAACGGAACGAGACGAACACGCGACATCAGACAAAGAAATGCGCTTCGGCATGATGCAACACCCATGACACTTAGGTTTTGTTTATACACGACACGGACACCTGTCACTATACTGGTTTGAAATTGGGAAAAAGGAGGCGAGACGGGAAGAGAAAAGAGAGTAACGCCCAAATTTGGTGAGAGAAAAGAAGAAAAAAATTCTACCCCCAAATTCAGGGCGTTACAGCTCCTAAGGCCGGCGAGCGATGACGACGCACCCCCAGGCCCGAGCGGTGGCGTCACACCCTAACCCATGAACGATGGTGCGCACCCCCGACATGCGAGCAGCGACGGTGCCACACAAGGTGCGAGGTTCGTGCGGCGTCCATGGAAGGCGCGAGGTGTGCGCGTGACATTTTTCGACCCGGCACAGTTCAGGAGCCTTGAGTGCGACCTCCCATCATTCTTGTGTCCTCAACGGTGTCCTCCAGCGACTATCTATTCCAATCCATATTATGCCTTCGATTATTGTATTTTATATCTACCACATGCACTATTTTTGCTAAAAATGAAGGATTTTATGCTCGAACACGGAGTTCGTACATCTGTTTACATGCCATATTTTTTTGTTTGCACATTTAAAAGGAAACTCCTTGATTTATGTTGTTCATAATTACCATAAAAAATCAAATCACTTATGTTCGTAACTGCCAGATTTTTACGTCTACCATAAAACTGTTCCTAATTTTTGTAGGGGTTGTTTGTTCGACTGATATTAGATTTCTTATCAAGTATGCTACACAATGTAAGTATTTATGTGACTTTGTATAAAAATTTATGCTCTGCATGACTCATGCCATCCAATTTTTTGCGCGCGTGCAATGGAAACGAAAATATCATCCATAATTTACGTACATGCAATGGAAACTTTCACGATCTGCCATAATTTTTGGGTCTACATAAAAATAGAAACCACATGCATGCTGAAAGGGAAATAGAGTCAAACCTTTTCCTAAATGATTTTGGTGGTTGAATTGTCCAACACAAACAATTAGACTAACTAGTTTGCTTTAGAATATATGTTCTACAGGTGGCAAAGGTTCACAACAAACCAATACAAAGTCCAAGGAAGGGTTCAAATAAAAAGAGCAAAGGACAACCGAAGGCTGCCCTGGTCTGGCGCACCGGACTCTCCGGTGCACCAGGGTAGATCAACTCGAACTTGCCAGCTTTGGGTTTTCGGGGAGCCGCTCCGCTATAATTCACCGGACTGTCCGGTGTGCCAGCGGAGACAACGGCTAGCGCGCCAACGGTCGTCTGCAAAACGTGAACAGTGAGCTACAGTGCGCGGTCTGCACGCGCAGAAGTCAGAGCAGGCGCAGAAGGCGCACCGGACAGTGAATAGGACCTGTCCGGTGCACCACCAGACTGTCTGGTGTCCCCACTTGTCAGAGCTCCAACGGTCGAACCCTAACGATTGGGTGACGTGGCTGGCACACCGGACTGTCCGGTGCGCCATACGATAGCAGCCATCCCCAACGGCCACTTTGGTGGTTGGGGCTATAAATACCCCCAACCACTAACACTTCAAGACATCCAAGTTTTTAGCCATTGCATTCAATACAAGAGCTCTAGACTTCACTCCAAGACACAAACAAAGAGATCAAATCCTATCCCAAGTCCAAAGATCATTCCAATCAAATAGTGACTAGTGAGAGAGTGATATTTATGTTCTTTTGAGTTCTTGCGCTTGGATCGCTTTCTTCCTTCCTCATTTCTTGTTCTCAAGTGTTTTTGTAACTAAGGCAAGAGACACCAAGTGTGTGGTGGTCCTTGCGGGGTCTAAGTGACCCGTGAGATAAGGAGAAAGCTCACTCGGTCTAAGTGATCGTTTGAGAGAGGGAAAGGGTTGAAAGAGACCCGGTCTTTGTGACCACCTCAACGGGGAGTAGGTTTGCAAGAACCGAACCTCGATAAAACAAATCACCGTGTCATCCGCTCTATTTCTTTGGTTGATTTGTTTTCGCCCTCTCTTTCGGACTCGTTTATATTTCTAACGCTAACCCCAGCTTGTAGTTGTGCTTAAAGTTTATAAATTTCAGATTCCGCCTATTCACCCCCCTCTAGGCGACTTTCAATTGGTATCAGAGCCGGTACTTCATTAGAGCCTAACTGCTCGAAGTGATGTCGGGAGAACACGCCAAGAAGGAGATGGTGACCGGCGAGAAGCCCGCTACAAGCCACGGGAAGGCTCCATCGGGAGAGTCCGGCAACAAGAAGAAGGAGGAATCACCTCCTCACAAGTCGCATCCGAGTGGCGACAAGAAAAAGAAAATGAAGAAGGTGGTCTACTACGAGACCGATTCTTCATCGCCATCCACCTCCGGCTCCAACGCGCCGTCCGTCACTTCTAAGCGCCATGAGCGCAAGAAGTTTAGTAAGATTCCCCTACGCTACCCTCGCATTTCCAAACGTACTCCTTTACTTTCCGTCCCATTAGGCAAACCACACATTTTTTATGGTGAAGATTATAATATGTGGAGTGACAAAATGAGGCACCATCTAACCTCACTCCACACTAGCATTTGGGATGTTGTTGAGTATGGAGTACAGGTACCATCCGTAGGGTATGAAGACTATGACTCGGACGAAGTTGCCCAAATCCGGCACTTCAACTCCCAAGCCACCACTATACTCGCCTCTCTAAGTCGAGAGGAGTATATATAACAAGGTGCAAGGGTTGAAGAGCGCCAAGGAATTTGGGACGTGCTCAAAACCGCGCACGAAGGAGATGAGGTGACAAAGATCACCAAGCGGGAGACGATCGAGGGGGAGATCGGTCGGTTCATGCTCAACCAAGGAGAAGACCCGCAAGCCATGTACAACCGGCTAAAAACCTTGGTGAACCAAGTGCGCAACCTCGGGAGCACCAAGTGGGATGACCATGAAATGGTCAAGGTTATTCTAAGATCACTAGTTTTTCTTAATCCTACTCAAGTACAATTAATTCGTGGTGATCCTAGATATAAACTAATGTCTCCTGAGGAAGTAATAGGAAAATTTGTGAGCTTTGAATTGATGATCAAAGGCTCCAAGAAGATCATCGAGCAAGGCGCCTCCTCCGTATCCGAGGCACAACCCGTTGCATTCAAGGCAATAGAGGAGAAGAAAGAAGACTCTACACCAAGTAGGGTCCCCATTGACGCCTCCAAGCTCGACAACGAGGAAATGGCGCTCATCATCAAGAGCTTCCACTAAATCCTCAAGCAAAGGAGGGGGAAGGATTACAAACCCCGCTCCAAGAAGGTTTGCTACAAATGTGGTAAGCCCGGTCATTTTATCGCTAAATGCCCTTTGTCTAGTGATAGTGACAGGGATAACGACAAGAGGGGGAAGAATAAGGAGAAGAAGAGATATTACAAGAAGAAGGGCGATGATGCCCATGTTTGCCGCGAGTGGGACTCCGACGAGAGCTCCATCGACTCCTCCTCCGACGAGGATGCCGCTAACATCGCTGTCAACAAGGGACTTCTCTTCCTCAACGTCGTCCACAAGTGCCTCATGGCAAAGGATGGCAAAAAGAAGAAGGTAAAATCAAGATCCTCCACTAAGTATGTAACTTCTAGTGATGAGGATAATTCTAGTGATGATGAGGACAACTTGCTTACTCTTTTTGCCAATCTTAACATGCAACAAAAGGAGAAATTAAATGAATTGATTAGTGCTATTCATGAGAAGGATGAACTCTTGGATAGCCAAGAGGACTTCCTTATTAAGGAAAACAAAAAGCATGTTAAGACTAAAAATGCTTATGCTCAGGAGGTAGAGAAAAATGAAAAATTAACTAGTGAGCTTAGCACTTGCCATAACATTATTTCTAGCCTTAGAAATGAAAATGCCAAATTATTTGCTAAGGTTGAGAAATCAAATGTTTGTGATGATTCAATTGTTAATCTTAGAAATGATAATGCTAGTTTAATTACTAAGATTGACATGTTGAATGAATCTCTTGCTAGCCTTAAGTTTGAGAATGATAAATTAATTGCTAAGGCTAAGGAATTAGATATTTGCAATGTTTCTATTTCCAATCTTAGAGATGAGAATGCTATTTTACATGCTAAGATTGTTGAACTAAATGATTGCAAACCCTCTACATCTAGTGTTGATCGTCACTATTCGTACTAGATGTAGAGATATTAATGTTGATGCTATTCATGATCACCTTGCTATGATTAAACAACAAAATGATCATATAGCCAAACTAGATGCTAAAATTGTCAAGCATGAACTAGAAAATGAGAAATTTAAATTTGCTCGTAGCATGCTTTATAGTGGGAGACGCCTTGGCATTAAGGATGGCATTGGCTTCCAACAGGGAGACAATGTCAAGCTTAATGCCCCTCCTAAAAGATTGTCTAATTTTATTAAGGGCAAGGCTCCCATGCATCAAGATAACGAGGGCTATATTTTATATCTTGCCGGTTATCCTGAGGATAAGATTAGAAGAATTCATGCAAAGAAGACTCATTCTCACCATGCTTTTATTTATAAGAATGAGGCTTCTAGCTCTAGGCATTCTACACATGTTAAAATGCCTAAGAAGAAAACTCCTATTGCATCAAATGATCATAACATTTCATTTAAGACTTTTGATGCTTCATATGTGCTTACTAACAAATCAGGCAAAGTAGTTGCCAAATATGTTGGGGGCAAACACAAGGGCTCCAAGACTTGTGTTTGGGTACCCAAGGTGCTTGTTTCTAATGTAAAAGGACCCAAGACCGTTTGGGTACCTAAGAACAAGGCCTAAATTTGTTCTGTAGGTTTATGCATCCAGGGGCTCAAGTTGGATCATCGATAGCGGGTGCACAAACCACATGACTGGGGAGAAAAAGATGTTCTCCTCCTACGAGAAAAATCAAGACCCCCAACGAGCTATCACATTCGGGGATGGAAATCAAGGTTTGGTCAAAGGACTGGGTAAAATTGCAATATCACCTGACCATTCTATTTCCAATGTTTTTCTTGTAGATTCTTTAGATTACAACTTGCTTTTTGTTTCTCAATTATGCAAAATGGGTTACAACTGTCTTTTTACGGATACAGGTGTTACTGTCTTTAGATGAAGTGATGATTCAGTAGCTTTTAAGGTAGTATTAGAGGGTCAGCTATACTTAGTTGATTTCAATAGAGCTGAACTTGATACTTGCCTAATTGCCAAGACTAACATGGGTTGGCTCTGGCACCGCCGACTAGCCCATGTTGGGATGAAGAATCTTCACAAGCTTCTAAAGGGAGAACACATTTTGGGACTAACAAATGTTCATTTTGAGAAAGATAGGATTTGTAGCGCATGTCAAGCAGGGAAGCAACTTGGTGTTCATCATCCACACAAGAACATCATGATGACTGATAGGCCACTGGAGCTACTCCACATGGACTTATTCGGCCCGATAGCTTACATAAGCATCGGCGGGAGTAAGTACTGTCTAGTTATTGTGGATGATTATTCTCGCTTCACTTGGGTATTCTTTTTTCAGGATAAATCTCAAACCCAAGAGACTTTGAAAGGATTCTTAAGACGGGCTCAAAATGAGTTTGGCTTGAGGATCAAGAAAATAAGAAGCGACAATGGAACGGAGTTCAAGAACTCACAAATAGAAGGCTTTCTTGAGGAGGAGGGCATCAAGCATGAGTTCTCTTCTCCCTACACTCCACAACAAAACAGTGTAGTGGAGAGGAAGAATAGAACGCTATTGGACATGGCAAGGACCATGCTTGATGAATACAAGACTTTGGATCGGTTTTGGGCCGAGGCCGTCAACACCGCTTGCTACGCCATCAACCGGTTATATCTTCACCGAATCCTCAAGAAGACATCTTATGAACTCCTCACCGGTAAAAAGCCCAATGTTTCATATTTTAGAGTCTTTGGTAGCAAATGCTTTATTCTTGTTAAAAGAGGTAGAAAATCTAAATTTGCTCCTAAGGCTGTAGAAGGCTTTTTACTTGGTTATGATTCAAACACAAGGGCATATAGAGTCTTTAACAAGTCCACTGGACAAGTTGAAGTTTCTTGTGATATTGTGTTTGATGAGACTAACGGCTCTCAAGTAGAGCAAGTTGATCTTGGTGAGCTAGATGATGAGGAGGCTCCATGCATCGCGCTAAGGAACATGTCCATTGGGGATGTGTGTCCTAAAGAATCCGAAGAGCCTCCACAAGCACAAGATCAACAACCTTCATCTTCCATGCAAGCATCTCCACCAACCCAAGATGAGGATCAAGCTCAAGAGGATGAAAATGAAGATCAAGAAGATGATCCACCTCAAGAGGAGGATATAGATCAAGGGGGAGATGCCAATGATCAAGACAAGGAAGATGAACAAGATACAAGACCGCCACACCCAAGAGTCCACCAAGTGATTCAAAGAGATCACCCCGTGAACACCATCCTCAACGATATTCATAAGGGGGTAATAACTCGATCTCGAGTCGCTCATTTTTGTGAACATTACTCTTTTGTTTCCTCTATTGAGCCACACAGGGTAGAGGAAGCACTTCAAGATTTGGATTGGGTGCTGGCGATGCAAGAGGAGCTCAACAACTTCACGAGGAATGAGGTATGGCATTTGGTTCCACGTCCTAACCAAAATGTTGTAGGAACCAAGTGGGTCTTCCGCAACAAGCAAGATGAGCATGGTGTGGTGACAAGGAACAAGGCCCGACTTGTGGCCAAGGGTTATTCACAAGTCGAAGGTTTGGATTTTGGTGAAACCTATACACCCGTAGCTAGGCTTGAGTCAATTCGTATATTACTTGCTTATGCTACTTACCATGGCTTTTAGCTCTACCAAATGGACGTGAAGAGTGCCTTCCTCAATGGACCAATCAAGGAAGAGGTCTATGTTGAGCAACCTCCCGGCTTTGAAGATAGTGAATACCCTAACCATGTTTACAAACTCTCTAAGGCGCTTTATGGGCTCAAGCAAGCCCCAAGAGCATGGTATGAATGCCTAAGAGATTTTCTTATCACTAATGGCTTCAAAGTCGGCAAGGCCGATCCTACTCTCTTTACTAAAACAATTGAAAATGATTTGTTTGTATGCCAAATTTATGTTGATGATATCATATTTGGGTCTACTAACAAATCTATTTGTGAAGAGTTTAGTAGGATCATGATACAAAAATTCGAGATGTCTATGATGGGGGAGTTGAAGTATTTTCTAGGATTTCAATTCAAGCAACTCCAAGAAGGCACCTTCATCAGCCAAACCAAGTACATTCAAGATATACTCACCAAGTTTGGAATGAAGGATGCCAAGCCCATCAAGACACCCATGGGAACCAATGGGCATCTCGACCTCGACACGGGAGGTAAATCAGTAGATCAAAAGGTATATCGGTCAATGATAGGATCTTTACTCTATTTATGTGCATCTCGACCGGATATTATGCTTTCTGTATGCATGTGTGCAAGATTTCAAGCCGATCCTAAGGAAGTTCACCTTAGGGCCGTGAAGAGAATCTTGAGATATTTAGTTCATACACCTAAGTTTGGTCTTTGGCACCCCAAGGGATCCTCTTTTGATTTATTAGGATATTCCGATGCTGATTGGACAGGGTGTAAAATTGATAGGAAGAGCACATCAGAGGCTTGTCAGTTTCTGAGAAGATCCCTGGTGTCTTGGGCTTCAAAGAAACAAAACTCAGTAGCTCTTTCTACCGCCGAAGCCGAGTACATTGCCGCAGGTCATTGTTGCGTGCAATTACTTTGGATGAGGCAAACCCTTAGGGACTATGGCTACAAATTTAGCAAAGTCCCTCTCCTATGTGATAATGAGAGTGCAATCCGCATGGCGGATAATCCCGTTGAATACAGCCGCACTAAGCACATAGCCATTCGGTATCACTTTTTGAGAGATCACCAACAAAGGGGGGATATCGAGATAGCCTATATTAACACCAAAGATCAATTAGCCGATATCTTTACCAAGCCACTAGATGAGAAAACCTTTACCAAACTTAGGAATGAGCTAAATATTCTTGATTCTAGGAATTTTGATTGATTCTTTGCACACATAGCTCATTTATATACCTTTGATCATATCTCTTTTATGTCTATGCCTAATGTGTTTTCAAGTGTATTATTATGCTTAGTCATAGAATTGAAAGGGAAATGGAGTACTCAGCAAAGAAGGCGCTTCCACTCAACTCTATTGGTGTTTGCCGGTATTCCGCATAGCTCTCCACTTTGGTATAATCTTCACTCATGTCTATTTGTTTGCCATTGGGGAGAAAGTATAAGGGCTTATATTTCACTCACAAGTATTTGTTTTTGGCGATTCATGCCAAAGGGGGAGAAAGTATTAGCCCAAAGCAAAAGGACCGCACCACCACCAAATTTTAAAATGAAATTTTCAAATTGATATCTTAATGTGTTTTCAAAAGGGGAGAAAGTATCTTCAAAAATTTGTAAAACCCTCTTGAACACTAAGAGGAGAATTTCATTGAGGGGGAGTTTTGTTTAAGTCAAAGGAAAAGTATTTGAAACAGGGGGAGAAAATTTCAAATTTTGAAAATGTTTCGTTCAATCTTATTCATATACCTTTGACTATTTGCAAAAGTTTTGAAAAGAATTTTACAAAGAATTTGCAAAACAAAACTAGTGGTGCAAGCGTGGTCCAAAATTTTAAATAAGAAGAAAACAATCCATGCATATCTATTGAAATAATTATATTGGTTTTAATTCCAAGCAACCTTTGCACTTACATTATGCAAACTAGTTCAATTCTACACTTTTATATTTGCTTTGGTTTGTGTTGGCATCAATCACCAAAAAGGGGGAGATTGAAAGGGAAATAGGGTCAAACCTTTTCCTAAATGATTTTGGTGGTTGAATTGCCCAACACAAACAATTAGACTAACTAGTTTGCTCTAGAATATATGTTCTACAGGTGCCAAAGGTTCACAACAAACCAATACAAAGTCCAAGAAAGGGTTCAAATAAAAAGAGCAAAGGACAACCAAAGGCTGCCCTGGTCTGGCGCACCGGACTGTCCGGTGTGCCACCAGACAGTGTCCGGTGCACCAGGGTAGATCAACTCGAATTTGCTAGCTTCGGGTTTTCGGGGAGCCGCTCCGCTATAATTCACCGGACTGTCTGGTGTGGCACCGGACTGTCCGGTGTGCCAGTGGAGACAACAACTAGCGCGCCAACGGTCGTCTGCAAAAGGTGAACAATGAGCTACAGTGCGCGGTCTTCGCGCGCAGAAGTCAGAGCAGGCGCAGAAGGCGCACCGGATAGTGAACAGGACCTGTCCAGTGCACCACCGGATTGTCCGGTGGCCCCACTTGTCAGAGCTCCAACGGTCGGGTGACGTGGCTGGCGCACCGAACAGTGTCCGGTGGCGCACTGGACTGTCCGGTGCGCCATACGACAGCAGCCATCCCCAACGGCCACTTTGGTGGTTGGGGCTATAAATACCCCCAACCACCAACACTTCAAGGCATCTAAGTTTTCAGCCATTGCATTCAATACAAGAGCTCTAGACTTCACTCCAAGACACAAACAAAGAGATCAAATCCTCTCCCAAGTCCAAAGATCATTCCAATCAAATAGTGACTAGTGAGAGAGTGATATTTGTGTTCTTTTGAGTTCTTGCGCTTGGATCACTTTCTTCCTTCCTCATTTCTTGTTCTCAAGTGTTTTTGTAACTAAGGCAAGAGACACCAAGTGTGTGGTGGTCCTTGCGGGGTCTAAGTGACCCGTGAGATAAGGAGAAAGCTCACTCGGTCTAAGTGTCCGTTTGAGAGAGGGAAAGGGTTGAAAGAGACCCGGTCTTTGTGACCACCTCAACGGGGAGTAGGTTTGCAAGAACCGAACCTCGGTAAAACAAATCACCGTGTCATCCGCTCTATTTCTTTGGTTGATTTGTTTTCGCCCTCTCTTTCGGACTCGTTTATATTTCTAACGCTAACCCTGGCTTGTAGTTGTGCTTAAAGTTTATAAATTTCAGATTCTGCCTATTCACCCCCCCTCTAGGCGACTTTCACATGTGACTCCCATAATTTTCGGATCTGCTATAAAAATAGGATCGTGAATACAACACACCGAGCTATCAACCCCTCTTACTTTGGCTCGTTATTTACTCTTATAACTGAGGAATTTTATGTTCAAAACTTAAGTTTTTACACTCGAACCTGCAGATGCGTCCACCAGTGAATCACATGCCATATTTTTATGTAGTGTACCACATTGCATAAATACCTACACTGTGTAACATAATTTGTATCAGTACATATCATAAACTGGTTCTAATGATCCTATCTGTATGGTTGTTGGAGCGATTCTATATTTATGAAGAAAATAAAGTATTTAAATAATATTTTTTTGTTTCCATGTATGTCAATCCATTTCTTTTCATCGCACATTCCTGTCATCCTAAATTTGTGCGCATGCAGCAGGTAACAGATTTTTACGCAGTGTACCGAATTACATAAATACCTACACCGTGTAGCATAATTAGTATCAATATATATCATAAACTAGTTGTAACAAGTTTAGTTGCATGACTATTGTAGCAATCCTATATTTATGGATGAAATAAAACATTAAATATGATTTTTTGTTTCCATGCATGCCAATTCATTTTCTTTAATTGTATATTCTTGCCATCCTAATTTTATGCATATATAGCAGGTAACAGATTTTTACGCAGTGAACCGAATTGCATAAATAAATACACCGTTTAGCATAATTAGTATCAGTATATATCATAAACTGACCCTGATGAGCCTCGATGTATGGATGTTGCAGCGATTCTATATTTATAAAGTAAATAAATTATTTAAAGATAGAAACTGCTACACATCAATTTGCTAAATTTACGCGCATACAAGAAAACATGTTTGACTCAACCATGTCTTCCTAAATTTTGCGCGCACAGACGTGGGGTGTGTGTGAGGTGGGGGGGGGGGGGTCCAGCCAGGTTGCATGGGGTGGTCGGCTGGGGCTTTCTCTACCATTGGAAGCCTAAGGCTTCCAATATATATATATATATATATAAGCTGATGGTAATGGAAGCCCTGGGCTTCAGATAGGTGCGAGGAGCCCCGGCCAGGTTACGTAAACGAGCCGAGCCTGGTCGCACCGAATGGGCCGATCCAGGCGGCCCACATTTATGCACTGCATTTAAGCAAGTGTAATAGTTAGTGCAAAAATGCGTAACCAAACGTGGGCCATTTGTCCGAACGTGGACCGGTGACGTGTCACCCAAGAATTGGGGAAGCGGATATAAACAGACAGTTATGACATCATAAACCTACGTATAATGTTGCATAAATGGCTGTTACGCCCACGATCAGCGCGCCCACGATCCTAGAATTCAGCGGATAAAGGATATGCGCCGTGAATATCGCGTCCGCGATAATGGATATGCGCATGGTCGAGAGGAAATATTCATAGGCTTCCAAAAAAAGGTAGACAGTACGAATCATTGGTTAGGGCGTGGCTGGCTGAAGGGCGTAACCTGATCTGGAAGATGGCGGCGCCATGGGGAAACGAGTCAATTAGTGAGTATACGACGCCGACATCAGTTCATCGAACAAATCCATGCTTGGATATCGTAACAATGGTGCAGGAAGAACAACAAGGAGGGAACCAGTTTACCTTAGATGCAAGTGCGCATATGCAAACAGCTATTGCTGTAGAGGCAATTACTCCACCAGCAGCTTTGAGGGCCCCGGGAGTTGATGATCAGACCACATTTGAGGCATCGAGGTTGACAGTGAATCAAGGAGGATAGCACCTTAATACTATGCGTACTATTGGTGAGCATGAACAGGACACCCCAGTGATTCTGCAGAGACATGTAAGTACTATTTAACTGATTTGGATTTTCAGTATTGTAGGTTAAATTGTATACGATAGAATGCAGCTAGATGGTGTGAAAAGTGTTATATTCTGCATACAATGTAAAATTATGTAGGACACCATACATGATACAATTTATGGAATACATGAACATACATATATATTTTATTATTTTGCACAGGAAGTTACAATTGATCCAAGGTTGGTACCTAAAGTTGGTATGACATTCAGTGGTGTGGATGAAGCATATAAATTTTATAGTAGGTATGCGTATGAAGTTGGATTTCCATTGAAAAAGTATAGGGAACGCAAAAATTGTAAGTGGTTGAATTGCTCGATGGAAGGCAAGAGTGCAGTAAGGGGAATATCAAACCCAAAAGTACGTAATACCAGCTCGAAGCGGACACAATGCAAGGCCGGTATGAAACTTAAAAAAATTTATGATGATGCAAAAGAGACAGTTATATCAGTGCGTATTGATCTATTGCACTTGGATCATAATCATGAATTTTTTAAGAAGGATACCGAAAAGAATCAATTACAATGCAACAAGACGCATGATCCTGAATACATGGAGTTCATAAGTTCAATGCAGGAGAGTCGAATCCCGCAACATTGTATTATGGATTATGTATCAGAAATGCATGGTGGTCCTGAGAGTGTGCCTGTAACAGCACAGGACATGTATAACCTGTAAGTTTATAATATGTCTAGATTGTTATTCAGAATTGAATTTTGAAAAAATGTTAGTTTCGCCTAATGCTAAATATTGACAATAATTTCAGGAAAAAGGCAAAGCAACGAGAAAGAAATGCAAATGATGTGGCAAAGCTACTATCTTTTTTTGCATCATGCAAAAGGGATAATCCACAATTTTTCTCTGACTTCCAATTGGATAAAGAAGGAAAAATTTTGAGCATATTTTGGTCACATGCAAGCCAGCAAGGGGATTACATGGATTTTGGTGATGCAGTTACATTTGACACAACACATAAGACTAATCTGTATGAAAAACCACTAGGTATGTTTGTTGGTTCAAATCACCACCTCCATTGCACTATATTTGCTTTCGCATTGTTGGGGGATGAAACTGTTGATACATTTGAATGGGTATTCAACGCCTTCAAAACATGCATGGGAACCGAAGGGCCGCGAGTGATGCTGATAGGTACGACTGATAATAATGAAGGAAATGTATATACATAAAATATGTCTTAAATTTGATCTTATTTTCTTTATCACATGGAATAAGATTCATACAATTTTGTCATATATGATTGCAGATCAAGATCCTGCAATGCCAGTGGCACTCGAGAGGGTTTTCCCACACACAATACATCGTTTATGTCTATGGCATGTGCAAAATAGGTATATGCCTTTTCTAAACGAGTTGTATGCAAGGTTTGAGGAAATGGACTTTAAGACACGGTTCCAATCTATAATACATCATCCTTTGACTGAGTTGGAGTTTGAGAATGCATGGTCAATGCTACTTGAAGATTTCCATCTGCACGATAACATTACTCTCAATAAGATGTATGGAATACGTAAGGATTGGGTGCCTGCTTTTTCAAGAATAATTATTGTGGTCTAATGTTGTCTACACAGCGTAGTGAAAGCATGAACAGGCTTGTGAAAAGTGCACATGTCGATGCAAACACACCGCTTCATCAATTCGCCAAGCAAATGATGAAGCTTCTACACAGTAGAAAGATGAAAGAGTCAAAAGAAGCAGTGGGAAGCATGGTGAGGATAAATTGTTATGTTGTATATTTATACCTTAATATAAGTGTCATCTAATTTGCATTATATATGCCACAGGGTCAAAAGGAAACGAACACGCTATATATGTTTGAGATAAGGGTTGCAAGAGCATACACAAGGGCCGTGATGAATAAATTCTAGGAATCTTTGAAATATGCAACTGCATTCAAGATAATGCATGACGAAGAAGGGGGTGCAAATGATTGGGTAGTGCAACATACAACAAGATCGAATAAAATTGTGTGGGGACAACACCAATTCAAAGTGACAGCTGATGAAGATGCAGGAAAGTATACTTGTGAATGCAAACATTGGGAACATACAGGTATGGAATACTAAATAGTAAATATATACATTGAAAACATATATACAAAATTCTTATGATCGTTATTGTTTTATAGGGCTATTCTGTGTACATGTACTACGCGCGTTTATGCATCTTCAGATTGAACGGATACCGAAAGAATACATATTACAAAATACACCTACTCTGCAAGGCAAGATGTTCCATTTTCAAGAGATGATAGGAATTTGAAGGGGAAGGATGGAGAAACAAAATCATATAGACAGAAGATGTTGCTAAAAAAGGCAATGAAAGTAGTGCATCATGCTAGTTTATCCAAAGCAGGAAATGATAGAGCCCTAGCAGTAACGGATGAGCTTCTCGAGGTACTTTCACGTTTGGAGACAGATATAGAAGTTGACGAGACATGTGGAACAAGTGGAGGAGATGGTATACAGGTATGTAATGTTTTAATATGTATTTTATAACATATTATTCATCATAATATATTGATGAGGTATGAAACAATAAAATATCAGGACGATGGTGAAGACAATAGAGACATCGAAAAGGATGGTGAATTCAATGAAAGGAATAACAAGGTTTTGATCAATATTGTTGTGAATGTTTATTTGTAAATGATGTATGCTGAACTTTCAACCAAATTTTCAGGAAATTCAAGACGTAACTAATATACTTGAACGGGGTGTGGACAATGTTCAAATACCTATACCGATACGTCCATTAGAAGAGGTAATATCTTTAACAACTATATTGATTTGCGGTTATACATATAAATGATTTGTAGGTTCGAGTTATTGGCTTATGATTGAGCTTAAAATGTGTTGGCAGGTACAGGTTAATTTGCAGGATCACGCAAATATGAATGAGAGTGGTGACAATGAACAAAGTGATCATGCCAGAAAGGTAATAATGGTGTTATACTGAATGTTGGACTGCATAATATTATATGCTAAGAAATATTTACTTTTGAATTGCAGAAACTGGATTTTGCAGTCGATGGGATAAGCTTGGCAAGACCAAATAACTCAAAACCCAAAGGAAGAACAATAAAGGGGAGTGAACAAAAAGTTATTAAATTGGGAGCAAAAGGTACAAAGAAAATGACCAGGAAATGCCAGAAGTGTGGAATTGCTGATGGTCACAACAGTAGGACATGTTTGTCAATGGAGGAAAATAGATTACGGTTGGCTAGCCTTGCTGGACGTAAGAGAGGACGACCTCCTGGATCTAGGAACAAGGGTGGAAGTAAAGCTCCTGATTGGAATGAGACCACAAAAAAACACGCAATTGATTCCGATAGCAGTGAGTCAGACAGTGATTAGTCTGTTCTATGTGATACGAATAATTTGTTTTTTGCAATAAACATTGCATGAGTGACAAATGATTTATATACAGGTGGCTGTTGAAATCTAATAAATATAGCGTATATTGCTTAATAATATTGCATAATTGGAAGTAGAAAACGTCGTATATAACCTGTATGATGATTGTATAATACGTACACTATATGACCAGTAATTAGTCTGTTGATTTCGATAGTAGTGAGACAGGCAGTGAGTAGTCTGTTGTATGTGATACGAATAATCTGTTTTTTGCAATAAAAATTGCATGAGTGACAAATGATTTATATACAGATGGTTGTTGAAAATCTAATAAATATAGCGTATATTGCTTACTAATGTAGCATAATTTGAAGTAGGAAACATCGTATATAGCCTGTATGATAATCGTTTAATACGTAAATTATATGAACATTAATGTGGTGGATGCGCAATATGATTCGAGAATAACAGTATAATAAATAGTATAAAAATGATAGGGATACCAATAAGTTTATATACATATTAACCAAAAAGTATAAACTTAAATGAACTGATCGTAATATTAAGAAATGAGGTATTCATATAAGATCTTCATAACATATAAACATATCATATTTAAGCCCACAGAAGTGAAAACATCTGATGTTCACATCGTCGTGGCATAACCATAAGTATTCAACCATCTAATGTTCACAGAAAGTACATGTGTAACAACCTAAGACAAAGTAGCATAATAATTGTTCTAAACCAGCACATATAAGGAAGCTTCCTAACATTGTTAACTAACCATCATGGCCAAAATACCACAGTACGATACATTGCCCACACCATTGCTTAGTTCTGACACATAGTTAACTACTTGCGCGCAAACATAAATCTCTGGATATCTAATGGAAGTGGCAGTGCCTTGTTCATGCGATGGAATGTGAGTTGATGAAGGGCATGAGCACGTAGGTCTCGGGAATTGTCCTGCAATAAAAGCATAGAATGCATTATACACGTATATAGCTAACATGTACAATGATGGCAACCGGAATGTAAAAGAGTTAGCATAATCACTTACTGGTTGATTGAAAGAAGTTATGACACCTGCAATGTGATCATAAAACTTCATGTAACTCATTACAAAAAAGCCACAGTCGTTTGACCCTGTTCTCATTGTTGGGCAATTAGATGGCATATCCATTGGAAAATTACCAAATTTAGGGAAGGCTGCATTGGGGCAAACATGTTGTAACGGTTTGCTCAGCCTACTCATTATAACCCTAGCCCATGGGAATTTCCTTCCACCTAAATAGATTGGGTCATAATGGTAGTCCTTCCATGTGGTGCCACCAAGTTCTTTACCATACGGATTCGAATCTAAAATGTGTATACACCGATGGTGTAGGTTGATTACATACAGTGTCCAATGTCCCCTACTAAGCATAGGTACCAATATCTGTTGATGAGAAAAATAAAATTAGGTTACATATTGCTGTTACAATGTCATAATGATTAAAAGGTACAGTTAATATGCTAATGAACCTGGGAACAAAATGTTACTGAGGCTTACCGAGTTGCATTTATCCAGATTTACCAAAGGAGGCAATGTGTTGTGCAAGCAATTCTGTAACACATTTTGATCAAACGGCTGAGGATTCTTGCTATGACGTTCCTACTCTTCAAAATTTAACAGAGCCTAAAAAAACAAAAATAGAGTGTGTAAGTATATTCTGTGTATAGTTACAATAACTGTGAAGAAGAACCTACCCCAACATTGACATCAAGTACTAATCTGTTAGATGTCATAGATCGACGATGATTTTTGGAATCATCACGAACACACTCGATGAAACACTGCATGAAGACATTCTCAAGACATTTGCCCTCTGCGAAAGATTCATAAATATCGATATAGTTTGCACTGTATTCACCGTAATCTATGACAACCCTGTATGATGAACATAGTTATATATTCATATTGCATAAATGAACCAAACTTATAAATACGGTATTCATAATTTGTGTAACATGTACCTGCTTTGGTCAATGTCCTTGGAACAGAGTAAATCCCACAGAGAACGAACGCACTCAAGCTCTGTAAGGAGTGGATCAGTTCCAGAAATTGTTGTGTCTTTCAGTGTATCATCCTGAGATGGAACCTGGTTATAAGTGTTTGAACATTAAAAAAATTAGTTTAATGGCATAAAATGCATTATGTAATATGTATGTTATTATACTGACATGAGGGGTTGGGGTCTGATCAAAAACTGGCCCACTATCATTGTGTTCCATTTCCTCTGTTGCCATTTCACCTCTCTACACAAAGGTATATGGTTAGTATAATTATGTAGTATGTATCATAAAATGGAATTATAACATGAGACATGAACTGCTAACAAACATTTTTTTGCGGTGTCACGTCAAATTTCGGCAAGCGGGTGCAAGCTGGTGTGGTTTGAGGTGTGATATTTGTGTTCCTCAAAATGTTGTTTCGAACATCAAAACAGAAATCCTGTTGACAAAAAAGTGTGGTTCGTATACTGCTAAAAAGTAATATGCAAACAATGTACGTATGATGAGTAAAAAAGGTATTGGAGTTGGATATATTACCTGTTGACCTGTAACAACATCCAATTCGTCGGGACAAGTCTCCAGCACTACGGATATGCTGTTGTCTTTCATGAATTTCTTCAAACTGAGTACCACCCAGCTGGGTGTCGAGCTGCGAACCTTGGGATGGCATATCGGGTGTGGGTTGGGTGGCATGAACAGTGTGTCCTTATACACAATTATATTGAAAATAATATATGTCAAAACTTGCATTATAGATCAAATGTTGCTGCGTATACTTGAAAAAAACAAATGTTGTTAACTGTACGTATAAAAAACCGTATGCACATATAGACAGTTAAAGGCTCTGAATAAATGACAAGGGATAATTGTATGACTGACCTGCTGAATCAGCCAAATTCCTCGGATGTTGTGGCTCATCTGTCTCGTTTTCTAAATTATCAGACTCGACACAGTAGTACCTCGTCGATCAACTCTATAAACTTGTCTGCTATGTCGTATTGCTTCTCAATAATTTTGTCAATGCTGTCTTTTATGGCTATGCATGACTTGTCAACCTCCAAGTCATATGCAGCAAGAATGTCTGTGAATTTAGATCGATGACGAGGTGGGAGATCGTTGATCTTACTTGACATCATCTCTTTGATCGATGGAAGTTGGATGTTAAAAGTGGGCCGAGGCGTTGGGGCAGGGCGCGGTGCATCAAAAATGTTGGTCCTGCACTCCGGTTGGTTGTTCAGCAAAATTAATAAGAATCCATGACCACGTGCCTATTCCATTTGTTCCATAAATATTCATAAACTATGTATATAATACATCATAAACTTGCCTCGGATTGGCGATCGAGCTTAGGTCCAACTGAATAGCATGTCTCGGTCGAGCTTCGGAACTAAAAATAAAATTAAAGTAAATGTGCGTAACCAACTGTGTAAATGTGCGTAAACAACTATGTAAATATGAATAACTTACTTCACAATGTCCGAAAGGTTCAGCCCCATGGCGTACCTTCCCCTTGTCAGCTTTGGTCAAAGCTTTTATGGTATTCTTATCAAAGAATTTAATGCGAGTTGTGCCAATCTTATTTTGAGGGGCAGCGGCTGCATGCAGGTGATCCAAGTAATACAACTACATAAAAGAATTACAGAGTTCAATAGCTATGTAAGTAAACGTAACCAACATCATAAGACATGTTACATAATTACCCACAGTGAGCAACCAAAAATGCAATAAATGTACATAAGGATAAACACTATACTTACAAGGGCAACAATGGAGCATCCATATATAGTCGTGGAGACATTTGTGGTGATTCGGTTGTGCCACTTCTTCGCAGCTTCACAGAGATCATTAAAAATCAACTGGCACTAGTCGGTCTCATGGAAACGGTGCATTTCTTCTGTCAGAAGCACCTCGTGATATGTTATGCCCCAGCTAGCAGTTGGAAACAACAGACGGTTGAATAAAATGAGGAAGAAACATCTGATTGTAAGGTCATCATCCTCGCCTTTCCTTAAACGATCCTGTAGAAATGTCACATTGAACTCGTCTTTAGCCAGACCAAGCTCTGCCCTCAAGTTGCTTGCTGCAACTGCTTCGTCAATCCCCAATGGTTTACCACCGCCATGATTTGGTACCCCAAGGATAAGATGAACAATGTCCTTTGTGATCTTTAGTTCCTTTCCTGGACCAGGACGAATTGTCATGTCCTTCGGGTCCAGCTTGTCCATCAACCATTGAAGGTGTGATCTACTACATAGCGCATCTACTGTCATATCGAGAATGTTAGAGAAACCTTTATGTCTTATAGCCTCACGTTGTCTTTCATTCAAAATGCTAATGCTTGCAATGACATCTTGAGGGTTGCACCTCACATTGAGCCTCTGTTACACAATATAAAACATGAAATAATTTTGTTATTATCAAAAAAAATTCAGAACCTTACAAATATGAAATTGTTTGTTGGGTATGCATAACACTAACCTGTTGGGGTAGCTCCTCACGTTTAATCCTCTTTGTCACAACTTTTCTTAAAACTCTTGTATGGCTTTCAGAAACATTACGCTTCTTCAGAGCTAGCATGAAGTCATCTTCATCAGAATCATGTTGAACTGTTTCATTGATCAAATTTTGACTGTCAACATTTGGAGGATTTCCAACTTCTGGACATGGATTAGACTGTTCTGCGGACGGAATGTCAACACTGAAACACTCCTGGCTTGACTGAATTGTTATACATTTGAGGTTATTTGGAGGACGGTCCACGTGCTTCATTTTTTTAAATTAAAAACTGCATACAAAATACACAATATTGTAAAAATTAAACTGTTGGATATGCATATGTATTTATTGTGTGGTATGATTGAATCAATGAACCTATTTGTTTTAAATACCAAGCATAAAAGCACTCTGTATAAATTTTGCATGGCAATAATAATGTCTCGTTAAACAGCTGAATATACTATTCTCTATTTACATTTGCATACATATACTGACCTGTTCAATCATAAGGAAAACTGAATATGTTTCAATAAAAACAGACCTTGCTGTAACCAATAATGTATTAGCTATAATCATCTGAAATACATAAATGTATGCACTAAATGTAACACCCGGTTTTAAAGGACAAAGCCGGGTGCATCTCATACATGCGCCAAAGAAGACAACATATATAATAACAGAGTGTATAGAGATAAATGTCATAAAACATCAGAGTATTTATTACATAGCGGAAGACTTATTACAAAATAAAGATAATTATAAAACAAACTAAGGATCGTCGGCGCGAATGTCAACTGAGAAACTCCACCTAGATCAGATCAAACTCCTCGCCTTGAGGCTCCTCCTGAACCACCTGCTCTTCTCCTGTGGGGGGGGTGTGAGATAGCAAGAGTGAGCTCACATACGTTCATAGCTCAACAAGTCGTGGGGAATAATGTGGCATGAACTCACCAAAGGTGGGAGTTCATGTAGTGTAAGGCTGATCAATGAAATAAAGGCTGAAGCTGAGCATTGCTTTTATAAGTTGGTCAAAATTTTATTAGCAGTTACTAAGTGTAAGTAAATACCAAACCATAGTAATAATAAGTAAAAGTAATAATAAAATAATCCCAAATGCAATGAAATGACAGGTTAAGTTTAAGTTCCATAATTTAATCATGTGAGTGTCCGAGCCGCTCATGACCGTGAGCACGGCTAGTATACCAGTTTTACACTCTGCAGAGGTTGCGCATCTTTACCCACAAGTCGTGTTACCCATTTGCCACAGAGTTGATCAGACTCCATACACCTCTACCTAGGAAGCGAGGCAGGGTACCACTACGAGGCCTTTACAAAGTTCCACTAGCTTCAGACTACCCGCTACAGTTTATAGGAAGCTCCAGTGCAGGGTTCCTGGCTGACCGCCATCGCAGCAAAATCAACCAGGGACCTCCCTACACTGACCACTCCCCTACTGCCCTTGCCCCTTTCGGGTAAGGTAGCCCTCCCCTAGCTTTCCTAGTTAATCAGCCAAGGGCGTCCCATTAAACCCTTGTGGTAGCACTGTTTTCCCGGGTGGTTCTCCATGTTCCCATTAACATAATGATCTTAACATGAACAAGGAAGAAATAAACAGATAACAATAAATAGTAACAATGAGTGATGAATATCTCTATACCCAAATCCACATAAAGCAATAGCATGAACTACCCAAAACTTTAGTAGTAAAACCAGTGGTGAAGCAAGGTATAAAGATAGTCAAAATCTAGGGCATCCTATTGGGTCCCAGCAAAATTATCCTATGCAGATCATTATGATTAATAAGAACATGAATAGGTAAAAGAAGTGATCAAGGGCACAACTTGCCTTCAACGAGCTCCTGCTCAGCTGTCTCAACTTGTTGAAGCTCAGGTTCCACAGTGGGTTGCTCGTCTACTCGCATCAATACAATACATACATGGCATAGCATAAATTAACATCACATCAAACATGCAAATAGAATATACAGTAATAAACTAGACTTTAAAGTAAGATCACAGGAACTGGAATCATTAAATTTGGAGTTATAGATCTTAAGTTATGGATTTTCTAATGTTTTATGTGCTTAATACAAGATTAAGTGAAGGAATAATTTTAATGTGTTTGTCATGTCAGAACAGAGGCACTAATGGGTAGACAATATTATTACAAAAATTTAGGAACTGGAATGGACCAATTTGGAGTTCATATGACTTTTCTATGAATTATACAAATTATATGAATTGTTTTTATATTAAAAACTCATTTTCTAATTCTTTTTCTTGATTTTATAACTCTCTGGACGGGGCATCAAATACTGAAAACTACAGGGGTCTCGGTGTAAGTATTTCCAAGACACAGACGACCCACCAGGTGGACCGCGGGTTGATACTAGTATAGTAGGGGGTCTCTTTAGAAATTATGCCACGCGAAGGGGTACGGGCGAAACTGAGCCGCCCGATCAGAAACGGAGGGCTCAGATTAGATCTGGGTTTAAATGAAGCGGTATGCAGTCCTGATCCTTGGATCAGAGATCGACGGTCTCTACTCCATCTAACTGAGATCATCCCGCATCCATCGGATTCTCGATCTACGGTCACGATTGGTTGCAGTCGAAACGGTATGAGGATCTAATCCAATCCGTCCAAAACGCATCCAACGGCCAGACGTCTTTCTTCTCCCCTGCGACCGAAGTCGACCAGAGCACCCGCGCCCTCGCCGGAACGCACGCCGGCGCGCGACCAGCCGACGACCTAGCGCCCATCTACCCAAGCGGATTAGTGCTACACGAAGTCATGGAGACGGCGAATTGTTTGGTGGATCCCATACCTTAAATCGAGACGGCAGGGGACCCAATCACGCACTGCAGCGGCGCCATGACCAGCGCGCGGCGATTCCGGCCGACCCGAACACCATTTCCAAATTCCGTTGTTCCCCGCCTAATCAACGATGCGACGAACTCAACCCCCCAACCAATTTCTATTGTAGTCGAGCACAGGGCTCTGTCCACGGCGCGCAATGATTCCGCGGCGGAGCCCCAGTTCCGACAAGAAATTGACGCCGGTCACACGTCCTATATTGAGAGATTTCTGGCGCGAATGAGAGAGAAGGAGCAGGGGTAGATTCGAGCGTAGACTCACGGTAATTGGAGCAGCGGCGACGTCTATCCACGCTCCCCGGCGGTGCGGTCCGAGTTGAGCTCCTCACCGCGACCACTTCTCCCTCACAGCGCCCGCTTTTCTAGTGGAAGTGAGGATGCACCAGGGAACAATAGAACGGCACCGGAGTCGTGGCCTCCTAAATAGGCTCGGACCGAGTCCGGGCGTCGCAACCACCCCCGCGGCGAGCGCACGGCTCCGCCAAGCTCGGGACTTTCCGTTGCGAGGGGGGAGACGACCTGACAAGCAGGGGCCCGCGTGCCAGTGCGGTGGTGAGATGAGTGCAGGCAGAGGCCGACCAAGGTGGCCCACCCGCAGAGACACCCGGCGCGCACGGCAACTGACCAGTATGGCCCACCTGTCGGCGCGCGGGTTTTGGTAAGCTGGGCCGCGCGGGAGAGAAAGGCTCGGTGGGCCGAATTCCAGGTTGGCGGCCCGATTAGGGTTTTAGTCTTTTTCCATTTTATTTTCTATTTTCTTTTCTCCATTTCCAAGTTAAATTTGAATTCAAATTTCAAATTCCACCATGTGGCAATTCATCCCCAGATTAAGAATATAATTTGAACATATTTCTATTACCTTGATTTATGTTATTCATTTTGTGTATATATATATATTTCCTTTTCTCTTCTTGGTTTCAATTCTAGAATTTCTTTTAGGGTATAAATTCTAATTTGGGTATTATCATTAACATTATTATTTTATTTAATGTGCAAACATATAAAACTCCAACATGATGCATATTCTTTTTATCATCTGTTTTAATTCATCTCCAACTTTCATGTATGCCCTTTTTATGATGCAATTATGGCACATAAGATAAGGAATTCACTATATAATCCTCTTATACAATTTTGAGTATTACAAATCCTACCCCCCTTAAAAAATAATCTCGTCCCCGAGATTTAAGAAGATCTAGGGAAAAAGGTGGGGAAAATCTATGCGAAGCTCTTCTTCTCTTTCCCACGTTGCTTCATCTTCGCCATGGTGACTCCATTGGACTTTGCACATCTTTATCACCTTGTTTCTTGTAACTCGAGTCAAAGTGTCCAGAATCTTGATAGGGTACTCAGCATAAGTCAAATCCTCTTGAACACTAAGGTCCTCCATCGGTAGCTGCTCCTCAGGTACCCTGAGGCACTTCTTTAGCTGAGACACATGAAATACATCATGTACATCTGACAGATGATCGGGTAACCCCAGTTGATATGCAACTTCTCCCACTCGCTTTAAGATCAAGAAAGGTCCAATGAAGCGAGGGGACAACTTTCCTTTAACTTTAAATCTCCTCATACCACGAAGTGGTGACACCTTCAAGTAGACATGATCACCCTCCTTAAACTCCAGTAATCTTCTCCTATTATCAGCATAGCTCTTTTGCCTTGATTGTGCAATTCTCAAATTTTCTCTTATTATTCGAACTTGCTCTTCTGCCTCTTGAATAAGCTCAGGTCCAAAGAACTGTCTTTCTCCAGTCTGATCCCAATATAGTGGAGTCCTGCATTTCCTACCATACAGAGCTTCAAATGGTGACATCTTCAAACTGGCCTGATAGCTATTATTATAAGAAAACTCAGCATATGGTAAGCTCTTCTCCCAACTGCCACCATGTTTAAGAGCACAAGCTCTTAACATATCTTCCAGCACTTGATTAGTCCTCTCTGTCTGTCCATCAGTTTGGGGATGGTAGGCTGAACTGAAATTCAACTTTGTATCCAAGCTCTCATGCAACTTCTTCCAAAATCGAGAAGTAAATTGTGATCCTCGATCAGACACGATCTTCTTAGGCACTCCATGTAGACAAACTATCCGAGTCATATACAATTCTGCTAGCTTGGCTCCCGTATAATTAGTCCTCACAGGTATAAAATGAGCCACCTTTGTCAATCTGTCCACTATTACCCAAATAGAGTCATATCCTGCTGGAGTGCGGGGTTGAGAGCACCTAGAGGGGGGGGGTGAATAGGTGATCCTGTAAAAACTTCAAACTTAAGCCACAAAAACTTGTTAAGTGTTAGCACGATTAATGCCAAGTGGCTAAGGTGAAGTCTCAACAAAACACAGTACCACAAGAGAATCAAGCACAGAGTGACACAGTGGTTTTATCCCGTGGTTCGGCCAAGACCAACGCTTGCCTACTCCACGTTGTGGCGTCCCAACGGACGAGGGTTGCAATCAACCCCTCTCAAGCGGTCCACAGACCCACTTGAATACCACGGTGTTTTGTTGTTCCTTTCACTATCCCGTTTGCAAGGAATCTCCACAAATTGGAGTCTCTTGCCCTTACAAGTATATGATCACTAATGAAACACAGAGTAAGGGAGGGAAGCAACACACACAAATCCACAGCAAAAGCGCACACACACGGCCAAGAATCGAGCTCGAATGACTATCTCAAAGTTCTCACTAGAACGGAGCTCGATTCACTTAGAATCACAAACGAATGCGCAAAGAACAAGTGTGGATGATCAAGAATGCTTAAGAGTTGCTTGTGTATCTCCTCCATGCGCCTAGGGGCCCCTTTTATAGCCCCAAGGCAGCTAGGAGCCGTTGAGAGCAAATCTGGAAAGCCATCCTGGCCTTCTGTCGACGGGGGCACCGGACAGTCCGGTGCACACCGGACACTGTCCGGTGCCCGATTTGTTTCCTTTCCTGGCGCTTCCGACCGTTGGCTCGGCCACGTGTCCCGCGCGGATTGCGCGGCCGACCGTTGGCCCTGGCCGACCGTTGGCTCACCGGACAGTCCGGTGAATTTTAGCCGTACGCCGTCGGCGAAATCCCGAGAGCGGCCAGTTCGCGCCGAGTCGGCCTGGCGCACCGGACACTGTCCGGTGCACACCGGACAGTCCGGTGCTCCAGACCGAGCAAGGTCTTGGCTGCACACAGCCAAGTCTTTCTCTCCCCTTCTCTTTTATTCTTCTTTCTGTTTCTAACACTTAGACAAATATATTAGTACATAAAACCAATGTACTAAGGATTAGAAACATACCTTCACTCCATGATTTGTACTTTGTCCCATTTTACAATTAGGCACCTGTGTTGGACACTAAATCACCAAAATACTTAGAAATGGCCCAAGGGCACATTTCCCTTTCAATCTCCCCCTTTTTGGTGATTTATGCCAACACAACATAAAGCAAGTTGAACAAGTACAAAAACACTTCAAATAAGAACTCAAATTTATTTTGAATCATTTTTGGCATATATGGATCATCCTTTGCCACCACTTGGTTTGTTTTCGCAAATCAAACTCAAATCTCTATCTCTAAGTCAAACACACATGTTGAAGCAAAGAGAGGATTTCAAAAACTCCCCCTTTTTCCCATTTTTCCCATAATCAATACTTCTCCCCACAAGAAGCCAACATTTGACAAGAGAGACAACAAAAGAGTTTTGACAAACCAAAAGCCCTATTCTACTATTTTCAAAATCTCTCAAGTGGTAGCTGATCCATTTATTGCTTTAGCCTTTATTTTCTCCCCCTTTGGCATCAAGCACCAAAACGGGATGAATCTTGGCCCTTTAACCCCATTGCCTCACCAAAATCTTCAATTAAGAGCAAATGGCAATAAGAGTTAATGAGATGAACTTGGAATAAGTTACCCTCTCATCGGAGTGCAGTGGAAGTCTTTCATGGTCCAAGTCCACCTTTTCCCTTTCAATTCTCCTTTGAGACTAAATCAAGCAAACTCAAGCATATGGTTAGTCTCAAAGGGTCAAGTTGTAACACATTTCCCCCTAAACATGTGCATCACTTTGCAACGGACTTGTGAGGTCCAGGGAGTGTTTGTACAACTTGAGCACCATAATAAGCAACAAAATGCAGAAAGGAACATGATCAAGAGCACAAATACATGTATGCTTCAATTCAATCCAAGTTCCGCGAATCTAAGACATTTAGCTCACTACGCAGCCTGCAAAAGGTCTTCTCATCTAAAGGCTTGGTAAAGATATCGGCTAGCTGGTTCTCGGTGCTAACATAAAACACTTCGATATCTCCCTTTTGCTGGTGGTCTCTCAAAAAGTGATGCCGGATGTCAATGTGCTTTGTGCGGCTGTGCTCAACAGGATTTTCCGCTATTCGGATAGCACTCTCATTATCACATAGGAGTGGGACTTTGCTCAGATTGTAGCCAAAGTCCCTGAGGGTTTGCCTCATCCAAAGTAGTTGCGCGCAACACTGTCCTGCGGCAACATACTCGGCCTCAGCGGTGGATAGGGCAACGGAGGTTTGTTTCTTAGAGTTCCATGACACCAGGGACCTTCCTAAGAATTGGCACGTCCCCGATGTACTCTTCCTATCGACCTTACATCCAGCATAGTCGGAATCTGAGTACCCAATTAAGTCAAAGTTAGACCCCTTTGGATACCAGATCCCGAAGCAAGGCGTAGCGACTAAATATCTAAGAATTCGCTTCACCGCCACCAAGTGACACTCCTTAGGATCGGATTGAAATCTAGCACACATGCATACGCTAAGCATAATATCCGGTCTACTAGCACATAAATAAAGTAAAGACCCTATCATTGACCGGTATGCTTTTTGATCAACGGACTTACCTCCTTTGTTGAGGTCGGTGTGTCCGTCAGTCCCCATCGGAGTCTTTGCGGGCTTGGCGTCCTTCATCCCAAACCGCTTCAGCAAGTCTTGCGTGTACTTCGTTTGGGAGATGAAGGTGCCGTCCTTGAGTTGCTTCACTTGGAACCCAAGGAAGTAGGTCAACTCGCCCATCATCGACATCTCGAATTTCTGCGTCATCACCCTGCTAAACTCTTCACAAGACTTTTGATTAGTAGAACCAAATATTATGTCATCGACATAAATTTGGCACACAAACAAATCACCATCACATGTCTTTGTAAAAAGAGTTGGATCGGCTTTCCCAACCTTGAAAGCATTAGCAATTAAGAAATCTCTAAGGCATTCATACCATGCTCTTGGGGCTTGTTTAAGTCCATAGAGCGCCTTATAGAGCTTACACACGTGGTCGGGGTACCGTTCATCCTCGAAGCCAGGGGGTTGCTCCACGTACACCTCCTCCTTTATTGGCCCGTTGAGGAAAGCGCTCTTCACATCCATTTGGTACAACCTGAAAGAATGGTGAGCGGCATATGCTAGCAAGATACGAATGGACTCTAGCCTAGCCACAGGAGCAAAAGTCTCCTCAAAGTCCAAACCTGCGACTTGGGCATAACCTTTTGCCACAAGTCGAGCCTTGTTCCTTGTCACCACTCCGTGCTCGTCCTGTTTGTTGCGGAACACCCACTTGGTTCCCACAACATTTTGCTTGGGACGAGGCACCAGCGTCCAAACTTCATTGCGCTTGAAGTTGTTAAGTTCCTCCTGCATGGCCAACACCCAATCCGGATCTAGCAAGGCCTCCTCTACCCTGAAAGGCTCAATAGAGGAGACAAAAGAGTAATGCTCACAGAAATTGACTAATCGAGATCGAGTAGTTACTCCCTTGCTAATGTCACCCAAAATTTGGTCGACGGGATGATCCCTTTGAATCATCGCTCGAACTTGGGTTGGAGGTGCCGGTTGCGCTTCTTCCTCCATCACGTGATCATCTTGTGCTCCCCCTTGATCACACGCCTCCTGTTGATGAACTTGTTCATCGTCTTGAGTTGGGGGATGCACCATTGTTGAGGAAGAAGGTTGATCTCGTTCATCTTGTTCCTGTGGCCGAACGTCTCCAATCGCCATGGTTCGTATAGCGGCCGTTGGAACATCTTCTTCATCTATATCATCACAATCAACAACTTGCTCTCTTGGAGAGCCATTAGTTTCATCAAATACAACGTCGCTAGAGACTTCAACCAAACCCGATGATTTGTTGAAGACCCTATACGCCTTTGTATTTGAATCATAACCTAATAAAAACCCTTCTACAGCTTTGGGAGCAAACTTAGAATTTCTACCCTTCTTCACTAGAATGTAGCACTTGCTCCCAAATACACGAAAGTAAGATACATTGGGTTTGTTACCGGTTAGCAGCTCATACGACGTTTTCTTGAGGAGTCGATGAAGGTAGACCCTGTTGATGGCGTGGCAAGCCGTGTTCACAGCTTCCGACCAAAAGCACTCGGGGGTCTTGAACTCTCCAAGCATCGTCCTCGCCATATCGATTAGCGTCCTGTTCTTCCTCTCTACCACACCATTTTGCTGTGGTGTGTAGGGAGCGGAGAACTCGTGCTTGATCCCTTCCTTCTCAAGAAACTCCTCCACTTGAAGATTCTTGAATTCGGACCCGTTGTCGCTCCTTATCTTCTTCACTTTGAGCTCAAACTCATTTTGAGCTCTCCTGATGAAGCGCTTGAGGGTCCCTTGGGTTTCAGACTTATCCTGCAAAAAGAACACCCAAGTGAAGCGGGAAAAGTCATCAACAATAACTAAACCATACTTACTTCCTCCTATGCTTAGATAGGCGACGGGTCCGAAGAGGTCCATATGTAGCAGCTCCAGGGGTCTTGACGTGGTCATCACATTCTTGCTGTGATGCGCTCCTCCCACCTGTTTACCTGCCTGACAAGCTGCACAAGGTCTATCTTTTTCGAAATGCACATTTGTTAGACCTATCACGTGTTCTCCCTTTAGAAGCTTATGGAGGTTCTTCATCCCCACATGTGCTAAGCGGCGGTGCCACAGCCAGCCCATGCAAGTCTTAGCCATTAAGCATGCATCTAGACCGGCCTCTTCTTTTGCAAAATCAACTAAATAAAGCTTGCCGTCTAGTACACCCTTAAAAGCTAGTGAACCATCACATCTTCTAAAGACAGACACATCTATATTTGTAAATAAACAATTGTATCCCATTTGACATAATTGACTAACAGATAGCAGATTATATCCAAGACTCTCCACTAAGAATACATTAGATATAGAATGCTCATTAGAAATTGCAATTTTACCTAACCCTTTTACCTTGCCTTGATTCCCATCACCGAATATAATTGAATCTTGGGAATCCTTATTCTTGACATAGGAGGTGAACATCTTCTTCTCCCCCGTCATATGGTTTGTGCATCCGCTGTCGATAATCCAGCTTGAACCCCCGGATGCATAAACCTGCAAGGCAAATTTAGGCTTGGGTCTTAGGTACCCAACTCATGTTGGGTCCTGCAAGGTTAGTACAAATCTCCTTAGGGACCCAAATGCAAGATTTATCTCCCTTGCATCTAGTCCCTAATTTCCTAGCAACTACCTTCTTACCCTTTCTACAAATAGCAAAGGGAGTATTGCAAGCATAATAAATGGTAGAAGATTCATTCACTACTTTTCTAGGAGCATGAATAACATTCTTTCTAGGCACATGAGCAATATTTCTCCTACACATATCCCTATCATGCTTATAAGAAGAACTAGAAGCAAACATGGCATGAGAATCATAAACATGTGAATCAAAAGCATTTCTAGCATGTCTCCTATCATGGTATAAGAAAGCATGATTCTTTTTAGCACCACTAGCCATAGGGGCCTTCCCTTTCTCCTTGACGAAGATGGGAGTCTTATGGCTTGTTAAGTTCTTGGCCTCTCTCTTGAAGCCAAGACCATCCTTAATTGAGGGGTGTCTACCAACCGTGTAGGCATCCCTTGCAAATTTTATTTTATCAACTTCACTTTTGCTAGTCTTAAGTTGGGCATTAAGACTAGCCAATTCCTCATTTAATTTGGAAATTAAAACTAGGTGTTCACTACAGGCATTAACATCAAAATCCTTACACCTAGTGCAAATTGTAACATTTTCAACACAAGAATTTGTTTTACTAGCTACTTCCAGTTTAGCACTTAAATCATTGTTAACACTTCTTAAGGTAGCAATGGTTTCATGACAAGAAGATATTTCACTAGAAAGCACTTCATTTCTTTTCACTTCTAAAGCATATGATTTTTGTGCCTCTACAAACTTATCATGTTCATCATACAATAAATCCTCTTGCTTTTCTAAAAGCCTATCCTTTTCATTCAATGCATCAATCAATTCATTGATTTTATCTATCTTAGATCTATCTAAGCCCTTGAACAAGCATGAATAATCTATGTCATCATCATCACTAGACTCACTATCACTAGAAGAAGCATAAGTAGAGTCTTGAGTACTCACCTTCTTCTCCCTTGCCATAAGGCATGTGAGACGCTCGTTGGGGAAGAGGGACGACTTGTTGAAGGCGGTGGCAGCGAGTCCTTCATTGTCGGAGTCGGAGGAGGAGCAGTCCGAATCCCACTCCTTTCCTAGATGTGCCTCGCCCTTTGCCTTCTTGTATGCCTTCTTCTTCTCCCTCTTGTTCCCCTTTTCCTGGTCACTTTCATTATCGGGACAGTTAGCAATGAAATGACCAAGCTTACCGCATTTGAAACATGAACGCTTCCCCTTTGTCTTGGTCTTGCTTGGCTGCCCCTTGCGACCATTTAGCGCCGTCTTGAATCTTTTGATGATGAGAGCCATCTCTTCATCATTGAGTCCGGCCGCTTCAACCTGTGCCACCTTGCTAGGTAGCGCCTCCTTGCTTCGTGTTGCCTTGAGAGCGAGGGGTTGCGGCTCGTTGATCGGACCATTCAAGGCGTCGTCCACGTACCTCGCCTCCTTGATCATCATACGCCCGCTAACGAATTTCCCAAGAACTTCTTCGGGCGACATCTTGGTGTACCTGGGATTTTCACGTATATTGTTCACCAAATGAGGATCAAGAACGGTAAATGACCTGAGCATTAGGCGGACGACGTCGTGGTCCGTCCATCGTGTGCTTCCGTAGCTCCTTATCTTGTTGATAAGGGTCTTGAGCCGGTTGTATGTTTGCGTCGGCTCCTCGCCCCTTATCATTGCGAACCGTCCAAGCTCACCCTCCACCAACTCCATCTTGGTGAGCAAGGTGACGTCGTTCCCCTCATGAGAAATCTTGAGGGTGTCCCAAATTTGCTTGGCGTTGTCCAAGCCGCTCACTTTATGGTATTCATCCCTGCACAAAGAAGCTAGAAGGACAGTAGTAGCTTGTGCGTTCTTATGAATTTGTTCATTAATGAACATGGGACTATCTGAGCTATCAAAGTGCATTCCACTCTCTACAATCTCCCATATACTAGGATGGAGAGAGAATAGGTGACTACGCATTTTGTGGCTCCAAAATCCGTAGTCCTCTCCATCAAAGTGTGGGGGCTTGCCGAGTGGAATGGAGAGCAAATGTGAATGCGAACTTTGCGGAATACGAGAGTAATCAAAAGAAAAGTTCGAGTTAACCGGTTTTCTTCTCTCGTAGTCGTTGTGGTCCTCGTCCTTTTGGGAAGAAGTAGACTCGTCGCTGTCGTAGTAGACGATCTCCTTGATGCGCCTAGTCTTCTTCTTCTTCCCTTCCTTTCGTCTTTGGCCCGAGCCGGAGTCGGTAGGCTTGTCGTCCTTTGGCTCGTTGACGAAGGTCTCCTTTTCTTTGTCGTTGATCACTATACCCTTCCCCTTAGGATCCATCTCTTCGGGCGGTTAGTCCCTTTGCGAAGAGAACGGCTCTGATACCAATTGAGAGCACCTAGAGGGGGGGGTGAATAGGTGATCCTGTAAAAACTTCAAACTTAAGCCACAAAAACTTGTTAAGTGTTAGCACGATTAATGCCAAGTGGCTAAGGTGAAGTCTCAACAAAACACAGTACCACAAGAGAATCAAGCACAGAGTGACACAGTGGTTTTATCCCGTGGTTCGGCCAAGACCAATGCTTGCCTACTCCACGTTGTGGCGTCCCAACGGACGAGGGTTGCAATCAACCCCTCTCAAGCGGTCCACAGACCCACTTGAATACCACGGTGTTTTGTTGTTCCTTTCACTATCCCGTTTGCAAGGAATCTCCACAAATTGGAGTCTCTTGCCCTTACAAGTATATGATCACTAATGAAACACAGAGTAAGGGAGGGAAGCAACACACACAAATCCACAGCAAAAGCGCACACACACGGCCAAGAATCGAGCTCGAATGACTATCTCAAAGTTCTCACTAGAACGGAGCTCGATTCACTTAGAATCACAAACGAATGCGCAAAGAACAAGTGTGGATGATCAAGAATGCTTAAGAGTTGCTTGTGTATCTCCTCCATGCGCCTAGGGGCCCCTTTTATAGCCCCAAGGCAGCTAGGAGCCGTTGAGAGCAAATCTGGAAAGCCATCCTGGCCTTCTGTCGATGGGGGCACCGGACAGTCCGGTGCACACCGGACACTGTCCGGTGCCCGATTTGTTTCCTTTCCTGGCGCTTCCGACCGTTGGCTCGGCCACGTGTCCCGCGCGGATTGCGCGGCCGACCGTTGGCCCTGGCCGACCGTTGGCTCACCGGACAGTCCGGTGCACACCGGACAGTCCGGTGAATTTTAGCCGTACGCCGTCGGCGAAATCCCGAGAGCGGCCAGTTCGCGCCGAGTCGGCCTGGTGCACCGGACACTGTCCGGTGCACACCGGACAGTCCGGTGCTCCAGACCGAGCAAGGTCTTGGCTGCACACAGCCAAGTCTTTCTCTCCCCTTCTCTTTTATTCTTCTTTCTGTTTCTAACACTTAGACAAATATATTAGTACATAAAACCAATGTACTAAGGATTAGAAACATACCTTCACTCCATGATTTGTACTTTGTCCCATTTTACAATTAGGCACCTGTGTTGGACACTAAATCACCAAAATACTTAGAAATGGCCCAAGGGCACATTTCCCTTTCAGGGGTAGTCCAACAATAAAATCCATACCAATTTCTTCCCATTTCCACTCAGGTATCTTCAATGGGTGCAATAATCCAGCGGGTCTTTGATGTTCAGCCTTAACTCTTTGACATACATCACACCTAGCCACATGAGCAGCCACATCTCTTTTCAGTCCATACCACCAATACTTTTGCTTCAAATCTTGATACATCTTAGTGCTTCCAGGGTGGATGGAGTAATCAGAATCATGAGCTTCTTTCAATATAGCCTCACGGAGGCTATCGATCTCTGGAACACATATCCGATCTTTGAACCATATAGTACCTTGCTCATCCTCCGTGAACTCTGGAACTCGACCTTCCGTAATCAGATCTTTAATCTCTTGAATCTTAGCATCACCAACCTGACCTTTACGAATCTCTTGCTCCAAGGTAGGTTCCAACTCAATGGTAACCCCTTCAGTATGAGTAACAATTCCCAAATTGAGTCTCTCAAAGTCTTTTGCTAATTCATCGGGTAGCTGGACAACGAAAGCGGAGTGAACATGCTCCTTCCGACTCAAGGCATCTGCAACCAAATTCGCCTTGCCCGGGTGATAGTGAATCTCCAAATCATAATCCTTAATGAGCTCCAACCAACGGCGTTGCCTAAGGTTGAGATCCTTCTGAGTGAATATATACTTCAAACTCTTATGATCCGTATACACTTGGCACTTGTTTCCCATAATATAATGTCTCCAAATCTTAAGTGCATGCACAACTGCTGCTAATTCCAAGTCATGAGTGGGGTAGTTCAGTTCATGCTTCCGCAACTGACGAGATGCATAGGCAATCACATGACCTTCTTGCATAAGCACACATCCAAGTCCTTGGCCACATGCATCACAATAAATATCAAATCCTTTCTGCAAGTCTGGCATAATCAATACTGGAGGGGACATCAATCTTTCCTTCAATTGATCAAAGCTCTCTTGACATTTCTCATCCCACTTAAATTCTTTTCCTTTCTCCAAAAGCGATGTCATAGGCTTAGCAATCTTAGAAAATCCTTCAATAAATCTCCGATAATATCCTGCGAGTCCCAAGAAACTCCGAATCTCCGTAACTGTAGTGGGCACTCTCCACTCCATAATCTCCTTCACTTTAGCAGGATCCACGGCTATTCCTCCATTAGAAATAATATGACCAAGGAATGGCACCTTGTCAATCCAAAACTCGCACTTGCTGAACTTAGCATAGAGTTGATTATCTCGTAACTTCTGTAGCACCAACCTTAAATGTTGTTCATGATCACTTTCATTCTTAGAATAGATAAGAATATCGTCGATAAACACCACGACGAATCTGTCCAAATACTCCATAAACACTTTGTTCATCAAATTCATGAAATAAGCTGGTGCATTGGTTAGTCCAAACGACATAACAGTAAACTCATATAATCCATATCGAGTCGAGAATGCTGTCTTGGGAATATCCGATGGTCTAATCTTCATCTGATGGTAACCCGATCGGAGATCAATCTTCGAGAATACTCTAGCACCTCTCATCTGATCAAATAAATCCTCAATACGGGGCAACGGATACTTGTTCTTCACCGTAACATCATTAAGAGATCTATAATCCACACACATCCGTTGCGATCCATCCTTCTTCTGCACAAATAACACCGGTGCTCCCCAAGGTGAGGAACTTGGACGAATGTAACCAGCCTCTTGTAACTCCGTCAACTGCTTCTTAAGTTCCTTCAACTCTTCTACGGACATTCTATATGGCCGTTTAGAAATAGGGGCGGTTTCAAGTAAAAGATCAATAACAAACTCAACTTCTCTATCAGGTGGCATCCCTGGTAACTCCTCTGGAAAGACATCCGGAAAATCTCTAACCACCCGGATGTTGTCACCAACAAACTCCTCAGGCATAAAGAACATTGCACGCATGGATGAGGAGGTTACTGCAATATTAACTTGAAATCTTTCTCCTTTAGTGGTAGTGAGTTCTATGGTACCTCTACCACATGCTATAACGGCCTTTGCCTTTCTTAGCCATGACATACCAAGGATTAGATCTATACTGCTTGACTCTAATATTATAGCAGTAGCTCCAAATTCTCTACCCATAATGGTTAATGTCAATCTACGTGTCATTTGATTTGCCTCAACAGGCCCTTTAGGTGTAATTACTATCAGGGGTTTTCTCATATTTAGCAGTGGTATTTCATTTGTGTTGGCATATCTAGCAGACATGAATGAATGTGTAGCACCAGAATCAAATAATATTGTTGCAGGAATTGCATTAACATAGAACATACCAATCACGAGGTCCCCACCATCAGGAGTATCATCAACGCTGACTTGATTCACCCTGGCTATAGAATATCCCTTGCCAGGGGTCTGTTGCTTGTTCTGAGCTGGAGTAGTAGCAATCCTCTGTGGGCAGACATTTGCATAATGACCAATCTTCCCACACTTGAAACATTGAGTGCCCGGACTCTGTCCTGCAAACTTCGTCGGGGTGCCCGTGGGAGTAGCCTGTCGAGGAGGTGTCCTCAGTGGTGATTGCTGAACTGGGCGTGGTCCTCCTGGTCGGGTCGGTGTACCCTGTGGTGAACTGTAGCGAGGACGAACACTGCTGCTACCCTGTCCTTGCGAGATAGCCTTTCTCTTCAAATCACCCAGTTGAACACGCTTGTGTTCAATAGCAAGAGCCTTATCCAACAGTCTCTGAAATGATGGAAATGTGTGTGCCACTAGAGCATACTGCAGTGGCCCATTAAGTCCTTCAATGAAATGCTCCTGCTTCCTCTCGTCTTCAGCAACTTCTTCAGGGGCATATCTGGATAACTGAATAAACTTGTCGTGGTACTCGCTGACTGACATACTTCCTTGCTTCAGCGATAGAAACTCCTTCTTCTTGATCTTTATCATACCAGCTGGAATATGGTAGTTCCTGAACTGTGTACTGAACTCTGCCCAAGTAATAGTATCCGCAGCATCATGGGCAGCAGTATAAGAATCCCACCAATCAGCAGCAGGACCAGTCAGACGTCCAGAAGCATATAAAACCTTCTCCCGGTCAGTACATTGTGCAATATTCAGCATCTTCTCAATGGACTTCAGCCAATCATCCGCGTCCAGTGGATCAGGTGAGCTAGCGAATGTAGGTGGCTTATGACTCATGAACTCTCGGTGCTTATCTCGGGGTGGAACTGGTGGTGGTGGTGGAGGCAATGGCACTTGTTGCTGCTGCTGCTGCTGTTGAAGTTGTTGTTGCAGCTGCTGTTGTTGCGCCCTCCTTTCTTGGCGTATCTCATCTCTCTCCTGGCGCAACTCCTGGCGTATATCTTCTCTTTCCTGACGCATTTCCTGGCGTTCTTGTTGCATCTGGGCACGCATATCAGCCATCGTGTCCGCCATTTGCTGCATCACCGCCATCTGAGCAGCAACCAGTGGGTCAACTCCGCCTGGTGGAGGATTAGGAGGATTCATCTCTGCTGGCTGTGGCTGAGGTTGTCTATATATCCTTCGAGTGTGTCGATTAGGAGGCAAATCAATTCCACCACCCCGCCTGGTATTGACCATCTGAGTTAGATACATATGGTAAGAAAATAGTAGCCAAGGCAGTAATTACAATCATGTTTCTTTGGGGGATTTATTAGCTAAGTAGATTAGTGTGTCACCTACTAAAGCTAATACAATACCTTATAGTGGTACATGCTAAGATGTCCATATAATATTTCAATCAATCAAAGAAGCAAATCACACATTGATCATCAGAACAATCAACCAACATTTTTAATAGAGAAAATAATTTTAATTTTGTCTTAGGCTTCCTATCTCTTAAAATGTCATAGGGGTAGGGATTCCAAGGCGTGAAATCCATCTTGTCGAAGAGTAGAAAAGATAAGAATGATCAGAGTAGAACAGTAGAAGGTGAGACAAGACCAAGATAAGTGTAGAAAGAATCAGAGTAAGGTAAGTATAGAACGAATCAGAATAAGATAAGTAGGGAAGGGTTTTGTCCATTTCTATCTAGGTTTCGTCCTACAGTCAACATTTGCTCTGATACCACTTCTGTAACACCCGGTTTTAAAGGACAAAGCCGGGTGCATCTCATACATGCGCCAAAGAAGACAACATATATAATAACAGAGTGTATAGAGATAAATGTCATAAAACATCAGAGTATTTATTACATAGCGGAAGACTTATTACAAAATAAAGATAATTATAAAACGAACTAAGGATCGTCGGCGCGAATGTCAACTGAGAAACGCCACCTAGATCAGATCAAACTCCTCGCCTTGAGGCTCCTCCTGAACCACCTGCTCTTCTCCTGTGGGGGGGTGTGAGATAGCAAGAGTGAGCTCACATACGTTCATAGCTCAACAAGTCGTGGGGAATAATGTGGCATGAACTCACCAAAGGTGGGAGTTCATGTAGTGTAAGGCTGATCAATGAAATAAAGGCTGAAGCTGAGCATTGCTTTTATAAGTTGGTCAAAATTTTATTAGCAGTTACTAAGTGTAAGTAAATACCAAACCATAGTAATAATAAGTAAAAGTAATAATAAAATAATCCCAAATGCAATGAAATGACAGGTTAAGTTTAAGTTCCATAATTTAATCATGTGAGTGTCCGAGCCGCTCATGACCGTGAGCACGGCTAGTATACCAGTTTTACACTCTGCAGAGGTTGCGCATCTTTACCCACAAGTCGTGTTACCCATTTGCCACAGAGTTGATCAGACTCCATACACCTCTACCTAGGAAGCGAGGCAGGGTACCACTACGAGGCCTTTACAAAGTTCCACTAGCTTCAGACTACCCGCTACAGTTTATAGGAAGCTCCAGTGCAGGGTTCCTGGCTGACCGCCATCGCAGCAAAATCAACCAGGGACCTCCCTACACTGACCACTCCCCTACTGCCCTTGCCCCTTTCGGGTAAGGTAGCCCTCCCCTAGCTTTCCTAGTTAATCAGCCAAGGGCGTCCCATTAAACCCTTGTGGTAGCACTGTTTTCCCGGGTGGTTCTCCATGTTCCCATTAACATAATGATCTTAACATGAACAAGGAAGAAATAAACAGATAACAATAAATAGTAACAATGAGTGATGAATATCTCTATACCCAAATCCACATAAAGCAATAGCATGAACTACCCAAAACTTTAGTAGTAAAACCAGTGGTGAAGCAAGGTATAAAGATAGTCAAAATCTAGGGCATCCTATTGGGTCCCAGCAAAATTATCCTATGCAGATCATTATGATTAATAAGAACATGAATAGGTAAAAGAAGTGATCAAGGGCACAACTTGCCTTCAACGAGCTCCTGCTCAGCTGTCTCAACTTGTTGAAGCTCAGGTTCCACAGTGGGTTGCTCGTCTACTCGCATCAATACAATACATACATGGCATAGCATAAATTAACATCACATCAAACATGCAAATAGAATATACAGTAATAAACTAGACTTTAAAGTAAGATCACAGGAACTGGAATCATTAAATTTGGAGTTATAGATCTTAAGTTATGGATTTTCTAATGTTTTATGTGCTTAATACAAGATTAAGTGAAGGAATAATTTTAATGTGTTTGTCATGTCAGAACAGAGGCACTAATGGGTAGACAATATTATTACAAAAATTTAGGAACTGGAATGGACCAATTTGGAGTTCATATGACTTTTCTATGAATTATACAAATTATATGAATTGTTTTTATATTAAAAACTCATTTTCTAATTCTTTTTCTTGATTTTATAACTCTCTGGACGGGGCATCAAATACTGAAAACTACAGGGGTCTCGGTGTAAGTATTTCCAAGACACAGACGACCCACCAGGTGGACCGCGGGTTGATACTAGTATAGTAGGGGGTCTCTTTAGAAATTATGCCACGCGAAGGGGTACGGGCGAAACTGTGCCGCCCGATCAGAAACGGAGGGCTCAGATTAGATCTGGGTTTAAATGAAGCGGTATGCAGTCCTGATCCTTGGATCAGAGATCGACGGTCTCTACTCCATCTAACTGAGATCATCCCGCATCCATCGGATTCTCGATCTACGGTCACGGTTGGTTGCAGTCGAAACGGTATGAGGATCTAATCCAATCCGTCCAAAACGCATCCAACGGCCAGACGTCTTTCTTCTCCCCTGCGACCGAAGTCGACCAGAGCACCCGCGCCCTCGCCGGAACGCACGCCGGCACGCGACCAGCCGACGACCTAGCGCCCATCTACCCAAGCGGATTAGTGCTACACGAAGTCATGGAGACGGCGAATTGTTTGGTGGATCCCATACCTTAAATCGAGACGGCAGGGGACCCAATCACGCACTGCAGCGGTGCCATGACCAGCGCGCGGCGATTCCGGCCGACCCGAACACCATTTCCAAATTCCGTTGTTCCCCGCCTAATCGACGATGCGACGAACTCAACCCCCCAACCAATTTCTATTGTAGTCGAGCACAGGGCTCTGTCCACGGCGCGCAATGATTCCGCGGCGGAGCCCCAGTTCCGACGAGAAATTGACGCCGGTCACACGTCCTATATTGAGAGATTTCTGGCGCGAATGAGAGAGAAGGAGCAGGGGTAGATTCGAGCGTAGACTCACGGTAATTGGAGCAGCGGCGACGTCTATCCACGCTCCCCGGCGGTGCGGTCCGAGTTGAGCTCCTCACCGCGACCACTTCTCCCTCACAGCGCCCGCTTTTCTAGTGGAAGTGAGGATGCACCAGGGAACGATAGAACGGCACCGGAGCCGTGGCCTCCTAAATAGGCTCGGACCGAGTCCGGGCGTCGCAACCACCCCCGCGGCGAGCGCACGGCTCCACCAAGCTCGGGACTTTCCATTGCGAGGGGGGAGACGACCTGACAAGCAGGGGCCCACGTGCCAGTGCGGTGGTGAGATGAGTGCAGGCAGAGGCCGACCAAGGTGGCCCACCCGCAGAGACACCCGGCGCGCACGGCAACTGACCAGTATGGCCCACCTATCGGCGCGCGGGTTTTGGTAAGCTGGGCCGCGCGGGAGAGAAAGGCTCGGTGGGCCGAATTCCAGGTTGGCGGCCCGATTAGGGTTTTAGTCTTTTTCCATTTTATTTTCTATTTTCTTTTCTCCATTTCCAAGTTAAATTTGAATTCAAATTTCAAATTCCACCATGTGGTAATTCATCCCCAGATTAAGAATATAATTTGAACATATTTCTATTACCTTGATTTATGTTATTCATTTTGTATATATATATATATATATTTCCTTTTCTCTTCTTGGTTTCAATTCTAGAATTTCTTTTAGGGTATAAATTCTAATTTGGGTATTATCATTAACATTATTATTTTATTTAATGTGCAAACATATAAAACTCCAACATGATGCATATTCTTTTTATCATCTGTTTTAATTCATCTCCAACTTTCATGTATGCCCTTTTTATGATGCAATTATGGCACATAAGATAAGGAATTCACTATATAATCCTCTTATACAATTTTGAGTATTACACTAAACATATATGAAATTTTATATAAATAATATACTCTATGAAAAACAACTAGTTGACTGCTCATTTACTAAACACAGTTGCATACATATTCTGACCTGGTCTACAATCATAAAAATCTGAATATGTTGCATAAAGCTGCATACAGTTGCATACATGGAACACAATATTGTAAAAATTAAACTGTTGGATATGCATATGTATTTATTGTAGCAGTTGCATACAGTTGCATACATGAAACACACATTGCATAAAGTTGCATACATGAAAAAAAAACACAGCTGCTTACAGTTACATACATTAAAAACAACTAGTTGCATACATGTTCTGGCCTGTTATACATTCATAAAAATCTCAATATGTTTCAAAAAAAGAAAGCTTGCAGTGAAACATTAACGTATTAACTATAGACTAATGAATACATAAATCAGATAATACATTCTGAATAAAAAAATATACTCTACCAAAAACAACTAATAGACTGCTTCTTTACAACAATCACTTGCATACATGTTCTGCCCTATTTTATAGTCATAACAAACTGAATATGTTTGAGCAAAACAAAACTTGCTATAAACAAGCTGTATTAACTGTGAACTAGTATAATAAATAATGTCTGTTTTATAATAATAAAAAACTGGATATGATTCAATAAAACAATACATGCTGTGAACAGTAATGTATTAACTATAAAATAATGGAATAAATAAATGTATGTAGTCACAAAAACAACTAGCTGACAACTGAATTACCTATTGAACATCATCTATGAAAAAAACTTTAACTGATATGCATAAACATGTATTCTAATGTGCGTAACCAACTGTGTAAATGTGCGTAACCAACTGTGTAAATATGCGTAAATGTATTAAATAAACTGCATAAATATTTTTCACCCTCGCCGTAATCCTTACGATGCAGTATGAACAAAGAACAACACATTTGTTGGCGGTCGAAGTCAATCCAATGAAATGCGCGCGAGCTAGGGTTGGGAAGAACACACTGTAGATGGTTGGGGAAGAACTACCAGTTGGAGCGGTACCCGTTGACGGCGGCGAATGTGGAAGATGGCTGAGATGGTGGAAGCAGTCGGGTCGGCGGAGAGCGAGGAAGCAGACGCGTCGGCGGAGCAACAGGGGTTTTCTCCGGTCCGGACTCCGTCTCCTGACGCAGCGGCGGGAATGTTGGAGCGCAGATTGGGGACACCGAGGAGGCGCCGCTCAACTGCCGATTACGACTGGATCGACAGCGAGCGGCGAGGGGAGTGGAGTCGTCGGGGATGGTTGAGTCGGCGGAGATTCCCGGAGTCACGCGGTGAGGTTGGGGTTTTGCGGTTATGGAAACTGAGACCGGGAGAAAAGGATCTAATCACGGAGCACGTACGTCAGTATATATATGGAATCTGAAAGGTCGGCTGGCTGTGAATACACGTGCGTCCATATTTGGCTGGGGCTTCCTTTAGCTAAATAGAGCCCAAGGCTCTAAATACATATAGTATATATATATATAGGTAATGGAAGCCCAGGGCTTCCATTACTAGAGAGAGCCCCGGCCCCCGGCCAGGCTAGGTGTGCAGGTGCGGGACGACGTGGCAGGAGGTGGGACTACCGTGCGCATGCACCGAGTCAAGGTGGGGCGTTTATGCATACGAAATTTGAATGAAACAGATGCATAAATGGTAACGTGGGGGGCTCGGGTATGGAGACGTGGGTCGCGCGTTATGCTTGCGTATTTTTCCGTTATTGGCTGCGTAAATTCGCATTTGACGCGACGTGAGTGGTCAGATCGGGTAGTGGGGGTGACGCGCGCGTCATCCGGGAACGTGGGGCGGTCGCACGATGGGGTGATGCATGTTTATGGAAATGTAACACAATGGGCATGTAATCGTAACGGATCGTTCACGTAAATCTCGCGACATGCAAACTGCGCAGCAAATCGCGCAGGATATTGGATCATGCCATGAATATAGGCCAGGACGGTTTATGCGAGTATAGGAGCTGCAAAAAAAATGGGCTACACACAGCCGCCGCCGCTTTTGTTCAGAGCTCTCGAAGAGTTAGGGCATACACAATGGAGACAGCCAGGGGATCGGAGCAGTGTGGAGAAGATACGACGACGACACCCTGTACGACCGATGGCCGGAATGTTGTAACTCCACTGGCTGCGTTACCGGCGCCAGGAATTCTTGAAGACAGCAACACAGTTCATCCAAGTTTGGTGGGAACAAGTCAGCGGATACCCATGCGGACAATTGGTGAACATGAGCAGGACACACCACACATTCTCCAAAGCCATGTAAGTTCAAAGGAATACCCATGTATTTGTTATACAATTTCCATGCAAGTTATGATTTCACCGAATACACATGTATTAGTTATACAGTCCGAGCAATTTATGAAGTCCTAGAAATTCACCATGCTATAAGCTTATTTTTTATATATGTGCACTGCATGACGACTCCATTAATTGAATATGATGATAGTATAGATCAACGATTAGTACCGAAGGTCGGTATGACATTTAGCAATGTGGACGAGGCGTACAAATTCTATAGCCGATATGCATATGAAGTTGGATTTCCATTGAAGAGATATAGGGAGAGAAAAAAATTGCAAGTGGTTGAATTGTTCAATGGAAGGCAAGCGTGCCGAAAGAGGATATGGTAATCCAAAAGTGCGAAAAACAATTTCCAAGCGAACACAATGCAGAGCTGGAATGAAACTTAAAAAATCTATGACGATGCCAAAGAGAATATCATTTCAGTGTGGACTGATCTTATTCATTTGGAACATAATCATGAGTTCTTCAGGAAGGATACAGAAAAGAATCAGTTACAGTGCAACAAGACACATGATCCAGAATACATGGAGTTCCTTAGTGCGATGCAAGAAAGCAGGATTCCACAACACTGTATTATGGATTTTGTTTCAGAAATGCATGGTGGACCAGAGAATGTACCATTAACTACACAAGACATGATCAACCTGTAAGTCATTTTGTTATTTACACTGATATAATGACATAATGACGTTGTGTACGTATTGACTATGGCATATTGTTTAATGTTCACAGGAAGAAAGCGCGACAAAGAGAAAGAAATGCCAATGATGTGTCTAAGCTCCTATCTTTTTTTGCATTGTGTAAAAAAGATGTTTTTCTCCAACTTCCAACTAGACCAAGAAGGAAAGATTTTGAGCATTTTTTGGTCCCATGCTAGCCAGCAAGCAGATTACATTGACTTTGGAGATGCAGTTACCTTTGATACAACTCATAAGACAAATCTATATAACAAACCCCTGGGAATGTTTGTTGGTTGTAACCACCATCTGCAGTGCACCGTATTTGGTTTCACATTGTTAGGTGACGAAACTGTAGACACATTCGAGTGGGTTTTCAATGCATTCAAAACGTGCATGGGAGCTGAAGGACCATGAGTAATGCTTACAGGTATGATTAATAAGCTTAACAATTATTACGTTCTACTATGATTGTATTGAATGCAATTATAGTTGGTAATGTGCTGCATAATGTTGTGAAAATTTATGATTTCAGATCAAGATCCAGCAATGCCAGTTGCACTAGGCAGGGTATTTCCAAAAACAATCCATCGTTTGTGTTTGTGGCATGTTCAGAACAGGTATATGCGACGAGTTGTATGCTAGATTTGAGGAAGAGGATTTCAAAACAAGGTTCCAATCTATAATACATCATCCTTTAACTGTAACTGAGTTCGAGACTGCCTGGGCAATGCTGATTGATGATTTCCATCTACATGATAACATCAGTCTTTCCAAAATGTATGAAATTTGTAAAGATTGGATACCAGCTTTTTTCAAACATGATTATTGTGGGTTGATGGTCTCTACACAGCGTAGCGAGAGCATGAACAAACTCGTAAAAAGTGCTCATGTCGATGCAAACACGCCACTACATCAATTCGCCAAGCAAATGTTGAAGCTTCTACACAGTAGGAAGATGAAAGAGGCAAAAGAGGCACTAGGATGCATGGTGAGTACATAGAATATTATTATATCATAATATTTAACGTACCATATTATAACGTATAATTTTGTCTACTGTAGGGCCAAAAGGAAACAAATACATTGTATATGTTTGAGATACGTGTAGCGAGGACATACACAAGGGCTGTAATGAATAAGTTTCACGAGTCTTTGAAATATGCTACTGCATACAAGATATCACATGATCCAGATGGTGGTGTGAATGATTGGGTGGTTCAGCATACTTCAAGGTCAAATAAGATTGTGTGGGGGCAACACCAATTCAAAGTAATGGCTGATGTAGATGCTGGAAAGTATGAATGTGAATGCAAGCATTGGGAGCATACAGGTATGTCATATTGGGTAATTGTTGTATAAAAATGTTTATTTATAATGAGTGAACATAAACGAACACATTTTTTACATGTTTTGTTGTAGGTCTTCTTTGTGTGCATCTTTTACGAACATTTATGCATCTTCAAATTGATCGAATACCTTCGGAATACATCCTTTAGAGATACACCTACTCTGCTATACAAGATGTGACTTTTTCAAGGGATGATAAAAATTTGAAGGGTAAAGACGGTGAGACTAAATCATATAGGCAAAAATGTTGCTTAAAAAGTCAATGAAAGTAGTACATCATGCAAGTCTTTCAAAGGCTGGATATGATAGAGCCCTAGAGATGATGGATGAACTGCTTTTGCTACTTTCACGGTTGGAGCCAGATATAGAAGTTGATGATAGTACTAGTGATGGCGAAGGAATACAGTTATTTAATATATTAATTGAAATAGCCATGTATTTTAATTGATATACTAAGTTTATAGTTTTGGTAAATGGGAAATATGTGAAACTTGCCTCATACAGGGCGACAGGGATGATGTAAGAGACATGATGGGAGATAATATAACGACAAGAAGGGCACATGCTGGTGTATGTGTAATATTTTATATGATGTTTACTATGTATAATGGTGTGAACTGTTTGTCATAAACACAACTATTTATTGTCAATTGTATGATTTGTCAGGAAATTCAATTGGTGCCTACTTTACAAGAAGGTGGTGTGTGCGATACCCAATGTGCTATGCCACAACAAATATTGGAACAGGTAATACATGCTTATAAAAGAGGAAAAGTTGTTACAATACAAAATAGTAACAATTGGACCTTGATGCTGATTATGAATGTAACTGTCGGTGTTTCGAGACCGGGGGGTCCCTCGGGCCGACGAGTGAGTGTCGCCGCGTGCCCCAGCCCAGATGGGTCGAGCGCGTGGGCGAGCGCGAAGGGGGGAAAGGAGCGAGGCGGCCGGAGACCGGCGTGAGAGAGGTGGGAATCCCGCGGCCTTCGTGTTCGTCCCGCGCCCAGGTCGGGTGCACTTGCAGTAGGGGGTTACAAGCGTCCACGCGGGAGAGGGAAGCGAGCGGCCCCAAGAGAGCGCCTGTCCCATCCTCGTCCCCGCGCGGCCAACCCTCTCTAAGAGGGCCCTGGTCCTTCCTTTTATAGGCGTAAGGAGAGGATCCAGGTGTACAATGGGGGTGTAGCAGAGCGCTACGTGTCTAGCGGGGGAGAGCTAGCGCCCTAAGTACATGCCGATGTGGCAGCCGGAGAGATTTTGGCACCCAGCTGGTGTGAAGTCGTGGCCGTCGGAGGAGCGACGGAGCCTGGCGGAGGGACAGCTGTCGGAGCGGTTGAGTCCTTGCTGACGTCCTCCTGCTTCCGTAAGAGAGCTGAGAGCCGCCGTCGTCACAGAGCATGCGGGGCGCCATCATTGCCTATCTGGTGGAGCTAGCCAGATGGGACACCGGTCTTGTTCTCTGCGGCCCGAGTCAGCTCGGGGTAGGGTGATGATGGCGCTTCCTGTTGACGTGGCTGGCCTGCGCCCTAGGTTGGGCGACGTGGAGGCTCCTCCGAAGCCGAGGTCGAGTCTGTCTTCCATGGCCGAGGCTGAGTCTGAGCCCCTGGGTCGGGCGAGGCGGAGGTCGTTCGGCAGAGGCCAGGGCGGAGTCCGAGCCCTGGGGTCGGGCGAAGCGGAGTTCGTCGTCTTCTGGGGCTGAGCCCGAGTCCGAGCCCTGGGGTCGGGCGAAGCGGAGTTCGTCGTCTTCCGGGACTTAGCCCGAGTCCGAGCCCTGGGTCGGGCGGAGCGGAGTTCGCCGCCTTCCGGGACTTAGCCCGAGTCCGAGCCCTGGGTCGGGCGGAGCGAAGTTCGCGGTCTTCCGGGACTTAGCCTGAGTCCGAGCCCTGGGTCGGGCGGAGCGGAGTTCGCCGTCTTCCGAGACTTAGCCCGAGTCCGAGCCCTGGGTCGGGCGGAGCGGAGTTCGCCGTCTTCCGAGACTTAGCCCGAGTCCGAGCCCTGGGTCGGGCGGAGCGGAGTTCGCCGTCTTCTGGGACTTAGCCCGAGTCCGAGCCCTGGGTCGGGTGGAGCTTCCTATGGTGCCTTTGGCAGGGCCTGACTGCCTGTCAGTCTCACTCTGTCAAGTGGCACTGCAGTCGGAGTGGCGCAGGCGACGCTGTCCTTCTGTCAGGCCGGTCAGTGGAGCGGTGAAGTGACGGCGGTCACTTCGGCTCTACCGGGGGGCGCGCATCAGGATAAAGGTGTCAGGTCACCTTTGTGTTAAATGCTCCTGCGACTTGGTCGGTCGGTGCGGCGATTTGGTCAGGGTTGCTTCTTAGCGAAGGCAGGGCCTCGGGCGAGCCGGAGATGTGTCCGCCGTTGGAGGGGGGCCTCGGGCGAGACAGAAATCCTCCGGGGTCGGCTGCCCTTGTCCGAGGCTAGGCTCGGGCGAGGCACGATCGAGTCGCTCGAATGGACTGATCCCTGACTTAATCGCACCCATCAGGCCTTTGCAGCTTTATGCTGATGGGGGTTACCAGCTGAGAATTAGGAGTCTTGAGGGTACCCCTAATTATGGTCCCCTACAGTAGCCCCCGAGCCTCGAAGGGAGTGTTAGCACTCGCTTGGAGGCTTTAGTCGCACTTTTTTGCAAGGGGACCAGCCTTTCTCGGTTGCATTTTGTTCCGGTGGGTGCGCGCGAGCGCACCCGCCGGGTGTAGCCCCCGAGGCCTCGGAGGAGTGGTTTCACTCCTTCGAGGTCTTAATGCCTTGCGTAATGCTTCGGCTGGTCTGGTTGTTCCCTCATGCGAACTGGCCGTAGCCCGGGTGTACGGTCGGGGCCCAAGTTCTCGGGCTAGTATGTTGACGCTGTCAACGGTTCGGCCGGAGCCGGGTTTGCGAGAGCAGCCCCCGAGCCTCCGCACAGGGCGAGAGGGCGATCAGGGACAGACTCGGCTTTTTTACATATGCCCCTGCGTCGCCTTTCCGTAAGGAGGAGGAGGGAAAGCGCCATGTTACCCTCGATGGGCACCGAACATGGTGTCTCCGGTGAGCTGCAAGCGGGTAATCTGAGTGGACGTCCGTGCCCCGTTCGTTAGGGGTCGGCTAGGGGCCCAGAGGCACGCCCAAAAGTACCTGCGGATGATCTGCCGGACCCGGTCCCCTGGCGACGGGGTCCGAGGGCTCGATGCCTCCCTCTGATGGGATTCCGTTACAAGATCGCTCCCGCTGGTCTCGGAAATGTCCTAGGGTACCTCGGGAGCGCAGCCCGAGCCTTGGTTATGTATCGAACGTACCCCTGGTCATCCCTCGCTCGGCGTCTGAGGCGACTGTGAACCCTTCGGGGGCCAGCCTTCGAACCCCTGATCAGTAATGGGCGCGGAGCCCGAGTAGCCTGAGGCGGCCGTGGAACCCTTCGGGGGGCCGACCTTCGAACCTCTGACCAGTAGTGGGTGTAGGGCCCACGCGATCTGAGGCGGCTGTCGAACCCATCGGGGGGCCAGCCTTCGAACCTCTGATCAGTAGGGAGGCTCGGAGCCTGGTTCCTTCACGGGGAAGGATCCTTTTCGGGGTATCCCCCTTTCCCGGTCCCTGCTGCAAGAGATAGAGAAAGAGGAAAAAAGGAAAAGGATACGAAATCGAACGACGCGGCGTACCTTTTTTGTCGCAGTTATTACAGCGAAGGCGAAGCGTCGCCCACTGCTCCCGCCAGAAGCGCCGCCTGTCCTGCCGCGGAGTTAATGCGACGGGGCGAGTGGTTGGCGGGGCGGCCGTTGCGCATGCGCGAGCCGTTCGAGGAACGGATCACGGGAGCGTTGTCTTCACACCGTGAGAGGGGGTTCTCTTGCTGCCCCCGGATGGGACGTGAGCTTGGCTGACGACGTGACCGCTGCTCCCGCCCGCCTGCCACCGTCATTACTGCCGGCCCACTTTTGGCCGCATTGACCGCCGCGTCAGGCTGGCGCTGCTGGGTCGTGCGCTGGGTCACCTCGAGTCGTGGTATTGGTTCCGCAATCGAGGAGGCGCGGTGGTGGCGCAAGTGGCGGTGCAGTTGCTTTCATGCAGCATCCGGCGCGCCGGTTGCGTGACGCGCGGGCCTGGGCCTCCATGCTGGCATGTCGGGAGTCGGAGAAGCGCGTCCACTTGGCGCGGTTGCATGCCGCTTGCATGGCTGCCCGCCTCTTTCGCCCGTTGGTCTGGGCAAAAGTGGAGGGTCACTTGTAACCGCTGGGCGGTCGTGTGCACCACGCGCGGCGGTTTGGCTTCTTTGGCTCTGAGTCGGTTTGCATGACATGTGGGACCCAGCCCCCGCGCCGCAGGGGAGGGCCTTGGAGCGTGTTGGAGAAGACTCAGCCCGTGACGGTTGGGGGCACAAGTAGGGAGAGTTGCCTTTAAAAGGAGGGCGACCCCATTCGGAAGGCGACCATGTCTTCTCGCTCCCTTATGCATCGCGTCTTTCCACCTTCCAAGCCCCCGGATGGGGGATACCCGCCGTCTTTTCACCTCATCGTTGGAGGAACGCGACTCCGTGGGAGTTGGTACCTTTCAGCCATCGTTCGGCTTCAAGGATTTTCATCAGCCAGCCCGGCTGTACCCCCCCGCCGGCGGTCACCCGAGACGGTGACCACCAGCTCCTAGGTGGGGAGAAGCAAGCCAGGCTGCGATCTTGGTCCCACCCTCAGCTTCAAGGATGTTCATCATCCTCGCTGGGGTGGGTGCCGGGCTGAGCCGGAGCTCTACCTCCCGCGCGGGTTCGCGGGTCACCCTCTCTTGCGGCGTTCGAGGGAGAGGGCGCTCGCTGGCCCCGCGGGCGGCTCGGACTTCGACAACGCGGGGCTGGTCGACGGCGGGCATCGTCACCCCCAGCGTGTCGAGCTCGTCGGCCTGGCTCCCGGCGGCCCTTTCTGCCAGAAGGCGGCTGCCGCACCGTGTGCACGGGGGGACCGCCCAAGATGCCGCACGCTGCTAGGGCGGCGTTCGTGTTCTGGGGTGGTCCTGCCTTTGCATAGGGACGGCGCCTTCACGCGGAGGCCAGTGCCCCACTCGTCCGGGAGGATTTGAGTGGGGATCTGCCGGAGGGCTGATGGCCCCTGCCGTCGGTGCCGAGGCGGAGGCGGCTCGAGAAGCCCCCGTCGCCGACGGGATCACCGCCACCATCCGCGCTTCGGGCCTCCGGTTCTTTGTACTTGTCCTCGCCCCTCGAGCGTCGGCGTGGGCGAGGGCAAGATTGCAGCAGCGCCCACCCTGAGGCCTGCGCTGCTGCAGTTCGGCCATCCGGAGCGGGGGTCGTTGTCGTCGTAGTCAGAGCGGGCGGCGGCGAGCCGCCCGTCAGTCTTCTGTTGCTCCGCAGGCCCACCCCTATCGAGTGGGGTTGTTCGTACCTGCGGAGGGGGAACCGGAGTTCCGTTTGTAATGGCACTTCGAATGCCAGGATTTTTTGTTCATCGCGGCTGTCGAGGCCTGAACATGTATGTAATTTTGGCACGGAGCCATGTTTTTCCTCATTTTCGAGCACTAAGACTCGCCTGTTGGTTGTCTGAACCGCTTCACCAAGCATGAGTCGCCCCGTGTCAAGGTGACGAGTGAGGTATCCGTATCCCGGAGGCGTAGGAGTCCCTCGGCTCGGTCGGCCTTGTTGTCTGAGGCTCCTCTAGCTTAGTTAAAGGGACCCCTTGGCCGCTCTTCGACGAGCCGAGGCCAGGGGTAGCGATATCAGCATGAACAGAGGCGGAGTTGGCTCAAAAATGAAACCTGGTTGGCCGGAGCCTAGCCGGGTTGTCCGTTAGCGGGACTGACGCCGGAGTCGATCAGCCGAGGCCTCGGGTCGGGCTGGCGCCCTTGGAAGATGGTTGGCCGAGGCCCCAGGGGTAACCGGCCGAGCCGCCTGCTCGGGCCGGATTCCCGGAGAAGTCCTTGGCAGCGATTGTCCGGGCGTGACGATGACGTCGTCCTCCAGAGTGGGGATCCTTGGACCGCGTCGCCGTCTGAGGCTAGGTCGGACCTTGCTGAAGGTGTCGTCGATGCCGAGGGTGTTACTGCCCCCTTCCAGCGTCAAGACCCGAGCCTGCAGGATCAGAGTGTCTTGTAGCGTGTGCCTTCTGCGGCCGCCGAGGCCAGAACACACACCCTCGCTGTGTTGTAAAGCTGCGTCTCCTTTCCTCTTGTTTCGAGTATCTGGGCTTTTTTGTCGGTAGCAGGGATGTTTGTGCGAGCGAGAGTTGCTTCTCGCGGAAGGTGACGAGTGAGGTATCCGTATCCCGGAGGCGTGGGAGTCCCTCGGCTCGGTCGGCCTTGCCGCTTACGCGCACTTTCACCCGTCCATGAGGCCCTGTCACTGACTCAGTCGAGAAGGCTCAAAGGATCGCTTTGGCAGAAGAGCTTCCGAACGTGAAGACTTGTTCGGTCCGCGGAATCACTTTATCCGAACGCGAGTTACTTATCACAGAAGGTGATGAGTGAGGTATCCGTATCCCGGAGGCATAGGAGTCCCTCGGCTCGGTCAGCCTTGGCTGCTTACGTGTACTCCGTCGTTTTTAGGATCCACTTTTCGAAGTAGTCAGAAAGCACGAAAGATATTCTGGCAGAAGAGATCTTTTTTCGAGGAAAATTTCAACGCAGAGGGGGTTCCCCCCCTTTTAGCCCCCGAGGGAGGGTCGGGCTTTGCCGAGGCGAGGCCGACCCTTCCTTGATGAATAAACTTTGTGCGGGTGCGAGGTATATGAACAACTTGAAAACATCTTAAGGGTAGAAGCGACGTAGCTGTTGGATGTTCCAAGCGTTGCCGTAGACCTCGCCTTGACTGTTGGCCAGCTTGTATGTTCCGGGCTTCAGAACTTTGGCAATGACGAATGGCCCCTCCCAGGGGGGCGTGAGCTTGTGCCTCCCTCGGGCGTCTTGCTGCAGCCGAAGCACCAGGTCGCCCACCTGGAGGTCTCGGGGCCGGACCCCTCGGGCGTGGTAGCGTCGCAGGGACTGCTGGTACCGCGCCGAGTGTAGCAAGGCCTTGTCCCGAGCCTCTTCCAGCTGGTCCAGCGAGTCTTCTCGGCTAGCTTGGTTGCTTTGATCGCTGTAGGCCCTCGTCGTCGGGGAGCCGTATTCCAGGTCAGTGGGCAAGACGGCCTCGGCCCCGTAGACCAGGAAGAACGGCGTGAAACCCGTGGTCGGGCTCGGCGTTGTCCTCAGGCTCCAGACCACCGAGGGGAGTTCCTTCATCCATCGCTTGCCGAACTTGTTGAGGTTGTTGTAAATCCGAGGCTTGAGCCCTTGTAGAATCATGCCGTTGGCACGCTCTACTTGCCCATTCGACATGGGATGAGCTACGGCGGCCCAGTCCACCCGGATGTGGTGATCCTCACAGAAGTCCAAGAATTTTCTGCCGGTGAACTGGGTACCGTTGTCGGTGATGATGGAGTTCAGGACCCCGAAGCGATGGATGATGTTGGTGAAGAACGTCACCGCCTGCTCGGACCTGATGCAGTTCAGAGGTCGGACCTCGACCCACTTGGAGAATTTGTTGATGGCGACCAGCAGGTGCGTGTAGCCCCCGGGCGCCTTCTGCAAGGGGCCGACGAGGTCCAGCCCCCACACAGCAAAGGGCCAGGTGATGGGTATCGTCTGCAGAGCCTGAGCGGGCAGGTGGGTTTGCTTCGCATAGAATTGACACCCTTCGCAGGTGCGGACAATTCTAGTGGCGTCAGCCACCGCCGTTGGCCAGTAGAAGCCTTGCCGGAAAGCATTCCCGACAAGGGCTCGAGGCGCTGCGTGATGGCCGCAAGCCCCCGAGTGTATCTCTTGCAGGAGTTCCTGACCTTCGGCGACGGAGATGCATCGCTGGAGGATGCCCGAGGGGCTGCGGTGGTAGAGCTCCTTCTCATCGCCCAGCAAGACGAACGACTTGGCGCGTCGCGCTACCCGTCGGGCCTCGGCTCGGTCGAGGGGTAGCTCTCCTTGGCGGAGATATTGCAGGTACGGGGTCTGCCAATCTCGATCAGGCGTGGCCCCGCTCCGCTCCTCCTCGATGCGCAGTGCCTCACCCTCGGAGGCTGAGGGTACCTCGGGTTGAACCGAGGCCGCCTCGGGCCAAGCTGATGGTGCCTCGGGCTATGCCGAGGGCACCTCGGGCTGGACCGAGGGCGCCTCAGGCTCGGGCGAGTCGTCGATCTTGACGGAGGGTTGATGTAGATCCCAGGAGAAGACGTCCGGAGGAACCGTTGTTCGCCCCAAGGCTATTTTTGCTAGCTCGTCCGCAGTCTCGTTGTAGCGCCGAGCGATGTTGTTAAGCTCGAGCCCGTAGAACTTGTCTTCCAGGCGCCGAACCTCATCGCAGTAGGCCTCCATCTTCGGGTCGCGGCAGTGGGAGTTCTTCATGACTTGGTCGATGACGAGCTGCGAGTCACCGCGAGCGTCGAGGCGCCTGACCCCTAGCTCGATGGCGATCCGCAACCCGTTGACCAGAGCCTCGTACTCAGCCACATTGTTGGACGCCGGGAAGTGGAGGCGTAGCACATAGCGTAGGTGTTTCCCGAGGGGCGAGATGAAGAGTAGGCCCGCGCCGGCTCCCATCTTCATCAGCGACCCGTCGAAAAACATGGTCCAAAGCTCCGGTTGGATCGGAGTCGTCGGTAGCTGGGTGTCGACCCATTCGGCTACGAAGTCCGCCAAGACCTGGGACTTGATGGCCTTCCGAGGGGCGAACGAGATTGTCTCGCCCATGATTTCCACCGCCCACTTTGCAATCCTGCCCGAGGCCTCTTGGCACTGGATGATCTCCCCCAGGGGGAAGGATGACACCACAGTTACCGGATGAGACTCGAAGTAGTGTCGCAACTTCCGCCGCGTCAGGATCACTGCATACAACAGCTTCTGAACTTGTGGGTAGCGGATCTTGGTTTCGGACAGTACCTCGCTGACGAAGTAAACTGGCCTCTGAATGGGCAATGCATGCCCCTCTTCTTGCCTCTCGACCACAATCGCGGCGCTAACCACCTGAGTGGTCGCGGCGACGTAGACCAAGAGGGGTTCTCCGTCAGCTGGAGGCACCAAGATAGGCGCCTTTGTGAGGAGCGCCTTCAGGTTCCCGAGAGCTTCCTCGGCCTCAGGGGTCCAAGTGAAGCGCTCGGCCTTCCTTAAGAGGCGGTACGGAGGCAGGCCTCTTTCGCCGAGGCGTGAGATGAAGCGGCTCAGAGCCGCGAGACATCCCATGACCCTTTGTACGCCCTTTAAGTCCTTGATGGGACCCATGCTGGTGATGGCTGCGATCTTCTCTGGGTTGGCTTCGATGCCCCGCTCGGAGACGATGAACCCCAAGAGCATGCCCCGGGGCACCCCGAAGACACACTTCTCAGGATTGAGCTTGACGCCTTTCGCCTTGAGACATCGGAATGTCACTTCAAGGTCGGAGAGGAGGTCGGAAGCTTTCCTCGTCTTGACTACGATGTCATCGACGTAGGCCTCGACCGTGCGACCGATGTGTTCGCCGAACACATGGTTCATGCACCGCTGGTACGTCGCGCCCGCATTCCTCAAACCGAACGGCATGGTGACATAGCAGTACATGCCGAAGGGCGTGATGAAAGAAGTCGCGAGCTGGTCGGACTCTTTCATCCTGATTTGGTGGTACCCCGAGTAGGCGTCGAGGAAAGACAGGGTTTCGCACCCAGCAGTGGAATCCACGATTTGATCGATGCGAGGCAGAGGGTAGGGAACCTTCGGACATGCTTTGTTGAGGCCAGTGTAGTCTACACACATCCGCCATTTCCCCCCTTTCTTTCTCACAAGCACAGGGTTGGCAAGCCATTCGGGATGGAATACCTCTTTGATGAACCCAGTTGCCATTAGCTTGTGGATCTCCTCGCCTATCGCTCTGCGCTTCTCCTCGTCGAATCGGCGCAGAGGCTGCTTGACGGGTCGGGCTCCGGCCCGAATATCCAGCGAGTGCTCAGCGACATCCCTCGGTATGCTGGGCATGTCCGAGGGACTCCACGCGAAGACGTCGGCGTTCGCGCGGAGAAAGTCGACGAGCACTGTTTCCTATTTGGGGTCGAGCCCGGAACCGATCCGAATTTGCTTGGAGGCGTCGCCACTGGGGTCGAGGGGGACGGCCTTAACCGTCTCCACTGGCTCGAAGTTGCCGGCATGACGCTTCACGTTTGGCACCTCTTTGGAGAGGCTTTCCAGGTCGGCGATGAGGGCCTCGGACTCAGCGAGGGCCTCGGCGTACTCCACGCACTCCACATCGCATTCGAACGCGTGTTTGTACGTGGGGCCGACGGTGATGACCCCGTTGGGGCCCGGCATCTTGAGCTTCAGGTAGGTGTAGTTGGGGACGGCCATGAACTTCACGTAGCATGGCCTCCCCAGTACCGCGTGGTAGGTTCTTCGGAACCCGACCACCTCGAACGTCAGAGTCTCCCTTCGGAAGTTGGAGGGCGTTCCGAAGCAGACGGGAAGGTCGAGTCGTCCGAGGGGCTGGACGCGCTTCCCGGGAATGATCCTGTGGAAGGGCGCAGCGCCTGCTCGGACGGAGGACAGGTCGACGCGCAGGAGCCTGAGGGTCTCGGCGTAGATGATGTTGAGGCTGCTGCCCCCGTCCATAAGGACCTTGGTGAGCCTGACAACGCCGATGACGGGGTTGACGACGAGCGGGTATTTCCCCGGGCTCGGCACGTGGTCGGGGTGGTCGTCTTGGTCGAAGGTGATGGGCTTGTCGGACCAGTCCAGATAGACCGGCGCTGCCACTTTGACCGAGCAGACCTCCCGACGCTCTTGCTTGCGGTGCCGTGCCGAGGCATTCGCCGCATGCCCACCGTAGATCATGAAGCAGTCGCAGACCTTGGGGAACTCTCCTGCTTGGTGATCTTCCTTCTTGTCGTCGTCGCGGGCCCTGCCACCCTCCGCGGGTGGCCCGGCCTTGTGGAAGTGGCGCCGAAGCATGACGCACTCCTCAAGGGTGTGCTTGACGGGCCCCTGATGATAGGGGCACGGCTCCTTGAGCATCTTGTCGAAGAGGTTGGCACCTCCGGGGGGCTTCCGAGGGTTCTTGTACTCGGCGGCGGCGACAAGGTCCGCGTCGGCGGCGTCGCGTTTCGCTTGCAACTTCTTCTTGCCTTTCTTCTTGGCACCGCGCGGAGTAGACGCCTCAGGAGCATCTTCCGATGGGCGGCCCTGGGGCTGCTTGTCCTTTCGGAAGATAGCCTCGACCGCCTCCTGGCCAGAGGCGAACTTGGTGGTGATGTCCATCAGCTCGCTCGCCCTGGTGGGGGTCTTGCGACCCAACTTGCTCACCAGGTCGCGGCAGGTGGTGCCGGCAAGGAACGCGCCGATGACATTCGAGTCGGTGATGTTGGGCAGCTCGGTGCGCTGCTTCGAGAATCGTCGGATGTAGTCCCGGAGAGACTCTCCCGGCTGCTGCCGGCAGCTTCGGAGGTCCCAGGAATTCCCGGGGCGCACATACGTGCCCTGGAAATTGTCGGCGAAGGCTTGGACCAGGTCATCCCAGTTGGAGATCTGCCCCGGAGGTAGGTGCTCCAACCAGGCGCGAGCGGTGTCGGAGAGGAACAGGGGGAGGTTGCGGATGATGAGGTTGTCGTCGTCCGTTCCACCCAGCTGGCAGGCCAGGCGGTAGTCCGCGAGCCACAATTCCGGTCTCGTTTCCCCCAAGTACTTTGTGATAGTAGTCGGGGGTCGGAACCAGGTCGGGAACGGTGCCCGCCGGATAGCCCGGCTGAAGGCCTGTGGACTGGGTGGTTCGGGCGAGGGACTCCGATCCTCCCCGCTGTCGTAGCGTCCCCCACGCCTGGGGTGATAGCCTCGGCGCACCCTCTCGTCGAGGTGGGCCCGACGGTCGCGATGATGGTGCTCGTTGCCGAGGTGGCCCGGGGCCGCAGGCGCAGTGTTGCGCGTGCGCCCGGTGTAGACCGAGGCTTCCCGCATGAATCGGGAAGTCGCGGCATGAGGTTCCGAGGGGTATCCCTGCCTTCGGGAGGCAGAGCTCTCGGCCCGTCGGACCGCAGCGCCTTCCAGGAGATTCTTGAGCTCTCCCTGGATTCGCCGACCCTCGGTGGTTGATGGCTCCGGCATCGCGCGGAGAAGCATCGCTGCTGCTGCCAAGTTCTGACCGACCCCACTGGATGCGGGTGGCGGTCTGACCCTGACGTCGTTGGCGACGCGGAGCTGGAGACCCTGGGGCAGGTGACGTATTTCTCCAGCCGGGGGTTGGCCCGCCCATGCCTGCCCGACGTCCCGGCGGATCGGCTCAAGCGCTCCTGCTCCCTCGTCGAGCCTGGCCTGCGCCCCGCGGACTTGCTCGAGCTGTGGGTCGGGACCCCCCGCCGGAACGGGGACCACAGCTAGCTCCCACGGGATGTCAGCGCGAGGCACCAGCCTAGGGAGATCACCGTCCTCCGGCATGCCGAGATGATTGCCTTCGGAGGGACCCCCTAGATCGACGTGGAAACATTCGCGGCTTGGGCCGCAGTCCTCGTCGTCGAGGCTGCGGCTACCGTCGGAACAGTCGGAGAGGCAGTAGTCACATGTGGTCATGAAGTCCCGCATGGCACTAGGGTTGCCAAGTCTAGAGAAATCCCAACAGATGCTGGGGTCGTCGTCTTCCTCGGACCCGGAGGGCCCATAGGTCGAGACGTCCGTCAGCCGGTCCCAAGGCGACCGCATGCGAAACCCCGGAGGGTTTGAACTCGCCTCTACGAGAGCGCCCGCCAAAGCAAGGTCGCTAGGCGGGTTAAGGCTGAATCCAAATGACGTGGGATGGGAATCGGTCGGTACCTTTTGGTCGATGAACGGTGATGAAGTCACGTCGGGGACTGACTGCACCGTCATCTCAGGTACGAGGGTGACGCCCAGCAAGCCTTCCGCGAGCATGCTGGCGTCGTCCGCTTGCTCGGGATTGGCGTGTCGCGGGGAGACGGTGCTCGCCTTCGTCTCAGACGCGAGGTTGACGCCCGACGCGCCCCCCGTTGGGGCGCTAGGGACATCGACTCGCTCGACAGCCGACGAAGCGCGGCCTCCTGCTTGGCCTTGGTTGCCCCGCCTCCTCCTCCGTTGGTGGGGGAGAGGACGGGGCGAGCTCGAATGTTGTTCTTCCACCACGCGGGGAAGACGTCGTCGATTTCGCCGCCGGCGGGCGGGCTGTCGGCCGCCATTGTCGTTGTCGCGCGGCGGTGGAAGGAGTATCATGTCGTAGCTGCCGTCGAAGGACATGAACCCAAGACTCCCGAAACGGAGCACCGTCCCAGGTCGGAGAGGTTGCTGGAGACTGCCCATCTGGAGCTTGACGGGAAGCTGTTCGTCAACACGCAGCAGGCCCCTACCTGGCGCGCCAACTGTCGGCGTTTCGAGACCGGGGGTCCCTCGGGCCGACGAGTGAGTGTCGCCGCGTGCCCCAGCCCAGATGGGTCGAGCGCGTGGGCGAGCGTGAAGGGGGGAAAGGAGCAAGGCGGCCAGAGACCGGCGTGAGAGAGGTGGGAATCCCGCGGCCTTCGTGTTCGTCCCGCGCCCAGGTCGGGTGCGCTTGCAGTAGGGGGTTACAAGCGTCCACGCGGGAGAGGGAAGCGAGCGGCCCCAAGAGAGCGCCTGTCCCGTCCTCGTCCCCGCGCGGCCAACCCTCTCTAAGAGGGCCCTGGTCCTTCCTTTTATAGGCATAAGGAGAGGATCCAGGTGTACAATGGGGGTGTAGCAGAGCGCTACGTGTCTAGCGGGGGAGAGCTAGCGCCCTAAGTACATGCCGATGTGGCAGCCGGAGAGATTTTGGCACCCAGCTGGTGTGAAGTCGTGGCCGTCGGAGGAGCGATGGAGCCTGGCGGAGGGACAGCTGTCGGAGCGGTTGAGTCCTTGCTGACGTCCTCCTGCTTCCGTAAGAGAGCTGAGAGCCACCGTCGTCATAGAGCATGCGGGGCGCCATCATTGCCTATCTGGCGGAGCTAGCCAGATGGGACACCGGTCTTGTTCTCTGCGGCCCGAGTCAGCTCGGGGTAGGGTGATGATGGCGCTTCCTGTTGACGTGGCTGGCCTGCGCCCTAGGTTGGGCGACGTGGAGGCTCCTCCGAAGCCGAGGTCGAGTCTGTCTTCCATGGCCGAGGCCGAGTCCGAGCCCCTGGGTCGGGCGAGGCGGAGGTCGTTCGGCAGAGGCCAGGGCGGAGTCCGAGCCCTGGGGTCGGGCGAAGCGGAGTTCGTCGTCTTCTGGGGCTGAGCCCGAGTCCGAGCCTTGGGGTCGGGCGAAGCGGAGTTCGTCGTCTTCCGGGACTTAGCCCGAGTCCGAGCCCTGGGTCGGGCGGAGCGGAGTTCGCCGTCTTCCGGGACTTAGCCTGAGTCCGAGCCCTGGGTCGGGCGGAGCGAAGTTCGCCGTCTTTCGGGACTTAGCCCGAGTCCGAGCCCTGGGTCGGGCGGAGCGGAGTTCGCCGTCTTCCGGGACTTAGCCCGAGTCCGAGCCCTGGGTCGGGCGGAGCGGAGTTCGCCGTCTTCCGGGACTTAGCCCGAGTCCGAGCCCTGGGTCGGGCGGAGCGGAGTTCGCCGTCTTCCGGGACTTAGCCCGAGTCCGAGCCCTGGGTCGGGCGGAGCTTCCTATGGTGCCTTTGGCAGGGCCTGACTGCCTGTCAGTCTCACTCTGTCAAGTGGCACTGCAGTCGGAGTGGCGCAGGCGACGCTGTCCTTCTGTCAGGCCGGTCAGTGGAGCGGTGAAGTGACGGCGGTCACTTCGGCTCTGCCGGGGGGCGCGCGTCAGGATAAAGGTGTCAGGTCACCTTTGCGTTAAATGCTCCTACGACTTGGTCGGTCGGTGCGGCGATTTGGTCAGGGTTGCTTCTTAGAGAAGGCAGGGCCTCGGGCGAGCTGGAGATGTGTCCGCCGTTGGAGGGGGGCCTCGGGCGAGATGGAAATCCTCCGGGGTCGGCTGCCCTTGTCCGAGGCTAGGCTCGGGCGAGGCACGATCGAGTCGCTCGAATGGACTGATCCCTGACTTAATCGCACCCATCAGGCCTTTGCAGCTTTATGCTGATGGGGGTTACCAGCTGAGAATTAGGAGTCTTGAGGGTACCCCTAATTATGGTCCCCGACAGTAACATCAATGGTATATGTGTGCAGCACGATGCTGGACAATTGACCACTAGCATACCACTGATTGATGTGTGTGTAACAGATATGACGATTAAAAAGGTAATGGTACTATTACAAACACATCTGCATGGGTATTATTTAAAATTACATACAAATAATTGGATTTATGTATCATATTTTTTCTTAATTGTAGAAGCTAGATTTTAATGTGAGTGGAGTAAGCTTGAGAAGACCAGATAACGTGAAGCCAAAGGGCAGAACAATCAGTGATAACGAAAAAAGAGTTATTAAGTTGGGGGCAAAGGAGACAAGAAAAAGAACAGAAAGTGTCAAAGGTGTGGCATTGTTGATGGTCACAATAGTCGCACTTGTCTATCTGTGGAGGAGAATAGGATTCGGTTGGCCAGCCTTACTGGTCGAAAGAGAGGGCGGCCCATAGGTTCTAGGAACAAGGGTTCATCTAGTGCTCCAAATTGGAATGAGACATGCACTTCAAAAAAACATCAAGGTGGTGTCACAGAAAATGATTCATCTAGTGGGGAGTAGATGATTTCATATTTTATGACAAATGTAATGTAGTGCCATACTTGTTATTGCAACTATGGATGAATTTATAAATGCTGGAACCAGTCGATATTCACAAAGTATAATTAATAATGATGTACTGCATGAAATGTAAGGTTTTGTAAACTGTTTACGAAATATGCGTAATTGTGTTATGAAAACAGCGTAATTCGACGCTGTACAAATCTTGGTGGCAAAAACTGTCTTTGTGAAGAAAACACACGTCAAAATAAATTGTGATTAATGTAGTAACATAATTGTTATTACGCATGTGTGCGAGTTTATAAATCTGATACAGTTGTTATTGACAAAGTATAAGTAAAAATGATGCAGTGTCTATAATTAAAGTTGTTGTAAACTGGATGCAAATTTGCGTAATTGTGCTAACAAAACAGCGTAATTCGTCTGTACAGAAGAATTCGTGACACATACTGGTGAATAATATATTTGTGAAGAAAATAGAGAATAACAATAACTAGTGAGTAAATCACTGATAGAAATATGAGCGAATAGTCAAAGTTTGAACTGAACAGTGCATTATACAAGAGAGGTTTCATAACTTGTTTAATACACATAGGTCGAAGTTTTATCTAAGAACTGCATTAAACATGAGTGGCTTGATAGCTTGTTTGAAAAACATAGAAAGTTTCAATACAGTTACATAGACATGCAACAGATAGTTGGGCTTCACAAAATGCTGTTCTGTAACAAGGAAGCCACAAAAGGTTGTTCCATATCAAACAGTTGCGATTCACAAAAGGTTGATCCAGCGATTTTACTTGCGTGCAAACTTGAATCTTTGAATTTCTGGAGGCAAAAGGAGGCACTTGTTCTTGCTATGAAAGGTGAGGTAATATAGAGCCAGAGATCGTAGGTCACCAGAGTTTTCCTGCAGAGTACACATTATCCCGAAGTGAATAGGTTATATCATAAATGTTGAATGTATAAATACAAACTGCATAACCATAAAATGACTTACTCGTTGTATATATTGCTTGATAGAACCATCCATATAGTCATAGTACTGAATGTATCTCATGACAAAGAAGCCACAGTCATTAGATCTAGCTACCATGGTGGGGCACATAGGTGGCATGTCAATTGGGAAATTTCCAAATTTAGGGATGCGTGAATTGGGTCGGACTTGTTGCAAAGATTTGTTCAATCTGTTCATTATAACCCTAGCCCATGGTAATTTCCTGGAGCCTATGTCCTTTTGGGAGTAATGAAACATCTTCCATGTAGTACCACCCAACTCCGGACCATATGGATTTGAATCTAAAATGTGAATGCATCGAAACTGGATATTGATGACATACAATGTCCAATGTCCCATATGAAGTATAGGGACCATGATCTGTCAAATATCAGGAGTTAGAGATACGAAATGATACCATTAGTGTTAAGGTGAGCGATGAATATAATTGCATAACAGAAAAACGTTGATACAAAGATAAATATTTATACCGTTTTGTAGTCAACAAAGTTGTCCAGCTGGGGTAGTGTCTTGTCCAGATAAGCATCAAGGACAGTTTGATCAAAAATCTGAGGAGACTTGCTGTAGCGTTCATGCTCCTCAAAATTGAGGAGAGTCTGCATAATCATAATTACTGTGTCATATAAAACTGTATGTAAACAATTGCAAAAATAGGTAGGTATTAATGAATGGTACATACAACAACATTGACATCCAGTACAAGTCTGTTTTTGTTGATGGACGAGCAATTATTTATTTCTTCATCGCGAAAACACTGGATGAAACACTGCATGAACACATTGAACACATTATCCAGACACATCCCGTCTGCAAATGATTGTTGAATATCGAGACAATTTCCAATACATTCACTGAATTCTATGATCTTCCTATATAATAATGTAAAAACAGATATGTTATTCATTATATATGTAAGCAACAACCTACATGTTATTTTGACTTAATAATTAAAGACAAACCTGTTTGGGTCGGGTTCTGAGGAGCACAAAAAAATCACGAAGCGGCCGAGCACAGTCCAATTCTGTTAAACATGGCAGGGAGTGGTCATGTGTAGTGTGCAAGCTATGTGTTTCCTCACCATATGCAACCTGAAACACAATGCAGGTAGAGAGTATAGTAATTTATGAATGAGCTATGAGAAGCAAGCATGCAATAAATGTATAACTGGAGTACTTACATGACCACTAGGCGTCTGATCAAAAAGGGGTCTCGTGTAAGTTGGAGTGTCATGAGATGCATCAATGTCACCTCCCTGACCCAAAAAACAATGATACTATGTTTAAAGACTCATTCATGTGTCAATTAAATTTAATCGATAATTGAGATTACAATGGACAAAACAAAGATGAAACATATACATGTTTTTGCGGTGTGGCGTCAAACATCGGCAAGTGGGAAGACGGATATGAGCTCATAGGGTTGCAGTCTGGTATATGTCGATGTGACATGTTTATGTCGCTCGGCATATTATTGCCAACATTAAAATGGTAATCCCTTATACATTATTATGGTTTTGTCTAATATTTTGGATGCAAATTGGAAATTAACATATAATGTAACCATGATGATACTGTATAAAATACCTGCTTTTCCGCGTTTGAGTTTGTGTTCGCCTCCATGGGCGTAGTAACATCCAAATCGTCAGGGCAGCCCTCAAATGCACGACGCATTTGTTGTTGCTTTTCGTGTATTTCCTCAAACTGGGTACCTGTCAACTCTGTATTCGGTTGTGAATATGGCATAGTCAGGTCCTGAGTATTCTGGGTACCCTTATGGATGTGTGCCTCTGTAATTAAAAAGTTGTAGTATTTAAACAGCAAGAACTGATAAATGCATAGAGTTAAGTACATAAATTGAAAAATGACAATGAGGGAAGGTAACCTGACGACATATGCTGAGATATATCTGGAGGTTTAGCTGTTTGAGGCGCTTCCGCAGCATTGTCTGGGTCGCCAGACTCCGCGCGAAGGACATCATCAATTAACTCAGCAAATGTGTCCGCTAGTTCATACTGCTTCACAACCATCTTGGTAAGAGTACTTTTTATGATGGAACACGCTTTGCCAACTTCAGAATCGTACTCAACAAACTTTTCAATGAATTTCGGCCGGTCACGTGGTTGGAGCTGCTTGATCTTACTTGAAAGCATATCCTTGATCAATGGGAGCTGAATATGAATGGTATGATGACTACAAGGATCGGGGCGAGGGACATCAAAAATGTTTGTCCTGTCCCTATGCTATGATGTAATAAATGATAATGCATATGTCATAATTAATTCTTAGAAACATATGGATATAATAGTGCATAAAACATCTGTAATGTACATAAGTTATTTATGCACATAGATGTCATGTATGTTTTGTAATAAACTGACCTCTGATTGTAACTGGACACTAGGGACAGCAGAATAGCAAGTTTCAGAAGTGCTTCGGAACTGAAAAAATAATTTATAATATAAATAAATACATGAAAGATAACCATAAATATATTGTGGGACCCACTGAAAAAATGAAGTATATGGTGTCTATTACGAGTTTATTCGGAATGGTACGAAAACTAATAGAGATGCTACATGCATAAAACATTCACATAATAAGAGAAAATGCATATTTATGCAGGGTAATACATTCCTATTATTTTATGTACATATGACATACCTCACAATGGCCAAAAGGTTCACCGCTTTGGCATGGCTTCCTCTTATCGGCTTTTGTCAGAGCTTGGATAATGTTTTTATCAAAGAATTTTATGCGGGGTGTGCCACGTTTATTGGGGGGCTGCAGCATCATGCAAGTGGTCCAAATAGTACAACTACAAAAAAACAATAATTAATTTATACTATCAGGGATGGTAACTGCGCAAGTAAAATAGATTCCATTCGATATGCCAAAAAATGAACAGTCCAATGTTATTTACTTACTAGTATGACAACTGAGCATCCATATATCGTCGTGGACACGTTAGAAGTGCTTCTTGTATGCCACTTTTGTGCAGCTTCGCAGAGATCGTTAAAAATTAAGTGGCACCAGTCTGTCTCATGGAAACGGTCCATTTCTTCTGTCAATAACACCTCATGGTTAGATATACCCCAGCTAGAAGTGGGGAACAATAATCTATTGAACAATATCAAAAAGAAGCATCTGATAGAGAGATCATCATCGTTTCCTTTTCTCAATCGGTCCTGAAGAGATGCAACAACGAACTCATCCTTAGACAATCCAAGTTCAGCCCTCAAGTTATTGCCCGCCACTGCTTCATCGATTCCTATTGGCTTATCACCGCCAGCATTCGGTAGGCCTAGTATAAGGTGGACAGTTTCTTTCGTAATCTTTAGTTCCTTGCCTTGACCGGGGCGAATAGTCATATCCTTGTGGTCCAACTTATCCATCAACCAACGAAGATGAGATCGGCTACCCAGTGCATCAAGGGTCATGTCAAGAATATTGGAAAATCCTTTTCTAGCAATGGCTTATCGTTGCCTCTCATTCAATATCTTAATGGTTATAATAACATCCTGAGGGTTGCATCTAACATTGAGTTTCTGAAAAAAAAAGTATGTTAAATGGTATGAAAACAATGAAATAAATGTGGCATGAGCCATAAAATTAGCACTCATAATGTACGGGGTGCAACTAAAATAAATAATACCTGCATTGTCTGTACAAAATAAAAAAGGTGGCCAAAGGTTGTAAACTAAATATGATATTGTAACTGCAATTCAGACCTTGTAACCTATCGTGAAATTTTGACTAGTTTCATCCTTACTGTATACTACTAAATAATATCTAATATGTTGTATCAGCTCATGACTATTGTATACTAATTAGTATTTAATATATATGAAAACATTAGTATAACATATAACCTGCCGTGGAGTTTCTACTACTTTCGTCCTCTTTGTGCATGTCTTCCGTAGGATTTTGATAGGACTTCCAGCAGCATTACGCTTCTTTGTAGGTGTCATAAAGTCATCGTCGTCATCGCTAGATCTAGTTTGTTCATTGGCTTCATGAATAACAGATGGTCTCTCGACAGGTGCAGGACGATGAACAGAATGCTTTGTGTTTGGAGGAACTCCAAAAGAGGCCGGACGTGGTATCTCAACACTAAAGAATTCTTGGCTTGACTCGATGGTTATACGTTTAGGATTAGCCAGAGGACGATCCACGGACTTCATTTTTTGGGGTAGAACAACCTTCTTAAATGAAAAAGAACATCAGGTAAGAATACTATAGCATACATAATAATTGAATAAATATAACATTATGAAACTGTTGTGGTATGTATAGTGTGTATATTGTGCATAACAACAGATGTAGACAACATAAATGAGAAGAAGGAATGCATAACAACATATATGTGAAAAAACACATTTAAATAAAACAGTACATAGTGTGCATAAACAAATTATGCAATATAATTCATAAAATTATATGTAGTATAACTCTCAGAAACAACAATAATAACACAGTAAAATAACATCACTAATCTATTGATTGCTATTGTAAAAAAATATATATTTTGTTTATAAACAACATTCAGTACCTATATAAAAATGAACAGTATGTAACAAATATGCAATTGAAAAAATTGGAAGCCATTATCGGATACTACATATAATGAGGCGATTCAATTAATATAAATCAATTGAAGGGATGTAGAAGGGGTGTGGCGAACCTGATGGACATTAGCGACTGAACTATGTAAAAGAATATGGGGAACTCGAAAGAGTGAGAGGGGAAACGAACCAGGGGAGGAAAACGACGGCGGTGAATCGATGAAGCGCGGAGATTACGGCGGATAGAAGCGGTGGGGGCGGTCGTCGATGGCGATCGCAGGAGCGAATGACAGCGACGGGGAGGAGCTGATTTTTTTAGGGTTTGGGTGGACCCGAGCTGAATTAATTGAAAGGGGTCTGATGGGTCTGGCTCGTTGACCATATTGGCTCGATCGGCCCGCGGGGGAGCAGCGCGGGACTGTGGGTCCACTAGTCAGCGCACAGTCAGTTGGAAGGTTTGGTTATTGCGTGTTCATATTAAGCATAAATAGCTATGCAAAGTATCGTAAAACAGTTTACAAAAAAAGAATTAATCAAGACCCACGCCAAAGTACGTAATATAATAAATCCTAATTGATACGCGGTTGTTAACATCGAATTATACAAACATAAATCCCAAATACTACACCACACCGACCAGCCCGCATCGCTGTGTCAATTTATGTAACCGTTGGAGTCATAATATGCAAGTATAAACGCGGTCAATTCCACGCGGGACGACACCACGACTTCGGAGAACCCGCGCGGAACGAGCGGACTCACCGTGTAAGTTACGCGTTTATGCATACGGAATTCGAATGAAACGGATGCATAAATGGTAATAGTGGATGCACACGTACGACCCCACCTTGACTCAGTGCATGCGCGCGGTACTCCCACCACCTGCCACGTCGACCCGCGCCCTGCACACCTAGCCTGGCAGGGGCTCCCTGCATTTATGGAAGCCCAGGGCTCCTAATACTATATATATATATATTCATCACCTAGGGTGATGCACCCAACGATCCATCACCCGGATCACCCCTAGGCGCGCCCACCCGTCTGATCGAGCCGACCGACCAAGCCGATCGACATGAAAAATGACTGAAAATTAAAAAATGACTAAATATTGTCTAGACTCTAGAATGACTGAAAAAACTAGAAATGTCTGAGAAAACATGATAAATGCCTAAAAAATAAAATGACTTAATGTTCATTGGAATGACTAAATGTTCATTGGAATGACTCAACGTTGTCTGAATAGCTGAATGCCTATGCTTGGTTCTGAACTGACTTAATGTTGTCTGGACACTAGAATAACTTAATATTGTCTAAAATGACTCAACCAATAATAAGAAATGTTCGAGATGCATAAAAAATGACAGAATGAGTTATGTACGCTGGAATGTCTAAAACTGAAGGCAAATAACTTAATAGCGCGCCTATGGAGCCGCGCGTGCCGCGAGTCACAGGGGCACGCCAGCGCGCGCGGGTGCGAGCTGTGCAGGGCGAAGCCACACCCATGGGACATGCAGTCGGGCGGTCGGGCGCGTGCGCCAAGGTGCGGTCCAGGTGTAGGTGATGAATAGTATATATATATATATATATATATATATATATAGTTTATCTATTAAGAGCCCTGGGCTCTATATAACCGTGGAGAGCCCCGACCACCAACACCAATAAATCTGTTTAAGCCCACGCTCGCTCACTATTTATGCCAGTGAACCAATGTAGCGTAAACAGAAAACCAATTTAGCGTAAACAGAGTAACTCCCTCGACCCCACATTCCAGAAAAAGCGGATTAGGCCCACTTTCCACGTGGTCAACCACTACTGCCATAGTCAAAACATGTTTACGCTATTTCAATCCACTGTTTATGCAACAATATCGATTTAGCGTAAATACCTCATCCAGACCCACGTTCCAGAAATACCCGTTTAGGCCCACTTTCCACTCGGTCAAACAGTTCTTTACCCTAACTCCCCGCGCGGTCAACTTTCCTGGCCGGCTCGCCGCGATTCTTCAGGTGTCGCCAGGGCGATTCGCCTTCCTCCCCTCCCGCCAGAGCGATTCGCCTTCCTCCGCCCCCGCTCACCCTCAACCCTAATCGGCGCCGCCGTTGTCAGTGTCGTGAAGCCGCCCGCCGCTGGCAATCCTCTGCCCACGCGTCGCATTGTTCTTCTACACGCTCACCGACGGTTGTCCGGCTTCCCAAGGTGCTCGAGTGTCACACCCGGATTTTAGGGGTCCAAAACCCGGGCGCGAACATAATCACCAGGTGTGCTGGGACCAAGTCTCACACATATGATGAATCATGGCACAGGATCGAATGTCATATCTTTACTACATAATAGGAATTCTGTACAAAATAAATAATTACATTATAAGGAGACAACGGTCCAGCAACCCAAAGTTGACTGGGAGACGACGACCTAGACCTCTCACGAACACATCGCAGCATCCTCCATGCGCCTCATCCGGCGGTACCTGTTCTTGACCTATGGGGGGGTGTGAGACAGCAAGAGTGAGCTCACATACGTTCATAGCTCAACAAGTTGTGGGGAATAATGTGCATGAACTCGCCAAAGGTGGGAGCTCACGTGAAGTGTAAGGCTTACCAAAGAGGATGGTTAGAGCTGAGCATTGCTTTTAAAGTTGGTCAAAATTTTATTAGCAGTTACTAAGTATAAGTAAATACCAACCCAATTAAATAGTAGAACAAAAGTAACAACTTCACCTGCGATGCAATGCATATGACATATTGAGTTTAAGTTCCATAATTTAATCATGTGAGTGTCTGAGCTGCTCATGACCGTGAGCACGGCTAGTATACCAGTTTTACACTCTGCAGAGGTTGCGCATCTTTACCCACAAGTCATGTTACCCATCTGCCAAGGGATCGCGACTTCCCATACACCTCTACCGAGGAGGCGAGGCAGGGTAACACTACGAGGCCTTTACAAAGTTCCACTAGCTTCAGAAAACCCGCTACAGTTTATAGGAAGTTCCAATGCAGGAATCCCTTGCAGGACCGCCATCGCAGCAAAATCCTCCCGAGGGCCTCCCTACACTGACCACTCCCCTACTGCCCTTGCCCCTTTCGGGTAAGGTAGTCTTCCACTAGCTTTCCTAATTAATCAGCCAAGGGGTCCCATTCCTCCGTTGTGGTAGCACTGTTTTCCCGGGTGGTTCTCCATGTTCCAATTAACATAATGATCTTATCATGAACAGTAAATAACAACTGACAATAAAAGTATAATCATGAATAGTAATGTGTATCTCTATACCCAAAACCACATAAAGCGATAGCAAGTACTACCCAAAGATTCAGTGGTGAACAAGGTATAAAGATAGTCAAACTAGGGTAACCTATTGGGTCCCATCAAATTAACCTATGCAGATCATTATGATTAATTAGAACATGAGTGGGTAAAAAGAAGTGATCAAGGGCACAACTTGCCTGGGACTTGAGATTCCAGGTACCAACTTGCTCTTCAGATGACACGTGTCCTCACTGCTAAACGTAGCAATACAGACAAACATGGTATATGCAAAATTAACATTACACCAAACATATATGCAAAATACATATTAATAATCTACATGTTGAAATATGATCACAGGAACAAGAATTATTAATTTTGGAGTTATAGATTTTAAGTTATGAATTTCCAAAGATCCTATGTGCTTAGTACAAGATTAATTAAGATAACAATTTTAATGTGACTTTTATGTAAAAACAGTGGCACTAAATAATAAACAATAATATTACAAAATTATAGGAACTGGAATGAGCAAATTTGAACTTAATATGAATTTTCTATGAATTATACAAGTTTTTAGTATTATTTTTGTATTGAAAATCAAATTCTAAATTCATTTATCTGATTTTCCTGGAACTCTGGACTGGGCGCACAAATAAACAAAAGTCCAGGGGCTAACTGGAAAGATTCCCCAGACACAGGCTACCCCAGTGGGGACGGCGGGTTGTTTATAGGATTTTACAGGGTCTCTTTAGCATATATTACATTGTGAAGGGGTAAGGGGAAATATCGGCCGTTGGATCGCCAACCTAGGGTCTGGATTAAATCTGTTTTCAACCGTACCGGTACATACATAGGACCATTGATCGCGGGATCGACGGCCAGGGTTTCATTTAAGCCCGACGCGATCCCGAACACAGAATCAAATCCGACCGTTGCTTTGGATATAACGATCCACACAACTTTCCCCCCCCCCCCATTCCCCCAACGTCGCGACGGCCGCCGCGTTGGCCATGGCGGTGACCCCGCCGGAGGAAGGCAAGGCTGTGCACCAAGGCTCCAAACTCAAATCCGACGGGCGCAACACGATCTAGAGGCGAAGGTAAATTAAGAGGGAGGAGAATCTCACAGAGGCTACGACGCAGAGGCATACATTCCCGACGAAGCGCGGCTCCACCGCGGTTCATCGCTCCGACGAGCGATTCACAGAGCCCCAGCGCACCAACTCGCTCGGGACGGCCACCAACACGCGCGGTGAATGCAGGCGATCCCCCACGACCACAAGATCGATCCCCGGGCGTCGTCAAGGTGCTAGTTCGATGGAGGCCGCCCGGGTTATCGGCAGCAGATCGATTCCCCTCTACCCACACCCTCGGAATGCACTCGATTGCAGTATCGACTCTCTTGGAGCTAGGCGTGGGACGGACCGAGGAGGGGCACGCTTGGCGGGGCTTGGTATTTATTAGCCGGTCGAGGAGTCCGTAGACTCCGGTAGCGGAGATCTCGCTGGACCCCAACTACCCAGGAGGCGGCCGCGATGAACATGGGGAAAGAGGAGCAGGGGGGTCCGTGCGGCTGCAGCAGGGGAGGTGGTCGTGGTGCCCGCGCGATTGCCGGAGCTTGATGCGGTCGTTGAGCTCGACACGAATTTGGGGGAGAAGATAAACAGAGACCGAGCCCGTGCTCCCGGGGGATCTGCCACTGTCAACCGGGTCCCGCGTGGCAGTTTCGGAGGAGGAAGACGGCGTAGCTGATTCCTCGGCCCACATGTAAGTGACAGCGACGAGGCTGGGTAGCGGGCCCACGAGATCAGCCAACCCACACTGCACGGCGCGTGCGGAGAGACCTGCCCGCGGGGGTAATTCCTTAGTGGGCTAAATTCAGGTTCCGAAGCCCATTTAGGCTAGGTTGATTTTATTCTTTTCTTTTCTATTCTTTATTCTCTTTTCTATACTTCCAAGTTCAAATTAAATTCCAATTTGAATTCAAACATAAATTCAAGCTTGTGCTACATTGATTCCCTTTACATTTGTGAAGTTAAAAATACCAGTTTTAAAAATATAATTATATTATTTATATTTTTATATCCTTTCTTTTCTTCTCATTTTCAAAACCCTATTTGAATCCAAGTTTAAATTCAAACTTTATGGCTCATCATTTATACTATGTTGGTACAGTTAAAGGTAATAATTTTAAGGATATTTATCTTATTTATATATGTATATATATATATTTATCATTTATTTGGATTAATCTCTAAATTTTTGTGTATGCTCTTTTTATGATGCAAATGAGGCACATCAAATACGGAAATCACTATATATTTCTTGTACACAATTTTTGAGTATTACAAATCCTACCCCCCTTAAAAGAATCTCGTCCTCGAGATTTGTAAGAAAGAGGATATAGGAAGAGTGATTTGAAAGTTAGCTTTTAGTTTCTAATTAGTTCAAAATCAAGAGTCTCTCTTTTTATTATTAGTAAGTGATTAGGAGAGCATGGGTAATATATGTATGTCCACTTTATTATGTAGGATAGAAGATGTCTTTTAGGGCATATATAGGTTTGGTTAAGAAAGTGTAGGGTAAGAAAAGATTCCATCCTAGATTATGGCTTTTGACTCATCTGGTGATCCTGCTTGATCCTTGAAGACTTGAGTTGGTGTTTATCCTTTCTTAATGAGGTTGATCATCTTCGGTCTCCAATCTTGGTGTCTTCATCTGAGCTAGGGAGATATAGTTAAGATAGTTGGGTCTATGAGTAGGAGATTTTTTTTAATCAATAGGTTCACATAAATGGATTGTGCAACTTATTGGGAGTGTATGGCTGAGTTGATCTATGACACTAACTTAGGCTTAAGTGACTTAAGAGTATGGCTTAATCCTTGTACCAGCATTAAGTAACTTACTTTAGATTGGATTAGATCTAGAATAGATTGATATGGTTATTTTAGACTCAATAAGATCTAAATAAATTCTAGATTAGCTCATGGTTGTTATTCTAAAGAGGGATAAATATGCTAATTAGGGCAAGGTGAATCCATAAGGATAAGGTAGAATCTTTTGAGGTCAGTTAGATCTATTAGGATAAGGATAAGTAAAGTGGTTAGGATAAGATGAGTCTATTAAGATAAGAAAGAATCTTTTAAGACAAGATGGAGCTATTAGGCTAGATATACTTTTAATGGGGGACATTCTTAGTTTGTATAGTCATCTTATGATTTATTTATTTATATTTATACCTATACGTATATGTAGATGTAATTGTGGACATTACTCCACAACTCATCACACTCAATCAAAGATCCAAATCAGACAAGTATCATAAGAACAAACACTCAAGCGTATAGATATCTATAAAAATAGCTTTGTTTTTGTTCCTAATATTAGGTCTCCTATTCCTAAAAGTCACTTTAGGTACGGGATTTCAAAGTGTGAAATCCACATTCGTCTTTAGAAAGAAAAGGTAAGAATAATCAGAGTAAAGCGGAATTAGATGAGAAAAGATTTTAAGAGAAGTTTAGAAAGGATCAGAGTAGCAAAGGTAGGTAGACAATGGTTGTCCAGTTCTATCTAGGTTTCGTCCTACAGTCAACATTCCTCTGATACCACTTCTGTCACACCCGGATTTTAGGGGTCCAAAACCCGGGCGCGAACATAATCACCAGGTGTGCTGGGACCAAGTCTCACACATATGATGAATCATGGCACAGGATCGAATGTCATATCTTTACTACATAACAGGAATTCTGTACAAAATAAATAATTACATTATAAGGAGACAACGGTCCAGCAACCCAAAGTTGACTGGGAGACGACGACCTAGACCTCTCACGAACACATCGCAGCATCCTCCATGCGCCTCATCCGGCGGTACCTGTTCTTGACCCGTGGGGGGTGTGAGACAGCAAGAGTGAGCTCACATACGTTCATAGCTCAACAAGTTGTGGGGAATAATGTGCATGAACTCGCCAAAGGTGGGAGCTCACGTGAAGTGTAAGGCTTACCAAAGAGGATGGTTAGAGCTGAGCATTGCTTTTAAAGTTGGTCAAAATTTTATTAGCAGTTACTAAGTATAAGTAAATACCAACCCAATTAAATAGTAGAACAAAAGTAACAACTTCACCTGCGATGCAATGCATATGACATATTGAGTTTAAGTTCCATAATTTAATCATGTGAGTGTCCGAGCTGCTCATGACCGTGAGCACGGCTAGTATACCAGTTTTACACTCTGCAGAGGTTGCGCATCTTTACCCACAAGTCATGTTACCCATCTGCCAAGGGATCGCGACTTCCCATATACCTCTACCGAGGAGGCGAGGCAGGGTAACACTACGAGGCCTTTACAAAGTTCCACTAGCTTCAGAAAACCCGCTACAGTTTATAGGAAGTTCCAATGCAGGAATCCCTTGCAGGACCGCCATCGCAGCAAAATCCTCCCGAGGGCCTCCCTACACTGACCACTCCCCTACTGCCCTTGCCCCTTTCGGGTAAGGTAGTCTTCCACTAGCTTTCCTAATTAATCAGCCAAGGGGTCCCATTCCTCCCTTGTGGTAGCACTGTTTTCCCGGGTGGTTCTCCATGTTCCAATTAACATAATGATCTTATCATGAACAGTAAATAACAATTGACAATAAAAGTATAATCATGAATAGTAATGTGTATCTCTATACCCAAAACCACATAAAGAGATAGCAAGTACTACCCAAAGATTCAGTGGTGAACAAGGTATAAAGATAGTCAAACTAGGGTAACCTATTGGGTCCCATCAAAATTTAACCTATGCAGATCATTATGATTAATTAGAACATGAGTGGGTAAAAAGAAGTGATCAAGGGCACAACTTGCCTGGGACTTGAGATTCCAGGTACCAACTTGCTCTTCAGATGACACGTGTCCTCACTGCTAAACGTAGCAATACAGACAAACATGGTATATGCAAAATTAACATTACACCAAACATATATGCAAAATACATATTAATAATCTACATGTTGAAATATGATCACAGGAACAAGAATTATTAATTTTGGAGTTATAGATTTTAAGTTATGAATTTCCAAAGATCCTATGTGCTTAGTACAAGATTAATTAAGATAACAATTTTAATGTGACTTTTATGTAAAAACAGTGGCACTAAATAATAAACAATAATATTACAAAATTATAGGAACTGGAATGAGCAAATTTGAACTTAATATGAATTTTCTATGAATTATACAAGTTTTTAGTATTATTTTTGTATTGAAAATCAAATTCTAAATTCATTTATCTGATTTTCCTGGAACTCTGGACTGGGCGCACGAATAAACAAAAGTCCAGGGGCTAACTGGAAAGATTCCCCAGACACAGGCTACCCTAGTGGGGACGGCGGGTTGTTTATAGGATTTTACAGGGTCTCTTTAGCATATATTACATTGTGAAGGGGTAAGGGGAAATATCGGCCGTTGGATCGCCAACCTAGGGTCTGGATTAAATCTGTTTTCAACCGTACCGGTACATACATAGGACCATTGATCGCGGGATCGACGGCCAGGGTTTCATTTAAGCCCGACGCGATCCCGAACACAGAATCAAATCCGACCGTTGCTTTGGATATAACGATCCACACAACTTTCCCCCCCCCCCCATTCCCCCAACGTCGCGACGGCCGCCGCGTTGGCCATGGCGGTGACCCCGCCGGAGGAAGGCAAGGCTGTGCACCAAGGCTCCAAACTCAAATCCGACGGGCGCAACACGATCTAGAGGCGAAGGTAAATTAAGAGGGAGGAGAATCTCACAGAGGCTACGACGCAGAGGCATACATTCCCGACAAAGCGCGGCTCCACCGCGGTTCATCGCTCCGACGAGCGATTCACGGAGCCCCAGCGCACCAACTCGCTCGGGACGGCCACCAACACGCGCGGTGAATGCAGGCGATCCCCCACGACCACAAGATCGATCCTCGGGCGTCGTCAAGGTGCTAGTTCGATGGAGGCCGCCCGGGTTATCGGCAGCGGATCGATTCCCCTCTACCCACACCCTCGGAATGCACTCGATTGCAGTATCGACTCTCTTGGAGCTAGGCGTGGGACGGACCGAGGAGGGGCACGCTTGGCGGGGCTTGGTATTTATTAGCCGGTCGAGGAGTCCGTAGACTCCGGTAGCGGAGATCTCGCTGGACCCCAACTACCCAGGAGGCGGCCGCGATGAACATGGGGAAAGAGGAGCAGGGGGGTCCGTGCGGCTGCAGCAGGGGAGGTGGTCGTGGTGCCCGCGCGATTGCCGGAGCTTGATGCGGTCGTTGAGCTCGACGCGAATTTGGGGGAGAAGATAAACAGAGACCGAGCCCGTGCTCCCGAGGGATCTGCCACTGTCAACCGAGTCCCGCGTGGCAGTTTCGGAGGAGGAAGACGGCGTAGCTGATTCCTCGGCCCACATGTAAGTGACAGCGACGAGGCTGGGTAGCGGGCCCACGAGATCAGCCAACCCACACTGCACGGCGCGTGCGGAGAGACCTGCCCGCGGGGGTAATTCCTTAGTGGGCTAAATTCAGGTTCCGAAGCCCATTTAGGCTAGGTTGATTTTATTCTTTTCTTTTCTATTCTTTATTCTCTTTTCTATACTTCCAAGTTCAAATTAAATTCCAATTTGAATTCAAACATAAATTCAAGCTTGTGCTACATTGATTCCCTTTACATTTGTGAAGTTAAAAATACCAGTTTTAAAAATATAATTATATTATTTATATTTTTATATCCTTTCTTTTCTTCTCATTTTCAAAACCCTATTTGAATCCAAGTTTAAATTCAAACTTTATGGCTCATCATTTATACTATGTTGGTACAGTTAAAGGTAATAATTTTAAGGATATTTATCTTATTTATATATGTATATATATATTTATCATTTATTTGGATTAATCTCTAAATTTTTGTGTATGCTCTTTTTATGATGCAAATGAGGCACATCAAATACGGAAATCACTATATATTTCTTGTACACAATTTTTGAGTATTACAAATCCTACCCCCCTTAAAAGAATCTCGTCCTCGAGATTTGTAAGAAAGAGGATATAGGAAGAGTGATTTGAAAGTTAGCTTTTAGTTTCTAATTAGTTCAAAATCAAGAGTCTCTCTTTTTATTATTAGTAAGTGATTAGGAGAGCATGGGTAATATATGTATGTCCACTTTATTATGTAGGATAGAAGATGTCTTTTAGGGCATATATAGGTTTGGTTAAGAAAGTGTAGGGTAAGAAAAGATTCCATCCTAGATTATGGCTTTTGACTCATCTGGTGATCCTGCTTGATCCTTGAAGACTTGAGTTGGTGTTTATCCTTTCTTAATGAGGTTGATCATCTTCGGTCTCCAATCTTGGTGTCTTCATCTGAGCTAGGGAGATATAGTTAAGATAGTTGGGTCTATGAGTAGGAGATTTTTTTTAATCAATAGGTTCACATAAATGGATTGTGCAACTTATTGGGAGTGTATGGCTGAGTTGATCTATGACACTAACTTAGGCTTAAGTGACTTAAGAGTATGGCTTAATCCTTGTACCAGCATTAAGTAACTTACTTTAGATTGGATTAGATCTAGAATAGATTGATATGGTTATTTTAGACTCAATAAGATCTAAATAAATTCTAGATTAGCTCATGGTTGTTATTCTAAAGAGGGATAAATATGCTAATTAGGGCAAGGTGAATCCATAAGGATAAGGTAGAATCTTTTGAGGTCAGTTAGATCTATTAGGATAAGGATAAGTAAAGTGGTTAGGATAAGATGAGTCTATTAAGATAAGAAAGAATCTTTTAAGACAAGATGGAGCTATTAGGCTAGATATACTTTTAATGGGGGACATTCTTAGTTTGTATAGTCATCTTATGATTTATTTATTTATATTTATACCTATACGTATATGTAGATGTAATTGTGGACATTACTCCACAACTCATCACACTCAATCAAAGATCCAAATCAGACAAGTATCATAAGAACAAACACTCAAGCGTATAGATATCTATAAAAATAGCTTTGTTTTTGTTCCTAATATTAGGTCTCCTATTCCTAAAAGTCACTTTAGGTACGGGATTTCAAAGTGTGAAATCCACATTCGTCTTTAGAAAGAAAAGGTAAGAATAATCAGAGTAAAGCGGAATTAGATGAGAAAAGATTTTAAGAGAAGTTTAGAAAGGATCAGAGTAGCAAAGGTAGGTAGACAATGGTTGTCCAGTTCTATCTAGGTTTCGTCCTACAGTCAACATTCCTCTGATACCACTTCTGTCACACCCGGATTTTAGGGGTCCAAAACCCGGGCGCGAACATAATCACCAGGTGTGCTGGGACCAAGTCTCACACATATGATGAATCATGGCACAGGATCGAATGTCATATCTTTACTACATAACAGGAATTCTGTACAAAATAAATAATTACATTATAAGGAGACAACGGTCCAGCAACCCAAAGTTGACTGGGAGACGACGACCTAGACCTCTCACGAACACATCGCAGCATCCTCCATGCGCCTCATCCGGCGGTACCTGTTCTTGACCCGTGGGGGGTGTGAGACAGCAAGAGTGAGCTCACATACGTTCATAGCTCAACAAGTTGTGGGGAATAATGTGCATGAACTCGCCAAAGGTGGGAGCTCACGTGAAGTGTCCTTACCAAAGAGGATGGTTAGAGCTGAGCATTGCTTTTAAAGTTGGTCAAAATTTTATTAGCAGTTACTAAGTATAAGTAAATACCAACCCAATTAAATAGTAGAACAAAAGTAACAACTTCACCTGCGATGCAATGCATATGACATATTGAGTTTAAGTTCCATAATTTAATCATGTGAGTGTCCGAGCTGCTCATGACCGTGAGCACGGCTAGTATACCAGTTTTACACTCTGCAGAGGTTGCGCATCTTTACCCACAAGTCATGTTACCCATCTGCCAAGGGATCGCGACTTCCCATATACCTCTACCGAGGAGGCGAGGCAGGGTAACACTACGAGGCCTTTACAAAGTTCCACTAGCTTCAGAAAACCCGCTACAGTTTATAGGAAGTTCCAATGCAGGAATCCCTTGCAGGACCGCCATCGCAGCAAAATCCTCCCGAGGGCCTCCCTACACTGACCACTCCCCTACTGCCCTTGCCCCTTTCGGGTAAGGTAGTCTTCCACTAGCTTTCCTAATTAATCAGCCAAGGGGTCCCATTCCTCCCTTGTGGTAGCACTGTTTTCCCGGGTGGTTCTCCATGTTCCAATTAACATAATGATCTTATCATGAACAGTAAATAACAACTGACAATAAAAGTATAATCATGAATAGTAATGTGTATCTCTATACCCAAAACCACATAAAGAGATAGCAAGTACTACCCAAAGATTCAGTGGTGAACAAGGTATAAAGATAGTCAAACTAGGGTAACCTATTGGGTCCCATCAAAATTTAACCTATGCAGATCATTATGATTAATTAGAACATGAGTGGGTAAAAAGAAGTGATCAAGGGCACAACTTGCCTGGGACTTGAGATTCCAGGTACCAACTTGCTCTTCAGATGACACGTGTCCTCACTGCTAAACGTAGCAATACAGACAAACATGGTATATGCAAAATTAACATTACACCAAACATATATGCAAAATACATATTAATAATCTACATGTTGAAATATGATCACAGGAACAAGAATTATTAATTTTGGAGTTATAGATTTTAAGTTATGAATTTCCAAAGATCCTATGTGCTTAGTACAAGATTAATTAAGATAACAATTTTAATGTGACTTTTATGTAAAAACAGTGGCACTAAATAATAAACAATAATATTACAAAATTATAGGAACTGGAATGAGCAAATTTGAACTTAATATGAATTTTCTATGAATTATACAAGTTTTTAGTATTATTTTTGTATTGAAAATCAAATTCTAAATTCATTTATCTGATTTTCCTGGAACTCTGGACTGGGCGCACGAATAAACAAAAGTCCAGGGGCTAACTGGAAAGATTCCCCAGACACAGGCTACCCTAGTGGGGACGGTGGGTTGTTTATAGGATTTTACAGGGTCTCTTTAGCATATATTACATTGTGAAGGGGTAAGGGGAAATATCGGCCGTTGGATCGCCAACCTAGGGTCTGGATTAAATCTGTTTTCAACCGTACCGGTACATACATAGGACCATTGATCGCGGGATCGACGGCCAGGGTTTCATTTAAGCCCGACGCGATCCCGAACACAGAATCAAATCCGACCGTTGCTTTGGATATAACGATCCACACAACTTTCCCCCCCCCCATTCCCCCAACGTCGCGACGGCCGCCGCGTTGGCCATGGCGGAGACCCCGCCGGAGGAAGGCAAGGCTGTGCACCAAGGCTCCAAACTCAAATCCGACGGGCGCAACACGATCTAGAGGCGAAGGTAAATTAAGAGGGAGGAGAATCTCACAGATGCTACGACGCAGAGGCATACATTCCCGACGAAGCGCGGCTCCACCGCGGTTCATCGCTCCGACGAGCGATTCACGGAGCCCCAGCGCACCAACTCGCTCGGGACGGCCACCAACACGCGCGGTGAATGCAGGCGATCCCCCACGACCACAAGATCGATCCCCGGGCGTCGTCAAGGTGCTAGTTCGATGGAGGCCGCCCGGGTTATCGGCAGCGGATCGATTCCCCTCTACCCACACCCTCGGAATGCACTCGATTGCAGTATCGACTCTCTTGGAGCTAGGCGTGGGACGGACCGAGGAGGGGCACGCTTGGCGGGGCTTGGTATTTATTAGCCGGTCGAGGAGTCCGTAGACTCCGGTAGCGGAGATCTCGCTGGACCCCAACTACCCAGGAGGCGGCCGCGATGAACATGGGGAAAGAGGAGCAGGGGGGTCCGTGCGGCTGCAGCAGGGGAGGTGGTCGTGGTGCCCGCGCGATTGCCGGAGCTTGATGCGGTCGTTGAGCTCGACGCGAATTTGGGGGAGAAGATAAACAGAGACCGAGCCCGTGCTCCCAGGGGATCTGCCACTGTCAACCGGGTCCCGCGTGGCAGTTTCGGAGGAGGAAGACGGCGTAGCTGATTCCTCGGCCCACATGTAAGTGACAGCGACGAGGCTGGGTAGCGGGCCCACGAGATCAGCCAACCCACACTGCACGGCGCGCGCGGAGAGACCTGCCCGCGGGGGTAATTCCTTAGTGGGCTAAATTCAGGTTCCGAAGCCCATTTAGGCTAGGTTGATTTTATTCTTTTCTTTTCTATTCTTTATTCTCTTTTCTATACTTCCAAGTTCAAATTAAATTCCAATTTGAATTCAAACATAAATTCAAGCTTGTGCTACATTGATTCCCTTTACATTTGTGAAGTTAAAAATACCAGTTTTAAAAATATAATTATATTATTTATATTTTTATATCCTTTCTTTTCTTCTCATTTTCAAAACCCTATTTGAATCCAAGTTTAAATTCAAACTTTATGGCTCATCATTTATACTATGTTGGTACAGTTAAAGGTAATAATTTTAAGGATATTTATCTTATTTATATATGTATATATATATTTTTATCATTTATTTGGATTAATCTCTAAATTTTTGTGTATGCTCTTTTTATGATGCAAATGAGGCACATCAAATACGGAAATCACTATATATTTCTTGTACACAATTTTTGAGTATTACATCGAGTTCCTCTATAATTTTTATGCATACACTGCTACTTCCTAATCTCCCCATTCATGTAATACCCAAATTGTAAATCATATGATAAGAGGACATTTCCTTTACCTGTATGTGTGTACCGTTTCTAATTACTATCACATGTGGATAAACACCATCAAAAAGGGGATTAAATAACCAATAACACCTAAATAAATCATGCATCATGCCGGATTTTGTTTCATGTGCATTTTGTGACAACATAAAATAATTTGAAGAAGAAATATATTAACTTCTCAAAATAGAATTTAGAAAAAAAGGGGTTTTAGAATTTAGAAAGGAGAAGAAAGAAATGAGAGAAATACTACATAAAATGAAATAAATATAAATGTCTTCCAAACTGGTGTTTTCAAAATCTCCATTTAACTGAGTACAAAATTCACTATAAGAGTTTGATTTCGGATTTGAGTTTCAAAAGGATAAAAAGAGGGAAGAAAAGAAATTAGAAAAAAACAAAAGAAAATCGAAAACGCCATTTGGGCCCGAACTCCCTGGCGCGGCCCATTAACGCTCCTTACTCGCTGGCAGCCCAATTCTACTCGTTGCGGGCGCGCGCTCACTGGTCGACCGGGCCCTCGTCCCAGTCCCTCTCACGCGCGGCATATAGTCACTGGATGGTGGGACCTGCCTGTCATCTCTATCTTTTCCCCCCTTCTTCGCTGTGTCTGTTTCCTGTCCTCAACAACCCGACCGCCGTACGCGGAGCTCGCCCGTGTTTCGCGCGTATGGATCGGAAGAAAGGAACTGCCTCCGGGACCGGGTCCGGGGCTATTTGAACCGCGCTGCTCTGCCCTTCTCGCTCGCACACCCCCACCATACCTTCCATTCCCCTACCTCGCTACCTCGTGCGTTTGTTGAACGAAATCGCCGCCATCGCTGCCCGGTTCCGTGCTGACGTTCTAGCCCAGTGTGTCGCTCAGGGGGTTGTCACCGGGGGCTTCTGTGACGTCATCGGGCAGAGGGAGCTCCCTGCTCCGACTGAATTGGTTGCCGTCGTGCCATCCCCGCCGTCGAGCCGCCTAGACGCGTGGGCAGAGTCGTCGCCGCATCAAACCAAGGTAAAAAGCCAACCATCCGATTCACCTTGACCTCCTCTACGCGTAACGCTAGGGGATCGAGAACTTAGAGTCTGGGCGAGTAGTTGGGGAGCTCCAGCCATGGCACTTCGCCGCGGTGAGCACGCTGTCGGGCTTGGAGGTGTTCGGGGAAGGAGGACGGTTTCTGACCGTCGATGCGCGATGTGCGGCTCAGATCGAATCAAACATGGCGATTGGGCTGGGGCTCACCGTGGCCGTTGATCTACGGTTGTGCGCTTGTGATTAGACCGTAGGGCTTTAAATCAGAACCGTAGGTCTGTAACCGATGGCTGCAATCACACGATAGTTTATAAGGGTGATGGTCTAAACCGTAGCGTTCTCTGTTGATCGGGCGGCCGAGATCTGCTGATACCCCTTCGTGGGTCAAATTTGCACATGCACCCCTCTATGTTTATAGATTAGAACCCGCCGTCCTAGGGGCACTATTCACTGAGTCTGTTGAGTCTTGCGCCAGAGCACCTGCTGTTTTCTGTTATTGAGGCCAGTCCAACGAATTATAAAACCAGAGAAAACTTATTAGAAAAAGGATTTTTAGTGTGAAAATAAATCCTAGAACTTGTTTAATGGGTAGAAAATCCATATGGGCTCCAATTTGGTCCATTCTAGTTCCTAAATTTTTGTAATATTATTGTCTAACCATTAGTGCCTCTGTTTTGGCATGAAAGACTCATTTAAATTTATCTAATACTTAATCTTGTATTAAGTACATAAAACCTTCAGAAATTCATATCTTAAAATCTATAACTCCAAAATTAATGATTCCAGTTCCTATGATCTTATTTTAATGTCTAGATTATTGCTGTGTATTTTATTCACATGTTTGGTGTGATGATAATTTTTGCTATACTATGTATGTATTGTATTGATGCGAGTAGACGAGCAAGCTATAGAGGATTCTGGGGTTCAGCTGGTAGAGACTACTGAGCAGGAGCTCGTGGAAGGCAAGTTGTGCCCTTGATCACTTCTTTTACTCATTCATGTTCTTATTATTCATAATGATCTGCATAGGATAATTTTGATGGGACCCAATAGGATACCCTAGATTTGACTATCTTTATACCTTGTTTCACCACTGGTTTTACTACTAAACTTTTGGGTAGTACATGCTATTGCATAAATGACAAAGAAATCACAGGTGATATATATTTATGCTAAATTATTTTTTTTGTTTAATGCATAAATGTTTTTTGTTTGTCGAGATATGAATGTTTATTCTAGTACTGTATAAATATTTATTTTTGTTTTGTTTATTTTTGTTTGTCCAAACCCTTCCGATCTAGTTCAATTTTTTTGCTTCACATCTAGCAGATCAGACCCATCAGATCCAATTACATCTTATTCATTATTGATTCCTTGACTTGCGTAGGTGTTGGTTTGCACCAACAAACATTCCTAGGGGTTTTACATACAAATTAGTCTTATGAGTTGTATCAAATGTAACTGCATTCCTAAAATCAACATACTCTTCTTGCTGACTAGCATGAGACCAAAAAATACTCAATATTTTTCCTTCGTTGTCTAACTAGAAATCAGAGAAAAATTGTGGATTATCTCTTTTACATAATGAAAAAAGCCAAAAGCTTAGACACATCATTGGGCGATGTTCTATTTTAGGCTGGACGCGCACATGAGACAAGGGGGGCTATGTGGGAGAAATTTCAGGTGCGCACGGGGAGACAAGGACGACACACGACAATATTCATCACGCTTTAAAGGTGTAGCAGATAGGATGAGAGCTTTACATGATAATTACATTATATAAAATTAAATATATATTAAAATATACAAGGTGAAGCTTAATCCAAGTATGCTTATTTTATTGATGGGACCGTGACGCCTAAAACCAGAGAGGTGAATTGGAGAATTTAAAATATACTTCTAAAACTAAGACATCTAAAAATAATCTAGTCAAAATATATACAGTAATTAATCTTTCCATATGTGCAACTAAGATTTTATTAGTTGCGTTTCTATCTCTACCGTAAAAAAGTTATGTTACCTAGATTCTGATCTTATCTAGCTTATCAAACTGTTGTGTTCTCGACAAAAACGAGTAGGTCAATAATTTTTTTTTTGAAAGGGAAAGGCAAAAGATTTGCCAATCCAATATATTAGAAGAGATAATAAACTTTACAAACTGACACAACCCAAACAACTTAACAAACTTGACCTAGCTAGAACACTGACATTTAGAGATAAAGACCCAAACTCCCCTGACCAGGCCCCCAACCGCTATAGACAAGCTAAAACTCCACCAACGAGCTCTTTCACTACCTGCGCCACTTGCTCTGTCGTTCTCTGCTGACCCTTAAAGATTCTGTTGTTTCTTTCCAACCATAAGCTCTACCAGAAATAAATTATAAGGCCATCGAAGCTTTTTCTTGATTACTTGCTACAGAGCATCCTCAGTCTAAACCACCACGTGTGAGAGATAGCACCATGCAAACGAGATGAAATTACCTCTGTTGGATAATTCTCTTTTGCTTCCCGTAAACAGTACTCCTACATGTCATCGTGTATTTATTTGTATATAGAGGCCGGCCCCACCTTCATTTGCACATGTGTAAAGTCTAAAATATAAACTAATTAATGATTACAATATATAACAGCATACATATAAGCTAGGGAAGTTCTTATGTCTTTTCCATATCTCAACAAGTTGTCAATTCTATGCTTCATATGTCTTCGCTTGGAGAGGCCCCACCTTCAAATGTTTTCATCAACTGCTCTCAGCTGACGACGACGTCTGAGATGAGTTCATCTTCTTCTTCTCATCATCGCTAATGATAACTCTCTCTTGCAGCATCTTCTCCAATCGGGCGTTCCAAGCCATCTCCTCCTCGACCTCCTTCCTCAGGTCTTCCACCCTGTGCTCCAGCTGCCGGACGTACCCCAGCAGCATCTCTTCCCTCTCCTCCCTTGGAGCGGTCACGCTCACATCACAGGCGTCACCATTGCCGCCGCCGTCATCGAAGTGGCCGGCGGTGCGTTGCAACACGTGCGTCACCATGTCCCTTTGCATCTCCAGGCTCTGCAGGACGGCCATCAGCTGCTGAGTCACCACTTGCTGCTGCTGCTGCTTAAGCCCTACCGCCTTCCCGTCATCGTGATCGTCGCCATTATCCCCATGCTGCGGCTGCGCCGGCGGCCGTCCTCTATCTCCATCTCCGTCTCCAGCGTGTAGCTCCACCTGGTCATCCCCTTCATCAAAATCGAATGGAAGGCACCTCTTCTCCGCCTCCACCGGCCGCTCCTCGGTCGTCGGATCAAACTCTAGGTTGTCCTCGTTGAAGTTCCAGCCGCTGATCCGTCGGTTCTTGGCGACGACGACGTTGTCGGCGTGACGGGGGCACGGCGACACGCAGCGTGCGCCGCCGCCGACACACCCGCAGAGATCATTACCCGCTTCGTCGTCCTTGCGACACCGCTCCTCGATGCTTGGGACGGCGGCGAGGACGTTGCGGACGAGAAAGTCCCTGGAGCGACGGGAGCAAGCCTTGCTGAAGAACGGGTGGCGGAGGAGCTTCTCCGCCGACGGCCGCTTTGCCGGCTCCTGGCAGAGGCAGGCGGACACCATGTCCTTGAACGCCCTGGAGAACTTGCTGTTCCTGTTCCTGCCTCCGCCGCTCTCCTCGAAGCGGACGCGGCTGGTGATTCTCATCAGCATCGACTTGGACGGCGGCAGGTGCGAGAGCGGCGGGCGGCCGTGCGCGAGCTCCAGCGCCGTGATGCCGAACGACCAGATGTCGGCCTTGATGCCGTAGCCGACGTGGGAATGGATCACCTCGGGCGCCATCCAGTACGGCGTCCCCGCCACGTCGTTGAAGCAGCACGACGCCGACGAGCCGGTCCCCACTGCCGCCGCCGTCGAGGCCGAGGCCGAGGCCGACGCAGACGCAGACGCGTGTTGGATGGTCTCGTAGATGGACGCCGAGACGCCGAAGTCGGCCAGCTTGACGGCGCCGTCCGAGTCCACCAGGATGTTTCCCGCCTTGATGTCGCGGTGGATGCGCCCCTGTCCGTGGAGGTAGCACAGCGCGCGGAGCGTCTCCCCGAGCACGACGGCCACGCACGGCTCCGGCAGGCCGCCGGGGAACCCGTGGCGCAGGATGGAGTGCAGCGAGCCGGCGCCCATGAAGGGCATCACCACCCACAGGTGGCTCCCCACGGTGAAGGAGCAGTGCGCTCGGAGCACGTTGCCGTGGCACAGCAGCGCCATGGCCTTGGCCTCCCGCTGCACGCCGTCCAGATCGGCGCGCGACCGCTCCAGGTCGATCGCCTTGATGGCCACCACCGCCGACGAGCCCAGAGGCAGGCACACGGCCTTGTACACCACCGCGCTCACGCCGCTCCCGATCTTGCACAGCAGGCGGTAGGACTCTGCGTTCAGCGGGTACGTCGCTTCGTCGCCGCCACCGCTAGCAGCATTGTTGGCCGCCGACATAGCTGACGGCGCGGCCGGAGCAAAGAGGCCAGCTGCACGTAGCATTTATCGATCAGTATATTGTGTTGCGGCACGTCACAAAGTGAGAGACAATAATATATATACACACATACCTGCCTGTCACACAGCGTCATATTTTTACAAAAAAAGTACCTACATTTTTTAAAATTAACTCAACATAAAATATTAAAATATGGTGTAGTAGGTGGGGTTTGAACCCACACACTAATGGAAGAAAAGGGTGGAGGACACTAGGCAAAGTTGTCTAACCAATAGAATATCATGCTCATGTGTTTATAATATTGAATATAAATTATACATATGTGTATATATGATATTTTGTAAAATAAAAAAATAATCGTGTCGAGCCGAGCTAGCATTACGGGCTGAGGCTACGGCCCAATCACCGCACGTCGCTCGTGCGGGGTTGGCTCAGGCACTATTAAATGGGTTGTGTCTCGGTCCGGCTCGCCAGACACGGCTCATTTGGCCATCTATACCTCTGCATGATAATGATGGTCCTCGCCTCAGTTACCACTACCTCGTTCGTCATTCTACTTCTTTAATCTCTCCCCTAATGCCTCCACCTCCGAGCCACCTCATTCTCGGCAGAGGGCGTAAAAGCAGGCGCCTCCTCCCCGTATTTGTCCGACACCAACTCTGACCGACTCGTGCATTGGCTATTGCACGTCTACGAGGACGTTTCATATTATGCGCGCACCATCGTTTTTGCCGTCGTCGGACGTCCTGTTCGTCTTCCCGGCCTTCGCCCTGTTCTTCCTCCCCAACCTGCCCGCCCTTCGCCCTGTTCTTCCTCCCCAACCTAATGCCCCCACATCGCACTCGCGAGCCGACCGACGCTCGTCGACGTGGGTACAGAGCGAGTCGGTCATGCTCCTGGCCTTTCTCCGTGCATGCCGTCGAGGAGGACATGGTGGCGCCTACCACGCTTAGGTTATCTTAGCGATGAGGAGTCCATGTTTGAGATATTGGACAACTAAGGCTCGTAGCGTGGCAGCAGTAGGCATATGCTATGGAGTTGGTGGTGGTGTCGTGTCGCTTCGGCGGGTCCAGGGCTGGGAAGACACTCGCATTCTCTCGCCCTTCTCGAACTGACACCTGGTGCGGGTGCCTCTCGGTTTGGAGCTGCTCCGGCTGGGCTTCTTTCTCCGCTCGCGTGGTCTCTCTCTCTCTATATATCTAGCGGTATACTACCTATGTCGCCTCTAGATGCCTAGGTCTTCATTGTGTCCTTCTCCGGTAACGAACATGTATACCCGCCTCTTTCCTTCCCCTCCTGCTCTTCGAAACCTTGATAGTGGGGGAGGCGAAGGATAGGGGGTCTATGATTTGCTGTATATGGTACCGTGTGTTCATAAATAATATTATGCGAAGGGCGAAGACAATCAATAAAAAATCTTGAGATTTTTTTGGTGGATAATTTACGTGGGTATTGTTGTGAGCCGTCGCAACACACGGATAACCGACTAGTATAGCAAATGTGTCACTTGGGTACTCAAATTCTCAAAAAACAGTAAAACGGGTGTTCGAACATGACGTCCCATCCAAAACAAGTAAGGGCTTGTTCGGTTCTACCCCAATCCATATGGATTGAGGGGGATTGAGGGGGTTTCAATCCCTGGTAAGTCAAAATCCCCTACAATCCGTATTAATCCCCTCCAATCCATATGGATTGAAAATAACCGAACAAGCCCTAAAATGTCTCAGCGGCCCTGAAACTTGGCATTAGGCTAGCCGCACTCGGCGACTGCATGGCGAACGTTATGCATATAGAGTTACATATGCAGTAAGAAATCACTGCAACGAGGCGCTGTATCCTCTACTCTACCGTAGAGAGCGAGCGAGCGAACGCTATTTCTAGGGTCTCCCTTCCGTGCTACTGGCAGGCCAGAGGTGGGTCCCGAGACGGGCCGGAGGCGAGCAGTAGGAATACTGCTCAGGAGAGAGAAATAATAGAATATGTGGTAGAAATAATATTATATATGATAATTGGTATAGAGTTGAGATATAGAGTAAATATGAGTGCGGAGGATTGTGGTATAGAGTAAAGAATTTTGCTGACCAGGACGGAATGTTCTTTTTAGAATAGAAATTTAGAGTAGTATGAGTGCGGATAGCCTTATAGTCCTCGGACTCTCAAAACTAGGAAAACAGGTGTTAGAACTTGTCAGCCCATTAAAAATCATCTAAAATCAGATTTGCTCAAACCAAACATCAACCTGACGTCCAAAACCGGTTTTATAAAAACTAAATATCTACTAACTCCTCAAGAAAAGAGACATGCATGTACTCTTTTTGAGACAAGGGGTATATATGTATGGTGAAAAAAGAGAGATGCGTGCATATTATATGGTTGGAGTGAACATTACATTGCACTGGTGATGTAATTAACGGGTCTTGGAGTCGAATAATTAATTAAGGTGCATGTGAAGACATGGGAAAAGATAAAAAGAGAAAGAAAAGATGGGTGGCCACAGCTTTGGGTGGTATTGTGTTGTTGTCACGGCCGGCCGAAGGAGCTGGGTTGCTCGTGAAGCTATTCAGTACAAGACTGCTTTTGGGTAGATGTTCTTGTCTCAGGTCTGATCGTGTGAAGACACCATGGACAAGCAAAGTTTGAAGATCACATTAATTAAGCCCCAGCAAAAGATCACCCGCGCTGTTCATTATTTGTAGAAAGCTTTATATGTACACACTAATATCATAATATGTGTTGGAATTTATATATATATTTGACGAATTGACAACACTAGATTCATGATAATCCAGCTCATGACTACTTTGGAACTATTACTGATGCCAATGATGAGCTACTGATATCAAACCTTCTACTACTCTATCTTAATATTGGTCAAGCAATAACCACATTTGTTTCTATTTGACTAACTTCCCACAAAGAAAAAAAATATATGAAAAGGCTTGCTGCTCATGACTAGTGGTGGAGCCAAAAAAAAAAAAAGAAGAAGAAGCAATGATGCTATACAAATGGAGATGTACTTGGGAGGCTGGTGAGAGTTGAGACTTGATGGCATGAGCTCAAGCCATTAGTTAACAGAGTGTATTACATTTTTTGTTGTGAAGAAAATTCAAAATGCTATTTAACATCAACTAGAGTGTTTTATGAACTTTGTAGATTTTTTCTATCTTTTAAAAATTTGTCTAGAGCTAAATTAAAATTTTGAAAGCTTCTAAAGGTATTTTTCACGTGGTTTAAGTATTTATTTAGATTCTGTCGGTACCCTGAATCAGGGGTACCCTCTACTACAGTATAAAGACGTTGTATACATACGACGTCTCTTGGCCACACGGAGAACGGCACCCGACCCCACCATATAGGCAGGTCTAGGGGCACCACGTGGCAAGGAAAGATAATACACCCCAGGATGCATCATTGGGTCCGGACCTCCACAGAGGAACACTGGATCCCTCTACGCACAGCCTGGACCCTCGATTACAGTCTGGGACTCCCAAGAAGGCATGTCGGGTCCCTTGGATGGGCCCCAGGTCCCTCCGAGTAAAGTCCGGACCACAGCAAGGTCCCGGGACGGGGGAACCCCGGCATGAGTAAGGGTCCGGTGCTGGCACGTGTTCAGGCTTTGCCCTGCGCTCCCCGCTCAGGCGGAGACCCGCTGCTGCCGCGTGGCTTGTGGCCCGTGACATAAGCCAACGGGCGGAGCCTCACGTAAGGCCTCTAAAGCCGCGCAGTCTCTGCATTTATTGCGGAGAGGACGCGCTGCCTGCCACAATGCTGATAGACGATGTGCCCTCTCAGCATTTAATGTGTCCTGTCCACTCCGCTGGCAGACGACGTCAGGGTCATCCTGCAGACGGCGCGCCTGTCCAGTCTGTTGTCAAACAGTGCGCCCGTGCCAAGCGGTCCACTGTGCTTACCATCCCTTATACGAGAAGCTTCCCCTGCACGCCGAGGATACGCAGATCTCGGATGTCAGGGCGCAAGAAGATTGCTCCAGTGGCGAACATTTGTAGCTCCAAGTTGAGAGCACCTAGAGGGGGGGTGAATAGGTGATCCTGTGAAACTTCAAAAACTTAAGCCACAAAACTTGGTTAATTGTTAGCACAATAATTGCCAAGTGGCTAGAGAGGAGTCAAAACACAATAACCACAATAAATCAATCACAGAGATGGCACGGTGGTTATCCCGTGGTTCGGTCAAGACCAACGCTTGCCTACTCCACGTTGTGGCGTCCCAACGGACGAGGGTTGCAATCAACCCCTCTCAAGCGGTCCAAAGACCCACTTGAATACCACAGTATTTTGCTTGCTTTATCTCAATCCCGTTTGCAAGGAATCTCCACAACTTGGAGCCTCTCGCCCTTACACTTGAAATTCACAAAGAACACGGAGCAAGGGAGGGATTAGCAACGCACACAAGACACAAGAATCAAAGCGTCAACACGCACACAAGTCGCAACAAGAGCTCGCAACACAACTCAATGAGTTCACAACTCCACTAGAGCTCTATATGCTATCACAATGAAACGAATGCGCGAAATCGATGTCTTGGTGCTTAGAAATGATTAGGAGATGCTTGGTATTCTCCTCCATGCGCCTAGGGGTCCCTTTTATAGCCCCAAGGCAGCTAGGAGCCGTTGGGAGCAATCTGGGAAGGCAATTGTTGCCTTCTGTCGTCTGGCGCACCGGACAGTCCGGTGCACACCGGACATGTCCGGTGCCCGATTTCTTTCCATAAACAGCGCAGTCGACCGTTGGCAGCTTGGGAGCCGTTGGTGCACTTGACATGTCTGGTGCACACCGGACAGTCCGGTGCCATCTTCTAGCCGTTGGCTCGGCCACGTGTCCCGCGCAGATTGCGCGGCCGACCGTTGCCCCGGCCGACCGTTGGCTCATCGGACAGTCCGGTGCACACCGGACAGTCCGGTGATTTTTAGCCGTACGCCGTTGATGGTCTCCCGAGAGCGACGAGTTCGCCTGTGAGCGGCCCACCGGACAGTCCGATGCACACCGAACAGTCCGGTGAATTTTAGTCGTACACCGCCGTCGAAGTCCCGAGAGCAGCCACTTTGCCCAAGCCAGCCTGGCGCACCGGACACTGTCCGGTGCACCACCGGACAGTCCGGTGCACCCAGACTGGGCAGATTTTGGCTGCTCGAGCCATCTCTTCTCCAACTCGATTTTTTCTGTTTCCAGCACTTAGACACAATACATTAGTCCATAAAACAATGTACTAAGTTTGAGAAACATACCTTTATCCTTGATTTGTACTTTGTCCACCATTTTACAATTAGGCACCTGTGTTGGGCACTAAATCACCAAAACACTTAGAAATGGCCCAAGGGCACATTTCCCTTTCAATCTCCCCCTTTTTGGTGATTTATGCCAACACAACATAAAGCAAGTAGAACAAGTACAAAATCAAATCAAATAAGAAATCAAAATTGTTTTGATTCAATTTTGACATATATGGATCACTCTATGCCACCACTTGGTTTGTTTTTGCAAATCAAACTCAAATTCCTATCTCTAAGTCAAGACCACTTGTAGAGACATAAAGAGAGGTTTTCCAAGGAAATTTGATCAAGGATTTCAAAAACTCCCCCTTTTTCCCATAATCAACACTTCTCCCCACAAGAGGCCAACTTTTGACAAACCAAAAGCTCTAATCTACTATTTTCAAAATTTCTCAAGTGGTAGCTGATCCATTTATTGCTTTAGCCTTTATTTTCTCCCCCTTTGGCATCAAGCACCAAAACGGGATCAATCTTGGCCCTTTAACCCCATTGCCTCATCAAAATCTTCAAATAAGAACACAAAGGCAATAAGAGTATGAAGATGAACTTGGAAAAGTTACTCTTTTCATCGGAGTGCAGTGGAAGTCTTGCATGGTCCAAGTCCACCTTTTCCCTTTCAATTTTCCTTGGAGACTAAAACAACGAAACTCAAGTACATGGTTAGTCTCAAAGGGTCAAGTTGTAGCACAGCTCCCCCTAAATATGTGCATTACTTGCAAACAGGACTTGTGAGGTCCAGGGAGTGTTTGTACAACTTGAGCACCACAATAAGCAACAAAATGTAGAATGAACATGATCAAATGCATAAACACATGTATGCTACATTTCAATCCAAGTTCCGCGAATCTAAGATATTGAGCTCACTACGCAGCCTGCAAAAGGTCTTCTCATCTAGAGGCTTGGTAAAGATATCGGCTAGCTGGTTGTCGGTGCTAACATGAAACACTTCGATATCTCCCTTTTGCTGGTGGTCTCTCAAAAAGTGATGCCGGATGTCAATGTGCTTTGTGCGGCTGTGCTCAACAGGATTTTCCGCTATTCGGATAGCACTCTCATTATCACATAGGAGTGGGATTTTGCTCAGATTGTAGCCAAAGTCCCGGAGGGTTTGCCTCATCCAAAGTAGTTGCGCACAACACTGTCCCGCAGCAACGTACTCGGCCTCAGCGGTGGATAGGGCAACGGAGGTTTGTTTCTTAGAGTTCCATGACACCAGGGACCTTCCTAAGAATTGGCACGTCCCCGATGTACTCTTCCTATCGACCTTACATCCAGCATAGTCGGAATCTGAGTACCCAATCAAGTCAAAGTTAGACCCCTTTGGATACCAGATCCCGAAGCAAGGCGTAGCGACTAAATATCGAAGAATTCGCTTCACAGCCACTAAGTGACACTCCTTAGGATCGGATTGAAATCTAGCACACATGCATACGCTAAGCATAATATCCGGTCTACTAGCACATAGATAAAGCAGAGAACCTATCATGGACCGGTATGCTTTTTGATCAACGGACTTACCACCTTTGTTGAGGTCGGTGTGTCCGTCAGTTCCCATCGGCGTCTTTGCGGGCTTGGCGTCCTTCATCCCAAACCGCTTTAGCAAGTCTTGCGTGTACTTCGTTTGGGAGATGAAAGTGCCGTCCTTGAGTTGCTTCACTTGGAACCCAAGGAAGTAGTTCAACTCGCCCATCATTGACATCTCGAATTTCTGCGTCATCACCCTGCTAAACTCTTCACAAGACTTTTGATTAGTAGAACCAAATGTCATCGACATAAATTTGGCACACAAAAAGATCACCATTGCAAGTCTTAGTAAAAAGAGTTGGATCGGCTTTCCCAACCTTGAAAGCATTAGCAATTAAAAAGTCTCTAAGGCATTCATACCATGCTCTTGGGGCTTGCTTAAGTCCATAGAGCGCCTTAGAGAGCTTACACACGTGGTCGGGGTACCGTTCATCCTCAAAGCTAGGGGGTTGCTCTACGTACACCTCCTCCTTGATCGGCCCATTGAGGAAAGCGCTCTTCACATCCATTTGGTACAACCTGAAAGAATGATGAGCAGCATATGCTAGCAAGATACGAATTGATTCTAGCCTAGCCACAGGAGCAAAAGTCTCCTCAAAGTCCAAACCTGCGACTTGGGCATAACCTTTTGCCACAAGTCGAGCCTTGTTCCTTGTCACCACCCCGTGCTCGTCCTGTTTGTTGCGGAACACCCACTTGGTTCCCACAACATTTTGCTTGGGGCGAGGCACCAGTGTCCAAACTTCATTGCGCTTGAAATTGTTGAGTTCCTCCTGCATGGCCAACACCCAGTCCAGATCTAGCAAGGCCTCTTCTACCCTGAAAGGCTCAATAGAAGAGACAAAAGAGTAATGTTCACAAAAATTAACTAATCTTGAACGAGTAGTTACTCCCTTGCTAATATCACCCAATATCTGGTCGACGGGATGATCCCTTTGAATCGTCGCTCGAACTTGGGTTGGAGGTGCCTGAGGTGCTTCTTCTTCTTCAACTTGATCATCCTGTGCTCCCCCTTGATCATGCGCATCCACTTGAGGTATCTGTTCGTCATCTTGAGTTGGGGGATGCATCATAGTTGAGGAAGACGGTTGATCTTGCTCCAAATGTTCCTGAGGCCGTACATCTCCAATCGCCATGGTGCGTATCGCGGCCGTTGGAACATCTTCTTCATCTACATCATTAAGATCAACAACTTGCTCTCTTGGAGAGCCATTAGTCTCATCAAATACAACGTCGCTAGAGACTTCAACCAAACCCGATGATTTGTTGAAGACCCTATACGCCTTTGTATTTGAATCATAACCTAATAAAAACCCTTCTACGGCTTTGGGAGCAAATTTGGAATTCCTACCCTTCTTCACTAGAATGTAGCATTTACTCCCAAAAACACGAAAATACGAAACATTAGGTTTGTTACCAGTCAGCAGCTCATATGAAGTCTTCTTGAGGAGGCGGTGAAGGTAGACCCTGTTGATGGCGTGGCAAGCCGTGTTCACGGCTTCCGACCAAAAGCACTCGGGGGTCTTGAACTCTCCAAGCATAGTCCTCGCCATATCTATGAGTGTCCTGTTCTTCCTCTCTACCACACCATTTTGCTGAGGTGTGTAGGGAGCGGAGAACTCGTGCTTGATCCCCTCCTCCTCAAGGAACTCCTCCACTTGAAGATTCTTGAATTCGGACCCGTTGTCGCTCCTTATCTTCTTCACCTTGAGCTCAAACTCATTTTGAGCTCTCCTTAGGAAGCGCTTGAGGGTCCCTTGGGTTTCAGACTTATCCTGCAAAAAGAACACCCAAGTGAAGCGGGAAAAGTCATCAACGATAACTAGACCATACTTACTTCCTCCTATGCTCAGATAGGCGACGGGTCCGAAGAGGTCCATATGTAGCAGCTCCAGGGGTCTTGATGTTGTCATCACATTTTTGGTGTGATGAGAGCCTCCCACCTGTTTCCCTGCTTGACAAGCTGCACAAGGTCTATCTTTTTCGAAATGAACATTGGTTAGACCTATCACGTGTTCTCCCTTTAGAAGCTTGTGGAGGTTCTTCATCCCCACATGTGCTAAGCGGCGATGCCACAGCCAACCCATGCAAGTCTTAGCCATTAAGCATGCATCTAGACCGGCCTCTTCTTTTGCAAAATCAACTAAGTAAAGCTTGCCGTCTAGTACATCCTTAAAAGCTAGTGAACCATCACATCTTCTAAAGACAGACACATCTACATTTGTAAACAAACAGTTATATCCCATATTGCATAATTGACTAACAGATAGCAAATTATATCCAAGAGACTCTACTAAAAACACATTAGAGATAGAGTGCTCATTTGAGATTGCAATTTTACCTAACCCTTTTACCTTGCCTTGATTCCCATCACCAAATATTATTGAGTCTTGGGAATCTTTATTCTTGACGTAGGAGGTGAACATCTTCTTCTCCCCCGTCATATGGTTTGTGCATCCGCTGTCAATAATCCAGCTTGAACCCCCGGATGCATAAACCTGCAAGGCAAATTTAGGCTTGGGTCTTAGGTACCCAACTCATGTTGGGTCCTGCAAGGTTAGCACAAATATCCTTAGGGACCCAAATGCAAGTTTTGTCTCTCTTGCATCTTGCCCCTAATTTTCTAGCAACTATCTTCCTATCCTTTCTACAAATAGCAAAAGAAGCATTTAAAGCATGATATATTGTAGAAGGTTCATTAACTTTCCTAGGAACATTAACGACATTTCTCCTAGGCATATTATGAATAACATTTCTCCTACCAACATTTCTATCATGCACATAAGAAGAACTAGAAGCAACCATGGCATGAGAATCAAAGGCATTATATACATTACAACTCCTATAAGCATTTCTAGGTTGTCTTCTATCATAGTACATAAAGGCATGGTTCTTTTGCACACTACTAGCCATAGGGGCCTTCCCTTTCTCCTTGGCGGAGATGGGAGCCTTATGGCTTGTCAAGTTCTTGGCTTCCCTCTTGTAGCCAAGTCCATCCTTAATTGAGGGGTGTCTACCAATCGTGTAGGCATCCCTTGCAAATTTTAGCTTGTCAAATTCATTCTTGCTAGTCTTAAGTTGGGCATTAAGACTAGCTAATTCATCATTTAATTTGGAAATTGAAACTAAATGATCACAACAAGCATCAATGTCAAAATCTTTACACCTATTACAAGTTTCAACAATTTCTACACAAGAATTAGATTTACTAGCTACTTCTAGTTTAGTATTTAAATCATCATTAAAACTTTTTAACTTAGCAATAGTTTCATGACAAGAAGATAATTCACTAGAGAGCATTTCATTCCTCTTAATTTCTAGAGCAAGAGATTTCTGTGCTTCTACAAATTTATCATGTTCTTCATACAACAAATCCTCTTGTTTTTCTAAAAGCATATTCTTGTCATTCAAGGCATCAATTAATTCATTAATTTTGTCTACCTTGGTTCTATCTAATCCCTTGAATAAGCATGAGTAATCTATCTCATCATCATCACTAGACTCATCTTCACTCGAAGAAGCATAAGTACTAGTATGAGTGCTTACTTTCTTCACTCTTGCCATGAGGCAAGTGTGACGCTCGTTGGGGAAGAGGGATGACTTGTTGAAGGCGGTGGCGGCGAGTCCTTCATTGTCAGAGTCGGAGGAGGAACAATCCGAATCCCACTCCTTTCCGATATGTGCCTCGCCCTTGGCCTTCTTGTAATGCTTCTTTTTCTCCCTCTTGTTCCCTTGGTCCTGATCACTATCATTGTCGGGACAGTTAGCAATAAAATGACCAAGCTTACCGCATTTGAAGCATGAGCGCTTCCCCTTGGCTTTGGTCTTGCTCGGCTGCCCCTTACGACCTTTAAGCGCCGTCTTGAAGCGCTTAATGATGAGGGCCATCTCCTCATCATTGAGTCCGGCCGCCTCAACTTGCGCCACCTTGCTTGGTAGCGCCTCCTTGCTCCTTGTTGCCTTGAGAGCAATGGGTTGAGGCTCATGACTAGGACCGTTCAACGCGTCGTCCACGTATCTTGCCTCCTTGATCATCATTCGCCCGCTTACGAACTTCCCAAGAACTTCTTCGGGCGACATCTTGGTGTACCTGGGATTTTCACGTATATTGTTCACCAAATGAGGATCAAGAACGGTAAATGACCTTAGCATTAGGCGGACGACGTCGTGGTCCGTCCATCGCGTGCTTCCGTAGCTCCTTATTTTGTTGATAAGGGTCTTGAGCCGGTTGTATGTTTGTGTCGGCTCCTCGCCCCTTATCATCGCGAACCGTCCAAGCTCGCCCTCCACCAACTCCATTTTGGTGAGCAAGGTGACGTCGTTTCCCTCATGAGAGATCTTGAGGGTGTCCCAGATCTGCTTGGCATTGTCCAAGCCGCTCACCTTGTGATACTCGTCCCTGCACAAAGAGGCTAGCAACACAGTAGTAGCTTGTGCATTTTTATGAATCTGTTCATTAATAAACACAGGTCTATCCGAGCTATCAAATTTCATTCCACTTTCTACAATCTCCCAAATGCTTGGATGGAGAGAAAACATGTGAGTACGCATTTTGTGGCTCCAAAATCCGTAATCCTCTCCATCAAAGTGAGGGGGGCTTGCCAAGTGGAATGGGGAGCAATTGAGCATTTGAACTATGCGGGATGCGCGAATAATCGAAAGAAAAGTTTGAGTTAACCGTCTTTCGTCTATCGTAGTCGTCGTCGTCCTTTTGGGAGGAGGAAGATTCGTCGCTGTCGTAGTAGACAATTTCCTTGATGCGCCTTGTCTTCTTCTTCCTCCCGTCTTTTCTTTTGTGGCCCGAGCCTGAGTCGGTGGGCCTGTCATCATTGGGCTCGTTGACGAAGGACTCCTTCTCCTTGTCGTTGATCACCATCCCCTTGCCTTTAGGATCCATCTCTTCAGGCGGTTAGTCCCTTTCTTGAAGAGAACGGCTCTGATACCAATTGAGAGCACCTAGAGGGGGGGGTGAATAGGTGATCCTGTGAAACTTCAAAAACTTAAGCCACAAAACTTGGTTAATTGTTAGAACAATAATTGCCAAGTGGCTAGAGAGGAGTCAAAACACAATAACCACAATAAATCAATCACAGAGATGGCACGGTGGTTATCCCGTGGTTCGGTCAAGACCAACGCTTGCCTACTCCACGTTGTGGCGTCCCAACGGACGAGGGTTGCAATCAACCCCTCTCAAGCGGTCCAAAGACCCACTTGAATACCACGGTGTTTTGCTTGCTTTATCTCAATCCCGTTTGCGAGGAATCTCCACAACTTGGAGCCTCTCGCCCTTACACTTGAAATTCACAAAGAACACGGAGCAAGGGAGGGATTAGCAACGCACACAAGACACAAGAATCAAAGCGTCAACACGCACACAAGTCGCAACAAGAGCTCGCAACACAACTCAATGAGTTCACAACTCCACTAGAGCTCTATATGCTATCACAATGAAACGAATGCGCGAAATCAATGTCTTGGTGCTTAGAAATGATTAGGAGATGCTTGGTATTCTCCTCCATGCGCCTAGGGGTCCCTTTTATAGCCCCAAGGCAGCTAGGAGCCGTTGGGAGCAATCTGGGAAGGCAATTGTTGCCTTCTGTCGTCTGGCGCACCGGACAGTCCGGTGCACACCGGACATGTCCGGTGCCCGATTTCTTTCCATAAACAGCGCAGTCGACCGTTGGCAGCCTGGGAGCCGTTGGTGCACTTGACATGTCCGGTGCACACCGGACAGTCCGGTGCCATCTTCTAGCCGTTGGCTCGGCCATGTGTCCCGCGCAGATTGCGCGGCCGACCGTTGCCTCGGCCGACCGTTGGCTCACCGGACAGTCCGGTGCACACCAGACAGTCCAGTGATTTTTAGCCGTACGCCGTTGATGGTTTCCCGAGAGCGACGAGTTCGCCTGTGAGCGGCCCACCGGACAGTCCGATGCACACCGGACAGTCCGGTGAATTTTAGCCGTACACCGCCGTCGAAGTCCCGAGAGCAGCCACTTTGCCCAAGCCAGCCTGGCGCACCGGACACTGTCCGGTGCACCACCGGACAGTCCGGTGCACCCAGACTGGGCAGATTTTGGCTGCTCGAGCCATCTCTTCTCCAACTCGATTTTTTCTGTTTCCAGCACTTAGACACAATACATTAGTCCATAAAACAATGTACTAAGTTTGAGAAACATACCTTTATCCTTGATTTGTACTTTGTCCACCATTTTACAATTAGGCACCTGTGTTGGGCACTAAATCACCAAAACACTTAGAAATGGCCCAAGGGCACATTTCCCTTTCACAAGTGCTATATCCATTATGTCCCTGGGCCCATATGTCGGGGCTCAGTACCTTTGCGCATGCCCCCCTTCAGCTATAAAAGGGGAGGCATACAACGTTATAACACAAGCACAAGCTAAGGCTCACTTAGATCCAGCTCAAGCTCATAAGTTGATACAAGCTCTCAAACTTAATACATCACACAGTGGAGTAGGGTATTACGCTCCGGCGGCCAGAACCACTCAAAACCCTTGTGTGTTCTTGTATTCTTCCCATTTTTCAACTAACAAGCAAAACGCTTAGGCCCCTCCTCATCTTAGGATTTAGGGCGGGTGTACTCCGCCACCCGGCCGGAGATTTTCTCTCCGACAGATTCTTTATGTCTTAATATATATGTGTTTTTTCAAAAATTCTAGAAGCTTAAGGATATTTCCTCTTGTTTAAAAACGTCATCAAATATTTACATGATTTTTAATTGACCCTTGAAACAAAAATAGAGATGTAATTTAAATGATTTTGATAATTTAAATCTATAATTTCGCATCCTATATTTTAGGCACTCTATTGAAACTCTACCGAAGACAGTCAACACACACTCGTGGGCCTCAATGGACAAATGGGTCTCAAGGCCCGTTCATCCGATGACGTCACCGATTTCCTCCCCCTTCAATTCGTAAATTTCGTCCATGGGCATGGAATGGATGGATGTGAATGCCACGAACGAATCCGCCCCGACGGCCAGGTGAGAGATGAGCCTCACGGCGGCCTTCCGTGCCACAAAAATCCCGCGCGCTCTTCCTCCAAAGTGCGGTGAGCCTGCCGCCTCCTCCTCGGCCTCGGCGTCCGGGGATCCGCCGCCGGGGGCCGCGAAGAGTACTAAGGCGCCGCCGCCGTGGTGCGTGTACCTTATAGCCTCATCCCGGATCCCCCGCACGTACGTCGGCGTCACCACCGATTTCCCTCGCCGGTGATTCCTCGCCCTGCTCTACCTGCCTCCCCCGTTCCTTTCCCCACTTGCATGTCTCGGATAGTCGTCATATGGTTGCAGCAGCTAAGTTCGTGTGGTGTTAGCATTTGGAGAAGACTACGTTTGGAGTTGCAGAACCACAAGAAACTGACCCCATCCGGTTGTGCTTGTTGCAGGACAGTGTGGCTCTATCTTGTTAGGGCTGAAATTTGATTGCTTTGCTTCAATTTAGTACTTCTTGCTTTGTATTCATACTCTGAGTCGCCTTGCTCTGGTTTGCAGGATACACATGCTTGAAAATGCAAATTTAATTCACAGTTTTTCAATAGGTATATGTTAATAACAGCTAGCAGCTTAAGCAAGCATACTGTTAAAATGAATAAAGACCTGTAGTACTAGTCATGCACATAGATGTTGTATTTGTCTATTAGTGAAAGGAGCCTTTTTTATATATTTATATAGGCTGCGGCAACATAATGGTGAGTTAAAAGGTGGTGCAAAAGCTTCCTCCGCCGGCAGGCCTTGGAATCTCGCATGCCTTGTTGAAAGCTTTGCCAACAGAAGTGCAGGTTAGTAGTAACTATCTGTTTTCTGGCTTACAGCTTCGCACTTTGGATGGTTCTTCAATTAATAGATTAGAACAGTCTGCTTGTCACTCTCTAGGTTGTACGTACAACTTCCTTAGCTATTTAGCCTGGGATTGCAAGTTTACTTGTAATTGGATGCTGGGACTATTATTTATGTTCGTTCGGGTTTTCAATTAATTGTGCTACGTTTACCTTACCAAGTTACCATACTAACCGCGCAGCAACTTGACTGCATGTCATGTGTCCTGGCGTATAACCAACTAGTTCATCTATCTTTTTCGAGGTAGTTAATCCTTATGTACTAAGCATTCAATTTTTGCTTCCTTCATTTTCATACATAAAAGTGTTAATATCATCCACAAAACATGGAGTGTTTGTGTTTCAGTTCATGAAAGTTTCTTAATATAATGTTCAGTTTATTGTACTTACTAGCATCTGCAATTTCTGCATCAGAAAGGAAATGGTCATTTGCTACTTGAGTTTGGACTAGTTCAAAAGATGTCTTATTTATCTGATCATCCTTTTGCAGCCTGTGAGTTTGAATCGAAATGGAAGATCGTCTCCCGAAAAATTGCACGGAAAAGAACTGAGCGTAGCATGAAGTCAGTGTTGCAACATCGAGAAGCAGCTTTGAGCAGAGTGGAAACATTCATGGATTGTAGCCACCTAAAAATCAAATGGCAGTCAAGTTGAGACCATTTAATCACTTGCACTATGCAGGTGGCAGGCATCTAACTTGGAGAAACATCACCACTTAAGAATCCTCCTGTCTTCTAGCAGCTCGTAGCAAAGATAACCTATAATCTTCTGCTGAACGATCAAGATGGCTGCTGCTATTCTTTCTTAACATGAAAAACCAAGAGTAGCCCCAGCGGAATTCTATGTTTGATTTTTATTTCTATGAACAATTGTTTCTGAACAATAATATGGATCATGCGACACCCGTTTGTAAATGTAAATTATACTTATGTACTGTAATCACCTATATTTCTTCTCATTCATCTTGGCCTTTCAGTGGAGCTATTCTTTCCGCACTGCGTTTGAGCCAAGTTCTGCTGAATGCCATGTGGAAATTTATGCCCGGCTTTGAAACTGTTGTTACTAGCACAAGTATGCAACAATATAAAAAATTATTTGAATATATAAATGTTGGTTGTTCTCACTCTTCGTTCTCATTCTTCGAGGAGTCGAACATTTTTAACTTTGACCACATTTATATAAAAAACTATTAATAATTATAGTACATAATTAGTATCATTAGGTAGATCTTTGAATCTATTTTTGTAGTAAAATTATTTGAAGATATAAATGTTACTAATATATTCTATAAATTTAGTCAAATTTTTTTTGACCAGCACGAATATCATAACGACAAACATTTGTGGATGAAGGAAGTAATAAATCTGACTGCAAGCAGGACCGATAAAAAATGTAGCCCGCTTCTTGGCGCGACAGAACTCGGTCAGAAGTTTAGGTTGTCTCCAACAACTTACCTATCATATTACCTATCTTATCTTATATTTCAAAGTTCACTCTATAAATAGTATAATTTACAGTGTAAAACATTGTTTTACATGGCAATATGTACAATCTACTGAAGACAACATCAATGGCTTCTTCTAAGGTGGACTTCGTTGGGCTCAGGAGCAAGAGGGGGAGGGGAGTAGTACCTAACCAGCCTCTCTCGCTAACAATTTTTTGTCCTTCTAGTAGGTGTGACGTTTATACCTTTCTAAGCAAACGCGGTCACGCTAATACCTCTTTTTTTTCTCTTTGTTGTCTGCCTGACTCATACAGGTTCTCAAGAAATTCAAAGGGAGCCAGAACCGACCGAGCCACCCTTTGAGAATGCCCTGGCCTAAGGAACTAGACGAACGCCAAGGAATCACTTTCCAGCAAGGACCCAAACCCGTTTACAAACGTCAAGGGATCGCTCTCCTAGTAGGCCCCGAACCCGTTCAAATTCCTATGGCAGGAACCGAAGAGCGAAAAACTCATGGCAAGACAGCCTTGAAGTCTAGAGTTCGAAGGCCGGTCGCGAAGGGTTCACGACCGCTCCAGCGAAAATTGAGTAAGGGGTAGCCGAAGATGGGCACACTAGCGTCCAAGATTCTGGCATACGAAACGTTGAGGGTGTCACCAGCTTGTGTTCGAACCGAATCGACAACTATATGAGTCGGTGCCTGGGAGTATGAGGACGGTCGTGTGCAATCGTACTCCCAGTATGGCATACCGCTTCGTCCGCCCGGTATACAGGTCCCTATACCAAGTCTGATGCTGATGTAGCGGCCCCTGGCAGGGCTCGCAGGGTAGACCTACGACGTGTTTTTGGGATCATGTGTGGCATCACGAATCTTGCGTTACCCTCCTGCATGCATAGGTGTACACCCGATATGGTGTATTGTTCCGTCCTTTCCTTTATGTGGGTAATTGTAGAGACTCCGGTGTTGAGGTCCCCGCGGTCGGGTTGACCGGCCCCACAAGTCAGTGGGGCACGCCCCTTCTTACAGTGTGCGGTCGTGCCGACAGTGACTTCTCGGCGCACCTTCGGAATGTCGCGCTTGTGGTCTGGACGTGTCTTGAGGTCGACACGTCTTGTTGTAGCTAACATGGTTCAGTGACACGAGGTTGTGACCTCCCCCTGGTTGCTTGACAGGGACTTACCTAGTCACTCTGTCTCACAGGGTTGCTTGGCAGAGACCTACTCTGTCGCTTCGCCTCGCAGGGTCGACTGTTTTTTTGAAGAGGTCGTTGGCCTAATTCGAGTACCTAGTTCTTGAGTACTCGACATCTCCCAAACCCTGTTTAGGGTTAGGATTTCCACTTCTAACACCACCACTAGCGCTCAAGAATGACACGAAGCTAAACTGAGAGAATCTTTGTCACACCCGACTTTAAGGAACCAAGCCAGGTGCATCTCATACATGCGCCAAGAAGACAACATATATAATAACAGAGTGTATAGAGATAAATGTCACAATAAAATCAGAGTACTTATTACATAGCGGAAGTCTTATTACAAAATAAAAGATAAATATAAAACGAACTAAGGATCGTCGACGCAAATGTCAACTGAGAAACGCCACCTAGATCAGATCATACTCCTCGCCTTGTGGCTCCTCCTGAACCACCTGTTCTTCTCCTGTGGGGGGTGTGAGACAGCAAGGGTGAGCTCACATACGTTCATAGTTCAACAAGTCGTGGGGAATAATGTGACATGAACTCACCAAAGGTGGGAGTTCATGAGGTGTAAGGCTGATCAATGAAATAAAGGCTGAAGCTGAGCATTGCTTTTAGAGGTTGGTCAAAATTTTATTAGCAATTACTAAGTGTAAGTAAATACCAAACCTTAGAAATAATAAATAAAAGTAATAGTAAAATAATCCCAAATGCAATGAAATGATAAATTAAGTTTAAGTTCCATAAATTAATCATGTGAGTGTCTGAGCCGCTCATGACCGTGAGCACGGCTAGTATACCAGTTTTACACTCTGCAGAGGTTGCACATCTTTACCCACAAGTCGTGTTACCCATTTGCCACAGAGTTGATCAGACTCCATACACCTCTACCAAGGAAGCGAGGCAGGGTACCACTACGAGGCCTTTACAAAGTTCCACTAGCTTCAGACTACCCGCTACAGTTTATAGGAAGCTCCAGTGCAGGAATCCCTCGCCTGACCGCCATCGCAGCAAAATCAACCCAAGGACCTCCCTACACTGACCACTCCCCTACTGCCCTTGCCCCATTAAACCCTTGTGGTAGCACTGTTTTCCCGGGTGGTTCTCCATGTTCCCATTAACATAATGATCTTATCATGAACATATAATAACAAGTATAAAAATGAGTGATGAATATCTCTATACCCAAAGCCACATAGAGCAATAGCATGTACTACCCAAAAAATTAGTAGTAAAACCAGTGGTAAAACAAGGTATAAAGATAGTCAAATCTAGGGTAACCTATTGGGTCCCATCAAAATTATCCTATGCAGATCATTATGAATAATAAGAACATGAATGGGTAAAAGAAGTGATCAAGGGCACAACTTGCCTTTAACGAGCTCCTGCTCAGTAGTCTCAACCAGCTGAACCCCAGAATCCTCTGTAGCTTGCTCGTATACTCGCATCAACACAATACATACATAGTATAGCAAAAATTAACATTACACCAAACATGTAAATAAAATACACAGTAATAATCTAGACACTAAAATAAGATCATAGGAACTGGAATCACTAAATTTGGAGTTATAGATTTTAAGTTATGAATTTTCCAAGGTTTTGTGTATTTAATACATGATTAAGTGATAGATAAATTTTAAATTGTCTTTTATGTCAAAACAGTGGCACAAATGGATAGACAATAATATTATGAAAATTTAGGAACTGGAATGGTCCAATTTGGAGTTTATACGCATTTTCTACAAATTAAACAAGTTCTAACATTTATTTATGCATTAAAAACTAATTTCTGATATTAATTCCTGATTTTTAATACTCTCTAGATTGGGCATCAAATAGTGAAGAGTACAGGGGCTGAGGTGTAATTGTTTCTAAGACTCAGAACGCTACTGAGTGGACTGCGGGTTGATTGCTTAGAACCCCAGGGGCTCTTTAGTGAGATGGCCATCGTGAAGGGGTATCGGCTCCCATGAGCCGTCCGATCCAAACGGACGCGCGGGATTAGATCTAGGTCTTTAACGAAACGGTACGCAGCGAGAGCTATTGGATCTAGATCCAACGGCCAATATCCTACGATCCCGAGATCTGACCCTAACCCTCCGATCACGATCCTACTGCCGAGATGAATTTAGCGAAAAGGGCCGCGTGTCGCCTAATCCCCACCGCTCATCCTTGAATCTATGGCTAGGGAACTTCTTCCCCGACCGAGGTCGAGCGGCAAAAAGGCCCAGGTCGCTCGTGGAGGCGCGCTCGCCGGTGACTGGCGTCACCCTCCCTGGTGACCAATCCATGGATTGGACTGGCACAACGCGGTAAATAGGACTGGGCGAAAGTGTACGGCGTGTCATACCTATGGCTTGCGCAGACGTCGAGGCTGGTCACGGCACGGGGCGGGTATGCGGCCGAGCGCCAACTCCGGCGAGGAATCAACAGGCACCGAATGACTCCAATCGTCCGAGACTGTCGCCAACACGCGCGGATGGCGATATCAATCTTCACCCGAACCCGAGCAGAAAGTAGAGGCGCAGATGGTAGTGTAATCGGATTTGGCAAGTGGTATTTCCATGGGTCGCGGCGGCGCGTTGCCGTGCATGATGGGAAAGGGGCGAGTTCCAGGAATATATAGCGCATAACTCAATGGAACAGGTAGGGCTCATTCAGGTCGCAACAGAATCGCTACGGATGCGGTGGGAGGTCCGCGCCGAGGAGGTAGCCGGGAGGTGCAGAATCCGTTGCCGCATCCGCGATTCTAGCGAGGAAGACGACTCTGGTGCCATGGGCCCACCAGTCGGTTGGTGTGAGCGTGAATAGCGGGCGGTGGCCGACAGCCGGGCCCCGCTCGCAAGTGAGTCCGGCCGTGGCAACGTTGGCTGGCGGGGAGAGAAGGTGTAGTGGGCCGAAATGGTTAGGAGCTGGCCCAAATAGTGTTTTGCCCTTTTCCTTTTATTTTCCCACCTTCCTTTCTTCATTTTCAACTTCACTTTAAATTCAAATTTAATTCAAACTTTTTTTGTGGTTCTTCCTTACAAATTAGATTTGTGAAATTAGGGTATTAACTCTGGAGTTATTTATTTATGTATATTATTTACCTATTCATCTTCTTTATCTTTTCTGCACAATTCTAGAATTTCCTTTTAAACTTTAAATTCCCATTTAGATATTAATACATTTTTTACTCTATTTTTATATCATCACAAAATGCACACAAAAAAAGCCTAGGCATGATGCACAATTTAATGACTTTTATCAATCCTTTGTTTTTAAATGAGGTGTTCACATGGGATGATAAATAGAGATGGCACACATGCATATAAAGGAAATATTCTCTCTTCATATGAGTTACAAATTTAGGTATTACAAATCCTACCCCCCTTAAAAATAATCTCATCCTCGAGATTTTAAGAAGAACTAGGGAAAAGATGGGGGAAGTCTATGCGAAGCTCTTATTCTCTTTCCCAAGTGGCTTCATCCTCTCCATGGTGACTCCATTGTACTTTGCACATTTTTATCACCTTATTTCTTGTAACTCGAGTCAAAGTGTCCAGAATCTTGATAGGGTACTCAGCATAGGTCAGATCATCTTGCACACTGAGGTCCTCCAGTGGTAGCTGCTCCTCAGGTACCCTAAGGCACTTCTTTAGCTGGGACACATGGAATACATCATGTACATCTGATAGATGATCGGGTAACTCCAGTTGATATGCAACTTCTCCCACTCGCTTTAAGATCAAGAAAGGTCCAATGAAGCGAGGGGACAACTTTCCTTCAACTTTAAATCTCCTCATACCTTGGATTGGTGACACCTTCAGATACACGTGATCACCCTCCTTAAACTCCAATAGTCTTCTTCTATTATCAGCATAGCTCTTCTGCCTTGATTGTGCAATTCTCAAATTTTCTCTTATCATTCGAACTTGTTCTTCTGCCTCTTGTATAAGCTCAGGCCCAAAGTGAGAGCACCTAGAGGGGGGTGAATAGGTGATCCTGTAAAAGCTTTAAACTTAAGGCCACAAAAACTTGATTAAGCGTTAGCACAATAATGCCAAGTGGCTGGAGAGGAGTCTAAGCAAGACACGATAACCACAAGAAGATCAACATAGATAGACACAGTGGTTTATCCCATGGTTCGGCCAAGTCCAACGCTTGCCTACTCCACGTTGTGGCGTCCTAACGGACGAGGGTTGCAATCAACCCCTCTCAAGCGCTCCAAAGACCCACTTGAATACCACGATGTTTTGCTTTGTTTTTCTATATCCCGTTCGCGAGGAATCTCCACAACTTGGAGCCTCTCGCCCTTACACATTGATGTTCACAAAGAAGCACGGAGTAAGGGAGGGATGAGCAATGCACACAAGACACAAAATCAGAGCAACAACACGCACACAAGTCACAACAAGAGCTCTCAACACAACCCGACGAGTTCACAACTCAAATAGAGCTCTAGATGCTCTCACAAAGAATCAAATGCGCGGAATCGAAGTCTTGGTGCTTTAGAATGCTTGGGGAATGCTTGGTGTACTCCTCCATGCGCCTAGGGGTCCCTTTTATAGCCCCAAGACAGCTAGGAGCCGTTGAGAGCATTCCAGGAAGGCAATTCTTGCCTTCAGTCGCCTGGCGCACCGGACAGTCCGGTGCACCACCGGACACTGTCTGGTGCGGATTTCCTTCCTTGTTTAGCGAAGCCAACTGTTGCAGATTGAGAGCAGTTGGCGCACCGGACAGTCCGGTGCCCCCTTCTAGCCGTTGACTCGGCCACATGTCCCGCGCAGATCGCGCGGCCGACCGTTGGCTCACCGGACAGTCCGGTGCCTCACCGGACTGTCCGGTGAATTATAGCCGTACGCCGTTAATCATCTCCCGAGAGCGACGAGTTCGCCAGTGAATGGCTCACCGGACAGTCCGGTGCACCACCGGACAGTCCGGTGATTTATAGTCGTACACCGCCGTCGAAGTCCCAAGAACAGCAAGTTCGCCAGAGCCAGCCTGGCGCACCGGACACTGTCCGGTGCACCCAGACTGAGCAGACTTTGGCTGAACAAAGCTAAGTCTTTTCCAATTCGATTTCTCCTATTTCCAGCACTTAGACACAATACATTAGTTCTCAAAATAATGTACTAAGTCTAGAAACATACCTTTAGACTTGATTTGCACTTTGTCCATCAATTGACATAGATTTTCACTTAAGCACTTGTGTTGGCACTCAATCACCAAAATACTTAGAAATGGCCCAAGGGCACATTTCCCTTTCAATCTCCCCCTTTTTGGTGATTTATGCCAACACAACAAAAAGCAACTAAAAGAAGTGCAACATTAATACAAATGAGAACTCAAAATTGTTTTCATTCAAATTTGGCATATATGGATCACTCTTTGCCACCACTTGGTTTTGTTTTTGCAAATCAACCTCAATCTCCTATCTCTAAGTAAAACACACTTGTTGAGACATAAAGAGAGTCGTTCCAAGAGAAATTGATCAAAGATTTCAAAAACTCCCCCTTTTTCCCATAATCGACTATTCTCCCCACAAGAGGCCAACTTTTGACAAAAGAGACAACAAGAGAGTTTTGACAAACCAAAATCTCTATTCTACTATTTTCAAAATTTATACTATTTTCAAAATTTCTCAAGTGGTAGCTGATCCATTTATTGCTTTGGCCTTATTTTCTCCCCCTTTGGCATCAAGCACCAAAATGGGATCAACTTTGGCCCTTTAACCCCATTGCCTCACCAAAATCTTCAAATAAGAATAAAAGGCAATAGGAGTACATGAGATGAACTTGGAATAAGTTACCCTCTCATCGGAGTGCAGTGGAAGTCTTTCATGGTCTAAGTCCACCTTTTCCCTTTCAAACCTCCTTTGAGACTAAATCAAGCAAACTCAAGCAAACTCAAGCACACGGTTAGTCTCAAAGGGTCAAGTTGTAGCACAACTCCCCCTAAATATGTGCATCACTTGCAAAAAGGACTTGTGAGGTCCGGGGAGTGTTTGTACAACTTGAGCACCACAAGTAAACAACAAAATGCATAAGGAACATGATCAAAGGCATAAACACATGTATGCTATAAATCAATCTAAGTTCCGTGAATCTAAGACATTTAGCTCACTACGCAGCCTACAAAAGGTCTTTTCATCTAAAGGCTTGGTAAAGATATCGGCTAGCTGGTTCTCGGTGCTAACATAAAACACTTCAATATCTCCCTTTTGCTGGTGGTCTCTCAAAAAGTGATGCCGGATGTCAATGTGCTTTGTGCGGCTGTGCTCAACAGGATTTTCCGCTATGCGGATAGCACTCTCATTGTCACATAGGAGTGGGACTTTGCTCAGATGGTAGCCAAAGTCCCGGAGGGTTTGCCTCATCCAAAGTAGTTGCGCGCAACACTGTCCTGCGGCAACATACTCGGCCTCAGCGGTGGATAGGGCAACGAAAGTTTGTTTCTTAGAGTTCCATGACACCAGGGACCTTCCTAAGAATTGGCACGTCCCCGATGTACTCTTCCTATCGACCTTACATCCAGCATAGTCGGAGTCTGAATATCCAATCAAGTCAAAGTTAGACCCCTTTGGATACCAGATCCCGAAGCAAGGCGTAGCGACTAAATATCTAAGAATTCGCTTCACGGCCACTAAGTGACACTCCCTTGGATCAGATTGAAATCTAGCACACATGCATACGCTAAGCATAATATCCGGTCTACTAGCACATAAATAAAGTAAAGACCCTATCATTGACCGGTATGCCTTTTGATCAACGGACTTACCTCCTTTGTTGAGGTCGGTGTGTCCGTCAGTTCCCATCGGAGTCTTTGCGGGCTTGGCATCCTTCATCCCAAACCGCTTTAGCAAGTCTTGCATGTACTTTGTTTGGGAGATGAAGGTGCCGTCCTTGAGTTGCTTCACTTGGAATCCAAGGAAGTAATTCAACTCGCCCATCATCGACATCTCGAATTTCTGCGTCATCACCCTGCTAAACTCTTCACAAGACTTTTGGTTAGTAGAACTAAATATTATGTCATCGACATAAATTTGGCACACAAACAAATCACCATCACAAGTCTTAGTGAATAAAGTCAGATCGGCTTTCCCAACCTTGAAAGCATTAGCACCCAGACTGAGCAGACTTTGGCTGAACAAAGCTAAATCTTTTCCAATTCGATTTCTCCTGTTTCCAGCACTTAGACACAATACATTAGTTCTCAAAATAATGTACTACGTCTAGAAACATACCTTTAGACTTGATTTGCACTTTGTCCATCAATTGACATAGATTTTCACTTAAGCACTTGTGTTGGCACTCAATCACCAAAATACTTAGAAATGGCCCAAGGGCACATTTCCCTTTCACAAAGAACTGTCTTTCTCCAGTCTGATCCCAATACAGAGGAGTCCTGCACTTTCTGCCATATAGAGCCTCAAATGGTGACATCTTCAAACTGGCCTGGTAGCTATTATTATACGAGAACTCAGCATAGGGTAAGCTGTTCTCCCAACTTCCACCATGCTTGAGAGCACAAGCTCTTAACATATCTTCCAGCACTTGATTAGTCCTCTCTGTCTGTCCATCAGTCTGGGGATGGTAGGTTGAACTGAATTTCAACTTTGTATCCAAGCTCTCATGCAACTTCTTCCAAAATCGAGAAGTAAACTGTGATCCTCGATCAGACACGATCTTCTTAGGCACTCGATGTAGACAAACTATTCGAGTCATATACAATTCTGCTAGCTTGGCTCCCGTGTAATTTATCCTCACAGGTATGAAATGAGCCACTTTTGTCAATCTGTCCACAATCACCCAAATAGAGTCATATCCTGTTGGAGTGCGGGGTAGTCCAACAACGAAATCCATACCAATTTCTTCCCATTTCCACTCGGGTATCTTCAATGGGTGCAACAATCCGGCTGGTCTTTGATGTTCGGCCTTAACTCTTTGACACACATCACACCTAGCCACATGTGCAGCAACATCTCTTTTCAGTCCATACCACCAATACTTTTGCTTTAAATCTTGATACATCTTAGTGCTACCAGGGTGAATGGAGTAATCAGAATCATGAGCTTCTTTCAATATAGTCTCACGAAGGCTTTCAATATCAGGAACACACATTCTGTCCTTGAACCATATAGTGCCTTGCTCATCCTCCGTGAATTCCGGAACTCGACCTTCCGTAATCAGATCCTTAATCTCTTGGATTTTAGCATCACCAACCTGACCTTTACGAATCTCTTGCTCCAAGGTAGGTTCCAATTCGATGGTAACTCCTTCAGTGTGTGTAACAATTCCCAAATTGAGTCTCTCAAAATCTTTTGCTAGTTCATCAGGTAGCTGGACAACAAAAGCGGGGTGAACATGCTCCTTCCGACTCAAGGCATCTGCAACCAAATTCGCCTTGCCCGGGTGATAGTGAATCTCCAAATCATAATCCTTAATGAGCTCCAACCAACGGTGTTGCCTAAGGTTGAGATCCTTCTGAGTGAATATATACTTCAAACTCTTATGATCCGTATACACTTGACACTTGGTTCCCATAATATAATGTCTCCAAATCTTAAGAGCATGCACAACTGCTGCCAGCTCTAAGTCATGAGTGGGGTAGTTCAGTTCATGTTTCCTCAACTGACGAGACGCATAGGTGATCACGTGTCCTTCTTGCATAAGCACACATCCCAATCCTTGGCCACATGCATCACAATAAATATCAAATCCTTTCTGTAAGTCTGGCATAACCAACACTGGAGGTGACATCAATCTCTCCTTCAATTGATCAAAGCTTTCTTGGCACTTCTCATCCCACTTGAATTCTTTTCCTTTCTCCAGAAGCGATGTCATGGGCTTGGCAATCTTAGAGAATCCTTCAATAAATCTCTGATAATATCCTGCTAGCCCCAAGAAACTCCGAATCTCAGTAACTATAGTGGGCACTCTCCACTCCATTATCTCCTTCACTTTAGCAGGATCCACTGCTATTCCTCCATTAGAAATAATATGACCAAGGAATGGCACCTTGTCAATCCAAAACTCGCACTTGCTGAACTTAGCATAGAGTTGATTATCTCGTAGCTTTTGTAGCATCAACCTTAGATGTTCTTCATGATCACTTTCACTCCTAGAATAGAGAAGAATATCGTCGATGAACACCACGATGAATCTGTCCAAATACTCCATAAACACCTTATTCATCAAATTCATGAAATAAGCTAGTGCATTGGTTAATCCAAATGACATAACAGTGAACTCGTATAATCCATATCGAGTCAAGAAAGCCGTCTTTGGAATATCCAATGGTCTAATCTTCATCTGATGGTATCCCGATCGGAGATCAATCTTCGAGAATACCCTGGATCCTCTCATCTGATCAAACAAATCCTCTATACGGGGTAACGGATACTTGTTCTTCACAGTAACATCATTAAGTGATCTATAGTACACACACATCCTCTGGGATCCATCCTTCTTCTGCACAAATAGAACCGGTGCTCCCCAAGGTGAGGAACTCGGACGAATGTAACCAGCCTCTTGTAACTCCGTCAACTGCTTCTTAAGCTCCTTCAGCTCTTCTACCGACATCCTATATGGTCGCTTAGATATAGGGGCAGTTCCAGGTAGAAGGTCAATCACAAACTCAACTTCCCGATCTGGTGGCATTCCTGGTAACTCCTCTGGAAAGACATCCAGAAAATCTCTAACCACACGGATGTTATCACCAACAAACTCCTCCGGTATAAAGAACATTGCATGTTTGGATGAGGTGGTTGAAAGGGAATTAGGCTTACACCTAGTTCCTAAATAATTTTGGTGGTTGAATTGCCCAACACAAATATTGGACTAACTAGTTTGCTCTAGTGTATAAGTTATACAGGTGCAAAAGGTTCACACTCAGCCAATAAAAAGATCAAGTTTTGGATTCAACAAAGGAGCAAAGAGGCAACCGAAGGCACCTCTGCCTGGAGGCACCGGACTGTCCGGTGTACACCGGACAGTGTCCGGTGCGCCCAGAGGACTCCAACTCGAACTCTTCGCCTTCGGGAATTCTCGGAAAGCCGACGCGCTATAATTCACCGGACTGTCCGGTGTACACCGGACAGTGTCCGGTGCTCCAAGGAAGCGCGGCCTTCTCAACTCGCCAGCCTCGGGTTCGCGCGGCAGCCGCTCCGCTATAATTCACCGGACATGTCCGGTGTGCACCGGACTGTCCGGTGTACCAGCGGGGCAACGGCTATTTCGGCGCCAACGGCTCCCTGCAGCGCATTTAATGCGCGCTCTGCGCGCGCAGTGGTCAGACGTGCCCATACCGGTGCACCGGACATCAAACAGTACATGTCCGGTGTGCACCGGACATCCAGGCGGGCCCAGAAGTCAGAAGCTCCAACGGTCAGAATCCAACGGCATTGATGACGTGGCAGGGGCACCGGACTGTCCGGTGTGCACCGGACTGTCCGGTGCGCCATCGAACAGACGCCTCCAGCCAACGGTCAAGTTTGGTGGTTGGGGCTATAAATACCCCAACCACCCCACCATTCATTGCATCCAAGTTTTCCAACTTCCAACTACTTACAAGAGCTAGGAATTCAATTCTAGACACACCAAAGAGATCAAATCCTCTCCAATTCCACTCAAGCCTTTAGTGACTAGAGAGAGAGATTTGCCGTGTTCTTTTGAGCTCTTGCGCTTGGATCGCTTTCTTTCTTTCTCACTTGCTCTTGTGATCAAAACTCAATTGTAACCAAGGCAAGAGGCACCAATTGTGTGGTGGCCCTTGCGGGGAAGTTTTGTTCCCGTTTGATTGAGAAGAAGAAAAGCTCACTCGGTCCGAGGGATCGTTTGAGAGAGGGAAGGGTTGAAAGAGACCCGGCCTTTGTGGCCTCCTCAACGGGGAGTAGGTTTGCGAGAACCGAACCTCGGTAAAACAAATCCGCGTGTCACACTCTTCATTTGCTTGCGATTTGTTTTGCACCCTCTCTCGCGGACTCATTTATATTTCTAACGCTAACCCGGCTTGTAGTTGTGATTATTTTTGAGATTTTCAGTTTCGCCCTATTCACCCCCCCCTCTAGGCAACTTTCAATTGGTATCAGAGCCCGGTGCTTCATTAGAGCCTAACCGCTCGAAGTGATGTTGGGAGATCACACCAAGAGGGAGATGGAGACCGGCGACAACAAGCCCACTACAAGCCAAGGGAGCACTTCATCGGAAGAGTCCCGCACCAAGAGAAGGGAGAAGAAGAAGAACTCCTCCAAGCGGAAGGAGAAAAGATCTTCCTCTTCTCACCACAAGGAGAAGAAGGAAAAATCTTCTTCTCACAAGCCGCATCGGAGTGGGGACAAGCACAAGAGGATGAGGAAGGTGGTCTACTACGAGACCGACACTTCATCAACATCCACCTCCGACTCCGATGCACCGTCCGTAACTTCTAAGCACCAAGAGCGCAAGAAGTTTAGTAAGATCCCCTTAAACTATCCCCGTACATCTAGACATACTCCATTACTTTCCGTTCCATTAGGCAAACCGCCAACTTTTGACGGCGAAGATTATGCTAGGTGGAGTGATTTAATGAAATTTCATCTAACCTCACTCCACAAAAGTATATGGAATGTTGTTGAGTTTGGAGCACAGATACCATCGATAGGGGATGAGAATTATGACACGGACGAAGTGGCCCAAATCGAGCACTTCAACTCCCAAGCCGCAACCATCCTCCTCGCCTCTCTAAGCAAGGAGGAATACAACAAAGTACAAGGGTTGAAGAATGCAAAGGAGATTTGGGACCTACTCAAGACGACGCATGAAGGTGATGAACTCACCAAGATCACCAAGCGGGAAACGATCGAGGGGGAGCTCGGTCGCTTCCGTCTTCGCCAAGGGGAGGAGCCACAAGACATGTACAATCGGCTCAAGACCTTGGTGAACCAAGTGCGCAACCTCGGGAGCAAGAAGTGGGATGACCACGAGGTGGTTAAGGTTATTTTAAGAGCTCTTATTTTCCTTAACCCCACTCAAGTACAATTAATTCGTGGTAATCCTAGATATCCACTAATGACCCCCGAGGAAGTTATCGAGAATTTTGTAAGCTTTGAATGCATGATTAAGGGCTCAAAGAAGATCAACGAGCTTGATGAACCTTCCACATCCGAGGCGCAACCGGTGGCCTTCAAGGCCACGGAGGAGAAGAAGGAGGAGTCTACACCAAGTAGACAACCAATTGACGCCTCCAAGCTCGATAATGAGGAGATGGCCTTAATCATCAAAAGCTTTCGGCAAATCCTCAAGCAACGGAAGGGGAAGGACTACAAACCCCGTTCCAAGAAGGTTTGCTACAAGTGTGGTAAGCCCGGTCACTTTATTGCAAAATGTCCTATGTCTAGTGACAGTGACAGGGGCGACGACAAAAAGGGCAAGAGGAGAGAAAAGAAGAGGTACCACAAGAAGAGGGGCGGCGATGCCCACGTGTGCCGCGAGTGGGACTCCGACGAGAGCTCCACCGAGTCCTCCTCCGACGAGGACGCCGCCAACATCGCCGTCACCAAGGGGCTTCTCTTCCCCAACGTCGGCCACAAGTGTCTCATGGCCAAGGACGGCAAAAAGAAGGTAAAATCAAGGTCCTCCACTAAATATGAAACATCTAGTGATGAGGATGATGATAAAAATGAGGAGGATAACTTGCGCATTCTTTTTGCCAACCTCAACATGCAACAAAAAGAAAAATTAAATGAATTGATTAGTGCTATACATGAGAAGGATGATCTCTTGGATTCTCAAGAGGACTTCCTTATTAAAGAAAATAAGAAGCATGTTAAGGTTAAAAATGCTTATGCTCTAGAAATAGAAAAATATGAAAAATTGTCTAGTGAGCTAAGTACTTGCCATGAGACTATAGACAACCTTAGAAATGAAAATGCTAATTTGTTAGCTAAGGTTGATTCTCATATTTGCAATGTTTCAATTCCAAATCCTAGAAATGATAATGATGATTTGCTTGCTAGGATTGAAGAATTGAACATTTCTCTTGCTAGCCTTAGAAATGAGAATGAGAAATTAATTGCTAAGGCTAAGGATTTTGATGTTTGCAATGCTACTATTTCCGACCTTAGAACTAAAAATGATTTGTTGCATGCTAAGGTCATTGAATTAAAATCTTGCAAACCTTCTACATCTACTGAGCATATCTCCATTTGTACTAGATGTAGAGATATTAATGTTGATGCTATCCATGATCACCTAGCCTTAATTAAAAAACAAAATGATCACATAGCACAACTTAATGCTAAGATCAGTGAGCATGACTTAGAAAATGAAAAATTTAAATTTGCTAGAAGCATGCTCTGTAATGGGAGACGCCCTGGCATCAAGGATGGCATTGGCTTCCAAAAGGGAAACAATGTCAAAATTAATGCCCCTCCAAAGAACTTATCTAACTTTGTTAAGGGCAAGGCTCCCATGCCTCAGGATAACGAGGGTTACATTTTGTACCCTGCCGGCTATCCTGAGAGCAAGATTAGGAAAATTCATTCTAGGAAGTCTCACTCTGGCCCTAATCATGCTTTTATGTATAAGAGTGAGACATCTAGCTCTAGGCAACCAACCCGTGCCAAGTTGCCTAGAAAGAAAACTCCTAATGCATCAAATGATCATACTATTTCATTTAAAACTTTTGATGCATCATATGTTTTAACTAACAAATCCGGCAAGGTAGTTGCCAAGATTGTTGGGGGCAAACACAAGGGATCAAAGACTTGTGTTTGGGTACCCAAAGTTCTTGTTTCTAATGCTAAAGGACCCAAAACCGTTTGGGTACCTAAAGTCAAGAACTAAAATTGTTTTGTAGGTTTATGCATCCGGGGGCTCAAGTTGGATACTCGACAGCGGGTGCACAAACCACATGACTGGGGAGAAAAAGATGTTCTCCTCATATGAGAAAAACCAAGATCCCCAACGAGCTATCACATTCGGGGATGGAAATCAAGGTTTGGTCAAAGGATTGGGTAAAATTGCTATATCACCTGACCATACTATTTCCAATGTTTTTCTTGTAGATTCTTTAGATTACAATTTGCTTTCCGTATCCCAATTATGTCAAATGGGCTACAACTGTCTATTTACTGATACAGGTGTTACTGTCTTTAGAAGAAGTGATGATTCAATAGCATTCAAGGGAATGTTAGAGGGTCAGCTATACTTGGTAGATTTTGATAGAGCTGAACTCGACACTTGCTTGATCGCTAAGACTAACTTGGGTTGGCTCTGGCACCGCCGACTAGCCCATGTTGGAATGAAGAATCTTCACAAGCTTCTAAAGGGAGAACACATTTTAGGACTAACCAATGTTCATTTTGAGAAAGACAGGATTTGTAGCGCATGTCAAGCCGGGAAGCAAGTTGGTATCCATCATCCACACAAAAACATCATGACTACCGACAGGCCACTAGAGCTCCTACACATGGATTTATTCGGCCCGATCACTTACATAAGCATCGGCGGTAGTAAGTATTGTCTTGTAATTGTGGATGATTATTCTCGCTTCACTTGGGTGTTCTTTTTGCAGGACAAATCTCATACCCAAGAGACCTTAAAGGGATTCTTGAGACGGGCTCAAAATGAGTTCGGCTTAAGGATCAAGAAAATTAGAAGCGACAATGGGACGGAGTTCAAGAATTCTCAAATTGAAGGCTTCCTTGAGGAGGAGGGCATCAAGCATGAGTTCTCTTCTCCCTACACTCCACAACAAAATGGTGTAGTGGAGAGGAAGAATCGAACTCTATTGGACATGGCAAGAACCATGCTTGATGAGTACAAGACACCGGATCGGTTTTGGGCCGAGGCGGTCAACACCGCCTGCTACGCCATCAACCGGTTATATCTTCATCGAATCCTCAAGAAGACATCTTATGAACTCCTAACCGGTAAAAAGCCAAATATTTCATATTTTAGAGTTTTTGGTAGCAAATGCTTTATTCTTGTTAAGAGAGGTAGAAAATCTAAATTTGCTCCTAAAACTGTAGAAGGCTTTTTACTAGGATATGACTCAAACACAAGGGCATATAGAGTCTTTAACAAGTCCTCAGGACTTGTTGAAGTTTCTTGTGACGTTGTGTTTGATGAGACTAACGGCTCTCAAGTAGAGCATGTTGATCTTGATGAGATAGGTGAAGAACAGGCTCCATGCATAGCGCTAAGGAACATGTCCATTGGGGATGTGTGTCCTAAGGAATCCGAAGAGCCTCCACATGCACAAGATCAACCATCCTCCTCCATGCAAGCAACCCCACCAACTCAAATTGAGGATGAGGCTCAAGATGTTGAACAAGAAGATCAAGAAGATGAGCCACCTCAAAATGACGGCAACGATCAAGGGGGAGATGCAAATGATGAAGACAAGGAGGATAAACAACCAAGGCCGCCACACCCAAGAGTCCACCAAGCAATACAACGAGATCACCCCGTCGACACCATCCTCGGCGACATTCATAAGGGGGTAACTACTCGATCTCGTGTTGCACATTTTTGTGAACATTACTCTTTTGTTTCCTCTATTGAGCCACACAGGGTAGAGGAAGCACTTCAAGATTCGGATTGGGTGATGGCGATGCAAGAGGAGCTCAACAATTTCACAAGGAATGAGGTATGGCACTTAGTTCCACGTCCTAATCAAAATGTTGTAGGAACCAAGTGGGTCTTCCGCAACAAGCAAGACGAGCATGGTGTGGTGACAAGGAACAAAGCTCGACTCGTGGCCAAGGGGTATTCACAAGTCGAAGGTTTGGATTTTGGTGAAACCTATGCACCCGTAGCTAGGCTTGAGTCAATTCGCATATTATTGGCCTATGCTACTTACCATGGCTTCAAGCTTTATCAAATGGACGTGAAGAGTGCCTTCCTCAATGGACCAATCAAGGAGGAGGTCTATGTTGAGCAACCTCCCGGCTTTGAAGACAGTGAGTACCCTAACCATGTTTATAGGCTCTCTAAGGCGCTTTATGGGCTCAAGCAAGCCCCAAGAGCATGGTATGAATGTCTTAAAGATTTCCTTATTGCAAATGGCTTCAAAGTCGGCAAGGCCGATCCTACTTTATTCACTAAGACTCTTGACAATGATTTGTTTGTATGCCAAATTTATGTTGATGATATCATATTTGGGTCTACTAACAAATCTACATGTGAAGAATTTAGTAGGATCATGACACAAAAATTCGAGATGTCGATGATGGGGGAGTTGAAGTATTTTCTAGGATTCCAAGTCAAGCAACTCCAAGAGGGCACCTTCATTAGCCAAACAAAGTATACTCAAGACATTTTAAGCAAGTTTGGAATGAAGGATGCCAAGCCCATCAAGACACCCATGGGAACTAATGGGCATCTCGACCTCGACACGGGAGGTAAGTCCGTGGATCAAAAGGTATACCGGTCGATGATTGGTTCATTACTTTATTTATGTGCATCTCGACCGGACATTATGCTTTCCGTATGCATGTGTGCAAGATTCCAAGCCGACCCTAAGGAATCACACCTTACGGCCGTAAAACGAATCTTGAGATATTTGGCTTATACTCCTAAGTTTGGGCTTTGGTACCCTCGGGGATCCACTTTTGATTTGATTGGTTATTCGGATGCCGATTAGGCGGGGTGTAAGATTAATAGGAAGAGCACATCGGGGACTTGCCAGTTCTTGGGAAGATCCTTGGTGTCATGGGCTTCAAAGAAGCAAAATTCGGTCGCTCTTTCCACCGCCGAAGCCGAGTACATTGCCGCAGGCCATTGTTGCGCGCAATTGCTTTGGATGAGGCAAACCCTGCGGGACTACGGTTACAAACTAACCAAAGTTCCTCTTCTATGTGATAATGAGAGTGCAATCCGCATGGCGGATAATCCCGTTGAGCATAGCCGCACTAAACACATAGCCATTCAGTATCATTTTCTTCGGGATCACCAACAAAAGGGGGATATCGAGATTTCATACATTAACACTAAAGATCAATTAGCCGATATCTTTACCAAGCCTCTTGATGAACAATCTTTTACCAGACTTAGGCATGAGCTTAATATTCTTGATTCTAGGAATTTCTTTTGCTAAACTTGCACACATAGCTCATAAATATACCTTTGATCATATCTCTTTTTATATGCTATGACTAATGTGTTTTCAAGCGTATTCCAAACCAAGTCATAGGTATATTGAAAGGGAATTGGAGTTTTCGGCGAAGACAAAGGCTTCCACTCCGCTCCACTACTCATCCTTCGCCGACGCTCCGCATCACTCTCCAACGTTGGTATAATCTTCACTCATTTATTTCATGACCAACGGAGGAGAAAGTATTTTTTAAGGGCCTATATTTCATTCTAAGTATCCGTTTTTGGCGATTCATGCCAAAGGGGGAGAAAGTATTGGCCCAAAGCAAAAGGACCGCACCACCACCCTAATTTTAAATTGATGATTTTCAATTGGTAAATTTCAAAATTGGTATCGCTTTGTGTTCTAAAGGGGGAGCAAGTAGTATTTTCAAAATTGATGTCTTAAAACCCTCTTGAACACTAAGAGGAGACCTTATTTGAGGGGGAGTTTTGTTTAGTCAAAGGAAAAGCATTTGGAACAAAGGAAGAAAATTTCAAAACTTGAAAATGCTTTGCAAAATCTTATTCATTTACCTTTGACTATCTTGCAAAAAGACTTTGAAAAGAATTTTGCAAAAACAAAACTTATGGTGCAAATGTGGTCCAATATGTTAAAAATAAAGAAACAATCCATGCGCATCATGTACGTATCTATATTGGCTCAAATCCAAGCAACCTTTGCAGTTACCTTATGCAAACTAGTTCAATTTTGCACTTCTATATTTGCTTTGGTTTGTGTTGGCATCAATCACCAAAAAGGGGGAGATTGAAAGGGAATTAGGCTTACACCTAGTTCCTAAATAATTTTGGTGGTTGAATTGCCCAACACAAATATTGGACTAACTAGTTTGCTCTAGTGTATAAGTTATACAGGTGCAAAAGGTTCACACTCAGCCAATAAAAAGATCAAGTTTTGGATTCAACAAAGGAGCAAAGAGGCAACCGAAGGCACCTCTGCCTGGAGGCACCGGACTGTCCGGTGTACACCGGACAGTGTCCGGTGCGCCCAGAGGACTCCAACTCGAACTCTTCGCCTTCGGGAATTCTCGGAAAGCCGGCGCGCTATAATTCACCGGACTGTCCGGTGTACACCGGACAGTGTTCGGTGCTCCAAGGAAGCGCGGCCTTCTCAACTCGCCAGCCTCGGGTTCGCGCGGCAGCCGCTCCGCTATAATTCACCGGACATGTCCGGTGTGCACCGGACTGTCCGGTGTACCAGCGGGGCAACGGCTATTTCGGCGCCAACGGCTCCCTGCGGCGCATTTAATGCGCGCTCTACGCGCGCAGTGGTCAGACGTGCCCATACCGGTGCACCGGACATCAAACAGTACATGTCCGGTGTGCACCGGACATCCAGGCGGGCCCAGAAGTCAGAAGCTCCAACGGTCAGAATCCAACGGCATTGATGACGTGGCAGGGGCACCGGACTGTCCGGTGTGCACCGGACTGTCCGGTGCGCCATCGAACAGACGCCTCCAGCCAACGGTCAAGTTTGGTGGTTGGGGCTATAAATACCCCAACCACCCCACCATTCATTGCATCCAAGTTTTCCAACTTCCAACTACTTACAAGAGCTAGGCATTCAATTCTAGACACACCAAAGAGATCAAATCCTCTCCAATTCCACTCAAGCCTTTAGTGACTAGAGAGAGAGATTTGCCGTGTTCTTTTGAGCTCTTGCGCTTGGATCGCTTTCTTTCTTTCTCACTTGCTCTTGTGATCAAAACTCAATTGTAACCAAGGCAAGAGGCACCAATTGTGTGATGGCCCTTGCGGGGAAGTTTTGTTCCCGTTTGATTGAGAAGAAGAAAAGCTCACTCGGTCCGAGGGATCGTTTGAGAGAGGGAAGGGTTGAAAGAGACCCGGCCTTTGTGGCCTCCTCAACGGGGAGTAGGTTTGCGAGAACCGAACCTCGGTAAAACAAATCCGCGTGTCACACTCTTCATTTGCTTGCGATTTGTTTTGCACCCTCTCTCGCGGACTCATTTATATTTCTAACGCTAACCCGGCTTGTAGTTGTGATTATTTTTGAGATTTTCAGTTTCGCCCTATTCACCCCCCCTCTAGGCGACTTTCAGTGGTTACTGCAATATTAACTTGAAATGTTTCTCCTTTAGGACTAGTGAGTTCTATAGTACCTCTACCACATGCTATAATGGCCTTTGCCTTCCTTAACCATGACATACCAAGAATCAGATCTATACTGCTTGCCTCTAATATTATAGCGGTAGCTCCAAATTCTCTCCCCATAATGGTTAATGTCAATCTACGTGTCATTTGATTTGCCTCAATAGGCCCTTTAGGTGTGATTACTATCATGGGTTTTCTCATATTTAGCAGTGGTATCTCATTTGTGTTGGCTTAACGAGCAGACATGAATGAATGTGTAGCACCAGAATCAAATAATATGGTTGCAGGAATTGCATTAACATAAAACATACCAAGTACGATGTCCGCACCATCAGGAGTAGCATCAACGCTGACTTGATTAACTCTGGCAATAGAATATCCCTTGCCAGGAGTCTGTTGCTTGTTCTTAGCTGGTGTACCGGAATTTCCCATCGGACAAGCATTAGCATAGTGCCCAATCTGACTGCACTTGAAGCATGTAGGGCCGGTCTTCTGTCATGCAGACCTCACCGGGGTGCCAGTGGGAGTAGCCTGACGAGTAGGAGGTGTCCATGGAGACCCCCGTGGAGCATACTGAACTGGGCATGGTCCTCCTGGTCGAGTCGGTGTACCCTGTGGCGGTACGTAGCGGGGACGAACACTGCTGCTACCCTGTCCCTACGAGATAGCCTTTCTCTTCAAATCGCCCAGTTGAACACGCTTGTGTTCAATAGCAAGAGCCTTATCCAGTAGCCTCTGAAATGATGGAAAGGTGTGTGCCACCAGTGCATACTGTAGGGGTCCATTAAGTCCTTCAATAAAGTGCTCTTGCTTCCTCTCATCCTCAGCAACTTCCTCTGGAGCATATCTCGACAGCTGAATAAATTTGTCTCTGTACTCGCTGACCGACATGTTGCCTTGCTTCAATGACAGAAACTCCTTCTTCTTGATCTTTATCATACCAGCTAGAATATGGTAGTTCCTGAATTGTGTACTGAACTCCGCCCAAGTAATAGTGTCAGCAGCATCATGGGCAGCAGTATAAGAATCCCACCAGTCAGCAGCAGGACCAGTCAGACGACCAGAGGCATAAAGAACTTTCTCCCTGTCTGAGCATTGGGCAATGTTGAGCATCTTCTCAATTGCTTTCAGCCAATCATCTGCATCAAGTGGGTCTGGCGAGCTGGCGAAGGTCGGTGGCTTATGACTCATAAATTCCCGGTGCTTATCACGAGGTGGAACTGGTGGTGGTGGGGGGGGCAATGGTACTTGTTGCTGTTGTTGCTGTTGTTGAAGTTGTTGTTGCAGCTGCTGTTGTTGCGCCCTTCTCTCCTGGCGCATCTCTTCTCTCTCCTGGCGCAACTCTTGGCGTATCTCTTCTCTTTCCTGACGCATCTTCTGGCGTTCTTGCTGCATCTGGGCACGCATATCAGCCATAGTGTCCGCCATTTGCTGCATCACCGCCATCTGAGCTGCAATCAGTGGATCAACTCCGCCTGGTGGAGGATTAGGAGGATTCATCTCTGCTGACTGTGGCTGAGGTTGTCTATATATCCTTGAGAGCACCTAGAGGGGGGGGGTGAATAGGTGATCCTGTAAAACTTAAACTTAAGCCACAAAAACTTGATTAACCGTTAGCACAATAATCGCCAAGTGGCTAGAGAGAAGTTCTTGCAAGACACGATAACCACAAGAGAATCAACACAGATAGACACAGTGGATTATCCCGTGGTTCGGCCAAGTACAAAACTTGCCTACTTCCACGTTGTGGCGTCCCAATGGACGAGGGTTGCAATCAACCCCTCTCAAGTGGTCCAAAGACCCACTTGAATACCACGGTGTTTTTCTTTGCTTTTCTATATCCCGTTCGCAAGGAATCTCCACAACTTGGAGTCTCTCGCCCTTACACTTGAAGTTCACAAAGAAGCATGGAGTAAGGGAGGGATGAGCAACGCACACAAGACACAAAATCACAAAGACAACACGCACACAAGTCGCAACAAGACCTCGCAACACAACCCGACGAGTTCACAACTCGAATAGAGCTCTAGATGCTATCACGAAGAAACAAATGCGTGGAATCGAAGTCTTGGTGCTTAGGAATGCTTTGAGTGTGCTTGATATGCTCCTCCATGCGCCTAGGGGTCCCTTTTATAGCCCTAAGGCAGCTAGGAGCCGTTGAGAGCATTCCAGGAAGGCAGATCTTGCCTTCTGTCACCTGGCGCACCGGACAGTCCGGTGCACCACCGGACACTGTCCGGTGTGGATTTGTTTCCTTATATGGCGAAGCCGACCGTTGCTGATTGAGAGCCGTTGGCGCACCGGACACTGTCCGGTGCACACCGGACAGTCCGGTGCCCTAATGTGACCGTTGGCTCGGCCACGCGTCACGCGCGGAATCCTCGGCCGACCGTTGCCCCGGCTGACTGTTGGCTCACCGGACAGTCCGGTGCACACCGGACAGTCTGGTGAATTTTAGCCGTACGCCGTTAATCATCTCCCGAGAGCGATGAGTTCGCCTGTGAACGGCTCACCGGACAGTCCGGTGCACCACCAGACAATCCGGTGAATTATAGCCGTACACCGCCGTCGAAGTCCCGAGAGCAGCAAGTTCGCCAGAGTCAGCCTGGCGCACCGGACACTGTCCGGTGCACCACCAGACAGTCCGGTGCACCCAGACCGAGCTGACTTTGGCTGAACAGAGCCATCTCAATTCCAATTCAATTTTTCCTGTTTCCAGCACTTAGACACAATACATTAGTCCATAAAACAATGTACTAAGTCTAGAAACATACCTTTTGACATGATTTGCACTTTGTCCACCACTTTGCATAGATTAACACAAACGCACTTGTGTTGGCACTCAATCACCAAAATACTTAGAAATGGCCCAAGGGCACATTTCCCTTTCAATCTCCCCCTTTTTGGTGATTTATGCCAACACAACATAAAGCAACTAGAACAAGTGCAATATCAATGCAAATGAAAACTCAATATAGTTTTGATTCATATTTGTCATATATGGATCACTCTTTGCCACCACTTGGTTTGTTTTTGCAAATCAAACTCAATTTCCTATCTCTAAGTCAAATTCACTTGTAGAGATATAAAGAGAGGTATTCCAAAAGAAATTGATCAAGGATTTCAAAAACTCCCCCTTTTTCCCATAATCAACACTTCTCCCCACAAGAGGCCAACTTTTGACAAAAGAGACAATAAAAGAGTTTTGGCAAACCAAAAGCTCTATTCTACTATTTTCAAAATTTCTCAAGTGGTAGCTGATCCATTTATTGTTTTGGCCTTATTTTCTCCCCCTTTGGCATCAAGCACCAAAACGGGATCAATCTTGGCCCTAAAACCCCATTGCCTCACCAAAGTCTTCAAATACGAATACAAAGGCAATAAGAGTACATGAGATGAACTTGGAATAAGTTACCCTCTCATCAGAGTGCAGTGGAAGTCTTTCATGATCCAAGTCCCTCCTTTGAGACTAAATCAAGCAAACTCAAGCACACGGTTAGTCTCAAAGGGTCAAGTTGTAACACAACTCCCCCTAAATATGTGCATCACTTGCAAAAGGACTTGTGAGGTCCGGGGAGTGATTGTACAACTTGAGCACCAAAAGTAAGCAACAAAGTGCATAAGGAACATGATCAAGGCATAAACACATGTATGCTATAAATCAATCCAAGTTCCGCGAATCTAAGACATTTAGCTCACTACGCAGCCTGCAAAAGGTCTTCTCATCTAAAGGCTTGATAAAGATATCGACTAGCTGGTTCTCGGTGCTAACATAAAACACTTCGATATCTCCCTTTTGCTGGTGGTCTCTCAAAAAGTGATGCCGGATGTCAATGTGCTTTGTGCGGCTGTGCTCAACAGGATTTTTCGCTATTCGGATAGCACTCTCATTATCACATAGGAGTGGGACTTTGCTCAGATTGTAGCCAAAGTCCCGGAGGGTTTGCCTCATCCAAAGTAGTTGCGCGCAACACTGTCCTGCGGCAACATACTCGGCCTCAGCGGTGGATAGGGCAATGGAGGTTTGTTTCTTAGAATTCCATGACACCAGGGACCTTCCTAAGAATTGGCACGTCCCCGATGTACTCTTCCTATCGACCTTACATCCAGCATAGTCGGAGTCTGAATATCCAATCAAGTCAAAGTTAGACTCCTTTGGATACCAGATCCCGAAGCAAGGCGTAGCGACTAAATATCTAAGGATTCGCTTCACGGCCACTAAGTGACACTCCCTTGGATCGGATTGAAATCTAGCACACATGCATACGCTAAGCATAATATCCGGTCTACTAGCACATAAATAAAGTAAAGACCCTATCATTGACCGGTATGCTTTTTGATCAACGGACTTACCTCCTTTGTTGAGGTCGGTGTGTCCGTCGGTTCCCATTGGCGTCTTTGCGGGTTTGGCGTCCTTCATCCCAAACCGCTTTAGCAAGTCTTGCGTGTACTTCGTTTGGGAGATGAAGGTGCCGTCCTTGAGTTGCTTCACTTGGAACCCAAGGAAGTAGTTCAACTCGCCCATCATCGACATCTTGAATTTCTGCGTCATCACCCTGCTAAACTCTTCACAAGACTTTTGATTAGTAGAACCAAATATTATGTCATCGACATAAATTTGGCACACAAAAAGATCACCATCGCAAGTCTTAGTAAAAAGAGTTGGATCGGCTTTCCCAACCTTGAAAGCATTAGCAATTAAAAAGTCTCTAAGGCATTCATACCATGCTCATGGGGCTTGCTTAAGTCCATAGAGTGCCTTAGAGAGCTTACACACGTGGTCGGGGTACCGTTCATCCTCGAAGCCAGGGGGTTGCTCCACGTACACCTCCTCCTTGATTGGCCCGTTGAGGAAAGCGCTCTTCACATCCATTTGGTACAACCTGAAAGAATGGTGAGCGGCATATGCTAGCAAGATACGAATGGACTCTAGCCTAGCCACAGGAGCAAAAGTCTCCTCAAATTCCAAACCTGCGACTTGGGCATAACCTTTTGCCACAAGTCGAGCTTTGTTCCTCGTCACCACCCCGTGCTTGTCCTGTTTGTTGCGGAACACCCACTTGGTTCCCACAACATTTTGCTTGGGACGAGGCACCAGTGTCCAAACTTCATTACGCTTGAAGTTGTTGAGTTCCTCCTGCATGGCCAACACCCAGTCCGGATCTAGCAAGGCCTCTTCTACCCTGAAAGGCTCAATAGAAGAGACAAAGGAGTAATGCTCACAAAAATTAACTAATCTAGAACGAGTAGTTACTCCCTTGCTAATATCCCCCAATATTTGGTCGACGGGATGATCCCTTTGAATCGTCGCTCGAACTTGGGTTGGAGGTGCCGGTTGTGCTTCTTCCTCCATCACATGATCATCTTGTGCTCCCACTTGATCACACGCCTCCTCCTGATGAACCTGTTCATCGTCTTGAGTTGGGGGATGCACCATTGTTGAGGAAGAAGGTTGATCTTGCTCCAATTGTTCCTGTGGTCGCACATCGCCAATCGCCATGGTGCGCATTGCGGCCGTTGGAACGTCTTCTTCATCTACATCATCAAGATCAACAACTTGCTCTCTTGGAGAACCATTAGTCTCATCAAATACAACGTCGCTAGAGACTTCAACCAAACCCGATGATTTGTTGAAGACCCTATACGCCTTTGTATTTGGGTCATAACCTAATAAAAACCCTTCTACAGCTTTGGGAGCAAATTTAGAAGTTCTACCTTTCTTCACAAGAATATAACACTTGCTCCCAAATACACGAAAGTAAGACACATTGGGTTTGTTACCGGTTAGAAGCTTATACGAAGTCTTCTTGAGGAGGCGGTGAAGGTAGACCCGGTTGATGGCGTGGCAAGCCGTGTTCACGGCTTCCGACCAAAAGCGCTCAGGGGTCTTGAACTCTCCAAGCATCATCCTCGCCATATCGATGAGTGTCCTGTTCTTCCTCTCTACCACACCATTTTTCTGTGGTGTGTAGGGAGCGGAGAACTCATGCTTGATCCCCTCCTCCTCAAGGAACTCCTCAACTTGAAGGTTCTTGAACTCGGACCCGTTGTCGCTCCTTATCTTCTTCACCATGAGCTCAAACTCATTTTGAGCTCTCCTGAGGAAGCGCTTGAGGGTCCCTTGGGTTTCAGATTTGTCCTACAAAAAGAATACCCAAGTGAAGCGGGAAAAATCATCAACTATAACAAGACCATACTTACTTCCTCCTATGCTTAGATAGGCGACGGGTCCGAAGAGGTCCATATGAAGCATCTCCAAGGGTCTTGATGTGGTCATCACATTTTTGGTGTGATGAGAGCTTCCCACCTGTTTCCCTGCCTGACAAGCTGCACAAGGTCTATCTTTTTCGAAATGCACGTTAGTTAGACCTATCATGTGTTCTCCCTTTAGAAGCTTCTGAAGGTTCTTCATCCCCACATGTGCCAAGCGGCGATGCCACAGCCAGCTCATGCAAGTCTTAGCAATTAAGCATGCATCTAGACCATCCTCTTCTTTTGCAAAATCAACCAAATAAAGTTTGCCATCTAGTACACCCTTAAAAGCTAGTGAACCATCACACCTTCTAAAGACAGACACGTCTACATTTGTGAATAAACAATTATATCCCATTTTGCATAATTGACTCACGGATAACAGATTATATCCAAGCGACTCAACTAAAAACACATTAGAAATAGAGTGCTCGGACGAAATAGCAATTTTACCTAACCCTTTCACCTTGCCTTGGTTCCCATCACCGAATATTATTGAATCTTGGGGATCCTTGTTCTTGACGTAGGAAGAGAACATCCTCTTCTCCCCGTCATGTGGTTTGTGCATCCGCTGTCGATAATCCAGCTTGTACCCCCGGATGCATAAACCTGCAAGGCAAGTTTAGGCTTGGGTCTTAGGTACCCAACTCTTGTTGGGTCCTATAAGGTTAGTGATAATGGTCTTAGGGACCCAAATGCAAGTTTTGTCTCCCTTACATTTGGCCCCTAACTTCCTAGCGATTACCTTCTTATCCTTTCTACAAATAGCAAAGGAAGCATTGCAAGCATAATAAATTGTAGAAGGTTCATTCATTACTTTCCTAGGAGCATGAACAATATTCTTTCTAGGCACATGATGAATAATATTTCTCCTGGACATATCTCTACCATGCATATAGGAAGAACTAGAAGCAAACATGGCATGAGAATCAAAAGCATTATAAGCATTACAACTCCTATAAGCATTTCTAGATTATCTCCTATCATGGTACATAAAAGCATGGTTCTTTTTAGCACTACTAGCCATAGGGGCCTTCCCTTTCTCCTTGGCGGAGATGGGAGCCTTATGGCTTGTCAAGTTCTTGGCTTCCCTCTTGAAGCCAAGTCCATCCTTAATTGAGGGGTGTCTACCAATCGTGTAGGCATCCCTTGCAAATTTTAGCTTATCGAATTCACTTTTGCTAGTCTTAAGTTGGGCATTAAGACTAGCCAATTCATCATTCAATTTGGAAATTGAAACTAGGTGTTCACTACAAGCATCAACGTCAAAATCTTTACACCTATTGCAAATCATTACATGTTCTACACAAGAGTTAGATTTACTTGCTACTTCTAGTTTAGCATTTAAACTATCATTAACACCTTTTAAAGTAGAAATGGTTTCATGACAAGTAGATAGTTCACAAGAAAGCATTTCATTCTTTTTAACTTCTAGAGCAAGTGAATTTTGTGCACTAACAAATTTATCGTGCTCTTCATATAAAAGATCCTCTTGCTTTTCTAATAACCTATTCTTATCATTTAAAGCATCAATCAATTCATTGATTTTATCAATTTTATTTCTATCTAAACATTTAAATAAACTGGAATAGTCTACTTCATCATCATCACTAGACTCCTCATCACTTGAAGAAGTATAAGTGGTATTCCGAGTGCATACCTTCTTCTCCTTCGCCATGAGGCACGTGTGATGCTCGTTTGGGAAGAGGGATGACTTGTTGAAGGCGGTGGCGGCGAGTCCTTCATTGTCGGAGTCAGAAGAGGAGCAATCCGAATCCCACTCCTTTCCGAGATGTGCCTCGCCCTGGGCCTTCTTGTAATTCTTCTTCTTTTCCCTTTTGTTCCCTTTTTCCTGGTCACTATCATTATCGGGATAGTTAGCAATAAAATGACCAATCTTACCACATTTGAAGCATGAGCGCTTCCCCTTTGTCTTGGTCTTGCTTGGCTGTCCCTTGCGACCCTTTAGCGCCGTCTTGAAGCGCTTGATGATGAGGGCCATCTCTTCATCACTGAGCCCGGCAGCCTCAACTTGCGCCACCTTGCTAGGTAGCGCCTCCTTGCTCCTCGTTGCCTTGAGAGCAATGGGTTGAGGCTCATGGATTGGACCGTTCAACGCGTCGTCCACGTATCTTGCCTCCTTGATCATCATTCGCCCGCTTACGAACTTCCCAAGGACTTCTTCGGGCGACATCTTGGTGTACCTAGGATTTTCACGAATATTGTTCACCAAATGTGGATCAAGTACAGTAAAGGACCTTAGCATTAGGCGAACGACGTCGTGGTCCATCCATCGCGTGCTTCCGTAGCTCCTTATTTTGTTGATAAGGGTCTTGAGCCGGTTGTATGTTTGGGTTGGCTCCTCGCCCCTTATCATCGCGAATCTTCCAAGCTCGCCCTCTACCAACTCCATCTTGGTGAGCAAGGTGACATTGTTCCCCTCATGAGAGATCTTGAGGGTGTCCCAGATCTGCTTGGCATTGTCCAAGCCACTCACCTTATGATACTCGTCCCTGCACAAAGAGGCTAACAACACAGTAGTAGCTTGTGCATTTTTATGAATATGTTCATTAATAAATATAGGACTATCCGAGCTATCAAATTTCATTCCATTCTCAACAATCTCCCATATGCTTAGATGGAGAGAGAACAAGTGACTACGCATTTTGTGACTCCAAAATCCGTAGTCCTCCCCATCAAAGTGTGGAGGTTTGCCAAGAGGGATGGAAAGCAAATGTGCATTTGAACTCAGCGGAATATGAGAGTAATCGAAAGAAAAGTTCGAATTAACCGTCTTTCGTTTCTCGTAGTCGTAGTCGTCGTTGTCCTTTTGGGAAGAAGTAGACTCATCGCTGTCGTCGTAGTAGACGATCTCCTTGATGCGCCTTGTCTTCTTCTTCTTCCCATCTTTGCGTTTGTGGCCCGAGCCCGAGTCGGTAGGCTTGTCATCCTTCGGCTCGTTGATGAAGGACTCCTTCTCCTTATCGTTGATCACAATTCCCTTCCCCTTAGGATCCATCTCTTCGGGCGATTAGTCCCTTCGTGAAGAGAACGGCTCCGATACCAATTGAGAGCACCTAGAGGGGGGGTGAATAGGTGATCCTGTAAAACTTAAACTTAAGCCACAAAAACTTGATTAAGCGTTAGCACAATAATCGCCAAGTGGCTAGAGAGAAGTTCTTGCAAGACACGATAACCACAAGAGAATCAACACAGATAGACACAGTGGATTATCCCGTGGTTCGGCCAAGTACAAAACTTGCCTACTTCCACGTTGTGGCGTCCCAACGGGCGAGGGTTGCAATCAACCCCTCTCAAGCGGTCCAAAGACCCACTTGAATACCACGGTGTTTTGCTTTGCTTTTCTATATCCCGTTCGCAAGGAATCTCCACAACTTGGAGTCTCTCGCCCTTACACTTGAAGTTCACAAAGAAGCACGGAGTAAGGGAGGGATGAGCAACGCACACAAGACACAAAATCACAGAGACAACACGCACATAAGTCGCAACAAGAGCTCGCAACACAACCCGACGAGTTCACAACTCGAATAGAGCTCTAGATGCTATCACGAAGAAACAAATGCGTGGAATCGAAGTCTTGGTGCTTAGGAATGCTTTGAGTGTTCTTGATATGCTCCTCCATGCGCCCAGGGGTCCCTTTTATAGCCCCAAGGCAGCTAGGAGCCGTTGAGAGCATTCCAGGAAGGCAGATCTTGCCTTCTCTCACCTGGCGCACCGGACAGTCCGGTGCACCACCGGACACTGTCCGGTGCGGATTTGTTTCCTTATATGGCGAAGCCGACCGTTGCTGATTGAGAGCCGTTGGCGCACCGGACACTGTCCAGTGCACACCGGACAGTCCGGTGCCCCAATGTGACCGTTGGCTCGGCCACGTGTCACGCGCGGAATCCTCGGCCGACCGTTGCCCCGGCTGACTGTTGGCTCACCGGACAGTCCGGTGCACACCGGACAGTCTGGTGAATTTTAGCCGTACACTGTTAATCATCTCCCGAGAGCGACGAGTTCGCCTGTGAACGGCTCACCGGACAGTCCGGTGCACCACCGGACAGTCCGGTGAGTTATAGCCGTACACCGCCGTCGAAGTCCCGAGAGCATCAAGTTCGCCAGAGTCAGCCTGGCGCACCAGACACTGTCCGGTGCACCACCAGACAGTCCGGTGCACCCAGACCGAGCTGACTTTGGCTAAACAGAGCCATCTCATTTCCAATTCAATTTTTCCTGTTTCCAGCACTTAGACACAATACATTAGTCCATAAAACAATGTACTAAGTCTAGAAACATACCTTTTGACATGATTTGCACTTTGTCCACCACTTTGCATAGATTAACACAAACGCACTTTTGTTGGCACTCAATCATCAAAATACTTAGAAATGGCCCAAGGGCACATTTCCCTTTCAATCCTTCGAGTGTGTTGATTAGGAGGCAAATCAATTCCACCACCCCTCCTGGTATTGACCATCTGAGTTAGATTCATAAGGTAATAGAATAGTAGACAAGGCAGTAATTACGAATCATGTTACTTTGGGGGATTTATTAGCTAAGCAGTTTAATGTTTTATCTACCATAGCTAATTCATTACCTTATAGTGGTACATACTAAGATGTCCATATATAATATTTCAACCAATCAAAGAAGCAAATCAGACATTTTTCATCAGAACAATCAAACAACATTTTTAAATATCGAAAATAGTTTTGATTTTGTCTTAGGCCTCCTATCTCTTAAAAATGTCATAGGGGTAGGGATTCCAAGGTTTGAAATCCATCTTGTCTTAGAATAGAGAAGATAAGAATGATCAGAGTAGAACAGTAGAAGGTGAGACAGGATCAAGATAAGTATAGAGAGAATCAGAGTAAAGTGAGTTTAGAAGAATCAGAATAAGGAAAGTAGGTAAGGGTTTATCCATTTCTAACTAGGTTTCGTCCTACAGTCAACATTTCCTCTGATACCACTTCTGTCACACCCGACTTTAAGGAACCAAGCTAGGTGCATCTCATACGTGCGCCAAGAAGACAACATATATAATAACAGAGTGTATAGAGATAAATGTCACAATAAAATCAGAGTACTTATTACATAGCGGAAGTCTTGTTACAAAATAAAAGATAAATATAAAACGAATTAAGGATCGTCGGCGCAAATGTCAACTGAGAAACGCCACCTAGATCAGATCATACTCCTCGCCTTGTGGCTCCTCCTGAACCACCTGTTCTTCTCCTGTGGGGGGGGGGTGTGAGACAGCAAGGGTGAGCTCACATACGTTCATAGCTCAACAAGTCGTGGGGAATAATGTGACATGAACTCACCAAAGGTGGGAGTTCATGAGGTGTAAGGCTGATCAATGAAATAAAGGCTGAAGCTGAGCATTGCTTTTAGAGGTTGGTCAAAATTTTATTAGCAATTACTAAGTGTAAGTAAATACCAAACCTTAGAAATAATAAATAAAAGTAATAGTAAAATAATCCCAAATGCAATGAAATGACAAATTAAGTTTAAGTTCCATAAATTAATCATATGAGTGTCCGAGCCGCTCATGACCGTGAGCACGGCTAGTATACCAGTTTTACACTCTGCAGAGGTTGCGCATCTTTACCCACAAGTCGTGTTACCCATTTGCCACGGAGTTGATCAGACTCCATACACCTCTACCAAGGAAGCGAGGCAGGGTACCACTACGAGGCATTTACAAAGTTCCACTAGCTTCAGACTACCCGCTAAGTTTATAGGAAGCTCCAGTGCAGGAATCCCTCGCCTGACCGCCATCGCAGCAAAATCAACCCAAGGACCTCCCTACACTGACCACTCCCCTACTGCCCTTGCCCCTTTCGGGTAAGGTAGCCCTCCACTAGCTTTCCTAGTTAATCAGCCAAGGGCGTCCCATTAAACCCTTGTGGTAGCACTGTTTTCCCGGGTGGTTCTCCATGTTCCCATTAACATAATGATCTTATCATGAACATAAAATAATGAACATATAATAACAAGTATAAAAATGAGTGATGAATATCTCTATACCCAAAGCCACATAAAGCAATAGCATGTACTACCCAAAAATTTAGTAGTAAAACCAGTGGTAAAACAAGGTATAAAGATAGTCAAATCTAGGGTAACCTATTGGGTCCCATCAAAATTATCCTATGCAGATCATTATGAATAATAAGAACATGAATAGGTAAAAGAAGTGATCAAGGGCACAACTTGCCTTTAACGAGCTCCTGCTCAGTAGTCTCAACCAGCTGAACCCCAGAATCCTCTGTAGCTTGCTCGTCTAGTCGCATCAACACAATACATACATAGTATAGCAAAAATTAACATTACACCAAACATGTAAATAAAATACATAGTAATAATCTAGACACTAAAATAAGATCATAGGAACTGGAATCACTAAATTTGGAGTTATAGATTTTAAGTTATGAATTTTCCAAGGTTTTGTGTATTTAATACATGATTAAGTGATAGATAAATTTTAAATTGTATTTTATGTCAAAACAGTGGCACAAATGGATAGACAATAATATTATGAAAATTTAGGAACTGGAATGGTCCAATTTGGAGTTTATACGCATTTTCTACAAATTAAACAAGTTCTAACATTTATTTATGCATTAAAAACTAATTTCTGATATTAATTCCTGATTTTTAATACTCTCTAGATTGGGCATCAAATAGTGAAGAGTACAGGGGCTGAGGTGTAATTGTTTCTAAGACTCAGAACGCTACTGAGTGGACTGCGGGTTGATTGCTTAGAACCCCAGGGGCTCTTTAGTGAGATGGCCATCGTGAAGGGGTATCGGCTCCCGTGAGCCGTCCGATCCAAACGGACGCGCGGGATTAGATCTAGGTCTTTAACGAAACGGTACGCAGCGAGAGCTATTGGATCTAGATCCAACGGCCAATATCCTACGATCCCGAGATCCGACCCTAACCCTCCGATCACGATCCTACTGCCGAGATGAATTTAGCGAAAAGGGCCGCGTGTCGCCTAATCCCCACCGCTCATCCTTGAATCTATGGCTAGGGAACTTCTTCCCCGACCGAGGTCGAGCGGCAAAAAGGCCCAGGTCGCTCGTGGAGGCGCGCTCGCCGGTGACTGGCGTCACCCTCCCTGGTGACCAATCCATGGATTGGACTGGCACAACGCGGTAAATAGGACTGGGCGAAAGTGTACGGCGTGTCATACCTATGGCTTGCGCAGACGTCGAGGCTGGTCACGGCACGGGGCGGGTATGCGGCCGAGCGCCAACTCCGGCGAGGAATCAACAGGCACCGAACGACTCCAATCGTCCGAGACTGTCGCCAACACGCGCGGATGGCGATATCAATCTTCACCCGAACCCGAGCAGAAAGTAGAGGCGCAGATGGTAGTGTAATCGGATTTGGCAAGTGGTATTTCCATGGGTCGCGACGGCGCGTTGCCGTGCATGATGGGAAAGGGGCGAGTTCTAGGAATATATAGCGCAGAACTCAATGGAACAGGCAGGGCTCATTCGGGTCGCAACATAATCGCTACGGATGCGGTGGGAGGTCCGCTCCGAGGAGGTAGCCGGGAGGTGCGGAAGCCGTTGCCGCATCCGCGATTCTAGCGAGGAAGACGACTCTGGTGCCATGGGCCCACCAGTCGGTTGGCGTGAGCATGAATAGCGGGCGGTGGCCAACAGCCGGGCCCCGCTCGCAAGTGAGTCCGGCCGTGGCAACATTGGCTGGCGGGGAGAGAAGGTGTAGTGGGCCGAAATGGTTAGGAGCTGGCCCAAATAGTGTTTTGCCCTTTTCTTTTTATTTTCCCACCTTCCTTTCTTCATTTTCAACTTCACTTTAAATTCAAATTTAATTCAAACTTTTTGTGGTTCTTCCTTACAAATTAGATTTGTGAAATTAGGGTATTAACTCTGGAGTTATTTATTTATGTATATTATTTACCTATTCATCTTCTTTATCTTTTCTGCACAATTCTAGAATTTCCTTTTAAACTTTAAATTCCCATTTAGATATTAATACATTTTTACTCTATTTTTATATCATCACAAAATGTACACAAAATAAAGCCTCAGCATGATGCACAATTTAATGACTTTTATCAATCCTTTGTTTTTAAATGAGGTGTTCACATGGGATGATAAATAGAGATGGCACACATGTATATAAAGGAAATATTCTCTCTTCATATGAGTTACAAATTTAGGTATTACAATCTTGGTCGTGGCAAGGTGGTGATGAAGTGACTTTCAATTGAGTCCATTTTGGTCTAGGGTGAGGAGCAGGTTGGTTTGGGAGTGTCGGGGTCTTGCTATGGGTAGAATCGTCGCAGTTGCTCGATGTTCCATGCGTTGGTGAGAATCCTTCCCTTCTCATCCTTCAACTTGTAGGTGCCTGGCTGAAGTACCTCTCCGACTATGAACGACCCCTCCCATGGTGGGGACAGTTTGTGTCGGTCTTTGTTAGTCTGGACTCGCCGAAGAACCAAGTCTCCTACTTGCAAGGTCCATTTTCGAACGCGGCGACTGTGGTACTTTTGCAGTGCTTGCTGGTACCTCACGTACCACAGGAGTGCTACATCACGGGCTTCGTCGAGTTGGTCCAACATGTCCTCAAAGCTTGACTCGTTCTGTTTGCTTGCGTACAACCTCACCCTCAGGGCGTCGTACTCGAGGTCGGTGGGAAGCACAGCTTCGGCCCCATAGACCATAAAGTACGTCATGTTTCTAGTTGAGCGGTTCGGGATTTTTCTCAAGCTCTAGAGGACCGCAGTTAGCGCCTTTGGCCATTGTTGGCCGAGTTGCTTGAGGCGTGTGAAGACCTGAGATTTGAAGCCTTGTATGATCATTCCGTTAGCCCGTTGGACCTGCCCATTCGCACGGGGGTGAGCCACGATGGTCCAATCTACACATATGTGGTATTCACCGCAGAACTCCTGTGGTAGGCGAGGTATCAGCAAGGTACCTAGATTATATAATCCACGTCAATAATCTCTGATGTTTGTTTGTCTTTTAATTTATATAAACTGGATTATGTGATCTAGAGGGTAAAACGGGTCCGAAGATGATGATGAATATGTAGGGAGGAAGGGGGTTATCCTGCTGAAGGCCCTTGCAGTAGTTAATCCAACTACCTGGAACGCCATTAAGTAGGACATAGAGACAAAAATACTGTAGAGAATCCAAGAGCACAAGTGGTAGAAACCACATCACTGAAGAATTTGCATGAGGCCATTTGTGGGAGAAGCCATATCACCAAAAAAAATCTAGGTTGATAGTGTGTTTTGAAAACTCTTGGAGATGCACCAAGTTACTGCCCTACTGACTACTATAGTGACAACTTGTATCGAGACTAAAGCTTAGAAGCAGTAAAAGGCTACTCCCATCGTAGGTTATCCGACTGTCAGTTTCAGATGTTATTGGCTTCGGCACCTGCTGCTATGTCCAACGGCATGTTACTGTGACTGTCAGCTGGCTTTCGATTCTGATAAATGAAATAGTGAGATCTGGTGCAGAATCACTTCGATCGATTCGACTCAAGCAGTATCAGTTTACAGATTCCGTTCCGTTTTGCAAATCCAGGGCTAACATCTACGTTACAAATCAGTAGGCCAAAGTAAAGTGAAAAAGAAAAGGCTTTAGCTGTACTAGTCAGTTCTCAGTTAACTGTGCCTTGATCTGTTTGCCAGCTGGGGCAAGATTTCTTCGGTGCCTGCACCCTTTCTCTTGCGGTTGTTTATGCTATCGCTGCTGCTGCTGCTGCTGATTGTGGGGTTCCTGCGTTCGCCACTGTGACTGTCACTTTGCTGGTGCTGTTCCTGGTTGCATCTGCTTTTCAGTATGTGGGGCTTGAGCTTGTTCATGTCTGATAGCCGCACAGGTTTTAGGAAGAACTCGTCAGCTCCTTCCTCCAGGCACCTGGTTCAGAATTTCAAAACCAGGAAGGATTGTTAGTTTTCTCTCTCTCCCGTTGATCATATATAGAGCATCATATATATGCTGTTAAAAGACAACTCTTGCAACTTGTGTTTTTTATATACATATCTTTTGATTCCTTCTTTTTTTGTTCGAAAGAACAGCAATAATATCGTTTGATTCTTTCTTTGACTTTAGTGCCCTGCCACCGGTGTATCGCGCAACGCAACAATTTGTCAGTGGTGCTAGTGACCTGTCTGCATCAACAGACCTGTTCCATGGATACGTAGGGCGATATGAAAAGATCCGCAAGATCGAACTGCGTATCATTTCATATCTTCTTTTATTTGTTTTTGATTTATTTTACACCGACCAGGCCGAGATATAATACAAGGGTTGCTGTCATCTACTATTATACAACACATGTGACAGCAGATCATTAAGGATTCGGAGAGATTTCCATATCCAATTAATCTTTTGGTACAAAACTTATTCATTTATTTATGTCTCCATGCATGGAAGAGAGAGAGAGAGAGAGAGAAAAGGAACTTTATAGTGGCTGTCTAATGGTTTTGTGAACATGATGTGATTTTCTGAGCAAGATCAGTCCGGCTGCTAAAAAAATCCTTATAAATGATAAAGTTGTTTTCTTGCCTGAACTCTACTCAAGTCCTCACCTCACTAGTGTAATTTTTCCCCAATTTTTAACTTAAGATTTTTTTCCCTTAAAAACTGTTGTTTAGATCCACAAGACAAATAGTAGAGTGCTAGCTGACTGCTCACCTATTGATCCTTGAAGGAATGTTCTCGGAGGACATGATCACCACCGGGATATCTCTGAGAGACGACGACTCCTGGTAGAGCAAACCAAACCAAAACCAAACATGCATCTTTAGGCCCTGTTATCTTCAGTGATCATGCCAGAAAGCAAGCACTATACAGAATGTTCAGTGATCATGCCGGAGTAGTGCAGTAGTCACCTTGATCTTCTTGAGCAGGTCATATCCTGTCATGCCAGGCATGCAGTAGTCTGTGATGATCAGGTTCACAGCCACATCCTGATTGCCAGCCACATCCTGGTTACACCAGAAACCTCTTCTTGAGGACTAGCTAGTGACGCTAGGAGAAGACAATACAAGTAGTGCACAACACGGTTGACCAACCAACTCGTAGGAGCTAGGAAGAGGAAGCCATCTTCTTCTTACCAGCTGGTGCGTGTGGACAGGAGGAACCGTGCTGTCCTGGTCATGGAGGCCCAGGAACTGCAGCGCCTTGCTCCCGGAGTCGACAGTGGTCACTGCATACATTCAGAAACAAAAGCCAAAGGAACAAGTTTTCATGAGACTCAGAGCAGAGGCAAAGGAGCTGTGCAAAGGAGACGGGAATAATCATCCGGTGGCTGAGTTTGCCTTGGAAGGAAGAGGTCTTGAGGAGCCTCTCGATGAGCTTCCTGTCCGGGAGGCTGTCGTCCACCGCCAGGACATGGAACGGAGTCTCTGTGGCCACCGCCGCCATGACCGATCGGAACAAGGCAGCAGCAGAGCTGCAGGGAAGAATTGGGGTTGTAGAGGAAGAAAGGCTGGAGGAGGTGTGTGTGCTTTGGCTTGGCATCAGAGGCTTGTGCTTCGCTTTCTGATGAATGGTGGTGGAGGATGTGTGTGTGTGTGGTTGAGTCGACAGACACACACACATATATATATATAAGCAGTAAGCACATGAAACGATTCGAGGAGATATGATGTGTGGAATCGTGGAAAGCAAAGCGAAGGGAAAAAAAGGTGCGGTGACTAAAAGAAAGTCCCAGCGCATGGAAAGCAAGATCCTGGAGCAGATTTGCTCCAAATCTTGCCACGAATTGACCCCATATCAGTTGCGCTAGTATTCTAGAGCAGGGGCCCCGAAAGGATCCACCACCATTTTCTTTTGTTCCCTCTGCCTTTTTCATACTGCTGCTAGTGCTACTACCATATCATATCACATCATATCATATGATATGATACGGCTCGGTTAGTTTTTGAGTTCTTGGGGGGTGGTTTTCTGTCCTCTAGCAAGTAGGGGAGGAGTAGATTGCCGTGTGATCGTGCTGACCCGGCCTGCTCAAAGTCTCAAGAGATACGGATCGTTGTGGCGATCTGGTAAAGTATGCCGATTTTTGCTGCTACTAAAGAACCTGGATTTATTATTTGCTGCCCTCTGGCTACTTGCTTGCAATCGATCAATCAATCGATTTGAGTATTATTTACAGCAACACGATTCTAGGCTACGTGGATCATGCATACCTCCGATTCTCCGCATGTAAGGTTCGGCAGAAAAATCGCTGGATTTGGGGAGACGACCCATGTCATACACACACACACGGCTTCACGAATATTCAAACACTGATATGGATGATTCATCAGAGTTTCTACCTTGGGCATCCTTTATTCACTGCTCGGGTTTTTCAATGTTTAATGTTTCCAGGCTATAAGCATGTGAAGCATTACAGCTGACCTTGGCCAGACTTCTAAATGGCAACAGATTCTATGGTTTATATATGGTACAGTACAAACTGGCAACGAGCACGGTATATGAGATACAGAAATTGTACACTCACTACATAGGCCCCAAGACTTCCTGCCTGTCCTAAGCTCAAGGGACCATCCTTCCAGCAGAAATTTTGAACAACATGTCACTCTGAACCAAACGGGAGCTCATTCTGTGCTCGGGACGCTTGCGGTCTCAGCTACATCGCTGCTGGCTTTCACGGCGCCAGCGAAACTGCAGATCTTGTTCAGGGCGCTCAGGTAAGCTCTGACACTGGACACCACAATGTCCATGGATGCCCCGCTCCCGCTGAAGCCAGCCAACAAACACGAAGACGCAGTGAGAAAGAAGAACAGAATAGCAGAAATTGAAACAGATTTCAAACGACTGCTATATAACCTGAAGGAGCGGTTGAAAGACTGGCCAGTCAGGGCATGTTTGGCGTTGTTGCTCACATCTCCAGTGACAACAACCCGAGTTGTCGCGATTGCGTCAATGCCTTCTGTGACTGATGTCATACTGTATTCTCGGAGAACGGTTGGAATCTGCAGATTGTTAAGTCCAATCAGGATTTCTCTTCATTCTGATAGTTCGGTAGTCAACAAAATAAACGGATCTGATGAGTTAGATACAACCCCTGCCTGCACCAGTTAGTCTATTAGTGCTTCTCTACTCCAGACTGATAGGATACTGCAGCTTTTGAAATGGGCCTTGGTGCCATCCCAAGCAACATAACTGACACTTGATTTCTTTCTCAAGATGCTAAAACATACTAAGACACGATGCTCTAATAAATCATGGTAAGAATCACATGTCACGACCCTTATAGATGTCATTTTATTTTTAACATCAAGCCAGTGTATCGTCTCTTGAAATTCATCTGCTTGTGATAAATTTCATGCAGACCCTAGGAAAAGCTGTGGGTTATCATGATGATAATACAGTCAGAGGTTCACCCAGATACAAGTATTTCTAGTCCTTATCGAGAAAAACAAGTACTTCTAATATTAAAAGAAAAATACAACATTCATATTCGTTCAGGTTTCGAGTAGTGTACTGTGTACCAGTGCAAGAAAAATACCAAAAAAACATCATCCATATTCCATTGTTAGAACTTAGGAGTAGTGTACCATTGCAAGAAAGATTAAAAGTGTGGTGCCAACAAACCTGGATTATTTTGTCAACAGCCTTGTAAGCTGCATCGACTGGACCTGTTCCGACTGAACATGCTATTTTCTCCTCTCCATCTGGTGCTATCAATTTCACTGTTGCCGTAGATAAAGCAAGTGTACCGCATGTTGCCTGCAAAAGGATGAATCATATTTTAAGCTTAGCATATCACGTTCCTGCTAACCAAAGTTTAGTAAACTGCAGCTCAACTATACCTGTACATCAGCAAGGGACCAAATAACCTTAGGCTGGAATATCTCATCCGACAATAACGCTTCTAAGTCTTCATCAGTTACGCGCTACAAATTGTGAACAAATTGGGTTAGTTAGTTTCCATGTGTAGAGAATGTACATGTTAATGTGTTATAATATAAGGTTTGACGAATAAAACAGAACATGGAAGCAGACAGCTCTCCAAGGAAAATGTAATCGTTAAAAAAATGTACAGGAAAAAGGTGACATGGCCTAAAAAGCAATGTGGAAGTTATTAATCAATGCATGCAATTTTTGAAAGATTACAATAATATGGTGGAGATAACATTGGGTAATAAAAAGGTGACATAGCCCAAAAAGGAAGGTCACATAAGAAATAGTGTAAGCATGCTTTAGAAAAGAGTCACCTTTTTCTTCTCTGCAACCTCTTTGTAGCGTTTAAAGAAGTCCTCAAATTCCTTGTCACCGATTTCATATCCAAGCTACAGTTTGAACAATGAAGATCACATTGGAAAACAATAAGAACAGGAATAGAAAGAAAACTTGAACAGAAGACCCCCAAAACATCTAAGCTGTACCTCTACTAGCTTAGATCTCACAGCATGCCTTCCGCTAAAAAGCAAGAACAGAAAACATTAGTATGGATGAGATTCTCAAATTTGATCTAATTTACTGATGTATGCCTCTGCCTAATTGTGTTGAACACATAATATTCAATTGAACTAATCTAAGAATTTTAGAAGCGTAATCATAATAAATTAGATCAACTGAAGACTAAATATTTGATCAGAAATTTCTTCCATGAAAAAAAAAATCAAGCTTCCAGTTCAAGAATATAGTATGTCATAGCATAATGATATCGGATTTATGTTGTGACTGAAGTCTAATGCTTTACATCATACCCTACTACCACCAATGCTTTTGTAACACTAGCTGTACATGTGTCACCAACAGCTAATGCCTACATAGTATATGTAGCACCTCGTCCACTACCGGAGCGCCGGTACTTACTCCTGGCAGCCCTCTAGGGCCATAGACTATCCCTACAGACCAACACACGAGTCTTTTGTAAACACATTGCCCTCAGTCATGCGCACCTGAGAAGACTTATCGGTCGGTCACCCATCCTAAGATTGCTCTAGACCAAGCACGCTTGACATAGAGATTCCTTTGAGATAGGTTTTCAAAAAAGAAGATGGATCTTATTTGTATGAGTATTCTATCAATAATATTAAGCCTTAGACCAGGATATTGCACAATCCATCTAGGCCAGGATATGACAATCCACCCCCTTAGAAGACCGACGTCCTCGTCGGTCAACCCTAAGCCGGAACCTCCTCTGGGCCCACATGCGCCATGCCACGTATACCCGAATCCTTAGCCCACACACGTCCGTGAAACCGCGAGAGACGGTTCTGATACCATTTATAACACCCCGTCCGAGAAGACTTCTCAGTCGGTCACCCATCCTAAGATTTCTTTAGGCCAAGCACGCTTAACCTAAAGATTCTTTCAAGATAGGCTTCCGAAAAAAGATGCACCTTATTTATATGAGTATTCTATCAATCCTATTAAACCTTGGGCCAGGATATCACACAATCCACTCGGGCCAGGATATGACAACATAGTAGCCATAATGAACTAGCATTCAAAATTTTAAGCATTTGAGGCTCCTTTGTTGGAGCATGAACACCGAATCAGAAAAAGTAGATGAGAGAAGTCTCCTAGAGAGACATCACAACAGAATATCTGATAAAGTGAAGTAAAGAGGGATAGGTGTGTTGCATGATACCTGAGTTTCCCAAGAACAATACCAAATTCATTTGCACGTGTTAGACCAATATCATCAGGCGATATAATTTCGTAAGTTCCTTTATATTTAAGCATCCCATCCTACAAAAGATGAAAGTGAACATGAAGAACTATTCCACTCTAAAAAAACACAGTTTAAGGAGAATAGTATGTCCCCTTTGGAATGCAAAATTTCACAGGAAACATGAAAAATAAAACCCGCATTCCAATTTCCAAAGGGGGTCTTCAATCATATATCTATGAGACCAACAGTTATCAAAATTAAGTATCTTAGAGGCTCGGTGATGGAGTTAAACACAACTGATCCATCACAATGGTGAAAATAATTGTTTACAATATATAGATAAGTTTGAAAGGCCAGGCATGGTGCAGTGGTGAGAGTTGTCTCACTGATTCACCGGGGCCTGGGTTCAAGGTAGTCTCTTTGCATTTGCAGGGGGAAGGCTTGCCTTGGTTTATCCCTTCACTACACCCCAATCATGTGGAAGGCTCCAGCATTGGGTCCACCCTTTTATATAGATAAGTTTTGGCAGTTGACAACAAATTACCAATGGAGTGAAAAGGGGACATTATATCTATTTATCTGTTTAAAACAACCAAGCCGCCACTACTACAATTGCAATAAGTTGATGGTAGCAAGGAGACTGAAAATATGCTTACCTGATGAATTCCACTTTCATGAGCGAACGCATTGGCACCAACAATAGCTTTATGTGGCTGCACGTGAAGTCCACTATGCTCTTGCACCTAGAATAGTTAGAGAATTTGTGCCAGAATTTCAGTCATCTGAAACATGTATAAGAGACCCAAAGGAAAAAGGAAGACATGAAAGTATTATTGTACCATTTTGCTCGTCAAAGTGATATGTCGGGAATCAATTCCAGTATAGAGACCATCTAACAGTTCTCTGCGGCATTTAATTGCCATGACAACCTGAAACAGAGGTCAGGAAATATTTAGACATGTAAAAACAACCAACCAGACGAATTCAAATTCCTCTCCAAAACCCATCAGACTATTTTGTAAGGTATTGTCAGCAGATAATACGACCAGGACATCAGCTCACCTCCTCCAAAGAAGCATTTCCAGCCCTTTCACCAATACCATTAATAGTAACCTCTAACTGCCGGGCTCCTGCACGAGCGCCCTAAAGTTAAGTCAAAGTAGTAGCCCCATTAAGATCAGACCGTACCAATGATAATAAATTACACAAAAAATATAAATAAATAAACAAGGAAAAGGTAGTACAGCTAGTGTGTTGGCAGTCGCAAGACCAAGGTCATTCTGGCAATGAGTGGAAATGATAGCCTTTTCAATTCCAGGAGTGTTTGCCCTTATATCAGCAATCAACTTTCCAAATTCATAAGGAAGATTGTATCCGACAGTGTCCGGGATATTGAGAGTCGTAGCTCCAGCTTTTATGACTTCCCCTAGAATATGATACAAGAACTCTCTATTTGACCTGGAGAGAGAAGTGAATTTTTATCATGGCACCACAGAAAACAGGATCGTTGTTTTTGTAAATAAATACTATGAAATTCTGTTGAAGGTGTCCCAGCATGAGGTAAGCCATCAGCATTCCTTTTGCACCAGTAAATTGTCCAACCCCCCACCCCACCCCCAAAAAAATGTAGTAGGCTTACAGGGCTAAACATGGCACCAAACTTTCAGTAAATACTAACAAGCAACTATTGTTATCCTGTTTTGGTGCTAAGAAACACTACTCTGCATACTATACGAAGGTGAATGTTTATCAGGCGTGCATCACTTTGCCTCAAAATTTCTGTTTGACTAAATTGGGATCGTTTTTGTGCGTGCGAGATTACTTGTTGATTTGTGAACTTCAATTACAGGGTATTTGGATCCCTTCATTTTAGAGAAATTGGAATTCGCTTAATAAAATAACATATTTAGCTTGGAATTTGACATTCCACCAGTTTTCTAAGTTCAGATATAAGACTATCTCAAATTCATGTGGTGGAGTATGAGAAATAATTTTATGTATTAGTAGAATTTGTTTCTACTCTGTAACTTATAGGAGACTCTTCGACTCACTCTTCTATATTAAAAATGTAGCACAAAAATATCTAATATTATGCAAATATATTTTGTATGAAACCGAATTAGATTAATTGATATATGTCTAAATTACTATTATTAGAATGAAATTCAATTCCAATGATCCAAACAGGACAGTTAGATGAATTGGAAACCTTACCAGCTTACACTTCCCTTACTCGGTACCCAAAAAATAAAGGGATCGTACTTACAGGTTTTTCAGATTCGTAAAATGCAGCTAAAATTTCAACGAAAATGGCAAGGATAACAACTGATTTGGCAACAACACTATACCTGCCGGCATCCTCGGGGCTGAACTCGACGTCAGTGCATCCGAGGCTGCGGGCGTAGGCCACCATCTCCCTGGCAATGGCGACCACCTGGTCGGGCGTCTTCCTGAGCTTATGCTGCATGTGAATGTCGCTGGTGGCGATGAAGGTGTGGATCCGGGGCCGGCGCGCGTGGCGCACGGCCTCCCACGCCGCGTCGATGTCCTTCCGGTTGCACCGCGAGAGGCCGCAGATGACCGGCACGTGGACGGCGTCCTCCTCCCCGGCGGGTCCTGGCGCCAGGTTGCCGACCTCGATGGCGATGGAGCGCACGGCGTCGAGGTCGTCGGGGGAGGAGGCCGGGAACCCGGCCTCGATGATGTCGACGCCGAGGCGAGCCAGCTGGCGCGCGACGACGAGCTTCTGGGCGCTCGTCATGGTGGCGCCCGGCGACTGCTCCCCGTCGCGCAGCGTGGTGTCGAAGATGCGCACGTAGTTGGGGTCGTCGATGCGGTTCGGGACGTAATCCGGCCGCCGCGACCGCGGGGTGGGCGGAGGCGGAGGATGCTGCGACGACGCTCGGGCGGGGACCGCGCGGAGGCGGAGGCGGAGGCAGCGGGCGGCGGAGAGGACATGGACATGGGCGGAGCGGGCGGGTCTTGGGGCCGGGGTCGTTTTGGTGGTGGTGGTGATGGTGGGTTTAGCGGGGGAGGAGAGCAGCGAGGACGCCATGGTCGACCGTCGTCGCGGGTTTAGTTGGCGCTGGCGCTGGCGGCGGCGGACATAAAATTCCCTTAAATTAATGGGGGATGTGGTGATTTGGATTTTGGAGAAGGAAAAGCTCCACTCCACCTCCAGTCTAGTCCAGTCCAAGCTGTACAAGAAGGCTACACGGCAGATGCAGGGGTGAGTCAGAGACCGTGGAGCATGGTTATCTCGGACGGCAGAGGCAGGGATTGATGAGGATGACGCCGATGACGATGAGCGAGCGAGGTTTCGTGGGCGGCACGGAGCGCGCCGTGTCGCCTTGTCGGCTGAGCTGAGCAGAGCAGACAAGAGAGCAGGCGGCGAGCGTGCACCGGCGGTGTGCCCGTGCGCCAGCAACTTTTTATTATGCGTCCACTCAGGCACTAAGCACAGCAACCAACTACCTGCCCTGTCTCGTTTTGTATTGGGGGCATCGGATAAGATCCACTTTATTACATGACACCGAAACGAAACGTCAGTGACATATTCAGGATCCATTTGTCTTCTCGCTAAAAATGTCCATTAGAGCATTTTCAAAAGACTTTTTATTTTTGACTCTCTATTTAACTATTTATTTGTCTCTCCATAAATATTAAACTATATATATAACATCTCATTTCAACAGACTCTCCAAAATACAATTTAGCTTGGCTAGCGAGAGTTGATAGCCAAATTTAACTAGTGAGAGAGTTAATTTAGAGAGCCAGATAGCTTAGCAAGTTAAATGACTATTCTGTTGAAGATTAAGTAACTAAAATTTAGCTTGACAAGCTATTTTGCTAGTCTCTTGGAGATGCTCTTAGCCTTATAATTCGTGGATCCATCTACGTACATCTATAAAATATGGGTGTATAAACAAAATTCTAAAATCTAATGCTGAGGTAGGTGTATTAAAAAATCTCTCTCCATCTGTTATATGCCAATATCACGTTGATGTTAATCAGACCTTCATGGAGGATCGATGGTGCCAAAAAAAAAAAAATCACCAACCAAGTGTCTGCGTACAAAAGTGAGGTGTCACTCCGAGATGAATCCTAGATCACACACCACCCATGGTTACGAATAACCATATGGTCGCAATGAATCGACGCAACTGATGTTGAGCACGATTTTTCCATGCGGTAGACTCTCGAACGCCTCTCGAAAAGAGCACGTAGAGGTTGCTCTAGGGTCGATAAGACCATTCAGAACGTTGTTAGACATTATGAACGGTAAGACAAAGAGAAAATAAAAGAAAATAGGATATATTTTGTGTTTTGGATGATTGGACGGTGGCATGTATTGTATATTGACTTCGGATATGCATGTGGCCTCCATCGTGGCTACAATGCGCCTCCTTGACCACCATGTTATGTATCACATTTAATATAATGGATGGAAGTCTTATTCTCACTGTCCGATACCAAATAATCTTCCTAAGTATGGGTGCACACGGCGCCAAGACCATACTGTCCAGGGTCATCCTGCTCTAAGAGGCATCTCCGCTCGAGCTCGTCCTGCCACAAGAGATTCTGTTGTTGGGGCCATTTTTCCGCCAGGCCACTATAGCATTCTGAAGAATGCATGGGAGATCCAATCATATACCTTAGCATGTAAGGACCCGTATCCTAGGTCGAGCAATAAGCTTGGTTCCTAGCCGTGGGGGACAGATATCCTCCGGGTCCACTAGAAGGCAAGAAGGCCTCGCAAGGGCCTGTTATCTCGTGTCACACCCGGGTTTTAAGGGTCCAAAACCCGGGCGCGAAATAAACACCAGGTGTGCTGGGACCAAGTCTCACACATATGATGAATAGTGGTACTGAAACGAATGTCACATCTTTACTATATAATATGAGTTTTGTACAAAATAAATAAATAATTACATCATAAGGAGACAACGATCCAGCAACCCAAAGTTGACTGGGAGACGACGGCCTAGACCTCTCACGAACTCGTCACAGCATCCTCCATGCGCCTCATCCTGCGGTACCTGTTCTTGACCTGTGGGGGGTGTGAGACAGCAAGAGTGAGCTCACATACGTTCATCGCTCAACAAGTCGCGGGGAATAATGTGCATGAACTTACCAATGGTGGGAGCCCATGTGAAGTGTAAGGCTTATCAAAGATGGTTAGAGCTGAGCATTGTTTTTAAAGTTGGTCAAAATTTTATTAGCAATTACTAAGTATAAGTAAATACTAACCCAATTAAGTAAGTGGAACAAAAGGTATAACAACACATGCGATGCAATGCATATGGCAAATTGAATTTAGTTCCATAAATTAATCATGTGAGTGTCCGAGCTACTCATGACCCTGAGCACGGCTAGTATACCAGTTTTACACTCTGCAGAGGTTGCGCATCTTTACCCACAAGTCATGTTACCCATCTGCCAAGGGATCACGACTTCCCATACACCTGTACCGAGGAGGCGAGGCAGGGTAACACTACGAGGCCTTTACAAAGTTCCACTAACTTTAGAAAACCCGCTACAGTTTCTAGGAAGCTCCAATGCAGGGATCCCTCGCCTGACCGCCATCGCAGCAAAATCAACCCAAGGACCTCCCTACACTGACCACTCCCCTACTGCCCTTGCCCCTTTCGGGTAAGGTAGTCCTCCACTAGCTTTCATAATTAGTCAGCCAAGGGCGTCCCATACCACCATTGTGGTAGCACTGTTTTCCCGGGTGGTTCTCCATGTTCCAATTAACATAACGATCTTAACATGAACAGTAAATAACAACTGATAATAACAGTATAATCATGAATAGTGTTGTCGGGGACCATAATTAGGGGTACCCTCAAGGCTCCTAATTCTCAGCTGGTAACCCCCATCAGCACAAAGCTGCAAAGGCCTGATGGGTGCGATTAAGTCAGGGATCAGTCCATTCGAGGGACTCGATCACGCTTCGCCCGAGCCTAGCCTCGGACAAGGGCAGCCGACCCCGGAGGATCTCCGTCTCGCCCGAGGCCCCCCTCCAGCGGCGAATGTGTTCCCGGCTCGTCCGAGGCCCTGTCTTCGCCAAGAAGCAACCCCGACCAAATCGCCGCACCGACCGACCAAGTTGCAGGAGCATTTAATGCAAAGGTGGTCCGACACCCTTATCCTGACGCGCGCCCCCCAACCGACAGAGCCGAAGTGACCGCCGTCACTTCGCCGCTCCACTGACCGGCCTGACAGAAGGACAGCGCCGCCTGCGCCACTCCGACTGCAGTGCTACTTGACAGAGGGAGACTGACAGGCAGTCAGGCCCGGCCAAAGGCACCATCGGAAGCTCCGCTCCGCCCGACCCAGGGCTCGGACTCGGGCTAAGTCCCGGAAGACGACGAACTCCGCCCGACCCAGGGCTCGGACTCGGGCTAAAGTCCCGGAAGACGGCGAACTCCGCTCCGCCCGACCCAGGGCTCGGACTCAGGCTAAGTCCCGGAAGATGACGAACTCCGCCCGACCCAGGGCTCGGACTCGGGCTAAAGTCCCAGAAGACGGCGAACTCCACTCCACCCGACCCAGGGCTCGGACTCGGGCTAAAGTCCCGGAAGACGGCGATCTCCGCTCCGCCCGACCCAGGGCTCGGACTTGGGCTCAGCCCCAGAAGACGACGAACTCCGCTCCGCCCGACCCCAGGGCTCGGACTACGCCCCGACCTCAGCCGACGGTCTCCGCCTCGCCCGACCCGGGGGCTCGGACTCGACCTCGGCCACGGGAGACAGACTCGACCTCAGCTTCGAAGGAGCTTCCACATCGCCCAACCTAGGGCGCAGACCAGCCACGTCAACAGGAGGCGCCATCATCACCCTACTCCGAGTTGACTCGGGCCGCAGGGAACAAGACCGGCATCCCATCTGGCTCGCTCCGCCAGATAGGCAATGATGGTGCCCCGCATACTCTGTGACGACGGCGACTCTCAGCCCCCTTACGAAAGCAAGAGGACGTCAGCAAGGACTCAACCGCTCCGACAGCTGTCCCTCCGTCAGGCTACAGCACTCCTCCGACGGCCACGACATCACACCAGCAGGGTGCCAAAATCTCTCCGGCTGCCACGACGGCATGTACTTAGGGCGCTAGCTCTCCTCCGCTAGACACGTAGCACTCTGCTATACCCCCCGTTGTACACCTGGATCCTCTCCTTACGCCTATAAAAGGAAGGACCAGGGCCCTCTTAGAGAGGGTTGGCCGCGTGGGGACGAGGATGAGACACGCGCTCGCTTGAGGCCGCTCGCTCCCTCTCCCGCGTGGACGCTTGTAACCCCCTACTGCAAGCGCACCCGACCTGGGCATGGGACAAACACGAAGGCCACGGGATTCCCACCTCTCTCACGCCGGTCTCCGGCCGCCTCGCTCTCCCCCCTTCGCGCTCGCCCTCGCGCTCGACCCATCTGGGCTGGGGCACGCGACGACATTCACTCATCGGCTCAGGGACCCCCCGGTTTCAGAATGCCGACTGTTGGCGCGCCAGGTAGGGGCCTGCTGCGTGTTGACGAACAGCTTCCCGTCAAGCTCCAGATGGGCAGTCTCCAGCAACCTCTCCAACCCGGGACGGTGCTCCGTTTCGGGAGTCTTGAGTTCGTGTCCCTCGACGGCAGCTACGACATGATACTCCTTCCACCGCCGTGCGACAACGACAATGGCGGCCGACAACCCGCCCGCCGGCGGCGGAATCGACGACGTCTTCCCCGCATGGTGGAAGAACAACCTTCGAGCTCACCCCATCCTCTCCCCCGCTGATGGAGGAGGAGGCGGGGCAACCAAGGCCAAGCAGGAGGTAGTGCCTCGTCGGCTGTCGAGCGAGTCGACGGCCCCAGCGCCCCAACGGGGGGCGCACCGGGCGTCGACCTCGCGTTTGAGACGAAGGCGAGCGCCGTCTCCCCACGACACGCCAATCCCGAGCAAGCGGATGACGCCAGCACGCTCGCGAAAAGCTTGCTGGACGTCACCCTTGTACCTGAGACGACGGCGCAGTCAGTCCCCGACGTGACCTCATCGCCGCCCGTCGACCAAAAGGTACCGATCGATTCTCATCCCACGTCATTTGGATTCAGCCTCAACCCGCCTAGCGACCCCGCTTTGGCGGGCGCTCTCGTAGAGGCGAGTCCAAACCCACTGGGGTTTCGTATGCGGTCACCTTGGGACCGGCTGACGGACGTCTCGACCTACGGGCCCTCTGGGTCTGAGGAAGACGACGAGCCCAGCATCTGTTGGGATTTCTCTGGACTTGGCAACCCCAGTGCCATGCGGGACTTCATGACCGCATGTGACTACTGCCTCTCCGACTGTTCCGATGGTAGCCGTAGCCTCGGCGACGAGGACTGCGGCCCAAGTCGCGAATGCTTCCACGTCGATCTAGGGGGTCCCTCCGAAGGCAACCATCTCGGCATGCCGGAGGACGGTGATCTCCCTAGGCCGATGCCTCGCGTTGACATCCCACGGGAGCTAGCTGTGGTCCCCGTTCAGGCGGGGGGCCATGACCCACAGCTCGAGCAAATCCGCGGGGTGCAGGCCAGGCTCGACGAGGGAGCAGGAGCGCTTGAGCCGATCCGCCGGGACGTCGGGCAGGCATGGGCGGGCCAACCCCCGGCCGGAGAAATACGTCATCTACCCCAGGGCTTCCAGCACCGCATCGCCGACGACGTCAGGGTCAGGCCACCACCCGCATCTAGTGGGGTAGGCCAGAACTTGGCTGCAGCAGCAATGCTTCTCCGCGCGATGCCGGAGCCATCAACCACCGAGGGGCGGCGAATCCAGGGAGAGCTTAAGAATCTCTTGGAAGGCGCCGCGGTCCAACGGGCCGAGAGCTCTGCCTCCCTAAGGCAGGGGTACCCCTCGGAACCTCATGCCGCGACTTCCCGATTCATGCGGGAAGCCTCGGTCTACACCGGGTGCACGCACAACACCGCGCCTGCGGCCCCGGGTCGCCTCGGCAACGAGCACCATCACCGCGACCGTCGGGCCCACCTCGACGAGAGGGTGCGCCGAGGCTACCACCCCAGGCGTGGGGGACGCTACGACAGCGGGGAGGATCGGAGTCCCTCGCCCGAACCACCCGGCCCGCAGGCCTTCAGCCGGGCCATCCGACGGGCGCCGTTCCCGACCCGGTTCCAACCCCCGACTACTATCACAAAGTACTCGGGGGAGACGAGACCAGAACTGTGGCTCGCGGACTACCGTCTGGCCTGCCAACTGGGTGGAACGGACGATGACAACCTCATCATCCGCAACCTCCCCCTGTTCCTCTCCGACACCGCTCGCGCCTGGTTGGAGCACTTGCCTCCGGGGCAGATCTCCAACTGGGGCGACCTAGTCCAAGCTTTCGCCGGCAATTTCCAGGGCACGTACGTGCGCCCCGGGAATTCCTGGGACCTCCGAAGCTACCGACAGCAGCCGGGAGAGTCTCTCCGGGACTACATCCGGTGATTCTCAAAGCAGCGCACCGAGCTGCCCAACATCACCGACTCAGATGTCATCGGCGCGTTCCTCGCTGGCACCACCTGCCGCGACCTGGTGAGCAAGCTGGGTTGCAAGACCCCCACCAGGGCGAGCGAGCTGATGGACATCGCCACCAAGTTCGCCTCCGGACAGGAGGCGGTCGAGGCTATCTTCCGGAAGGACAAGCAGCCCTAGGGCCGCCCTTCGGAAGATACTCCCGAGGCGTCAACTCAGTGCGGCGCCAAGAAGAAGGGCAAGAAGAAGTCGCAAGCGAAACGCGACGCCGCCGACGCGGTCCTTGTCGCCGCCGCCGAGTACAAGAACCCTCGGAAGCCCCTCGGAGGTGCCAACCTCTTCGACAAGATGCTCAAGGAGCCGTGCCCCTATCACCAGGGGCCCGTCAAGCACACCCTTGAGGAGTGCATCATGCTTCGGTGCCACTTCCACAGGGCCGGGCCACCCGCGGAGGGCGGCAAGGCCCGCAACGACGACAAGAAGGAAGATCACCAGGCAGGAGAGTTCCCCGAGGTCCACGACTGCTTCATGATCTATGGTGGGCAAGTGGCGAACGCCTCGGCTCGGCACCGCAAGCACGAGCGTCGGGAGGTCTGCTCGGTGAAGGTGGCGACGCCAGTCTATCTGGACTGGTCCGACAAGCCCATCACCTTCGACCAAGACGACCACCCCGACCATGTGCCGAGCCCGGGGAAATACCCGCTCGTCGTCGACCCCGTCATCGATGACGTCAGGCTCACCAAGGTCCTCATGGACGGAGGCAGCAGCCTCAACATCATCTACGCCGAGACCCTCGGGCTCCTGCGTGTCGATCTATCCTCCGTCCGAGCAGGTGCTGCGCCCTTCCATGGGATCATTCCCGGGAAGCGCGTCCAGCCCCTTGGACAACTCGACGTTCCCGTCTGCTTCGGAACACCCTCCAACTTCCGAAGGGAGACCCTGACGTTCGAGGTGGTCGGGTTCCGAGGAACCTACCACACGGTACTGGGAAGACCATGCTACATGAAGTTCATGGCCGTCCCCAACTACACCTACCTGAAGCTCAAGATGCCGAGCCCCAACGGGGTCATCACCGTCGGCCCCACGTACAAACATGCGTTCGAATGCGACGTGGAGTGCGTGGAGTACGCCGAGGCCCTCGCCGAGTCCGAGGCCCTCATCGCCGACCTGGAGAGCCTCTCGAAGGAGGTGCCAGACGTGAAGCGTCATGCCGGCAACTTCGAGCCAGCGGAGACGGTTAAGTCCGTTCCCCTCGACCTCAGCGGCGACGCCTCCAAGCAGATCCGGATCGGCTCTGGGCTCGATCCCAAATAGGAAGCAGTGCTCGTCGACTTTCTCCGCGCGAACGCCGACATCTTCGCGTGGAGTCCCTCGGACATGCCCGGCATACCGAGGGATGTCGCCGAGCACTCGCTGGACATCCGAGCTGGAGCCCGACCCGTCAAGCAGCCTCTACGCTAATTCGACAAGGAGAAGCGCAGAGCCATAGGCGAGGAGATCCACAAGCTAATGGCGACAGGGTTCATCAAAGAGGTATTCCATCCCGAATGGCTTGCCAACCCTATGCTTGTGAGAAAGAAAGGGGGGAAATGGCGGATGTGTGTAGACTACACTGGTCTCAACAAAGCATGTCCGAAGGTTCCCTACCCTCTGCCTCGCATCGACCAAATCGTGGATTCCACTGCTGGGTGCGAAACCCTGTCTTTCCTTGATGCCTACTCGGGGTATCACCAAATCGGGATGAAAGAGTCCGACCAGCTCGCGACTTCTTTCATCACACCCTTCGGCATGTACTGCTATGTCACCATGCCGTTCGGCTTGAGGAATGCGGGCGCGATGTACCAGCGGTGCATGAACCATGTGTTCGGCGAACACATTGGCCGCACGGTCGAGGCCTACGTCGATGACATCGTAGTCAAGACGAGGAAAGCCTCCGACCTCCTTTCCGACCTTGAAGTGACATTCCGATGTCTCAAGGCGAAAGGCGTCAAGCTCAATCCCGAGAAGTGTGTCTTCGGGGTGCCTCGAGGCATGCTCTTGGGCTTCATCGTCTCTGAGCGGGGCATCGAAGCCAACCCGGAGAAGATCACAGCCATTACCAGCATGGGGCCCATCAAGGACTTGAAAGGCGTACAGAGGGTCATGGGATGCCTCGCGGCTCTGAGCCGCTTCATCTCACGCCTCGGCAAAAGAGGTCTACCTCTATACCGCCTCTTAAGGAAGGCCGAGTGCTTCACTTGGACCCCTGAGGCCGGGGAAGCCCTCGAGAACCTGAAGGCGCTCCTCACGAAGGCGCCTATCTTGGTACCCCCGGCTGTCGGAGAAGCCCTCTTGGTCTACATCGCCGCGACCACTCAGGTGGTTAGCGCCCCGATTGTGGTCGAGAGGCAAGAAGAGGGGCATGCATTGCCCGTTCAGAGGCCAGTCTACTTCGTCAGTGAGGTACTGTCCGAAACCAAGACCCGCTACCCACAAGTTCAGAAGCTGCTGTACGCGGTGATCCTAACGCGGCGGAAGCTGCGACACTACTTCGAGTCTCATCCGGTAACTGTGGTGTCATCCTTCCCCCTGGGGGAGATCATCCAGTGCCGAGAGGCCTCGGGTAGGATTGCAAAGTGGGCAGTGGAAATCATGGGCGAGACAATCTCGTTCGCTCTGTGGAAGGCCATCAAGTCCCAGGTCTTGGCGGACTTCGTAGCTGAATGGGTCGACACCCAGCTATCGACGGTTCCGATCCAACCGGAGCTCTGGACCATGTTCTTCGACGGGTCGCTGATGAAGACAGGAGCCGGCGCAGGCCTACTCTTCATCTCGCCCCTCGGGAAGCACATACGCTATGTGCTATGCCTCCATTTCCCAGCATCCAACAATGTGGCTGAGTACGAAGCTCTGGTCAACGGGTTGTGGATCGCCATCGAGCTAGGGGTCCGACGCCTCGACGCTCGCGGTGACTCGCAGCTCGTCATCAACCAAGTCATGAAGAACTCTCACTGCCGCGACCCGAAGATGGAGGCCTACTGCGATGAGGTTCGGTGCCTGGAAGACAAGTTCTACGGGCTCGAGCTCAACCACATCGCTCGGCGCTACAACGAGACTGCGGACGAGCTGGCTAAAATAGCCTTGGGGCGAACGATGGTTCCCCCGGACGTCTTCTCCCGGGATCTGCATCAACCCTCCGTCAAGATCGACGACACGCCCGAGCCCGAGGCACCCTCGGCCCAGCCCGAGGTACCCTCGGATCAGTCCGAGGCACCCTCGGCTCGGCCCGGGGCATCCTCGGTTCAACCCGAGGTACCCTCGGCCCCCGAGGGCGAGATGCTGCACGTCGAGGGGGAGCAAAGCGGGGTCACGCCTGATCAAAACTGGCAGACCCCGTACCTGCAATATCTCCACCGAGGAGAGCTACCCCTCGACCGAGCCGAGGCTCGGCGGGTGGCGCGGCGCGCCAAGTCGTTCATCTTGCTGGGTGATGAGAAGGAGCTCTACCACCGCAGCCCCTCTGGCATCCTCCAGCGATGCATCTCCAACGCCGAAGGTCAGGAACTCCTGCGAGAGATACACTCGGGGGCTTGCGGCCATCACGCAGCGCCTCGAGCCCTTGTCGGGAATGCTTTCCGACAAGGCTTCTAGTGGCCGACGGCGGTGGCCGACACCACTAGAATTGTCCGCACCTGCGAAGGGTGTTAGTTCTACGCAAGGCAGACCCACCTACCCGCTCAGGCTCTGCAGACGATGCCCATCACCTGGCCTTTCACTGTGTGGGGTCTGGATCTCGTCGGCCCCTTGCAGAAGGCACCCGGGGGCTACACGCACCTGCTGGTCGCCATCGACAAATTCTCCAAGTGGATCGAGGTCCGACCCCTGAACAGCATCAGGTCCGAGCAGGCGGTGGCGTTCTTCACCAACATCATCCATCGCTTTGGGGTCCCGAACTCCATCATCACCGACAACGGCACCCAGTTCACCGGCAGAAAGTTCCTGGACTTCTGCGAGGATCACCACATCCGGGTGGACTGGGCCGCCGTGGCTCATCCCATGACGAATGGGCAGGTAGAGCGTGCCAACGGCATGATTCTACAAGGGCTCAAGCCTCGGATCTACAACAACCTCAACAAGTTCGGCAAGCGGTGGATGAAGGAACTCCCCTCGGTGGTCTGGAGTCTGAGGACGACGTTGAGCCGAGCCACGGGCTTCACGCCGTTCTTCCTAGTCTATGGGGCCGAAGCCATCTTGCCCACAGACTTGGAATACGGTTCCCCGAGGATGAGGGCCTACACCGACCAAAGCAACCAAGCTAGCCGAGAAGACTCGCTGGACCAGCTGGAGGAGGCTCGGGACAAGGCCTTACTACACTCGGCGCGGTACCAGCAGTCCCTGCGACGCTACCACGCCCGAGGGGTCCGGTCCCGAGACCTCCAGGTGGGCGACCTGGTGCTTCGGCTGCGACAAGACGCCCGAGGGCGGCACAAGCTAACGCCCCCTGGGAGGGGCCGTTCGTCATCGCCAAAATTCTGAAGCCCGGAACGTACAAGTTGGCCAACAATCAAGGCGAGGTCTACGGCAACGCTTGGAACATCCAACAGCTACGTCGCTTCTACCCTTAAGATGTTTTCAAGTTGTTCATATACCTCGCACCCACGCAAAGTTTAGTCGTCAAGGAAGGGTCGGCCTCGCCTCGGCAAAGCCCGACCCTCCCTCGGGGGCTAAAAGGGGGGGGAACCCCCTCTGCGTCGAAATTTTCCTCGAAAAAAGATCTTTTCTGCCAGAATGTCTTTCGTGCTTTTTGACTACTTCGAAAGTGGATCCTGAAAACGACGGAGTACACGTAAGCAGCCAAGGCTGACCGAGCCGAGGGACTCCTACGCCTCCGGGATACGGATACCTCACTCATCACCTTCTGCGATAAGTAACTCGCGTTCGGATAAGTGATTCTGCGGACCGAACAAGTCTTCTCGTTCGGAAGCTCTTCTGCCGGAGCGATTCTTCGAGCCTTCCCGACTGCGTCGGTAACAGAACCCCAAGGACGGGTAAGAGTGCGCATAAGCGGCAAGGCTGACCGAGCCGAGGGACTCCTACGCCTCCGGGATACGGATACCTCACTCATCACCTTCCGCGAGAAGCAACTCTCGCTCGCACAAACATTTCTGTTACCAATAAAAAGTCCAGATACTTGAAGCAAGAGGAAAAGAGACGCAGCTTTACAACACGGCGAGGGTGTGTTTTGGCCTCGGCGGCCGCAGGAAACACACGCTACAAGACAATCCGATCCTGCAGGCTCGGGTCTTGTCACACCCGGGTTTCAGGGGTCCAAAGCCCGGGCGCGAACATAATCACCAGGTGTGCTGGGACCAAGTCTCACACATATGATGAATCATGGCACATGATCGAATGTCACATCTTTACTATATAACAGGAGTTCTATACAAAATAAATAAATAGTTACATTATAAGGAGACAACGGTCCAGCAACCCAAAGTTGACTGGGAGACGATGGCCTAGACCTCTCACGAACACATCGCAGCATCCTCCAAGCGCCTCATCCTGTGGTACCTGTTCTTAACCTGGGTGGGTGTGAGACAACAAGAGTGAGCTCACATACGTTCATAGCTCAACAAGTTGTGGGGAATAATGTGCATGAACTCGCCAAAGGTGGGAGCTCACGTGAAGTGTAAGGCTTACCAAAGAGGATGGTTGAAGCTGAGCATTGCTTTTAAAGTTGGTCAAAATATTATTAGCAGTTACTAAGTATAAGTAAATACCAACCCAATTAAATAGTAGAACAAAAGTAACAACCTCACCTGCGATGCAATGCATATGACAAATTGAATTTAGTTCCATAATTTAATCATTTGAGTGTCCGAGCTGCTCATGACCGTGAGCACGACTAGTATACCAGTTTTACACTCTGCAGAGGTTGCGCATCTTTACCCACAAGTCATGTTACCCATCTGCCAAGAGACGGCCAATCCCATACACCTCTACCGAGGAGGTGAGGCAGGGTAACACTACGGGGCCTTTACAAAGTTCCACTAGCTTTAGAAAACCCGCTACAGTTTATAGGAAGCTCCAATGCAGGAATCCCTCGCATGACCGCCATCGCAGCAAAATCATCCCAAGGGCCTCCCTACACTGACCACTCCCCTACTGCCCTTGCCCCTTTCGGGTAAGGTAGTCATCCACTAGCTTTCCTAATTAATCAGCCAAGGGCGTCCCATTAAACCCTTGTGGTAGCACTGTTTTCCCGGGTGGTTCTCCATGTTCCAATTAACATAATGATCTTGACATGAACAGTAAATAACAACTGATAATAAAAGTATAATCATGAAATAAATGTGCATCGCTATACCCAAAACCACATAAAGCAATAGCAGGTACTACCCAGAAATTCAGTGGTGAACAAGGTATAAAGATGGTCAAACTAGGGTAACCTATTGGGTCCCATCAAAATTAACCTATGCAGATCATTATGATTAATCAGAACATGACTGGGTAAAAGAAGTGATCAAGGGCACAACTTGTCTGGGACTTGAGATTCTAGGTACCAACTTGCTCTTCAGATGACTCGTGACCTCATGCTAGTCGTAGCCGTACAAACAAACATGGTATAGGCAAAATTAACATCACACCAAACATAAGAATAAACTGCATAATAATAACCTACGTACCGTAATGAGATCGTAGGAACGAGAATCACTAAATTCGGAAATACGGTTATCGAGTTACGATTTTCCGAAGGTTTATGTGATTAAATAGGAAAACTAGGTTCTAGGTTGATTATTATAAATCATGTGAGAAAGATATTCCTAAGAAATCATTACTTTAGTTTTAATCCAAGTTATAACTCAATTAGAAAACATATTTTATTCACATTACAACTGGGAAGTGAAAATACTACTTTAATTTTAACTTAAAGAAATTAATCCAATGAACATAGTGTAAACAAATTAATTATTTATAAATATGTTTCATTGCTAAACAGAGGTACTAAGTGGTAGAAAATATTAAAACAAAATTAATGTCTCTGGAATGAATTAATTTAGAGCTAAAATGAATTTACTATGAATTATATATGTTTCTAGCATTTATTTTCACATTTAAAAATCATTTTCTAAATTTATTTATCTGATTTTTCTATCTCTGGGCCGAGCACCTAAATTCAGGAAAGTCAGGGGCTCTTTTACAACACAAGATCGACGAAGGGGGTATCTAAGCACGTGAGCTATCCGATCTAGCATCTACGGTCCAGGTTAGATCCGACACACATCAAACTAGCGAGTAACCTAGGCCGCCCGATTCGTATCCTATGGTTGAGATTTTAAATACCCGCGATCGAACCAGTACCGGATATCAACAGATCGATCCCTAATCCACAGATGTAAGCTCAACAGCCCGAGGAATAACTTCACGCGTAGATCATGCAATCGACGAGCAGGATGAAATCCGAGCGAATCGTTATCTTGTGCCCAATCTCGTGCATTCGATTGGAGATCAACGGCTCATCATCTTTCTCCCACCATTCCATACCGCGGACCGTACACGGCGACGCTGTTTCCTTCCACGGCGGCGCAGTGGCAACGACGAGCAATGGCCAGTGCTCGCGCGCCTGGTTTCACGTGCATACATGCGACTAGCGAAGAAGAGAGTCCATACAAGACAAGAGACAGAGAGAGCTATTACCAGCTATCGGCCATTCAAGCGAGTTACTCACGCGGTGGAATCTTCACTCCCCACTGCACGAGCTGGTGTTTGCGGCGGGTGGATTAGGAGCACGCTGCAGCCACCAGGGCGCCATGGCCGGGCGTTGAGGCGTAGCTGGAGAGGCAGAGGGAAGAGCAGAGTGGCAGGGGCTTGACGGAGGAACCCAGCCACCGGAGGGTGCTCGCCATGAGGATGGCGGCTGAGGAGGGAGCTCGCTCTGAATCACGGCGTTCGGCAGGCGCTATTTATGGGCGCAGAGATGAACGGGTCGCGCGTCGGACAGAGAGAAATCCTGGGTGGTAGCGAACGGATTCCGCGGATCCTGTTGGTCGCCAGCGATCCATGCGCGGATTTCCCGGCTGCGGCGGCGTCGTCTTCGGAAGAGCGGAGAAGGTGAGTCCGAGCACTGGGGCCAACGATGGTTCCTCCCCACGCGACGTCACCCAGGCAGCGCTCCCCTGATTCCATCCTTGTCCGATCCCAAAGTTCAGAAGCTAACGCGCATGGCCCAGAAGGAAGATCCCGTGATTCTGTTCTGCTAGTGCCCGTTTCGCAGCCGGGAAGAGGTACAGTGGCAGACAATTAGCGCAAATTGGGGCAGGGTTTGTTGCCTGGATAATATTTATCACGCGGCGACGTGAGTAGCAGGACCCATATGTCTGTTCCCAGCGCTCGTATGATTGTGGCAAGACAAAAAAAAGAAAATGTGGGTGCATGGTCCTCCATATCCATTGGAGTGAAGTGGGCCAAGAGTCTCGCTGCAGGCTTCATCATTTTTTCTATTTCCCTTTTTATTTCATTTTGTAGATTCCTAATTTAGATTTGGGTCAGTTGTAGCACACTAAAGGTTGCGTCATGAGATGCAATTCATTTTACTTATTATTTCCTTCATTCAAGCAAATGCTTTATGTAATGCATACACTTACAATATTTTTAGTTTCAAAAATATTCTTGTATAGTTAAATTTAATAGTCCATTTAGAAACTCATTACTCCTTATTCGTTTATCTCCGTAGAAGATACTTTTATTTTGATTCTTTTCATAAAAAAAATATTACTAATCCTATAATTAGAATTTTAGGGTGCTACAGGCCTTAACGCTGGAAGGGAGCAGCAGCACCCTCAGCATCGACAACACCTTCGGCGAGGTCCGACCTAGCCTCGGACGGCGACGCGGTCCGAAGATCTCCACTCTGAAGGACGACGTCATCGCCACGCCCGGGCCATCGCTGCTAGGGTCTTCTCGGGAATCCGGCCCGAGCAGGCGGCTCGGCCGGTCACCCCAGGGCCCCGGCCAACTGTCCTCCAAGGACGTCAGCCCGACCCGAGGCCTCGACTGGTCAATTCCGGCGTCGGTCCCGCTAACGGACGACCCGGCCAGGCTCCGGCCAACCAGGTTTTCTTTTCGAGCCAACTCCGCCTCTGTTCATGTTGACACCGCTACCCCTGGCCTCGGCTCATCGGAGAGCGGCCGAGGGGTTCCTTTAACTAAGCTAGAGAAGCCTCGGACAACAAGGCCGACCGAGCCGAGGGACTCCTACGCCTCCGGGATACGGATACCTCACTCGTCACCTTTACACGGGGCGACTCACGCTTGGCGAAGCGGTTCAGACAACCAACAGGCGAGTCTTAGCGCTCGAAAATGAGGAAAAAACACGGCTCCGAGCCAAAGCTACATACATGTTCAGGCCTTGACAGCCACAATGAACAAAAACACTGGCATTCAAAGTGCCATTACAAACGGAACTCTGGTTCCGTCCCCGCGGGTATGGACAACCTCCACGCCGGGGAGGCCCATGGAGCGACAAGCTCTGGGCGAATCACCAGCAAATGCGGGTCGCCCCAAAGCGCACCGGCAGGTCCTCACTCCTATCCTCGCCACGCAAGCGAGGAAGAGGACGGAATGTTGCATCCTAGCTGGACAGCAACAGCCCACCTCCCCCAGCATGGCTGGAGGACGTCTCCTCCGCAGAGCTGGAGGATGTTTGCCACCACCAGAAGCTGGAAGAAGAGGTGGCCCGCCGGCCCGCGCGGGAGGTAGAGCCCCGGCTCGCCTCGGCCCCCGCCCCAGCGAGGATGATGAAGACCAGCTGGGGGCAGGGCCAAGATCACAGCCCAGCTTGCTCCTCCCCATCCAGGGGCTGGTGGTCACCGTCTTGGGTGACCCCCGGCGAGGGGGAGCGGCCGGGCTGGCTGATGAAAATCCTTGAAGCCGAACGATGGCTGAAAGGTACCAACTCCCACGGAGTTGCGTTCCTCCAACGATGAGGCGGAAAGACGGCGGGTATCCCCCATCCAGGGGCTTGGAAGGTGGAAAGACACGATGCATAAGGGAGCGCGAAGACGTGGTCGCCTTCCAAGGGGGTCACCCTCCTTTTAAAGGCGACTCTCCCTGCTTGCGTCCCCAGCCGTCGCGGGCTGAGTCTTCTCCAACACGCTCCAAGGTCCTCCCCCTATGGCACGGGGGCTGGGTCCCACACGTCATGCAAGCCGGCTCAGAGCAGAAGAAGCCAAACCGCCGCGCGTGGTGCGTACAACCGCCCAGCGGTTACAAGCGACTCTTCGCTTTTGCCCAGACCAACGGGCGAAAGGGGCGGGCAGCCATGCAGGCGGCATGCAACCGCGCCAAGTGGGCGCACTTCTCCGACTCCCAACACGCCCAGCATGGAGGCCCAGGCCCACGCGTCATGCAACAGGCGCGTCGAATGCTTCGTGCATGCAACAGCACCGCCACTTGCGCCACTACCGCACCTCCTCGACTACGGAACCAATACCGCGACTCGAGGCGACCCAGCGCACGACCCAGCAGCGCCAGCCTGGCGCGGCGGTCAATGCGGCCAAAAATGGGCCAGCAGTAATGGCGGTGGCAGGCGGGCAGGAGCAGCGGCCACGTCGTCAGCCAAGCTCACGTCCTGTCCGGGGCAGCGAGAGAACCCTCTCTCATGGCGTGAAGACAACGCGCCCGTGATCCGTTCCTCGAACGGCTCGCGCACGCACAACGGCCACCCCGCCAACCACTCGCCCCGTCGCATTAACTCCGCGGCGGGACAGGCGGCGCCTCTGGCAGGAGAAGCGGGCGACGCTTCACCTTTGCCATAATGACCGCGTCGAAAAAGGTACACCGCGTCGTTCGATTTCGTATCCTTTTCCTTTTTTCCTCTTTCTCTCTCTTGCAACAGGGACCGAGAAAGGGGGATACCCCGAAAAGGATCCTTCCCCGAGAAGGAACCAGGCTCCGAGCCCCCCTACTGATCAGAGGTTCGAAGGCTGGCCCCTCGGAAGAGTTCGACAGCCGCCTCAGATCGCGTGGGCCCTACACCCACTACTGGTCAGAGGTTCGAAGGCCGGCCCCTCGGAAGGGTTCCACGGCCGCCTCAGGCTACTCGGGCTCTGCGCCCATTACTGATCAGGGGTTCGAAGGCTGGCCCCCGAAGGGTTCACAGCCGCCTCAGACGCCGAGCGAGGGATGACCATGGGTACGTTCGATACATAACCAAGGCTCGGGCTGCGCTCCCGAGGTACCCTAGGACATTTCCGAGACCGGCGGGAACGATCTTGTAACGGAATCCCATCAGAGGGAGGCATCGAGCCCTCAGACCCCGTCGCCAGGGGACTGGGTCCGACAGATCACCCGCAGGTACTTTTGGGCGTGCATCTTGGCCCCTAGCCGACCCCTAACGAACGGGGCACGGACGTCCACTCGGATTACCCGCTTGAAGCTCACCGGAGACACCATGTTCGGCGCCCATCGAGGGCAACATGGCGCTTTCCCCCCTCCTCCTTGCGGAAAGGCGGCGCAAGGGCGTATGTAAAAAAGCCGAGTCTGTCCCTGATCGCCCTCTCGCCCTGTGTAGAGGCTCGGGGGCTGCTCTCGCGATCCCGGCTCCGGCCGAACCGTTGACAGCGTCAACATACCAGCCCAAGAACTTGGGACCCGACCGTACACCCGGGCTACGGCTAGCTCACATGAGGGAACGACCAGACCAGCCGAAGCATTACGCGAGGCATTAAGACCTCGAAGGAGTGAAACCACTCCTCCGAGGCCTCGAGGGCTACACCCGGCGGGTGCGCTCACGCGCACCCACCGGAACAAAACGCAACCGAGAAAGGCTGGTCCCCTTGCAAAAAAGTGCGACGAAAGCCTCCAAGCGAGTGCTAACACTCCCTTCGAGGCTCGGGGGGCTACTATCAGGGACCATAATTAGGGGTACCCTCAAGGCTCCTAATTCTCAGCTGGTAACCCCCATCAGCACAAAGCTGCAAAGGCCTGATGGGTGCGATTAAGTCAGGGATCAGTTCATTCGAGGGACTCGATCACGCCTCGCCCGAGCCTAGCGTCGGACAAGGGCAGCCGACCCCGGAGGATCTCCGTCTCGCCCGAGGCCCCCCTCCAGCGGCGAATGTGTTCCCGGCTCGCCCGAGGCCCTGTCTTCGCCAAGAAGCAACCCCGACCAAATCGCCGCACCGACCGACCAAGTTGCAGGAGCATTTAATGCAAAGGTGGTCCGACACCCTTATCCTGACACGCGCCCCCAACCGACAGAGCCGAAGTGACCGCCGTCACTTCGCCGCTCCACTGACCGGCCTGACAGAAGGACAGCGCCGCCTGCGCCACTCCGACTGCAGTGCTACTTGACAGAGGGAGACTGACAGACAGTCAGGCCCGGCCAAAGGCGCCATCGGAAGCTCCGCTCCGCCCGACCCAGGGCTCGGACTCGGGCTAAGTCCCGGAAGACGACGAACTCCGCCCGACCCAGGGCTCGGACTCGGGCTAAAGTCCCGGAAGACGGCGAACTCCGCTCCGCCCGACCCAGGGCTTGGACTCGGGCTAAGTCCCGGAAGATGACGAACTCCGCCTGACCCAGGGCTCGGACTCGGGCTAAAGTCCTGGAAGACGGCGAACTCCACTCCGTCCGACCCAGGGCTCGGACTCGGGCTAAAGTCCCGGAAGACGACGAACTCCGCTCCGCCCGACCCAGGGCTCGGACTTGGGCTCAGCCCCAGAAGACGACGAACTCCGCTCCGCCCGACCCCAGGGCTCGGACTACGCCCTGACCTCAGCCGACGGTATCCGCCTCGCCCGACCCGGGGGCTCGGACTCGACCTCGGCCACGGGAGACAGACTCGACCTCGGCTTCGGAGGAGCTTCCACATCGCCCAACCTAGGGCGCAGACCAGCCACGTTAACAGGAGGCGCCATCATCACCCTACTCCGAGCTGACTCGGGCCGTAGGGAACAAGACCGGCATCCCATCTGGCTCGCTCCGCCAGATAGGCAATGATGGCGCCCCGCATACTCTGTGACGACGGCGACTCTCAGCCCCCTTACGGAAGCAAGAGGACGTCAGCAAGGACTCAACCGCTCCGACAGCTGTCCCTCCGTCAGGCTACAGCACTCCTCCGACGGCCACGACATCACACCAGCAGGGTGCCAAAATCTCTCCGGCTGCCACGACGGCATGTACTTAGGGCGCTAGCTCTCCTCCGCTAGACACGTAGCACTCTGCTATACCCCCCCGTTGTACACCTGGATCCTCTCCTTACGCCTATAAAAGGAAGGACTAGGGCCCTCTTAGAGAGGGTTGGCCGCGCGGGGACGAGGACGAGACACGCGCTCGCTTGAGGCCGCTCGCTCCCTCTCCTGCGTGGACGCTTGTAACCGCTTACTGCAAGCGCACCCGACCTGGGCGCGGGACGAACACGAAGGCCGCGGGATTCCCACCTCTCTCACGCCGGTCTCCGGCCGCCTCGCTCTGCCCCCTTCACGCTCGCCCTCGCGCTCGACCCATCTAGGCTGGGGCACGCGGCGACATTCACTCGTCGGCTCAGGGACCCCCCGGTCTCGGAACGTCGACAAGTGTGTATCTCTATACCCAAAACCACATAAAGCAATAGCAGGTACTACCCAAAAAATCAGTGGTGAACAAGGTATAAAGATAGTCAAACTAGAGTAACCTATTGGGTCCCATCAAAATTAACCTATGCAGATCAATATGATTAATAAGAACATGAGTGGGTAAAAAGAAGTGATCAAGGGCACAACTTGCCTGGGACTTGAGATTCCAGGTACCAACTTGCTCTACAGATTCTCGTGACCTCACTGCTAAACGTAGCAATACAGACAAACATGTATAGGCAAAATTAACATCACACCAAACATAAGAATAAATTGCGTAATAATAGTCTACGCGCTGCTACGAGATCGTGGGTTCGAGAATCGCTAAGTTTGGAGCTACTGTTAAGAAGTTATGGTTTTTCGAAGATCCACGTGGTTAAATATAAAATAGACTAAGTGCAACATTTTAACCTATATTTCATGACAAAACAAAGTTACCATATGATAATAAATATTATTGTGAGACTAATGCAACTAGAATGGATCACATCGGAGTTACGGTTATTGAGTTATGAATTTCTGAAGCCCTTATGTGTTTGGTACCAACATAATTGCGCGATAAATTTTAATACAGTTTTCATGCTAGAACAGTGTTACTCAGTGATAGATAATATTATTACCAAATTATAGGAACTGGAATGGATTAAAAAGGAGCTAAAATGAATTTTCTAGGAATTAAATAAGTTCTAGATTTAATTTTATACCAGAAAAGTATTTTCTATATTCATTTATTCAATTCCTTCGAGTTCTGGCCTGCGCACACTATTTCTGAGAAGTGCAGGGTCTATTCTGTAAACATGAGGACCTTTCTGTAATTACTTTATAACTAGGTTGTATGGCGGGTTCATTTCGCAGATATCCAGGTACTCTTTAGAAAGAAAGCCAGAGCCGAAGGGGTATTGGCCATTCACAGACGTTGGATTAAAAGTTGATGGTTCAAATTTTATAAAACGAAGGGGTAAGTTGGTTCTAATCTCAGCCGCCAGATCGCTGATCCACGACATTGATTTAAAACGTCCGAGATCGAATCTAGGTCACGGGATTCTGATCGTACGGCTCGGGACGGTCCTACTGAAGGAGTATCATGTTTCTAATCTGAGCCCTCAATCCAGAGATCGACGGTCGAGGCAACACTAAGCGAAAGGGTATGTGTGTTATGATCCCAGCCGTCCACACAGGATCTGACGGCCAGAACTGTTCTTCTCCCTGTGTGCGGACTCCCGACGGCGCCGCCTGGCCACCACGGCGGAGCATCGCCGGACACCCCCAAATTCGAACCCCATACCCATTACTTGGATCCCAAACGCGCTACACGTAGAGGACACCAAGGAGAATGCAACGGTCCCTCCCTTACCTTCATCCATGCCGCACAGCCACCCGACGCCAACGCCCAGCAACTCCATTCTGGCGAGATCGGAAATCCACGACGCCGGTCACCACTGTCTCCCGAACTGATGCCAGCGCACGCCGGTGAGTTCCCCCGAGCCACCAGCCGAGGCCAAGTGGCTTCACGAGCAAGTAGTGGCACGCGGATTTCTCTCCCCCTAGCGCGACAATGGAGGCCAAAGGAGCACAACCACGACACTGAGCTCCAATTACCCCCTTCCTATCCGAGCACGACGACGCAGCCAGATCCATGGCGGCGGCTGGGCGTGGTCCGAGGAGGAGAGGGAGCGGTGGGCCCTCCCTTGCCGCAACAGTGCTGCATAGTTCGTCCACGGAGTCACCATCCAAGTTCTCACCCCAGTTTCTCTCTCCCTTCCACCGAATCACCCAGCCTGGTGGAGGCACAGACGTCGTCGCAGGCTGCGGCAAAATAGCCTAGGGTTGAGTCGTGATGGCTTCCTATTTATACCCTGAAGTCCGGTTTGTTCATGGGATCGCAGCAAACCCGATCTTGGCGGGATTGACCAGCGTTCGGGGTTTGTTAGGCGATGAGGGAAGTCCGAGCAGGAGGAAGACCCTGACGCGTAGGCCCCACGTGTCATCGGGCATGTCTGTTGCAGAGGGAAAGGGATGAAGCTGATCCATGGGCCCCACCGGTCAGGCATAGAGGGAGCGCGGGGAGCGAGAGGAAATGGGCCACGCGGGGATAGAAAACAGAAATGGGTCGGCTTTCGGGGATTTGGCCCAAACGCGCTGGTTTCCCTTTTTTCCTTTTTATTTTATATTTTGGATTTCATATTTGAACTTCTTCCTAAATTTCAAAATCCAGTATTTCAAATTTATGTTGGGGATTTCACATAGTAATCAAGTGCATAAAAATACTAACATGAAGGAATATATTTATCCATGTATATCCTTTTCCTTCTCTTTTCTTTTCTTTTCTCATTCCTTAATTCAAATTCTATATTTTTAACTTAAACTTGTCTCACAAATTTGAATGCCGGTGCAAAAATACAAGAACTTCAGCATGAAATGCATATTTCTGTATTTATTTGTTGGTGATTTGATTAATATGATTACTTAAATATGTACAGGGAAAAACTAGATAATATCTAAAGGTTCCATAATCTCAAAACACTACATAATTATATATTTTTATATGTCATATCTATTATCTTTATTATTTTCCTGACAAAATTTTTTTTGGGCTTTACATCCCGCAAAGCCATCTCTTCGTGGGCTAGGGAAGGACTACTGGCGGAATGGGTCGACGTGGGAAAGAAGCAGACTCAGGCCCAAGCAACTTGTCAGACTCGAGCGCTATCTGTAGCGTCCGCCCGACTTTCCCGCGCGCAGCGTCCTTAAATATCGGAACAGATTAAAGATAAGTCGGCGAGATTACAGGAAGATAAGTTCGGTCGGTTCACTATTATTTAGGTGTACATCATCATCACATACGCATGTAGTGCCCCACGGTCAAGTATATAAGGCCTAGAGGGTACCCCATCATTTCCATCAACCGTCTACTCAACTCATTAGCCTTTCTCCATACTGGAGACTTCTCTTGTAACCTACCATATTAAGATTGCAAGGCCCAAAATCTGTATAAAAAATAATAATAAAATAAATATATGAAGGAATGAAATAGCAAATTCAGATATCTCAAATTGTTCTTGAGAGTTGAAAATTGAGACTAAATTTTGAAATCCAATAACTATTTTAGAAAAGAAGTAATAGAAAGTTTTCTATTCAACTAAATTATTATGCACGTCATTAAGTGATACACCGTTAGCATTTATTTACATGAATAGTTAAGTTTGAAGTAACTTTTAATTCTTGTTCCCCAATCAAAATACTATTTTCCTAAAAAAATAAATAAAGAAACAATATGAATGGTTCATATTTCAAGCATTTATTCACATGAATATCTAATTTTGAAGTGACTTTTATTTCTCCTCCCACATTCAAAATGTTTTAGAATGGAATAATATGAGTGTGTTTCTCATGTTTCAAACATCTATCAAACAAATAAATCAATTAAAATAAATTGCTTCGTGATTGATTTTGAGTATGTATTAAAATTTGAATTCCTAAATCTTGGAATTTGAATTTTGTGAAATCAAATAATATGGGAATATCTCATTTGACTAAGTAAATAAGGGATATATAAAATAAAACAAACCATGTGTAACAAATTAGAGTTTTCCTTGAGCACTTAAATATACTTTAAATCTGAACCTTGTTTGTATTTAATTTAAGATTTGAATTTGAATTCAAAATGAAAATACAGAATATAAAAGAAAAGAAATAGGAAAAGAAAAGAAGAGAACCATTCTCATTGGACCGACTTTCCCTGTCCTCGGCATAGCAAGCCATCCCCTTTTCTCGCGAACGACCAGCCAGACTCCACGGGCGCGCACGCAATGGCTCCGGGGGCCCACTAGCTGGCTCCTCCACTGGCTAACGGATGTGTTCACGGTGCCAACATGAGGGACCAGGCGGTCAGCCCCTCGCATCGCGTGCGCGCGTTCCCTCTTCGCCTCTTTTCTTTCCATGGATGACGCGCGGGCCCCGCTCTGCAGATCCTTCGTCTATCTCGGGCACAAACGCCGCGCAAGAACCTCGCTGTGCATCTCGGAGCCTACAACTAAATCCTTTGCCAGCCGCCAGTGAGCTTGGATTTGGTCCACGCGCGGCCCAGGTGTCCAGCTACTCGTCACCGGGTCAAAGACCATGGGACCGACTTGCCACCATCATCCCTTTGCCCAACTGAATCGCGAGCTCCACGACGCCCCGACCGGGATTACCGCGACCCCGTGACCCGCTCGTCCCTATATCCTCTCGCCCTCTATGCATAAGTACTCTACCCCCTATTCCCTCCACTAATCCACCTGAGTGTTTATCTCGACCTCGAACCGTGGGCAAGAACGCGGGGGAACCATGGCCGTCGTACCGCTGTACCGGCGTAACGGCTGTTCGGGCCTCGGTTTGGCAGGGGAAAACACTAACATCACACGTGTGATCCAGCTCTAACTTCGCATAGTGTGAGGACGGCCGGACACCGCCGCAATTTCTCGCCGGTCTTCGGATTAGGGCGGAGCTCCGTGGCGTACCGTGGACTGGCAGCTCCACGACTCCAATCATTGGTAAAGATCTTCCCATTCGGTTCGCTCTTGCACCCCTCTGCGTAGCACCTTTCTGATCCACGTTTCGGGGGCTGGCCGGATCGATCACTTAACTTCGGCGTGGGCTCCAACGCGGGAGGGCGCACCGTCGGCATGCACTAGGGTGGGGAAGAAATCTGGCAGCCGTGGGATTGGGAGTTGATGGCTAGGATTGGATCTGGGGAGGATGAACCAAGGGCCGTTGATCTACGGACATGCAGCCAGGATTAGATCTTTGAATACCCTTTTGCGCATTTGATCTGACCCATCATATCGGGATCAGGCAGGTGAGGGGTAGTCATCGGCGTGGATGCCTCACGGCCTTCTGATCTCGATCTTGCGGTTGTCGTTGGTTATTGGTTTAAGTTTTATAAAAATCTAATCACAACCGTCAGTAGTTGATCCAACGGTCGTGATGGGCACATACCCCTTCGACCGCACCAAAGTGCAAAAACGCCCCTCTGTTTAGTCATTATGAACCCGTCGTCCATGCAGCTGTAGCTCTGAGTCTAGACAATTTTTATATCTCAGCCCCTGGCTTTCCCAGAAATTGGTGCACAGTCCCGAGGTCATGGAAAATCATATAATTAATTATAGAAATTGGTTTTTGTGCAAAAATAAATTTAGAAACTTGATTAATTCATAGAAAATTCATATGAACTTCAAATTAGTCCATTTCAATTTATATAATTTTGTAATAGTGTTGTTTATCACCTAGTGTCTCTGTTTTGACATGAAAGGCTCTTTAAAATTTATTTTCTAATTAATCTTATATCAACTACATAAAACCTTAGGAAATTCATAATGCCCCCGTTTTAACTCCGATTTGATCCGTTCAAGTTGCGTTAGTCTTGTACAAATATTTACTATGCAATAACAACATTTATTATACCATGTCTCATTCTTTTCTAATAGATCCTTATTTAACTTATGTTGGTTAGTCTTGTTAATGCGCTCATCGTTATTTACTAAAATATGATCTATGGTCAATTTATAACTTAGATTAAAGTTGAGATAATTATTTATAGAATAACCTTTTATATGATTTATATTAACCAATTTATAATATAGTTTAACATTTTAATCACATCAATCCTCTATAAAATCATAACTCCTTAACCGTAACTCTGAATTTAGTGGTTCTCGATCCCGTGATCTCGTAGCTTCGTGTAGATCATTATTATTCAGTTTGTTCTTATGTTTGGTGTGATGTTAATTTTATCTATACCATGTTTGTTTGTATTGCTACGACTAGCGCGAGGTTTCGAGGATCTGAAGAATCACCCTGGTAATTGGAATCTCAAGTGCCAGGCAAGTTGTGCCCTTGATTCACTTTTGTTACCCAATAATATTCTTTATTATCACTATTCAATGCATAGGTTTAATTTTGATGGGACCCAATAGGTCACCCTAGTCTGTTTATCCTGTTTACCTTGTTTACCGCTGATTCACTTGGGTAGTTATGCTATTGCATTATATGGTTTTGGGTTAACATTTCATTATATCCATGTTCCAATTATTCTGTTATGTTATTTATGTTCATGTCAAGATCATTAATGTTAATTGGAACATGGAGCTTAACTTGAGAAACACGTGCCACCACAAGGGTGGAATGGGACGCCCTTGGCTGACTAATTAGGAAAGCTAGTGGAAGACTACCTTACCCGAAAGGGGCAAGGGCAGTAGGGGAGTTGCATGCAAGGAGGTTCTCGGGTTGATTTTGCTGCGATGGTGATCAAACGGGGGATTCTTGCAAGTGCTCTTCCCATAAACTGTAGCGGGTGGAACTTTGTAAAGGCCTCGTAGTGGATCCCTAGCCATTCACCTCGGTAGTGTCTAAGGGTCTAGCTAACCCTGGCGACATGGTATACATGACTTGTGGGTATAGGGTACAACATCTGCAGAGTGTAAAACTGGTATACTAGCCGAGCTCACGGTCAAGAGCAGCTCAGGACTCTCGCATGATTAAATTATGGAACCTAAACTCAATTTGTCATTTGCATCTGCATGGGATTATGTATTAATTTTGTTCTATTATTTATTATGGTTTGGTATTCACTTACACTTAGTAACTACTAATAAAATTTTGACCAACTTATTAAAAGCAATGCTCAGCTTTAACCCCTACTGTTGATCAGCTTTACACATCACATGAACTCCCACCTTTGGTGAGTTCATGCCACATTATTCCCCACAACTTGTTGAGCGATGAACATGTGTGAGCTCACCCTTGCTGTCTCACACCCCTCATAGGTCAAGAACAGGTACCACTGGATGAGGCACATGGTGGATGTTGCGCTGTGTTCGTGAGAGGTCTAGGTCATCGTCTCCCAGTTGACTTTCTGGCGCCAAGGATGGATTTTAGATCCTATTATATTTATCTTTTATTTTGTAAGACTTCTGCTATGTAATAAGTACTCTGATTATATTATGACATTTATCTCTATACACTTTGTTATTATATGTGTTGTCTTCTTTGGCACATGTATGAGATACACCCGACTTTGTTCCTTAAAACCCGGGTGTGACAGAAGTGGTATCAGAGGAATGTTGACTATAGGATGAAACCTAGATAGAAATGGACAAACCCTTACCTACTTACCTTACTCTGACTCTTTTCTAAACTTATCTTGATCTTTTCTCATCTATTTCTGCTTTACTCTGATTATTCTTACCTTTTCTTTCTAAAGACAAATGTGGATTTTACACTTTGAAATCCTATGCCTAATGTGACTTTAGGAATAGGAGACCTACTCTTAGGAACAAAAACAAAACTATTTTTATAGGTATCTATACGCTTGAGTGCTTGTTCTTATGATATTTGTGTGATTTGGATCTTTGGTTGAGTGTGATGAGTTGTGGAGTAATGTCCACAATTACATCTGCATCTACACATAGACATAAATAAATTTCATAAGATAACTAAACAACTTAGATTATCCTCCATTAAAGTATATCTATTTCATATAGACCCCTCTTATCTTAAAAGACTCTCTCTTATTTAAATAGATTCATCTTATCATGAAAAGATTTTATCTTATCCTAATAGATCTATCTGATCTCAAAAGATTCTATCTCCTTATTAGAGACTCATCCTGTCCTAATAAGCAAACTTGTCCCCACCACTTTGCTTATCTCATAACAGTGTAACAAACATGATCTATTCCAAAATAAAATCTTATCTAGTCTAATCCGATTACACCAATTCTGATCTCATCTAATCAGATCAGATCTAATCTAATGGACAAATGTGATAGATAATACTGGGAAAATAGATTGGACCCTACTTCTATAAGCATGTTTTAACCTAAATTGGTGCTCTAGATTAACTAGACCACATCCAACTACCTAATCATATGCCACTACCTTAACCATCCGTGGTTGCATAACCCATCTGTTTTAACCTAACCGAGATTCTGATTGTCACACCCGTTTCTAATAGGGCAGAGCCGGGTGCATAGCATATGTGTGCCAGGATCTATTTCTACACATATGTTGACGTCACAAGTGTAATATATCAAAAGAACAATGCATAAAAGCGTAAATAACGATTATATTAACATATTACACTTCGAACAGACATAATGTCTTAACCTTTATTCATCGAAGTACAACGAGACATGGACATCCATCCATAGGAAGATGACCGGGGGTATCATTAGACTAGCATCCATGGAGCTCAGCATCATAACTTCATCTGCAAACTTCTGATCAAAATTAAGCAAGGGTGAGCTCACTTATGGTCGGGGCTCAGCAAGTGGGGGAAAACTAATGCAGGTTTAACAAGGTGAGGCTAAGGTTGAGCAGTAAGCATTTTAGTTGGTCAACATTTTATTAACAACACCTGTCTTACTAATAAGTGTGAATCCCAAGTATTCCCATTAAACAAAGGTATAAGAGTATATCAAAAACACTTAAGTGAAACCACTTAAGCAAAACCATTGGCAGATCATCAGATCTCGATTTATTTCCATCTTCAAGTTCAATTATCATGTGAGGAGTCCAGGCTGCTCATAACCGTGAGCACGACTGATATATCAGTTTTACACTCTGCACAGGTGGCGCATCTTTACCCATGATTCGCGATTCCCTTCTAGCCCGAGTTAGCTAGACTCGTATTCAGTTCCGAGGTGAATGGCTAGGGTCTCACTACGAGGCTTCTCCCTAGAGTCCTCATTACGCAAATGCTGGAAATGGTCAAACTGCATAAAGCACCCCTAACGTAACCAACTTATAGCCTAGACTGCAGGGTAAAGCTTTGGGAACTATGCCCGTATCCAATCTACCTGAGCCGGAACTATAAGAGCTTGCCAGGTGCCCCCGTTCCTGTCAACCACGACCAGCACCCAACATAAGACTTCTCTAGTTATTTAGCCAAGACCAGAGCCATGATAGTTCTCATGGTAGCACTATTTTCTCGGGTGGTCACTCCATGTTCCAATTAATATGCAATAATCTTGTTTAACCATCGGGTTAACAACAATAATGTAAACTTACCATTTGGAACATTAATATCATAAGCGGGAGTGATTGCATAAATTTAAAGTTGTAGCAATAGCATAGCTACTTGATTAGATCATAATCCCAGGTTAAACAAGGAGTAAGGTTGGAAAGGTTAGGGGTATCTAAATAGGTAACCCATCAAATTATGCATATATTCATCAAAGAATAAACTTTATTAAATGTATTGTTTGGGATCAAATAGAGTATGCAGAGGGAGAAGTCCACTTGCCTTGCTTATTGAAAGCTTGAGGTTCTTCCACGGATAGGAATAGATCTTGATTCTTAACTACTAGATCAACCACTGAATATCACACAAACAAACAAGAAGAACAAACATCACTCAATAACATACAACATTCACCATACGTAAAGTTAAAAGAAAGCCTAACGAAAGAGCGTTCGCTTTTCAAAAACATTACTCGCACGGGTTATAATAAAAAGGTATTCTTTTCAAAAATGTGTCATCTATACTTTATAAAACAAGACATGAGCTTAAAAATATCTTAATTAAAATATACAAATATTAGGTTCACCCATTTAATCTTTTATAAAACGTCATACGCGATACATCTAAGATAAAGGGTTTATTAGATGATAAAACACGTTATAACAATATTTGTCGGGTACCGAAATTAGGGGTACCCCCAACACTCCTAATCACGGCTGGTAAACACCTTCAGAGCAAACCATGAAGGCTTACGGCTCGGGTCAAAGTCAAAGATTCGTCTACCAAGGGACACGGTCTCACCTCGCCCGAGCCCGGCCTCGGGCGGAACAGTGGTCCCGGACGAGTCCACGCCTCGCCCGAGGGTCTCTTCAGACAGTGAGTGCACCCTCGGCTCCACCAAAGACAAGCCTTGTCGTGCAAGCGACTTTGGCCAAATCGCCTTACCAGCCGACCGTGTTGCATGTGCATTTAATGCTGGGGTCGCCTGACACCTTATCCTGACACGCGCACCTCAGTCGGTAAGGTCGAAGTGACCACAGTCACTTCGCCCTTTCACTGACCGATTTGACAGGAAAATAGCGCCGCCCGCCCTGCTCCGACTGCTGTGCCAACCACCCGAGCGAAACCGACAATGGTCGAGTTCAGCCTCGGGCACAACAGGAAGCTCCGCCTCGCCCGACCCCAGGGCTCGGCCTCGGCCTCGGCCTCAGGAGGAAATCTCCGCCTCGCTCGACCCCAGGGCTCGGCCTTGGCCCCGGCCTCGGGAAGAATCACGTCCTTGCCCGACCCTGGGTCTCGGCCCCAGCCTCGGCCTCGGAGGAGTCATCGCCTCGCCCAACCTCAGGCTCGGATCCTCCACTCCATGAGGGATGCATCATTACCCTACTCCTAGCTAGCTCAGGCTACGAAGGAACAAGACCGGCATCCCATCCAGCTTACCCCGGTAACAGGCGATGGTGGTTTCCCGCATGCAACCATGACGTCGGTGGTTCTCAAGCCCCCTACGGAAGCAAGGAGACGTCAGCAGGATCCATACAACACCGATAGCTGTACTGCTACAGGGCTCAAGGCACTCCTCCGACGGCCACGATACTACCTCTACAGGACTTAAGACATCCCCCCGGCGACCACGTTTTTATCTGTACAGGGCTCAGGGCACTCCCCTGCCAGCCACGTTAAGCTCCCAGCAACACCCCATTGTACAGCTGGGCATCTCCTTACGCCTAAAAAAGGGGGTGTCCAGGGCCCCATGGACGGGGGGGGGGGGACAAAAGGGGGAGCGAGGGGACAGAGGGACGAGCATACGAACATACGAAGCATACGTACACACGACAGGAGAAGACGAGCAGGGGCCGGACCCTCTCTCTCTCTCGCTCTCTGCTACTCGCCCTTTCTCGCTCTCACTCTCTCGCAAGGCTTGTAACCCCTACTACGAGCACCCTAGTGCAGGATAATACAAGGCTCATTCCCCCACTTGTGTTCCATCCCGCGCCAACCCATCTGGGTAGGGGCACGCAGCGACAAATTTACTCGTCGGTCCAGGGACCCCCCGGGTCCGAAACACCGACAGTTGGCGCGCCAGGTAGGGGCCTGCTGCGTGTTAACGAACACTTTCTCGTTGAGTTCCAGATGGGTAGACTTCAACAACCTCTTCAGCCTGGGACAGTGCTCCACTTCGGGAGCCTCGAGTTCATGTCCCTCGACGGTAGCTACGACATGGTACTCCTCCCTCCGCGGCACAACGACAACGATAGTCAATGACTCGCCCGGCAGAGGCAACCTCCATGGCGGCATCCCCCTGTGGCGGAAGAGGAACACTCCGGTCGTCTCCGCCAGCCTCCTCGCCGGAGGAGGCGGAGACGGGGCAACCGTGGCCACGCAGGAGGCGGCACCTTATCGGCTGTCGGACCGGATCGAGCCGACGACGCTGGCACTCCTCCGGGGGACATGTCGGGTGTTGTCCTCGTGCCTGAGACAATGCTGAGTGCCGCTTCCCCGCGACGTGCCAGGCTTGAGCAGACCGACGACGCCAGCACCCTCGCAAAGGACCTGCTGGGCGTCACCCTCGTACCTGAGATGACGGTGTGTTCCGTCCCCGACGCGACTTCACCACCGTCCATCAATCAAAAGGTATCGTCTGTATTCCACCCTGTTCCCTTTCGATTCAGCTTCGATCCACCTAGCGACCCCGCTACGGTGAGCGCTTTCGTAAGGACGTATCCAAACCTTCTGGGGTACCATATGTGGTTGACCTGGGACCGACTGACAGCCGTCTCAACCTCTGGACCAGCGGGTTTCGAGGAAGAGGACGACCCCAACTTTGGTTGGGATTTCTCTAGCCTCGATGACCCCGGTGCCATGCGGGACTTCATGTCCGCATGTGACCACTGCCTCTCCGGTTGTTCTGACGATGGCCGTGGCCTGGACGACGAGGGTTACGGCCCAAGTCATGAATGTTTCCACGTCGATCAGGGAGATCACGACGAAGGCAACCACCTTGGTATGCCGGAGGTTGACGATCCCCCTGGGCCCGCATCTCGCATTGACATCCCGCGGGAGCTAGTTGTGGTCCCAGTCCCTGTGGGGGGTCGGGACACACAGCTCGAGCAAATCCGTGAGATGCAGGCCCGGGTCGACGGGGAAGCAGGGCAGCTTGTGTAGCTCCGACAGAACATCGAACAGGAGTGGGCAGGCCAAACACTCGCCGGAGGAGCCTATCATCGGGCCCGGGACGTCCAGCGCCACATCGTCGATAATGCCAGGGCAGCACTACCCCCTGTCGTTAGCGGGTCTGGCCAGGACCTAGCTGCAGCGGTGATGCTACTTCGAACAATGCTGGAGCCATCCACCACCGAGGGACGGCGTATCCAGGGCGAACTCAAGGATCTCCTGGAAGGCGCCGCAGTTCGACGAGCCGAGAGCTCCGCCTCCCGGAGGCGAGCTGACCCCTCGGAGCATCACGTGACGTCCTCCCAACACATGCGGGAGGCCTTGGTCCATCTCGAGCGCACGCGGGACGAGGCACCTACCGCTCGGGATCGCCTCGGCAACGAGCATCACCATCGCGACCGTCGAGCCTGCCTCAACGAGAAGGTGCGCCGAGGCTACCATCCTAGGCGTGGGGGACGCTGCGACAGCGAGGAGGATTGGAGTCCCTCGCCCGAGCCGCCCGATCCACGAGTCTTCAGCCGGCCCATACGACAAGCGCCGTTCCCCGCTCGTTTCCGAGCCCCGACTACCATCACCAAGTACTCGGGGGAGACGAGGCCGGAGCTGTGGCTCGCGGACTACCGACTGGCATGCCAGTTGGGAGGGGCGGACAATGACAACCTCATCATCTGTAATCTACCCCTTTTCCTCTCCGACGCTGCCCGGGCCTGGCTGGAGCATCTGCCTCCTGCGCAGATCTCTGACTGGGACGACCTGGTCAAGGCTTTCGCGGGAAATTTTCGGGGCACGTACGTGCGCCCTAGGAACTCATGGGATCTCCGAAGCTACCGCCAGTAGCCTGGGGAATCCCTCCGAGAGTACATCCGGCAGTTTTCGAAGCAGCGCACCGAGCTGCCTAACATCACCGACTCGGACGTCATCGGAGCTTTTCTCGCCGACACCACTCGCCGAGACCTGGTGAGCAAACTGGGACGCAAGTCTCTCACCAAGGCGAGCGAATTGATGGACGTCACCGCCAAGTTCGCCTCGGGTCAGGAGGCGGTCGAGGCCATCTTCCGGAAAGACAAGCAGCCTCAGGGGGAGCCGAAGGGAGACGCCCTCGAGGCATCCGCCCAATGTGGCACGAAGAAAAAGGCCAAGAAGAAGGTGCAAGCGAAGCGCAACACCGCTGACGCAAATCTTGTCGCTGCTACCGAGCATAGGAATCCTCGGAAGCCCCCTGGAGGGGCCGGCGCGTTCGATAAGATGCTCAAGGAGCCGTGCCCCTATCACCAGGGTCCCGTCAAGCACACCCTTGAAGAATGTGTCATGCTCTGATGCTATTTCCACAAGGCCAGACCCCAGGCGGAGGACGGCAAGGACCGAGGCAACAATAAGGAGGGCGGCAAGGAAGAGGAGATCCCCGAGATCCACAACTGCTTCATGATTTACGGCGGGCAGGTGGCGAATGCTTCGGCTCGGCACCGCAAGCAGGAGCGCCGGGAGGTCTGTCGGTAAAGGTGGTAGCGCCAGCCTACCTAGACTGGTCCGACAAGCCTATCACCTTCGACCGAGATGACCACCCCGACTTTGTGTCAAGCCCAGGAAGGTACCCGCTCATCGTTGATCCGATCATCGGCAACGTTAGGCTCTCCAAGGTCCTCATGGACGGAGGAAGCAGCCTCAACATCATCTATGCTGAGACCCTAGAACTCTTGGGGGTTGATCGGTCAGAGGTCTGGGCCGGTGCGACACCCTTCCACGGGATCGCACCTGGAAAGCGTATCCTTCCCCTCGGGCGGATTGACTTGCCCGTCTGCTTCCGGACTCCCTCCAACTTCCGAAAGGAAACCCTCACCTTCGAGGTGGTCGGGTTCTGAGGGACCTACCACGCGGTGTTGGGAAGGTCGTGCTACACGAAGTTCATGGCCGTCCCCAACTACACCTACCTCAAGCTCAAGATGCCGTGTAACACCCCTGGTGTTACTATGACTAAAACTTGAGCATGGCATCATGAGCATGGGCATTGCATAGGTTTGACACACCTAGAGTGCATTCACTAGGCAAAAATTTCCAACAAGTTGTATTGTTTTACTGTTTTACAAATAGGACCCTGGTTTAAGGACTTAACCCTAAATAGTGGTTAAAAGGGTAAAACTTAACCCCAGTTGAGAAAACCTAAAGGCTTTAGGGTAAAAGTCATAAAATGACCCCAGCAATAAAGTTGAATCACATTTATACCCCTGGAATACCAAAAACCCTAATTAGAACCCTGGGAAACCCTAAAACCAAACCCTAGGGACCTAAGTGCAAAATTAGTCCACTTTTGGGCTAAAGTGCAAAAACCAAGCCAAATATGTTTCTTAAGTCCTTTGGTTCACAAATATGTGATTTTGCAAGCAAAACCCTAAGTTTTGGACTAAAGTGCAAAATGGACCTCCCTTGAGTTTTGTTCTAAGTCTGAAAAACAGTGAATGGGCTCAACTTTGGGGCTTTGTAATTTACAAAGTATAGGGTTTTTGCCCTAGGTCACCACATCAAAGTTGAAGCCTAATTATAGGAGAACAACTTTGCTAAAGGGAGCAAGCATAGTTGTTATGAAGAAATTAGAGAAAAACCTCATCAAAGTTTGGCTGTCAGACTGTGGAAGCTGAATTTCAGGATTTCAGTGTTATGAGGTGAACTTTGAGCTCAAATCTAAGTATGATCCAGTGCTCAAATGTGTTCAAGTTCTATAGATGAGTTGTAGCTGGTTTATAACCCTACAACTTTGCTACTGAGAGTTTATGAGGTTCTTATGTGAAATCTGGAGTAAATCAGCGCTAAACACGGGCTGTCAGGCTCGTTGATTCTACTGAAACCGAGCACTGTTCATCGTCATCAGTTAATATCGCGTATGGATCAGGACGCCCGCCGGCGATAAGAACGCCACCGCGGCGTGACCGGTCGTCGTTGGCCGCGGTAAAGTGCCTGGCTGTCGTGGCAAAAGTTACCTCGGTGGCGTGCTGGGGTTAAGCGGCAACCGCACCCTCACCGGAGGCCGCCGTAGGCTTGCCAGCGCACCCGCCGCTCTCATCTCTTCCCCAACTCCGGTCGTCGGTCCTCCGCCGCGTGGCCAAGCTGGTCTACCGTGTCACCGTAGTCCGTTTGAGCCATCCCATCAGTGTTAATGAGCTTGCCACGCCGTAGGCCACGTAACCGCGCGCCAGTGCATCTTTCCCGTCTCCGGCCGCCAGCGCATCGCGAGCAAATTGAGAGCCACCGCTCTCGGAGCCTATAAATTGAGCCCCCCCTCGGCTGTGCCATGTATTTGGCTAACTCTTGCACCCGCTCCCGCCCTCAATCGTCCTCTAGCTCGCCGGAATTTCGCGTTGCCACCAAATTAGTTTTCCGCCGCCGTGTTGTGAGCTCGCCGTGATCCGCCTTCCACAGGTCAGCCCCGGTCCTCTGTTGCTTCGTTTGAGCACCCTCTCACTCCCGTGATGCTTGCCGAGCCGTTCAATTGAACTCTACCGGCGCCTATCGCCGGGAACACGACCACCTTGCCATTGTGCTTACGGCCACCGTGGCCGGAGCTCCATGATCCACCAACGGTGCAATTAGGTTAGGGGAAATGATCCTTAGGGGTTGAATTTCGTGTATGCCGCTCGGAGAACTCAGCCACTGCCTCAATCGGCCGGTCTGCTCGCTCGCCGGAGCGCGGCCGCGCGGAGCGCCGTCGTGGACTTGAAATCGTGAATTGACCAGAACCCAGGGGCCTTTTCGAGAACGGTCAGCGACTCAGAACAATAGTGATTGGCTCTGATTCGGTTTAGTTGTTAAGCCGGGGGCCTCTGCGCAAAGTCGCCTCGCGGGCGCGCGCGCGATTTCGCGCAGGCCTGGGCCGCCTGGACTTATTTCAGCCCAGTACTGTTGAAGAGTTTTCTTTTTCTTTTTCAGTGGAACTTTAGAAATGTGTAGAAAAATGTAGAAAAATGCTAAAATTATGAGACCAATTTTCCTAGGTTTGTTATTTTCCATAGAATTTATAAAAAATAGTTTCATGATTTTTAGATCAAATAGGGAATTTTAGGATATTTAAAACAGCCTAAATCAATGGTTCTGGATTTTTAGAAATTAAATAATAAGTTCAAAATTCCCCAAACTTTTTATGTAAGCTTTTCACATTATTTAGAAGCCTTGGGTAGAATTTGGTTTGGTTTGGACCCTGTTTGATCACAAAACCCAAAACCACCCCCCCTGCTCCATGAACTCCTTTACTGACTCCGGAAACCCTAAGTTCCCGGACCTCTGTGAAGGAAAGTTGTATTCAAGACATAACTAATAAGTTTATGCTACCTTTGCATCCTCATGAGCATTCCATGACATCCATCTTTATGCATGTATATGGTTATCTTAGAGCACGAGGAGGAAGAAGAAGTTTCCGAAGAAGGGATACCACCCACCTCCGATCCCCAGGCCGACAACTGCTTCTATTTTGATATCTGTGGATCCGAGCCCGACCCATCTGATAACAAAGGCAAGCCCCGGTGCATTTGCCACCTCCCTTGATGTTTTTAAATCTTTCTCACTTGCTTGATGCATTAGGTGATAGGAGTTGATTGATTAAACAATTCCTGCATTACTTTCCTTGATTTGATTACCCTCCTTGAAATCCTGTTTTTAAAAAAAGGTTTTACTTTGCTTAGTGTTGCTTTAGAAAAACAAAAGGATTTGTTTTACAAAAGATGTTTGGCAAAGTGGGAGGGATGTTTTTGAAAATAAAACTTGATGGGGGATCCATCACGGCCGTGATGGATTCAACATCGGAAAAGATGTACCTCTGTCAGGTACCAAACTTTGGGTTTGAAATGAGTAAGCTGAGACCGGGCGGGTGACTTGCACGAGAAGAGAGTCTCGGTGTAGTGTCTCCGTCTGAGTCAATTAAGGACCTTGTCGATGTAGGCCTGCTGACCGAGGACCCTTTAACTGGTCACATGCCTCGTCATGGGTAAGCCTTGCCTCGGGTAGACTAAGGCCGGAATAAGATAACACGAAATGGGAGTGGAGCGGTGGCGAGAGTAGCGTGTACCCTCCGTGGCAAGAGGCTGGACGGTGGTGTATCTGTGCTCTCGGTTTGCGTGAACCTGATCCGGTCTTAAGAACCCCGGTGGCGGGTTGACATATGCAAGGGTTAAGTGCTACATATGTCGTGTGATTGGAGATCCTCAGCTGAGTATAATCGATTCGGATCGCCGTACCTCCGCGGTTATGGAGACTTGGCCACTGACTTACACGTAGCATTCCACTAAAGATGATGGGTTTTTGGTTAAAAATTGGCTAGTGCAGGACCAGTGATTGAACTAGGGTAGAAAGAACTCTAGTGCAGGTAACTTTACCTAACTTGACAAATAAAATTGGATTTTTAAGGATCCACTTTAGTAAGCATTTCTGCAAACAGAGTCTTTGACTATTGAGAAGCCTTACCTTGACTCCCACATATCCAGCATACCCTTGAGAGTCTTTTCCTTAGTCGGGTAAGACTTGCTGAGTAATTCCATACTCAGGGTTTATCCCTTTGTTGTTTTTAGGTGGGGAAGTAGCAGACTTCTGCTGCTTCTGTGCTAAGGTGGTTCCCAACGAAGAGAAACAGGAATGAAGTGCGGGAGGACTCGGTCCTCCATCTTAGATCTTTTGTTTATAGTCTTTCGGGAGAAGTGGTGTCTCCCCGGTTTGTATAATTAATACTTTTATGCACTCGTTTTTAGAACTGGTCTGTAATAACTTAACTTGAGCTTACTTTGGAAATAAATGTAAGATTATGTAATCGCTTCCGCATATCTTTATCTCCGATGATCTGTAATGTTCCTTGGGTAGAATTTGGTTTGGTTTGGACCCTGTTTGATCACAAAACCCAAAACCACCCCCCTGCTCCATGAACTCCTTTACTGACTCCGGAAACCCTAAGTTCCCGGACCTCTGTGAAGGAAAGTTGTATTCAAGACATAACTAATAAGTTTATGCTACCTTTGCATCCTCATGAGCATTCCATGACATCCATCTTTATGCATGTATATGGTTATCTTAGAGCACGAGGAGGAAGAAGAAGTTTCCGAAGAAGGGATACCACCCACCTCCGATCCCCAGGCCGACAACTGCTTCTATTTTGATATCTGTGGATCCGAGCCCGACCCATCTGATAACAAAGGCAAGCCCCGGTGCATTTGCCACCTCCCTTGATGTTTTTAAATCTTTCTCACTTGCTTGATGCATTAGGTGATAGGAGTTGATTGATTAAACAATTCCTGCATTACTTTCCTTGATTTGATTACCCTCCTTGAAATCCTGTTTTTAAAAAAAGGTTTTACTTTGCTTAGTGTTGCTTTAGAAAAACAAAAGGATTTGTTTTACAAAAGATGTTTGGCAAAGTGGGAGGGATGTTTTTGAAAATAAAACTTGATGGGGGATCCATCACGGCCGTGATGGATTCAACATCGGAAAAGATGTACCTCTGTCAGGTACCAAACTTTGGGTTTGAAATGAGTAAGCTGAGACCGGGCGGGTGACTTGCACGAGAAGAGAGTCTCGGTGTAGTGTCTCCGTCTGAGTCAATTAAGGACCTTGTCGATGTAGGCCTGCTGACCGAGGACCCTTTAACTGGTCACATGCCTCGTCATGGGTAAGCCTTGCCTCGGGTAGACTAAGGCCGGAATAAGATAACACGAAATGGGAGTGGAGCGGTGGCGAGAGTAGCGTGTACCCTCCGTGGCAAGAGGCTGGACGGTGGTGTATCTGTGCTCTCGGTTTGCGTGAACCTGATCCGGTCTTAAGAACCCCGGTGGCGGGTTGACATATGCAAGGGTTAAGTGCTACATATGTCGTGTGATTGGAGATCCTCAGCTGAGTATAATCGATTCGGATCGCCGTACCTCTGCGGTTATGGAGACTTGGCCACTGACTTACACGTAGCATTCCACTAAAGATGATGGGTTTTTGGTTAAAAATTGGCTAGTGCAGGACCAGTGATTGAACTAGGGTAGAAAGAACTCTAGTGCAGGTAACTTTACCTAACTTGACAAATAAAATTGGATTTTTAAGGATCCACTTTAGTAAGCATTTCTGCAAACAGAGTCTTTGACTATTGAGAAGCCTTACCTTGACTCCCACATATCCAGCATACCCTTGAGAGTCTTTTCCTTAGTCGGGTAAGACTTGCTGAGTAATTCCATACTCAGGGTTTATCCCTTTGTTGTTTTTAGGTGGGGAAGTAGCAGACTTCTGCTGCTTCTGTGCTAAGGTGGTTCCCAACGAAGAGAAACAGGAATGAAGTGCGGGAGGACTCGGTCCTCCATCTTAGATCTTTTGTTTATAGTCTTTCGGGAGAAGTGGTGTCTCCCCGGTTTGTATAATTAATACTTTTATGCACTCGTTTTTAGAACTGGTCTGTAATAACTTAACTTGAGCTTACTTTGGAAATAAATGTAAGATTATGTAATCGCTTCCGCATATCTTTATCTCCGATGATCTGTAATGTCTGCAAGACGGGTGAAACGTTCCTGGGGAGGTAAGGAAAGATACCGAGCTTGTCAAGTAACTTAGGAACATCTACAGGGTGTCTGATGTCTGTTAGACAAGGACAACTATAGGTGGGCCTGATTACTTGGGAGGTTCCGTCACAGCTGGTATCGGAGCGTAGCCCTTCTTTGCAGATATTCCAGGGCATCTTCAAAAGATTTTCAAAAGTCTTACCTAAAGATTCTTTTCTCTTCTTACCTAAGTAGTCTGAAGAGTTTATATTAAAGACCAGTTAGGAAGAGTGCAACGTATAGAAGGTTGAATCAACCAAGGTTGATTCTGTATTTATTCATGCATCATGCTAAGAATTATACTAATAACATTTTCCCCCTTTAGAAGATGCCGCCACGCACGAGGCTAACGGCACGAAAATCAACGGGACCGAGGGGAGTACCCCGGCACCAACTGGCCCCTCGCCAGGAAAGTAGTAGCAGTGGGAGTAACGATCCCATCGGAGACTTGGAAGCCGAAGTAAGTCGACTTCAAGCAGTGCTACGGCACAGGACCAATGCGTGGATTGCCGACGGAGACAGAATTAATGATTTAAGAAGGGACCTCCGTCACCTGCGGGATCAACTAGCTGACCGGGACCTAGCACTTGACTGGGCAGTCCAGTCACACATGTTGGTGTGTGCTAAGGAAGCAAGGGCTCAGGCCCGAATTAGAGAGTTAAGCTCAGCTGTCGACAACCTGCAGGTGTACTGCAATACACTGCATGAAGAAGTCCATGTGCTCTACTCGCAACTACACCCTAATGAGCCTACACCATCTGCTGAGGCAGAAGCCGAACCTTCTCACGCCGCGGGACGCGCGTTGGGTGGGGAATTAGACCTGTATGAACCTCCTCCTTCTTTGAGGTTGGTGGACGTCTGGACTCCCACACCCGATGAGGAAGCCGCCAAAAGCGATGGAAAGCAGGACTAGTGGTGTAATAAGAGTAGAGTGGGGTATTGTAGGGAGTAGTGTTATATTAGAGTAGGGTAGTGTATTGTAGGGTGTACGGTTGTATAATAGGATAAACTTTTGTAAAATGGGTAATGTATCCTGTTGTGTAATGTCGAGTCTGTACCATTACTTTTTATAGTAATGTAAAACGGAAGGTTTCTTTGGCACACTATGTTTATTCAAATGTTTTTGCCTCAGATGCCGACCCGTACTCGAGGACAGGATGCAGCTGGAACATCCGGGGGTGGGGATGCTACCCCGAATCCACCTCCCGTTCCACCCACGCTTGCTGAGGCAATCGCTGCCTTGGTAAACGCTACAGCCGATAATACCCGCTTCCTAAGGGAGATGGCGGGTCAGCAACAGCTTCAACAACAAGCAGGGAGAGGATTCCAACAGGGTCCCCGTGAGACCACTTACCTGGATTTCTCGGAGACTCGTCCGCCTCTCTTCGTCAAAGCAGAAGATCCGCTTGAGGCCGACGAATGGATCCGGGTCATAGAACAGAAATTTGGCCTTCTTCGCTGCTCAGAAACCCAGAAGCCGTTGTTTGCGGCTCAGCAACTTCGAGGCCCTGCCAGCACTTGGTGGGGGAATTTTGTGGCCATCCAGCCGGATAATCATCAAATTACATGGAATGAGTTCAAGGCAGCATTCCGCGAGCATTATATTCCTGAGGGAGTGTTGCACATGAAACAAGAAGAGTTTATGAAATTGAAACAAGGGGGAGATACTGTGAACCAGTACCTTAACAAGTTCAATCACCTGTCTCAGTACGCAATTGATCAGGTGAACACAGATTTGAAAAAGAAGAATTGTTTTATGAGGGGTCTGAACGACCGGATGCAGCGGAAAATGGCTGCATGTATTGATCTTACTTATGGAAAGGCTGTCAGCACAGCCCTATCTGTGGAGGCCAAATGTGCAACTTCTGGGAAAAGTAAGGGGTTCAGTGGTGATCGGCCTAATCAGGGCCCTGTAAAGAGGCAACGGTTCATTCTCCGGCCCTCTAACCAAAACCGTTCAAGTGCACCACCTTTCCCTTTTAAGCAGCCTATAATTATTCGTCCCAACAAAGCTCCCACTGTCCAAAGTCAGCCGGGTGCCCCAGGCACTCGATTCCCTGCACTGCCAAGTTCTTCAACTGGATGTTTTAACTGTGGCAAATCTGGGCACTTTATTAAAGATTGTCCCTATCCTCGGCAAAATCAGGCCAATAATCAGCAAGGATCGGGAAGTTCTGCTCCAGGCAAGGGAAATACTTCGGGCAAGAATACCAAGAAAACGGGGCGAGTATATTATACACAAGTGGCTACGACACCGGAAGGAGAGCCGGTGATGATGGGTACGTTCCCTGTAGCCAGTCACCCTGCAGTAATTCTTTTTGATTCTGGTGCTTCACATACCTTCATTAGCAAGACATTTGTGGAGCAGCATCACATTACATGTCATGAATCAAAAGAGGGTTTTAAAATTCATTCACCTGGGGGATACATTTTTACTAAGGAAGTGGCCTATGGAGTGCCAGTAACTATGGCTGAACGGAATTTTCCTGCTAACATGATTGTTCTAAAAGGCCAAGATATAGATGTAATTTTGGGGATGAATTGGTTAACTCAATACAAGGCAGTACTCAACACTGAACTCAGAACCGTCAGGTTGAGTTATAATCAAGAAGAAATTCTCTTATCTCTCCCCAAGACCAATCCAGCCAAAGCTTCTGGTAGAATCTTTGAAGCCATTGTACCGGAGATCAAGAACATTCCGGTAGTATGTGAGTTTCCAGATGTGTTTCCGGAAGATTTGCCTGGACTGCCCCCAGAAAGAGATGTAGAATTTGTAATTGAGCTAAAGCCCGGTACGGCTCCCATTTCCCGAAGGTCGTACCGTATGCCCCCTAATGAATTAGCAGAATTGAAGATCCAATTGCAAGATCTGCTGAATAAAGGATTTATCCGGCCAAGCTCGTCTCCTTGGGGTTGTCCCGCCATCTTTGTGAAGAAGAAGGATCAAACCTTGCGAATGTGTGTGGACTATCGGCCCCTAAATGAGGTCACCATTAAGAATAAGTACCCTCTTCCAAGAATCGACATCTTATTTGATCAACTGACTGGGGCGAGGGTGTTTTCCAAAATTGATCTCAGGTCGGGCTATCATCAAATCCGTATTCGGCCCGAGGATATACCGAAGACCGCTTTCACTACGCGGTATGGATTATTCGAGTATCTAGTAATGTCTTTCGGGCTCACCAATGCTCCTGCCCACTTCACCTATTTGATGAACTCGGTGTTCATGCCCGAGTTAGACAAGTTCGTGGTGGTCTTCATTGATGATATTTTGATATATTCTAAAAATGAAGAGGAGCATGCTCAGCACTTACGGATTGTATTGACGCGCCTAAGGGAACATCAGCTGTATGCCAAGTTCAGTAAGTGCGCGTTTTGGCTGGAAGAAATTCAATTTCTGGGGCACGTGCTATCAGCCAAAGGGATTGCGGTAGATCCTAGCAAGGTCAAGGATATTCTGGAATGGAAACCTCCAACGACTGTTCACCAAGTCCGGAGTTTTCTTGGACTCGCGGGATACTATCGCAGATTTATACCTGATTTTTCTAAGCTTGTGAAGCCAATCACAAGTTTATTGAAGAATGATACCAAGTTCAATTGGTCTTCTACATGTAATGAAGCCTTTGAGCAACTGAAGACATTATTGACCACTGCTCCGGTCTTGGCTCAACCGGACATCACTAAACCTTTTGATGTCTATTGTGATGCGTCAGGCAGTGGACTCGGCTGTGTGCTAATGCAAGAAGGCCGAGTAATTGCGTATGCTTCAAGGCAGTTACGCCGACATGAAGAGCATTATCCAACACATGATCTCGAGCTAGCTGCTGTGGTTCATGCCCTGAAAATATGGCGTCACTATCTGCTGGGAAATATCTGCCACATATATACAGATCATAAGAGTTTGAAGTATATATTTACCCAGTCAGAGTTAAACATGAGGCAAAGACGATGGCTTGAGCTCATAAAAGATTATGAACTGGAAATCCATTATCACCCAGGCAAGGCCAATGTGGTGGCAGATGCATTGAGTCGCAAGACTTCCTGCCACTGTCTTATGGTAAAGACCTCCGAAAACACTTTGTGTCAGGAAATGGAAAAGTTAAACCTGGGGATAATCCAGCAAGGGACTTTGAATCAACTAAAGCTTGAGTCAACCATTTTGCAAAGGATAATTGATGCTCAAAAGGATAATCAGGGTATGAAGCACGTCCGAGAGAAGATCAGGGCTGGAACAGCCCAATGTTTCAAGGAAGATGATCAAGGTGTGTTATGGTTCAACGACCGCATAGTAGTGCCGAAGGATGAAGAGCTCCGCCAGCAAATTTTAGATGAGGCGCATCTTAGTCGCTATTCCATTCATCCGGGAAGCACTAAGATGTATCATGATCTGAAACAACACTACTGGTGGACGAAGATGAAGATTGAAATTGCACGCTATGTGGCTAGGTGTGACACTTGCAGACGTGTCAAAGCCATACACATGAAAACTGCTGGTCCATTGCAATCTTTGCCAACCCCAACATGGAAATGGGAAGATATCAGCATGGACTTCATTGTGGGATTGCCCAGGACTGCAAAAGGGTACGACTCTATCTGGGTGATTGTTGATCGACTTACAAAGGTTGCTCATTTTCTGCCGGTCAAAACAAATTCTCCGGTTACTGTCTACGCCCAATTGTACATTGCTCGTATTCTTAGTCTGCATGGTGTTCCAAAGACCATAGTGTCGGATCGTGGGTCTCAATTTGTAGCCAAGTTTTGGGAAGCACTTCACCAATCTTTGGGTACTAAGTTACTCCACAGTTCGGCCTACCATCCCCAAACCAGTGGACAGACTGAGAGAGTAAACCAAATACTTGAAGATATGTTACGGGCATGTGTCCTGGATTTCTCAACAAAGTGGGATGAATGCTTACCTTTGGCGGAGTTTTCATACAATAACAGTTATCAGGAAAGTATCAAGATGGCACCTTTCGAAGCTTTATATGGACGTCGGTGTCGAACTCCGCTAAATTGGTCTGAACCTGGAGAAAGGTATTTCTTTAGGCCTGATATGGTGAAAGAGGTCGAAGAAAAGGTTCAGAAAATCATTCATAATATGAAGAAGGCACAGACTCGACAAAAGAGTTATGCAGACAAACGGCGAAGGCCCTTATACTTCTTGAAAGGAGACTACGTCTACTTAAAGGTTTCACCAATGAAAGGCGTATCGCGTTTTGGGATTAAAGGGAAACTTGCACCCAGGTACATTGGTCCATTCCTGGTACTTGAACAGTGTGGACCAGTGGCATACCGACTCCAACTACCCGAAACATTGTCTGCCGTGCATAATGTGTTCCACGTGTCACAATTGAAGAAGTGTCTTCGGGTTCCCGATCGAACCGTTGAAGTAACTGATGTTGTCCTGGAACCAGATTTGACATACTCGGAATATCCCATTCGAGTTCTGGATCAAAAGGACAGGGTTACCCGGAGGAAGACTCTCAAGTTTTATAAAATACAGTGGAACCAGCATTCGGAAGATGAGGCTACATGGGAAACCCAAGACTTTTTAGATAAGAATTTCCCAGGCTTTCTAGCCTCTTGTAAATTGTAAAGTTTGTATAGCTGTGTAATAAATGAATGAACCCCCACACCACCCCTGCCTTGTACCAGAAATAAGGAAATAAAAACATGACACATTTCCTTTTCCATTACTCACCCTAGGACTTTAAATCTCGGGACGAGATTCTTTTATGGGGGGAAGGATGTAACACCCCTGGTGTTACTATGACTAAAACTTGAGCATGGCATCATGAGCATGGGCATTGCATAGGTTTGACACACCTAGAGTGCATTCACTAGGCAAAAATTTCCAACAAGTTGTATTGTTTTACTGTTTTACAAATAGGACCCTGGTTTAAGGACTTAACCCTAAATAGTGGTTAAAAGGGTAAAACTTAACCCCAGTTGAGAAAACCTAAAGGCTTTAGGGTAAAAGTCATAAAATGACCCCAGCAATAAAGTTGAATCACATTTATACCCCTGGAATACCAAAAACCCTAATTAGAACCCTGGGAAACCCTAAAACCAAACCCTAGGGACCTAAGTGCAAAATTAGTCCACTTTTGGGCTAAAGTGCAAAAACCAAGCCAAATATGTTTCTTAAGTCCTTTGGTTCACAAATATGTGATTTTGCAAGCAAAACCCTAAGTTTTGGACTAAAGTGCAAAATGGACCTCCCTTGAGTTTTGTTCTAAGTCTGAAAAACAGTGAATGGGCTCAACTTTGGGGCTTTGTAATTTACAAAGTATAGGGTTTTTGCCCTAGGTCACCACATCAAAGTTGAAGCCTAATTATAGGAGAACAACTTTGCTAAAGGGAGCAAGCATAGTTGTTATGAAGAAATTAGAGAAAAACCTCATCAAAGTTTGGCTGTCAGACTGTGGAAGCTGAATTTCAGGATTTCAGTGTTATGAGGTGAACTTTGAGCTCAAATCTAAGTATGATCCAGTGCTCAAATGTGTTCAAGTTCTATAGATGAGTTGTAGCTGGTTTATAACCCTACAACTTTGCTACTGAGAGTTTATGAGGTTCTTATGTGAAATCTGGAGTAAATCAGCGCTAAACACGGGCTGTCAGGCTCGTTGATTCTACTGAAACCGAGCACTGTTCATCGTCATCAGTTAATATCGCGTATGGATCAGGACGCCCGCCGGCGATAAGAACGCCACCGCGGCGTGACCGGTCGTCGTTGGCCGCGGTAAAGTGCCTGGCTGTCGTGGCAAAAGTTACCTCTGTGGCGTGCTGGGGTTAAGCGGCAACCGCACCCTCACCGGAGGCCGCCGTAGGCTTGCCAGCGCACCCGCCGCTCTCATCTCTTCCCCAACTCCGGTCGTCGGTCCTCCGCCGCGTGGCCAAGCTGGTCTACCGTGTCACCGTAGTCCGTTTGAGCCATCCCATCAGTGTTAATGAGCTTGCCACGCTGTAGGCCACGTAACCGCGCGCCAGTGCATCTTTCCCGTCTCCGGCCGCCAGCGCATCGCGAGCAAATTGAGAGCCACCGCTCTCGGAGCCTATAAATTGAGCCCCCCCTCGGCTGTGCCATGTATTTGGCTAACTCTTGCACCCGCTCCCGCCCTCAATCGTCCTCTAGCTCGCCGGAATTTCGCGTTGCCACCAAATTAGTTTTCCGCCGCCGTGTTGTGAGCTCGCCGTGATCCGCCTTCCACAGGTCAGCCCCGGTCCTCTGTTGCTTCGTTTGAGCACCCTCTCACTCCCGTGATGCTTGCCGAGCCGTTCAATTGAACTCTACCGGCGCCTATCGCCGGGAACACGACCACCTTGCCATTGTGCTTACGGCCACCGTGGCCGGAGCTCCATGATCCACCAACGGTGCAATTAGGTTAGGGGAAATGATCCTTAGGGGTTGAATTTCGTGTATGCCGCTCGGAGAACTCAGCCACTGCCTCAATCGGCCGGTCTGCTCGCTCGCCGGAGCGCGGCCGCGCGGAGCGCCGTCGTGGACTTGAAATCGTGAATTGACCAGAACCCAGGGGCCTTTTCGAGAACGGTCAGCGACTCAGAACAATAGTGATTGGCTCTGATTCGGTTTAGTTGTTAAGCCGGGGGCCTCTGCGCAAAGTCGCCTCGCGGGCGCGGGCGCGCGCGATTTCGCGCAGGCCTGGGCCGCCTGGACTTATTTCAGCCCAGTACTGTTGAAGAGTTTTCTTTTTCTTTTTCAGTGGAACTTTAGAAATGTGTAGAAAAATGTAGAAAAATGCTAAAATTATGAGACCAATTTTCCTAGGTTTGTTATTTTCCATAGAATTTATAAAAAATAGTTTCATGATTTTTAGATCAAATAGGGAATTTTAGGATATTTAAAACAGCCTAAATCAATGGTTCTGGATTTTTAGAAATTAAATAATAAGTTCAAAATTCCCCAAACTTTTTATGTAAGCTTTTCACATTATTTAGAAGCCTTGGGTAGAATTTGGTTTGGTTTGGACCCTGTTTGATCACAAAACCCAAAACCACCCCCCCTGCTCCATGAACTCCTTTACTGACTCCGGAAACCCTAAGTTCCCGGACCTCTGTGAAGGAAAGTTGTATTCAAGACATAACTAATAAGTTTATGCTACCTTTGCATCCTCATGAGCATTCCATGACATCCATCTTTATGCATGTATATGGTTATCTTAGAGCACGAGGAGGAAGAAGAAGTTTCCGAAGAAGGGATACCACCCACCTCCGATCCCCAGGCCGACAACTGCTTCTATTTTGATATCTGTGGATCCGAGCCCGACCCATCTGATAACAAAGGCAAGCCCCGGTGCATTTGCCACCTCCCTTGATGTTTTTAAATCTTTCTCACTTGCTTGATGCATTAGGTGATAGGAGTTGATTGATTAAACAATTCCTGCATTACTTTCCTTGATTTGATTACCCTCCTTGAAATCCTGTTTTTAAAAAAAGGTTTTACTTTGCTTAGTGTTGCTTTAGAAAAACAAAAGGATTTGTTTTACAAAAGATGTTTGGCAAAGTGGGAGGGATGTTTTTGAAAATAAAACTTGATGGGGGATCCATCACGGCCGTGATGGATTCAACATCGGAAAAGATGTACCTCTGTCAGGTACCAAACTTTGGGTTTGAAATGAGTAAGCTGAGACCGGGCGGGTGACTTGCACGAGAAGAGAGTCTCGGTGTAGTGTCTCCGTCTGAGTCAATTAAGGACCTTGTCGATGTAGGCCTGCTGACCGAGGACCCTTTAACTGGTCACATGCCTCGTCATGGGTAAGCCTTGCCTCGGGTAGACTAAGGCCGGAATAAGATAACACGAAATGGGAGTGGAGCGGTGGCGAGAGTAGCGTGTACCCTCCGTGGCAAGAGGCTGGACGGTGGTGTATCTGTGCTCTCGGTTTGCGTGAACCTGATCCGGTCTTAAGAACCCCGGTGGCGGGTTGACATATGCAAGGGTTAAGTGCTACATATGTCGTGTGATTGGAGATCCTCAGCTGAGTATAATCGATTCGGATCGCCGTACCTCCGCGGTTATGGAGACTTGGCCACTGACTTACACGTAGCATTCCACTAAAGATGATGGGTTTTTGGTTAAAAATTGGCTAGTGCAGGACCAGTGATTGAACTAGGGTAGAAAGAACTCTAGTGCAGGTAACTTTACCTAACTTGACAAATAAAATTGGATTTTTAAGGATCCACTTTAGTAAGCATTTCTGCAAACAGAGTCTTTGACTATTGAGAAGCCTTACCTTGACTCCCACATATCCAGCATACCCTTGAGAGTCTTTTCCTTAGTCGGGTAAGACTTGCTGAGTAATTCCATACTCAGGGTTTATCCCTTTGTTGTTTTTAGGTGGGGAAGTAGCAGACTTCTGCTGCTTCTGTGCTAAGGTGGTTCCCAACGAAGAGAAACAGGAATGAAGTGCGGGAGGACTCGGTCCTCCATCTTAGATCTTTTGTTTATAGTCTTTCGGGAGAAGTGGTGTCTCCCCGGTTTGTATAATTAATACTTTTATGCACTCGTTTTTAGAACTGGTCTGTAATAACTTAACTTGAGCTTACTTTGGAAATAAATGTAAGATTATGTAATCGCTTCCGCATATCTTTATCTCCGATGATCTGTAATGTCTGCAAGACGGGTGAAACGTTCCTGGGGAGGTAAGGAAAGATACCGAGCTTGTCAAGTAACTTAGGAACATCTACAGGGTGTCTGATGTCTGTTAGACAAGGACAACTATAGGTGGGCCTGATTACTTGGGAGGTTCCGTCACATGCCGGGCCCAAACGGGATCATCACCGTCGGATCCACGTACCGCCACGCGTATGAATGCGACGTGGAATGCATGGAGTACGCTGAGTCCCTCGCCGAGTCCGAGGCCCTCATCGCCGACCTGGAACGCCTCTCTAAGGAGGCGCCCGACGCAAAGCGGCACGCCGACAACTTCGAACTAGTCGAGGCGGTTAAGTCCGTCTCTCTCAACCCCAGCAACGACGCCAGCAAGAAAGTCCGGATCGGCTCCGAGCTCGACCACAAATAGGAAGCAGTGCTCGTCGACTTTCTCTGTGCAAACGCCGAAGTTTTTGCGTGGAGTCCCTCGGACATGCCAGGCAACCGAGGGATGTCGCCGAGCACTCACTGGACATCAGAGCTGGAGCCCGACCCGTGAAGCAGACCCTGCGCCGTTTTGACGAAGAAAGGCACAGGGCCATAGGCGAGGAGATCCACAAGCTACTCGCAGCAGGGTTCATCAAATAGGTATTCCATCTCGAATGGTTAGCTAACCCTGTTCTTGTAAGGAAGAAGGATGGGAAATGGAGGATGTGCGTAGACTACACTGGTCTAAATAAAGCATGTCCGAAGGTTCCCTACCCTCTGCCTCGCATCGATCAAATTGTGGACTCCACTGCTGGGTGCGAAACCCTATCATTCCTCGATGCCTACTCAGGCTATCATCAAATCAAGATGAAAGAGTCCGACCAGCTCGCGACTTCTTTTATCACGCCTTTTGGCATGTATTGTTATACTATAATGCCATTTGGTTTGAGGAATGCAGGCGCCACCTACCAGAGGTGCATGAACCATGTGTTCGGACAACACATCGGCAGAACGGTCGAGGCTTACGTTAATGACATCGTTGTCAAAACGAAGAAAGCCTCTGACCTCCTCTCTGACCTTGAAACGACATTCAAGTGTCTGAGAGCTAAAGGCGTGAAACTCAACCCCGAGAAGTGTGTCTTTGGAGTCCCCCGAGGCATGCTCCTAGGGTTCATCGTCTCCGAGCAGGGCATAGAGGCCAACCCGGAGAAAATCACGGCCATCACCAACATGGGGCCAATAAAAGATTTGAAAGGAGTACAGAGGGTCATGGGATGCCTTGCGGCACTGAGCCGTTTCATCTCATGCCTTGGCGAAAAAGGATTGCCCCTGTACCACCTCTTAAGGAAGACCGAGCGTTTCACTTGGACCCCCAAGGCCGAGGAAGCCCTCGGGAACTTAAAAGCACTCCTTACAAATGCACCCATCTTGGTGCCCCCCGCTGCGGGAGAAGCCCTCTTGATCTACATAGCCGCAACCACTCATGTGGTCAGCGCTGTGGTCGTAGTCGAGAGACGAGAAGAAGGGCATGCACTGCTCATCCAGAGGCCAGTCTACTTCATCAGCGAAGTGCTATCCGAGACCAAAGTCCGCTACCCGCAGATCCAGAAGCTGCTCTACGCAGTGATTCTAACACGGCGGAAGCTGCGACACTACTTCGAGTCTCACCCGGGGACTGTGGTGTCATCCTTTCCTTTGGGAGAGATCATCCAGTCCCGAGAGGCCTCGGGTAGGATAGCGAAATGGGCAGTGGAACTCATGGGCGAAACACTTTCATTCGCCCCTCGGAAGGCCGTAAAATCCCAAGTCTTGGCCGACTTCCTGGTTGAGTGGACTGACACCCATTTACCGACGACTCCAATCCAACCCGAGCTTTGGACCATGTACTTCAACGGGTCGCTGATGAAAACCGGAGCAGGCACGGGCTTGCTCTACATCTCACCCCTCAGAAAGCATCTTCGCTACGTGATCCGCCTTCATTTTCCGGCGTCAAACAACGTGGCCGAGTACGAAGCATTGGTTAATGGGCTGCGCATCGCCGTCGAGCTAGGGGTTCGGTGCCTCGACGCTCGTGGCGGCTCGCAACTTGTTATTGACCAAGTCATGAAGAACTCCCGCTGCTACGATCGGAAGATGGAGGCCTACGGCGACGAAGTTCGACGCCTGGAGGACAAGTTCTACGGGCTAGAACTCAACCACATCGCTCGACGATTCAACGAGACTGCGGATGAGCTGGCTAAAATAGCCTCAGGGAGGACAACGGTTCCCCTGGACGTCTTCTCCAGGGATATACATCAACCCTCCATCAAGATCGACGACACGCCCGAGATACCCTCGACCGAACCCGAGGAAGCCTCGGCCGAGCCCGAGGTGCCCTCGGCCGCCGAGGGTGAAGCCCTGCACATCGAGGGAAAGCGGAATGGGGTCACACTGGTCCCGAACTGACAGACCCCATACCTGGAATATCTCCTCCGAGGAGAGCTGCCCCTCGACAAGGCCGAAGCTCGGCGACTAGCTCGGCGCGCCAAGTCGTTCGTTTTGCTAGGTGATGAAAAGGAGCTCTATCACCGCAGTCCCTCGGGCATCCTCCAGCGATGCATCCCCATCGCCCAAGGACAAGAGCTGTTACAAGAAATACACTCGGGGGATTGCGGCCACCATGCAGCACCTCGAGCCCTCGTGGGGAATGCCTTCCGACAAGGTTTCTACTAGCCAACCGCGGTGACCGACGCCACTAGGATTGTACGCTCCTGCCGGGGGTGTCGATTCTACGCAAAGCAGACACGCCTACCCGCTCAGGCCCTGCAGACGATACCCATCACCTGGTCATTTGCTGTGTGGGGTCTAGACCTCGTCGGTCCCTTGCAGAAGGCACCTGGGGGCTTCACACACCTGCTGGTCGCCATTGACAAATTCTCTAAGTGGATCAAGGTCCGACCCTTAACCAGCATCAGGTCTGAGCAGGCGGTGGCGTTCTTCACCAATATCATCCATCGCTTTGGAGTCCTGAACTCCATCATCACCGACAATGGCACGCAGTTCACCGGGAAAAGTTCCTGGACTTCTACGAGGACCACCACATCTGTGTGGACTGGGCCGCCGTAGCACACCCCATGACGAATGGGCAGGTGGAGTGTGCCAACGGTATGATTTTGCAAGGACTAAAACCTAGGATCTACAACAACCTCAACAAGTTTGGCAAGCGGTGGATGAAGGAGCTACCCTCGGTGGTCTAGAGTCTGAGGACGACGCCGAGCCGAGCCACGGGTTTCTCGCTGTTCTCTCTAGTCTATGGGGCCGAGGCCGTCCTCCCCACGGACTTAGAATACGGTTCCCCGAGGACGAAGGCGTACGACGACCAAAGCAACCAGATCAGCCGAGAGGACTCGCTGGACCGGCTCGAAGAAGCTCTAGACGTTGCCTTACTACATTCGGCGCGGTATCAGCAGTCTCTGCGACGCTACCACGCCCGAAGGGTTCGGCCTCGAGGCTTCCAGGTGGGAGACTTGGTGCTTCGGCTGCGACAAGACGCCTGAGGGCGCCACAAGCTTACTCTCCCTTGGGAAGGGCCATTCATCATCACCAAGATCTTGAAGCCCGGAACATACAAGCTAGCCAACGAACAAGGCGAGGTCTACAACAACGCTTGGAACATCGAACAGCTACGTCGCTTCTATCCTTAAAATGTTTCAAGTCGTTCATGTTCTTCGTTTTTACACGCTTAAATCGAGTCTAACCTTCAAAGGAGGGTCAGCCTTGCCTCGGCCAAGCCCGACCCTCCCTCGGGGGCTAGAAGGGAGCAACCCCCTCTGCGTCGAAATTTTCTTTGGAAAAGTTTTCTACCGAGAAAAGTTTTCTACAGAAAAAAAACTTTCATGCTTTCGACTATATCGATAGCAGGGTCCTGCGAATGGGTGAGAGAGCACGTAAGTGGCAAGGCCGATCGAGTCGAGGGACTCCTATGCCTCCGGGATACGGATACCTCACTCATCACCTTCCGCGAAAAGTAACTCACGCTCGGATAAGCGATCGTGCTACCGAACAAGTCCTAACGCTCAGGTAGAAAATGACTTTCATGCATTTTTCGGCTATATCGATAGCAGGGTCTTGCGGACGGGTGAGAGAGCACGTAAGTGGCAAGGCCGACCGAGCCGAGGGACTCCTACACCTCCGGGATACGGATACCTCACTCATCACCTTCCACAAAAAGTAACTCTCGCTCAGACAAAGCGGTTCTGCTACCGACGAACAAGTCCAAATGCTCGAAACAAGAGGAAAGAAAATGCAGCTTCATAATCTGAATGCTAAATATGTTTAGGCCTCGGTGGCCGTAACAAACATACGCATACGTCAGACGAACTGTTCATGCAGGCTCAAACATCAACAGGGGGAGGAGCGGCACCCTCGGCGTTGTTTCCACCTTTGGCGGAACCTGGCCCAGCCTCAGACGGCAAAGCGAGCAGGTGCCTCGGCCAGCCGCTCCGAAGCCCCAGCCAGCTGTCCCCCGAAGATCTCAGCCCGGCTCACGGCTTTGGCAGCTTGGCTCCAGGACTGGTCCTGCTCGCGAGTGATCTGGCCAAACTCCAGCTACCGCTACTGCACCTCCTCGGCCTGGGAAGCCATCTGCCCCCGCATCGAGAAATCCTCTGTTCGAGCCGACATCGCCTCTGTCCACGCCACCGCTGCCTTCAGCTTCGGCTCATCGTAGAGCGGCCGAAGGTTCTAAAACTGAGCCAGAGAGGCTTTAAGCGGCAAGGCCGACCGAGCTGAGGGACTCCTACGCCTCCGGGATACGGATACCTCACTCGTCACCTTCCGCGCAAGGCAACTCACACTCGGTTAAGTGGTTTGGCCACCGACAGGCAAGTCCTAGTGCTCGAAACAAGGAAGAAACACAGCTTTATACTCGAATACCCAAATGTTCAGGCCTCGACAGCCATGAAGAACAAATACATATGCTTGGGGTAACTATGCTACATAGACTTAGACGTCGGCAGGACCCTCGGTGGTTCTCCGAGCCTACGACAAATGTCTAAGTCCTTGAAGCGGTTACATTTTGCTCAGGCAAAAACCCAGTATATCCCCTTACAAACGGGACTCCGGTTCCATTCCCGCGGGTACGAACAACCTCCACACCAGGGGGCCCGCGGGATAACAAACTCCAAGCGGCTCGCCGACGACCTCTGCGGCAGCAGCGACAGCGACCTCCACCTCGGGCGGCTGAACAGCAGCAGCGATGACCTCAGGACAGACGCTGCTGTGAAAAGGCCCTCGCCCACGTCCCCACACAAGGGGCGAGGACAAGCCGTTAAGGCCGAAGAGTCGGAGGGCGCCGTCCGTGGGATCGAACCCACCGACACCGCGCCGGCGAACAGCGGCCGCCCCAAAGCGCATCGGCAGGTCCTCACTCCCGTCCTCGCCGAGGCCGTCCCAGAACACGAGTACCGCCCTCGCGGCGCACGACGTGTTGAGCGACCCCCCGGTGCAGCTGACAATGCGAGGAGGACCTGCACGTGGCCGGCCCGCGCGCGGCACGCTCGGATGAAAGATGGAAAGCTGCACCCTGGCCAGGGAGCAGCAGTTCGCCTTCCCCCGCATGGCTGGAGGACACCTCCGCAGGGCTAGAGGATGCCTTTCTCCCCCAAACGCTGGGGGAAGAAAAGGGTCACCGACCCACGTGGAGGCAACCCCCCACTCGGTGCGCTCCTCCGCCTCAGCCCGGATGACGAAGATCCTTGAAGCTGAGGGCGGGGCGGAGGCCGCAGCCCGGCTTGCTTCTCCCCACCAAACTGACCATTGGTGAGGGAATGCAGCCGGGCTGCATGACGAAAATCCTTGAAGCCGAGCGGTGGCTGAAGAGCGCCAATCTCCACGAGGCCGCGCTCCTCCAATGACAGCAAGAGCAAGGCGACGCCGGTGCACCCCATCCGGGGGCTCGAAAGGTGGAAGGGCGCAACACATGAGGGGAGAACGAAGGCATGGCCACTGCCCGGGGGATCGATCCCTTTTTATAGGTAGATCTCCTCACTTGCACCCCCAAGCGTCACGGGCAAAGTCTCCACCGACGTGCTCTAGGGTTACTGCCCCACGACGCGGCGGCCGGGTCCCACACGTCATCAGAAATGACTCGAGATGCGAAGGAGGCCAAACACCGCACGCAAGGCATAAAACCGCCCTGCGGTTATAAGAGTTCCCTCATCCTCGCCGGAACCAGCGGACAGAAGGGCGAACCGCCACGCTGGGAGCATGCAACCGCGCCACGGTTATGCACCCTTTCCGCTTCGTCACTTCCGGTGGACCAGCACGAAGGCTTGGTCCCACCTACCATGCAACCGGCGCGAGGTCCCTACGTGCGAGGAAACTGCACCGCCACCTGCGCCAATGCCACGTCTTCTCGACTGTGGAACCAGTGCCGCGACTCGAGGCGGCCCCGCGAGTGACCCAACAGTACCAATTGGGTGCAGCGGTCACGGGTCAGTCAGTCGCGGAGGGAGGCACGACAGTTGATGTGGCCAAAAGCGGACCGGCAATAACTGCTGCAACAGACGGGCGGGAGCGACGGTCAAATCACCCCTAGGCTCGCGTCCTTTCCTGAAGCAGCGGGGGAGCCTTCTCCCACGGCGTAAGAACGACACGTCAGTGCCCCGTTCCTCGAACGGCCCGCGCACGCGCAACAGACGCCCCATGAGTCGCCCGTCCCGTCGCATTAACTCCTTGGCAGGGCAAGCGACAGCGCTGGTGGGCGAAGCAGACGACATTTCACCTCCGCGATAAAAGTTGCGTTAAAAAAGGTGCGCCACGATTTTCAAATTCATATCCTTTTCTGTTTCTTCTCTCTCTCTTGACACAGGGACCGAGAAAGGGGATATTTTGAAAGGGATCCTTCCCCGCGAAGGAAGCGGGCCCTCGAGCCCTCCTACTGTTTAGGGGTTCGAAGGCTGGCCCCTTGGAAGGGTTCGACAGCCGCCCCAGAGCACCCGGGCTCCACGCCCATTACTGATCAGGGGTTCGAAGGCTGGCCCCTCGGAAGGGTTCGACAGCCGCCCCAGAGCACTCGGGCTCCGCGCCCACTACTGATCAGGGGTTCGCAGGCTGGCCCCTCGAAGGGGTTCGACAGCCGCCCCAGAACACGCAGAGTGAGGGATGACCCTGGGTCCGATACATGGCCGAGGCTCAGGCTACGCTCTCGAGGTACCCTAGGACATTTCCGAGACCAGCAGAAATGACTCGTAATGGAATCCCACCGGAGGGAGGCATCGAGCCCTCGGACCCTGTCGAAAAGGGGCCGGGTCCAGTGAATCACCTGCTGGTACTTTTGGAGCGCGCCTCTGGGCCACTAGCTGACCCTTAATGAACGGGGCACGGGCTTCCACTCGGATCACCCGTTAGCAGCTCACCGGAAACACCATGATCGGTGCCCTCCGACGGTAACATGGCGCTTTCCCCCCTTCCTCCTTGCGGAAAGGCGACGAAGGGGCGTATAATAAAAGTCGAGACAGTCCTTGATCGTCCTCTCGCTCCGTGCAGAGGCTCGGGGGCTGCTCTCGCACCCGGCTATGTGAAAGTAGCCTAGAGGGGGGGTGAATAGGCTACACCTGAAAATTTTCACTAAAAACCTCGAAATATTGTTAAATCAAAGTTGCACAGGTGCAAACCGGTTCAGTCGATTTTAATCACAACTGAACAAGTTTGAACCCGCTCAACTCAAATTAGATAATCTATTTAACAAGTGCGAAGTAGTGAATAATACAACTGAAGATTTTCTCTACACAAAAGCTACTTAAATGAATAATATGAGCCAACCACAGAATATAAAGTGCTTGACAAGAACACACGAGAACACGCGATATAACCCGAGGTTCGGCAACCACCACAAAGGTGTCCTACTCCTCGTTGAGGAACCCACAAAGGGCCGGGTCTTTTCCAACCCTAATCCTCCACAAGCCGACCACAAAGGTCAAGGCAATCTCTTCTCAAATCTGCTCAAGGAGCGGGTGATACAAACTTCTTGGGGTCGTCCACAAATTTGGAGACTCCCAAGCAACCTCTAACCGTCAAGGAACACAAGGTTCCAAGAGTAACAAATCCGCACACGGTTAAGTTTGCAACGAGCTCAAGAACAAGAGAAAGGGAGAATCGAGATGAAAATGACAGCGAGTTCGATCGAGTTCACCTCACACCAAGGATCCTTCAAATGATTGAAGGTGATGCGATTGCAGGTGTGAAAGGTGAAATGAATGCTCTTGTTTGGAGGTTGGTCAGCTCAGAATTCGTGAGAGGGGCGAAGTAAATGAGAGAGAGAGTGTGAGGGGGTATATAAAGGATCCCCCAAAAGCTGGCAGCCGTTGGGAGAAAGGGGACAAAAACCGGTTGAACCGGTTTCTAAACCGGTTGAACCGGTTTCTACCAGGAAGAAACCGGTCCACTGAGCTACTCAGCCGGACACTCGACCGGTTTCAAAACCGGCTGAGTAGGGACAAAAATAGGCTCAACCGAATTTTAAAATAAATCTGCTGCGACTTTTTCTGACAGCTCTGACTGTCAGATAGGTCAGAGCAGAGATGGCAGGTGAACAGTACCGAAACCGGTTGAACCGGTTTCAGGACCGGTTGAACCGGTTTCAGGGGGCTGAAACCAAACTTTGAGAATTTTGAAGGGAACAAAAAGGGAGACTTTGTGGGAAGTAAAATTTGTTTTTCTCAAGAGCATTCATGATCAAGGAAAGTGATCTCCAAGGAGTTTTTCAAATCATTTTGAACTTGGCTCGTTTCAACTTACTTAACCGTCGCGGATCCCTCTTAATTGTACGGTGATTCCTATGACTCAAAAGTTATAAATTTTGCACCGCCGTTGTTTCTTGGCACTTTGAGCACGCCATTTGATGTGGAATTTTAAATCCGCTGTGCTATATATCTTTATGCTCGTAAGATCTGTGCTTCTCCTGTCTGTAGAAATACTGTGTACATACTAGGAGCAAACTTGTTAGATTCTTAGTTTGTTTTGTCATTAATCACCAAAACCCTCAATTAGGGTTGATTGCACTTACAATCTCCCCCTTTTTGGTGATTGATGCCAAAACAAACTATAATGGAAATAAGAATTAACAGTTAAAAGTACTTGCAATATAAAACCTTTTGTGTATGTGTAGCTCCCCCTAAATATGTGCATGAGTTTTGCGATATTAACATTGACTTGATATGTCAATTTGCAACATATTTAGAGAGAGAATAGTCAACACTATACACAACAAAGATGAGGTATGAAGCATAAATGAATAAATAAAAAAAATACAAGCACATTCAAGCTCATTATTGCATAGCATATGATATGAAAAGAAAAGTTCTACAGCTATTACAATAATGAGAGCTTGTCTCAACATATCATAAAAGGTGTTTATGGCATTCAAGCCATGGAGTTTATGGCATTCAAGCCATGCATGCATCACATAGTTATTACAGACCAAGAGTTCATTACAAAAATAGGGGCACTGCATAGGTACAGCATAATAAACTTTCTCCCCCTTTTTGGCATAAGAACCAAAAAGAGAGAGAACCACCGAACGAAATGATCACCAGTGAGGAGGAGGATGATGAGGACCGAAGAAATGGTGCGCCAGGTCAGCGGCAAAGTGTTCCTCGCCAGACTGGGCCGGAGGAGGAGCACTGCCCGAAGGGTCCTGGGGCGGAGGATAAGACGACGATTGTCCCGGATCCCCATGATACGAGGGCGGGACAAACTGCTCTGGATCATCAACAAAAGTCTCTTCTTCTTCGATGTCATCAGCTGTAGAGAAAGGTACCCCATACGCCTGCTGGTACCACTCATTGATATCTGGAGGAGTAGGGTGGAGAGGTACATCAGGAGAGCGAGGAGCAAAGGGAGTACCCAACGCAGAAGCTTGACGACGCAGGTTGTCGTCGGTCTCCCTCTGACGGCGAGCCACCTCATGGACGTCTGCAGCTATATTGCGGCACATGGAGAAGAAGGTCGCAATCCCGTGGGCCAAACGGGCACCCATCCCACGACCACGACCTCGACCACGACCACGACCACGTGGTGTGGGAGATCCACGGCCAGGGGAAGAGCGCGAGGCACCAGCAGCAGCAGCAGCAGCAGCACCAGCACCAGCAGCAGCAGCAGACGGACCCGCAGAGGCATGTCCACGAGAACTGGAAGGAGCTTTCCGAAGGCGCCCAGCTGGATTGTTGGGATCAATCCAGAAAGGGGTGTAGGACTGATGTCGGGTACCCTTGTCAAATCTGAACTGGGTCACGACCTCAATCATCTTCATAATGAAAGGAGCATGAAGACACCCCTTCAAAGGAAAGCAGGCAGCATGAATAATTTCCTGCCAAATCATGTCAAAGACATTTATCCTTTCCGAGCTGTTGGGCTTCATAAACGAGAGCAGGACCTTGCTCTCCCCAAGGATGTTCATCTGATTTCCCCCTTTAGGAATGAGGGTCATCCTGCAGAGGGAGTTGATATAACGATAATACTTATGAACATTGGTTGACTCCCAATACTTGCCAGACTCAGACAGATGAAGATCCTTGGCTTCTTCTCTTGTGGGCTGCCGGAAATCATGAATTTTGATCTTGTCTCCAGATATGTCCTCGTCAGAAAAGCCAAGAATGTGAGCAAATCGACGATAGCTCACCTTGTACCAACTACCTTCAATGAAAAAGTTCAGATATGGGTAGTTGTAGTGACTCTCCTCATCAGCAAGCTTTATCCAGAGAGTAGAATAAAATTGAGCAATGACTTCATCATTCCAGTCATACTGGAATGTCATGATCTCCTTCATCTGTTTCCTTTCACAGGCCCTCAGTGCCTGTGACATCTCTGGATCACCAATAGCTTCACAACCTTCCCAGTTAATAAATCGTTGATGCAGGATTGGTTGATGCTTCTTGGGAAGAATGACTGAGTTGTAGAAATCCACATGGTGAAGAGTCCAAAATCGATTTCCATCGATCCTGGCATCGCGAATACGCAATACAGGATTCTGGAAACGAAGATCCTGGAGAAGGGCCGAGCCTCCACTGGCAGTGAAGTCAGTGACTGGCTCATTGCCAGCACGCCGAGCTTCAGCACGGTGGAGGACCAAACCCCGAATCACCGGAGCATGGGCCGGGGGAAGATCAACATCATCGTCCTTCCCCCCATCATCATCACTGGCAGGCTCCCATGCCTGCGGATTTGCCGCAGGTCGAGACCGCCCGGAAGGATTCCGAGACGTCCGACCGCGAGCATGATGAGACCCGGAGGCCTCAGCACCTGGCAAGACATTGCCACTTCCGCGCCCTCGCTTGGATCGAGAGCGAGGAGGAGAATCTTCTCGGATTTCCTGGTCGTCCGAGGAGTCGGACTCGACCACCGATGGGTTCCTTCTTCGCACCATTCTAATAAATAAGAAATAGAACCTATGATGAGCAAGGATCAAACACGTTGGAGAAGAACCGCATAAGACATTGAGCATGCACTTCAACCGTTCATATGAGCGGTTCAACTACAGTGAACAACATCAAATAGCTAATCTCTAACAATGTTTGAGACAAAATGGGGATAATCTAAGTGTTGCAATCACTTAAACTAAAATGTACCCAACGAATGATACATAAGATAATCAAGAACGCGTAGGATCGAGTACAAGAAAATAACAAAGAGCAATACCTCGATCTGAAGATTTTGGGGCAAGAACTCCCAAGAAGATGGAGGAAGATGGTGGAGACACGCCAAGAAGAACGGATCTCCAACCACACTTCCAAACAAGTGAGGGCACGAGAGAGTGAGAAGGTGAGAGAGAGAACTGAGGGGGCGGCGGCGGCTGGAAAAACAAGAGACTGAGAAGGGAAAAGGAGAGAGGGAGAGACATAAAAGGGAGAGGAGTCGGCCGCCAAAAAGTCGAAAACCGGTTCAACCGGTTTCAAAACCGGTTCAACCGGTTTCGAGTCAAACTGCGCAGTAAAAGCGCGCAGAAAACAGTGTTGACTGCGCGAAAATCCTGGCAGTCTGACGGCACAGACTGCAAAACTGACAGCGCAGACTGCGCAGCTGTCAGCGCAGACTGCGCACAGACTGACGGCGCGACGGCCGAAACCGGTTCAACCGGTTTTTATACCGGTTCAACCGGTTTCCACCAGGGAGAAACCGGTTGAGTGGCCTACTCAGCCGGTTTACTCAACCAGATTCCAGATATTGCCCGTAAGGGCTGTAATAGCACTTAGCAAATATGACATGAGATATTTTAAAGATAAAAATGATATTTCTCATTTCAAATTGCTCAAACAATCAATTTTCAACCATCAAATTTTATCAAAATTTTAGTTATTAAGTCACGTTTCGAGAATCTAAGATATTTAGCTCACTCCTAAGGAAACAAAACCTAGTCTCATCAAGGGGTTTTGTGAAGATATCGGCTAGTTGATTTTCGGTGCTCACATGAAATAGTTCGATATCTCCTTTGGCTTCGTGGTCTCTCAAGAAATGGTGTCGAATGTCAATATGTTTAGTTCTAGAGTGTTGCACAGGGTTGTTTGCAAGTTTTATGGCACTCTCATTGTCACACAAAAGTGGAATTTTGTTAAACTCACAACCAAAGTCTCTAAGGGTTTGCTTCATCCATAACAACTGTGCACAACATGCCCCAGCTGCTATGTACTCAGCTTCTGCAGTGGAAAGTGCAACACAATTTTGTTTCTTGGAACTCCATGACACTAAGGACCGCCCAAGGAATTGGCAAGTCCCAGTAGTGCTTTTTCGATCTACTTTGCAACCGGCATAATCTGAGTCAGAATAGCCAAGTAAATCGAAAAGGGAGCCTTTAGGATACCATAAGCCTAGGTTTTGGGTGTGGACTAAGTATCTTAGAATTCTCTTAACGGCTACAAGATGACAGTCTTTAGGATTTGCTTGAAAACGTGCACACATGCAAACACTCAACATTATATCAGGTCTAGATGCACATAAATAAAGCAGTGATCCTATCATTGATCTATATAATTTTTGATCTACAGGTTTACCTTCCTCATTTAGGTCAAGATGTCCATTTGATGACATTGGGGTCTTGGCGTGCTTTGCTTTTTCCATGCCAAACTTCTTGAGCATATCTTGAGTATATTTAGTTTGGCATAGAAAAGTACCTTCCTTGAGTTGTTTGACTTGAAATCCCAGGAAGTATTTAAGCTCGCCCATCATAGACATCTCAAACCTGTTTGTCATCACTTTGCTAAACTCTTTACAAAAGTTTTCATTAGTACTACCAAATATAATGTCATCAACATATATTTGGCACACAAATAATTCATTATCAACTTTTCGAGTAAATAAAGTAGAGTCAGCTTTTCCTATAGTAAACCCATTTTTAATTAAAAAATCTTTAAGACAGTCATACCAGGCTCTAGGGGCTTGTTTAAGCCCATAGAGTGCCTTGTGAAGAAGATAAACATGATTTGGCTTCTTTGGGTCTTCAAAGCCCGGTGGTTGCTCCACATATACTCTTTCTTGAAGTGGTCCATTTAGAAAAGCGCTCTTGACATCCATTTGGTATAACTTGAAATCATGGTTAGTAGCATAGGCAATTAATATTCTAATTGATTCTAACCTTGCTACCGGCGCATATGTTTCACCAAAGTCAAGTCCTTCCACTTGAGTATAGCCTTGGGCAACCAACCGTGCCTTGTTCCTTGTGACCACACCATGTTCATCTTGCTTGTTCCTAAAGACCCATTTAGTCCCAATCACATTTTGTTTGGGTCTTGGGACTAAGGACCAGACTTCATTCCTGGTGAAGTTGTTTAACTCTTCTTGCATGGCCATTATCCAATCCGGATCACCCAATGCTTCTTCAACCCTAAGTGGCTCAAGAGAGGAAACAAACGAGTAAAATTCACAAAAATTAGCTAAACGAGATCGAGTTGTTACCCCTCTCCTGATGCTACCCAGGATGTTGTCCACTGGATGGTCCCTTTGAATTGTTTGATGGACTCTTGGATGAGAAACTGATGGATGTCTTTGTATTTGCTCCTCCTCATCAATTGCTTGTTCAAGAGACACTTCACCATCAATGCTTTCATGTTCATTTTCTACCACTGTTGGCATTCTTTGATGATTTTCTTCGTTGCTTGGATGACTTGAGGTTGATGGGTTTGCTTGGGTGGACACATTGTCATTCACCACCCTTGCACCCACATCAACTACCTCATTGGTCATCCATAAGGTTCCTTCTTCATCATCTCTTTCTTGAGGTCTCACCTCACCTATTGCAAGTTTCTTTATAGCCTCACAAGGTAGTTCTTCATTTCCTGCAGTGTCATTAGAAACATGCCCTTGCGAGCCATTAGACTCATCAAATGTCACGTCTATCGCTATTTCAACAAGACCGGTGGTATTGTTGAAAACACGATATCCATGGGCATTTGATGCATAACCAAGCAAGAAGCCCTCGTCCACTCTAGGAGCAAACTTTGAGCTCTTGACTTTCTTGTTGAGAATAAAACATGTACAACCAAAAACTCTAAAGTAATCAACTTTGGGTTTGTTACCAGTGAGAAGCTCATAAGCAGTCTTTTTGTAGATCTTATGAAGATAAAGACGGTTGATTGCATGACAGGCGGTGTTGACCGCCTCTGCCCAGAAGTTGTCAGGTGTCTTGTATTCATCCAACATGGTTCTTGCAGCTTCAATTAGGGTTCGGTTCTTTCTTTCCACAACACCGTTTTGTTGTGGAGTGTAAGGCACCGAGAACTCATGTTTGATTCCCTCTTCTCCTAAGAATTCTTCAACACCTGTGTTCTTGAATTCCGTCCCATTATCGCTTCTCACTTTCTTGATTTTGAGCTCAAATTCATTTTGAGCTCTCCTCATAAATTTCTTCAAAATTTCTTGGGTTTCACCTTTGTCACTTAAAAAGAAAACCCAGGTAAATCGAGAAAAATCATCAACAATAACTAAACCATACTTACTACCACCAATGCTAATGTAGGCCACCGGTCCGAAGAGGTCCATGTGAAGGAGCTCCAATGGCCTCTTTGTTGTGACCACATTCTTTGATTGATGTGGGACTCCATGTTGCTTTCCTGCTTGGCATGCGCCACAAACCCTATCTTTCTCAAATACAACATTTGTTAGTCCAATGATGTGATTATCCTTTTGAAGTTTGGCCAAATTCCTCATACCGACATGGGCTAGCCGGCGATGCCAAAGCCAACCCTTGTCGGACTTTGCCACTAAACAAGTCTCAGGCGTCACTTTACTTGTTGTGAAATCAACAAGATAAAGCTTGCCCTTCAAGCGACCGGTAAAGGCAACTGAGGAGTCCTCCCTTCTAAGGATCTTCACATCCACATCCGAAAATAGGCAATTATAACCCATTCCACAAAGTTGTGAAACGGACAACAAGTTATAGCTTAAAGAATCTACTAATAAAACATTTGAAAGTGATTGTTGGTCTGAGATAGGAATTTTACCAATACCAATCACCTTACTTTTGCCACTATCTCCAAACACAATTTCTTGTGCTTCTTGAGTTAGTTGCAATGTATGAAACATGTCTTTCTCCCCGGTCATGTGATTTGTACATCCACTGTCGAGCACCCAACTTGACCCACCAGAGGAGTAGACCTGCAAAACAAGTTTAGGCTATGCTTTTAGGTACCCAAATTGAATTGGGTCCTACATTGTTAGTTATAGCCTTGGGTACCCACACACTTCTTTTCATTACTTTTCGTTTAGTGTAGGCACCCACATATTTCACAACCAATTTTCCTAAATCCCAAGTCAACATATAATCACAAAGATATGAATGGGAAATAGGAGCATTAAATTTTTGACCACTTGAGGATCCCACTTCCTTCATCTTACTCTTTGTGGAACTCAAGTTTACTTTTACCTGAGGTGACTTGTCATTTGAGGAGTGAATCCTCCCCAAGGCATCATATAGGGTGGTTCCCTCTATGAACTTGGGGGATCTCCACCCCTTATGCACTGTGCTAGGGTTTTCCTTGGATGAGTTGAACCCAAGCCCCCTTCTTCCATTGTTGGGCTTAAGAGACTTGTACTTGGGTTCAACTTTCTTTAACCCATCATTGCTAGAGCATCTTTTCAAAATTTCTTTGACCTTCACCTGTGGGCTATTTTTCCTTGCATGGTTAGTTAGACAACAAGAAGCATGATATTTGGCACAATGTTTGCAAGAATTATCATTTAAGCTAGACTTAGATTCAAGCACTAAAGATGAGGCATTGATGTTCTTGCAATTTTCAAGTTGCACTTGAAGTTCTTGTTTTTGAACATTCAAGCTTAATATGCTTGCTTCAAGTGCATTCTTTTCATTTGCAAGATTAGCTATAGAGGTTTTCATGTTAATTACTTCTTTATCTTTATTCTCTATAGTTATCTTGACTAAAGATACTTCCTTAGTCAAGACATCTAGCATTTCATCTTTATTGTGAAGCAATTCTTGAAGCTCTAGGTTTCTTTCCTTTTCAAGGATAAGCAAGTCTTCTTGAGCATCAAGAGTTGCTTTTCTTTTATCTAGCTTCTCCATTAATTTGGTGATCACATTGTATCCTTTCAAGCCAAATTCTTTAATCATTTTATTTTTCATGGCAATTTGTTCATCATCATCATCATTTGAAAAATCATCACTAAATAAAGTTACCTTATCTCCTTTTGCCATGAGGCAAGTTGGAGTGTAGAATTCGTCTTGTAGGTTGGTGAAGAGTTGCGAGCTTGATGTAGATTGGATGGCCACGTTTGCCACCACTTCCTCTTCCTCGGAGCTAGAACTCTCTTCATCGGAGTTCCATTCTTCACCAATATGGGCTTGACCATATTTCTTCTTCTTGAAGTATCCCTTGGTCTTGCCCCCCTTTTTGAACTTGTCCTTCTTGTATTCCTTCTTAGCTTCTTGTTCCTTCTTGTTAGGACAATCCGCTATGAAATGACCGGTTTGGCCACATTCATAGCATGCCCTCTTCTTTCCTTTCCTTTGGAACTTGTCATTTTTCCTTACAAATTTCTTGAATGTTTTGATGAACATAGCAGTGTCTTCATCACTTGAGCTATCTTCATCACTTGAGGTCTCGACCACCTTCTTTGCTTTGTGGTCTTTGTTCTTCTTGGTGTTGTCTTGTTCATTAGTGATCAACGCATGAGAATCCCTTGACTTGATAGGGGCTTCTTCGGACTCATGTTGTTGAATCTTTGCAAATAATTGATGAGGCGTCATATCCTCATAGTCATCACGATCCCTAATCATTCTTGCAAGACTCTTATCCTTTTCTTTATAAGCTCTCATGAACAATCTTGTGACCTTGGAGTCACTCCAATCTTCACTTCCAAGAACTCTTATTTTGTTGACCAACACCATCAACCGATCAAAGAGTGATTGAAGCGATTCACCCTTTATCCAATCATATCTTGCAAGCTCACTTTCCAAAGCCTCAACTCTATGTCTTTTAGCTTTGGGATCTCCTTCATGTGACATTTTAAGAATGTTCCAAATGTCACGGGCATCTTCTCTTCCTTGAACTTTCCGGTATTCTTCCGGAGAAAGACTTCCTTTGATTATGCTCACTGCTTGAGCATTTCGATGAACCTCTTGCATCATCTCCGGAGTCATCTCTTCTCCTTGGGCGGGCTTATACATACCTACATTAACAATCTCCCAAAGACTAGGATGCACACCGATTAAATGCGACTTCATCTTGTCGGCCCACTCATCGTAGTTCAACTCACTAAGAGTTGGTAACTTTCCAAGTGGGGCGGAAGAGAAGTTGGGAATAAAATTTCTAGAGTAATCGAATTGAACTTTGCTAAAGTCATTACCTTTGCTTTTGGTAGATGATCCTTCGGTGTTGAGACTTACCTTGCTCAATACTTTAGACACCAAAAGATTCACTAGATCATCATTATAATCAAATGTTCCCTTACCTTTGTCTTCTTCGGCCTTTCTTCTTGATTCTTCTTCTTCGGCCTTTTTCTTAGCATCTTCCTCTTTCATCTTGAGGAACATCCTCTCGGCAATCTTCATGGCGAGGTCGAGGACCTTGGGGTCCACTTCCTCACCGGAGGATGTGACGGGAATATCCTCGAGGATAGGATCCACATGGTCCCGTTGAGTAGACATAATCGCTTCCTCACGCGGTTAAGCGTAAAATGAGGTACGAGGCTCTGATACCAATTGAAAGTAGCCTAGAGGGGGGGTGAATAGGCTACACCTGAAAATTTTCACTAAAAACCTCGAAATATTGTTAAATCAAAGTTGCACAGGTGCAAACCGGTTCAGTCGATTTTAATCACAACTGAACAAGTTTGAACCCGCTCAACTCAAATTAGATAATCTATTTAACAAGTGCGAAGTAGTGAATAATACAACTGAAGATTTTCTCTACACAAAAGCTACTTAAATGAATAATATGAGCCAACCACAGAATATAAAGTGCTTGACAAGAACACACGAGAACACGCGATATAACCCGAGGTTCGGCAACCACCACAAAGGTGTCCTACTCCTCGTTGAGGAACCCACAAAGGGCCGGGTCTTTTCCAACCCTAATCCTCCACAAGCCGACCACAAAGGTCAAGGCAATCTCTTCTCAAATCTGCTCAAGGAGCGGGTGATACAAACTTCTTGGGGTCGTCCACAAATTTGGAGACTCCCAAGCAACCTCTAACCGTCAAGGAACACAAGGTTCCAAGAGTAACAAATCCGCACACGGTTAAGTTTGCAACGAGCTCAAGAACAAGAGAAAGGGAGAATCGAGATGAAAATGACAGCGAGTTCGATCGAGTTCACCTCACACCAAGGATCCTTCAAATGATTGAAGGTGATGCGATTGCAGGTGTGAAAGGTGAAATGAATGCTCTTGTTTGGAGGTTGGTCAGCTCAGAATTCGTGAGAGGGGCGAAGTAAATGAGAGAGAGAGTGTGAGGGGGTATATAAAGGATCCCCCAAAAGCTGGCAGCCGTTGGGAGAAAGGGGACAAAAACCGGTTGAACCGGTTTCTAAACCGGTTGAACCGGTTTCTACCAGGAAGAAACCGGTCCACTGAGCTACTCAGCCGGACACTCGACCGGTTTCAAAACCGGCTGAGTAGGGACAAAAATAGGCTCAACCGAATTTTAAAATAAATCTGCTGCGACTTTTTCTGACAGCTCTGACTGTCAGATAGGTCAGAGCAGAGATGGCAGGTGAACAGTACCGAAACCGGTTGAACCGGTTTCAGGACCGGTTGAACCGGTTTCAGGGGGCTGAAACCAAACTTTGAGAATTTTGAAGGGAACAAAAAGGGAGACTTTGTGGGAAGTAAAATTTGTTTTTCTCAAGAGCATTCATGATCAAGGAAAATGATCTCCAAGGAGTTTTTCAAATCATTTTGAACTTGGCTCGTTTCAACTTACTTAACCGTCGCGGATCCCTCTTAATTGTACGGTGATTCCTATGACTCAAAAGTTATAAATTTTGCACCGCCGTTGTTTCTTGGCACTTTGAGCACGCCATTTGATGTGGAATTTTAAATCCGCTGTGCTATATATCTTTATGCTCGTAAGATCTGTGCTTCTCCTGTCTGTAGAAATACTGTGTACATACTAGGAGCAAACTTGTTAGATTCTTAGTTTGTTTTGTCATTAATCACCAAAACCCTCAATTAGGGTTGATTGCACTTACACTATGGCCAAACTGTGGACAGCGTCAACAAACCAGCTCGGAAACTCGGGACCTGATCGTGCGCCCGGGCTACGGCCAGGCCGCATGAGGAAACGACAGGGCCAGCCGAGGCATCACGAAAAGCGTTAAGACCTCGGAGGAGTCAAACCACTCCTCTGAGGCCTCGGGAGCTACACCCAGCGGGTGCGCTCGCGCGCACCCGTCGGAACAAAGTGAAACCAAGAAAGGCCGGTCCCCTCACCAAGAATGCGGCAGAGCCTCGAAGCGAGCATCACCACTCCCCTCGAGGCTCAGGGGCTACTGTCGGGTACCGAAATTAGGGGTACCCCCAACACTCCTAATCACGGCTGGTAAACACCTTCAGAGCAAACCATGAAGGCTTACGGCTCGGGTGAAAGTCAAAGCTTTGTCTACCAAGGGACGCGGTCTCACCTCGCTCGAGCCCGACATCGGGCGGAACAGTGGTCCCGGACGAGTCCACGCCTCGCCCGAGGGTCTCTTCAGACAGTGAGTGCACCCTCGGCTCCGCCAAAGACAAGCCTTGTCGTGCAAGCGACTTTGGCCAAATCACCTTACCAGCCGACCGTGTTGCATGCGCATTTAATGCTGGGGTCGCCTAACACCTTATCCTGACACGCGCACCTCAGTCGGCAAGGTTGAAGTGACCGCAGTCACTTCGCCCTTTCACTGACCGATCTGACAGGAAAACAGCGCCGCCCGCCCTGCTCCGACTGCTGAGCCAACCACCCGAGCGAAACCGACAATGGTCGAGTTCAGCCTCAGGCACAACAGGAAGCTCCGCCTCGCCCGACCCTAGGGCTCAGCCTCGGCCTCGGCCTCGGGAGGAAATCTCCGCCTCGCCCGACCCCAGGGCTCAGCCTCGGCCCCGGCCTCGGGAAGAATCACGTCCTCGCCCGACCCTGGGTCTCGGCCCTAGCCTCGGCCTCGGAGGAGTCGTTGCCTCGCCCGACCTCAGGCTCGGATCATCCACGCCACGAGGGATGCATCATTACCCTACTCCTAGCTAGCTCAGGCTACAAAGGAACATGACCGGCGTCCCATCCAGCTTACCCCGGTAACATGCGATGGTGGTTTCCCGCATGCAACCATGACATCGGTGATTCTCAAGCCCCCTACGGAAGCAAGGAGACGTCAGCAGGATCCATACAACACCGACAGCTGTACTGCTACAGGGCTCAAGGCACTCCTCCGACGGCCACGATACTACCTCTACAGGACTTAAGACATCCCCCCGGTGGCCACGTTTTTATCTGTACAGGGCTTAGGGCACTCCCCTGCCAGCCACGTTAACCTCCCAGCAACACCCCATTGTACAGCTGGGCATCTCCTTACGTCTATAAAAGGGGGTGTCCAGGGCCCCACGGACGGGGGGGGGGGGGGGACGAAAGGGGGAGCGAGGGGACAGAGGGACGAGCATACGAACATATGAAGCATACGTACGCACGACGGGAGAAGACGAGCAGGGGCCGGATCCTCTCTCTCTCTCGCTCTCTGCTACTCGCCCTCTCTCGCTCTCACTCTCTCGCAAGGCTTGTAACCCCTACTACGAGCACCCTGGTGCAGGATAATACAAGGCTCATTCCCCCACTTGTGTTCCATCCCGCGCCAACCCATCTGGGCAGGGGCACGCAGCGACAAATTCACTCGTCGGTCTAGGACCCCCCCGGGTCCGAAACGCCGACAATATTAAACCTTTTTAACTCTTTAGAAGAGAAATAAGTTATATATCTAAGGTTACTGCGTTATGAAATACCTTATTAATTTTAGAAGCATTATGAAATGCATTAAAATTCATTGTTAAACCTTCACTTATGATAAACTAAGATATAAGTCTAAATAGGTTTTATACGAAAAGATCATTATTATTAAACACCTATTTTATGAAAAGTTATAATATATGCCTTAAATGAACTTTTATGTAAAAGACAATGAACAAACAACTACCTTTTAATTTCATTAGAAAACACATAGCCTATATTATTATATTTGAAGTCAATATATAAAGTAATATTTTAAGTTATAAAAGAATTTAAACTCTTATTATTTTATTTTATCCTATAGGAAAAGCTAAGTGATTCGTATATAATGTGGACTAAATTTTATGAAATCATTAATCACGCCATAAATCTAATTAAGAACAAATTGACAATAGGTTTGATTAATGATAAAGGATAATTAATCTATTAATTATCTTTAATTCTATTGTAGGAACAAATGATCTAAATGATCTAATTCATTAGAAAGGAAATTATGTATAAACTATCATTTTAGTTTATAAAAGCAATGACCCTTGTTATCTTTTAATTAAGAAAATATAAATAATCTATTAATTGGACATACATTTATCTTCTATTTTTATTAAGAAACATATGGTCTACATATTCTTTTAAGTTTCTATTTAATACAGCTATTCTTAAACATCTATAACAAACTTTATTAAATCAAAATCATAATATCTATTAAAAGGTCATTTTAAAATTAGAAACAAATTATCTAATTCTTTAGTAAGAAACATATGTTTACCAATGTAACTATTATTTTCTTTATTAAGAAAGTATGAGCGTCTAATTAGGTTATTTTAACATTATTATAAAATTCTATCCTTTCGGTTTTCTCCTTTCTTTTCTAAATAGAATTTATACGTATAACTAAAAATTGTTTATTTAATTCTTCTAACATTAATATTCTAAGAAGTACTTGTAAATTACTAAATGGACTTTAATAACATAATCATGGTTATTATGACATAAATAAATATCTTACTAATTCTATGTACTTAAGTGCTATACTTATAAATTCATTTATCATGAATAGTAAAATATATATTTTCATTTGATCGGAAATACGTGGCTCAGTACCTATTTCAATTTCTTATATTATCAATACTAACCGATTATCGCTCCACACACTAAAACGAAATTAATTATAAACATTTCTAGTATGAAAATCACTAAGTTAGTGAATAGTGACGGTGTTCATTTTTAGAACTATAAAATCATACGCATTTTAAAATATTGTCGCGGGGTTCGATTTTGGTTACACGTATACATCGGAAACTCTAAAATCATACACGAATCGCCAAATCGCATCATCATAATATTACAACGATAATTCACAAATTCATAAATTATTTCAACACATGACTTAGATAATAAATTAACGGGTTGGGGTTGTCTTCAACCTTGAGTTCGCTCATGTGCAGGGGGTGGACTCGACAAGGGAGGTCGGTTGAACAGGGAACGGTGTGATCGTCGTGCTGCACGGACGGAACTCCGGCGAGGTTCCACGGACAGCGGGGTGGACGGCGACGGCGTAGATGAACTCCGGCGACGGCGTGGGCGAGTGGGAGAGAGAGGGAGCTTGGGGGAGGAAGAGAGCTCGGGTAGGGGAGGAGAAGAGAGGGCTCGACGTCGGATTTTATAGAGGGGAAGGGAGGGAGAGCAGAGGTCGCCGGGGCTGCTTCATGGCGGCCATGAATGGCCATCGGTTTCTTCCATGGAGAGTAATGGGGAGGGAGAGAAAACGGATGCAGTAACTCCATTAATGCATGGACGGCGCGGGGTGGCGGTGCACGGGGTGTCGGTTCGATTGACAGCGGTTACTCGGCTCGGACGTCGCAACAGTCGGGGCGCGCACTTGGGGCTCAGGCGTCGAGCTCGCGGACGTCGGGCGGCTGGGCAGGGCGCGTCTCTGGCACGGGTAGGCGTGGTTGGGGTCACGGCTGTGCAGGCGTGGGGGCTGCGTGCGGTCCTGTGGCTTCAGGGTGGGTCGCGTCGGGTGGTTGGCTTGGGGCGCTGTTGGCGTCTCCGGCGTTCGGCTGGAGGGAGAGAGCAGGGAAGAGAGGAGAGAGAGACGGGTGGGCTCGCGCGCGAGTGAGAGAGGGGAGGGAACCCAGGGGGCGGCGGTGGCTTGGAGGAACCAGGGGGCACACATGTTAGGGTGGGGTGGTGGCTGCTCCTCTTGTTGGGCCCTGGTGGGCCAAGGCGATTAGGTTAGGTTTTACGTTTTTTTCTTTTTTTAATTCCTTTTTCTAAATTCGAAATACATTTTCAAATAACCTTAAAAATCATAATAATTAAACCAAAATTATTTATAAATAAAATATTTATTTTTGGACTAATATTATTATATATATTATTTACTAGGATTTTTATTTAAGACGAAATGCTATTAAATATCCGAAAATCAATCATGCGCAATCAAAAATTATTCCAAATGAAATAAATAATAAACACTTCAATGAAAGATTTATTACCATAAATATCATTAATAAGCTAACTGCATTATTTTTATTTAATGATTTTTATAGTGTCACAAATCTACCCCTCTTAAAAAGAATCTCGTCCTCGAGATTAGGGAAGGCTAGCAAGAAAGCAAAGGAGATACATGGTTAATCGTAGGTTCTTAGTTCACATTGAACTCTTCTAATATCAAGGAACTTTCTTACTTCTTTGCTCCGCAATGAATACTAATCAGGCGACCTTCATCATCGTACTTATAAAATGGTGGGTCTTCTGAATTATTGCTTAGGTCATGCTTGGCAGCTTTCTTCTCTAGTCGGTCTAGACGCTTCTTGGGGCATTCACGAATAATATGTCCTTCGTTTTTGCAGTAGTAGCAAGCACCTCTTGCTTTGAGTTCTTTGCAAGTCAACTTTGCTTGACCAACAGGGGGTGAGGGTTGATTGGGTGTCTATATCTTATATAACTGAGCCTGACTTGATTCTTCTGTTTGGGTATCCATGTGTTTCGTGGCTTTTGCTTGTGGTTGAGGTGGACTAATCATGTATCCAAACATTTTTCTATTCCTTTTGTTGTTCTTCATTCCATTCATCGAATATTTCTGTGACTCGTTTTTCTCGTTCATAGTTGTTAAGGTAGGAATATTATCGTTGGCATCATTTACTTCATTTCCATTGGGGTTCATCATTTAGTCAGAGGGTAAAAGAGTTAGTGAGACAGACTGCATAAGAGGCTTGCATGACATTAAGATAAAGAGCTAACACAATGTTTCGATTTCCAATATAAGATTAATTAAGGATGATTTCCGATTCTGCCTAGCTTCATCATACTACAAGAGTTTATAGGTGTTATATCCCTTAACAAAGATCTTTTGAACGTTATAGATTTCAGAGCATGATATCCAAATCATCTTTCTGATCCAAGAGTATTTCTTTGAGGACAAATTGAGAGAAAGACTTGAGCGGGACATTTTGGGCAACTGAATAGAGCATCACATTGTTTGCATATAGCAGATGACACCACACTTTATTCTCTTTATAAAGAGGCAAAACACAATAGGTGCGAGAGATTCTCCAAATTTATTCATATATCACTAAGCACAATTACAAATCTTGAAAGGGGCAACACCTTGATATTTTTTTTCTTCATGAGACATACTCCTTCTAGATAAATAATATATTATTCTTCCTTGTTAGATACACCAATTAGAGCTGGAGGTCGATTGTCTTCAACTACTATTCTTTCTCCAGATGGGGTTTCCAAACACATGGTTCTCTCAGTATGTTGGATTACTGCCTTATTTCTTTGTAACCAATTCTTTTCAAGAATCACATCCTTTCCCATTGATTCTATCACTATAAGATCAGCTAGAAAATCTATACCATTGATTTTAACACTTACTGTCACACCCGGATTTTAGGGGTCCAAAACCCGGGCGCGAACATAATCACCAGGTGTGCTGGGACCAAGTCTCACACATATGATGAATCATGGCACAGGATCGAATGTCACATCTTTATATATAACAGGAGTTCTACACAAAATAAATAATTACATTATAAGGAGACAACGGTCCAGCAACCCAAAGTTGACTGGGAGACGACGACCTAGACCTCTCACGAACACATCACGGCATCCTCCATGCTCCTCATCCGGCGGTACCTGTTCTTGACCTGTGGGGGGGGGGGGGGGGTGAGACAGCAAGAGTGAGCTCACATACGTTCATCGCTCAACAAGTTGTGGGGAATAATGTGCATGAACTCGCCAAAGGTGGGAGCTCACGTGAAGTGTAAGGCTTACCAAAGAAGATGGTTAGAGCTGAGCATTGCTTTTAAAGTTGGTCAAAATTTTATTAGCAGTTACTAAGTATAAGTAAATACCAACCCAGTTAGATAGTAGAACAAAAGTAACAACTTCACCTGCGATGCAATGCATATGACAAATTGAGTTTAAGTTCCATAATTTAATCATGTGAGTGTCCGAGCTGCTCTTGACCGTGAGCACGGCTAGTATACCAGTTTTACACTCTGCAGAGGTTGCGCACCTTTACCCACAAGTCATGTTACCCATCTGCCAAGAGACGGCCAATCCCATACACCTCTACCGAGGAGGCGAGGCAGGGTAACACTACGAGGCCTTTACAAAGTTCCACTAGTTTCAGAAAACCCGCTACAGTTTATAGGAAGTTCCAATGCAGGAATCCCTTGCAGGACCGCCATCGCAGCAAAATCCTCCCGAGGGCCTCCCTACACTGACCACTCCCCTACTGCCCTTGCCCCTTTCGGGTAAGGTAGTCTTCCACTAGCTTTCCTAATTAATCGGCCAAGGGCGTCCCATTCCACCCTTGTGGTAGCACTGTTTTCCCGGGTGGTTCTCCATGTTCCAATTAACATAATGATCTTATCATGAACAATAAATAACAACTGATAACAAAAGTATAATCATGAATAGTGTAATCTTCATACCCAAAACCATATATAGCACTAGCAAGTACTACCCAGAAAGTTCAGTGGTAAACAAGGTATAAAGATAGACAAACTAGGGTAACCTATTGGGTCCCATCAAAATTAACCTATGCAGATCATTATGATTAATTAGAACATGAGTGGGTAAAAAGAAGTGATCAAGGGCACAACTTGCCTGGGCCTTGAGATTCCAGGTACCAGGATGATCTTCAGATTCTCGTGACCTCACTGCTAGTCGTAGCAATACAAACATACATGGTATAGGCAAAATTAACATTACACCAAACATATATGCAAAATACATATTAATCATCTATATATTGAAATAAGATCACAAGAATAGGGGTTATTAATTTTGGAGTTATAGATTTTTAGTTATGAATTTTCAAAGGTTTTATGTGTTTAAAATAGATTAAGTGAGAGATTAAATTCCTAACTGTTTTCATGACAAAACAGAGGTTCTAGGTGGTAGAGAATAAAATTACAAAATTTTAGAAAGTGGAATGGATTAATTTGGAGCAAGTATGAATTTTCTATGAATTTATCAAGTTCTAGTAATTATTTTCATATTAAAAATCCATTTTCTATTTCATTTATTTAAATTAAATGGGTTCTGGACTGGGCCTCAAATACAGAGAAAACCAGGGGCATTAGCGCAAAAATAACCCAGACTCAGATTCAACCCGCGGTGGACGGCGGGTTGATTCACCTATTCACCGGGGGTTCTTTAGCAAATAGACCAGGGCGAAGGGGTATCGTTGATTCAGAGCCGTCCGATCAAGCGTGAACGGCCAAGATTAAATCACGAGCCCCGCGAACCGGTACGCGCCAACGGCCATTGGATCTAAGATCCACGGCCCACAATCGATCCGCAGGTTGGAGCACGAGATCCGATCTGAGCCGCCCAATTCGTGATCTACGGTTCAAATTCTATCGAGCGAAGAGGTATCCCAGCGATTTAATCTTAGCCACCCAACTGGATCCAACGGCTACGAGTCATCTCCCCAAATCGACGCTGTCGACGGCGGCGCCGCCCACCCTTTACGGCGCCCTCTCGCCGGAGAGATGGCAATCCGCCGCCCAAGCGTATTATCCTAAAAATTAAACGGTGCGCCACGCAGCCGAGGGGATGGCGAATGTGGTAGAGGGGTTATTACCGACAGTCACGGCGCGCAGAGCGTCCGGCCACGGCGAAGGCGGATCCGCGGCGGAGATTCGAAGTCCGATGAGCAATTCGGTGTTCAAGGGACGAAGACAAGCCCGGGAGGCCCTTGCAACGGCTTCAAGGGATCACGGAGGTGAACCCGCACACTTCAACGGAGGTCAAATCGACGGCGAGAGGCACTTTAGCGCGCGGCGGACTAAGTTCTACCTCGGCGGTGGCGCTCTCCGGTTCTGGGCCGTCTAGGGGCGTCGAGCCTTTATTTGTACCCTGGGAGATGCCCGAGTCCGCATCCGAGGAGGTAGGGAGGCCGTTGAGCCGGCCCGGCCAGCCGAACTCCCCGACAATCGTGGGCGAGCGCGCGGCAGTCATCGCGGTATTCTGTTTGAGGAAGAAGCTGCTGACGAATGGGGGCCACCGGCCAGAGAGTGCCCGCGCGAGTGAGTGGCAAGCGGGACCCGCGAGGTCAGCGAGTTAAGCGCGGGCGCGGAGTGGCTGAATCGCGGGCCCGACGTGTCAGTGACATACGCGCGGACCGGGCGAGGGACGGTCTGACGTGGGTGGCCCGCCCGTGAGTGACTGGCGCGCGAGGGAGAGGCGAGTCTGCACGCGGGGCCCACGTGTCATACCAATCCGGCGCGCGTGCGGTTAAGTCAGTTGGGCCGCGCGGGTGAAGGAATGCCTAGGTGGGCCGAATTTAAGGCTGGCGGCCCAGTTAGGTATAGTGTCCCTTTTCCTTTTTCTTTTATTTTTCTTTTATTTTCTCCTTTCTCCATTCTTTCACAAATTCAAATTTAAAATACCAATTCAATTCAAACTTGTAACTGGTTCATTTTGGTGCAATTAAAAGTATTTGGTTTGAGAATATTTATTCAAATATATTACTCATGTTTTCATATTACTTCTCTTTTCTTCCCTTCCCATTTATTTTTCTATTTTCTGTTCCAAATTCAAATTTATACTTCTATTTGTTTTCAGATTTTTCAAATGTATCAATTGAAACCCAAAGGTGAATATAAACCATACTATTTTAATATTACTAATTTAAGTTTTATTCTCCTTGTTATTTATTTCATGGGATGTATAAATGGTTTCCTTTAAAAGAAAAATCCTTTTCTCATCATTTTCTTATTTCCTAATTTCCAAAGCATTATGATACTTTGTTTATATTTTTTTTTCCACTAATTTTGGGTCTTACAAATCCTACCCCCCTTAACAGAAATCTCGTCCTCGAGATTTGTAAGAAAAGGGATGTATACTCATATTGATCTCGGAACATATGCACAAACAAAGGAATCTCGGCATGAGGCACAATTCTTTAACAAAACATAGGGTCAATAGACCTTACTATTATCACTAAAATAGTAATAATACTAACTAATAGCTAAACTAATATTTAGGTCTTACAAATAGTAAATATATATATATATATATGTATCTATATCTATGTTTATCTCTCTATTCTTGTTGCTCGTTGACTTCTTCACCGACTATTTCATCTTCAACTGGCTCTTCTTCTTGAATTTCAAGTTCACCGGGTTCAGCTTCTACTTCTGCATGATGGGCATATCCCCGGTTGATAGATAGGGGCTGACTCTTTCCTGCCGAGGCTTGTCCTTGCTTCATCGGAGCCGGTGTAGTGTAGGCAGCTCTGTTGGGACAGTAGTTGGCGTAGTGTCCCGGTTGTCCACACTTGAAGCATGTCCTGATGGCGGTTGTGTTAGGAGCAACGGTTCCTACTGGAGTGCTTGCTTTTGGAGGAGCAGTTGGTGTCTGATGAGTTTGTTGTCCAGAACTGCCACTAGCTGGTGTACTTGGAGTGGTAGTATAGCGAGGACGGGAACTACTTCCAGCCTGCCCTTGGTTGACAGCCTTTCTTTTCTCTCCAAATATACTCCTCTTGTTTTCTACAGCAATAGCTTTGTCAAGTAGCCTTTGGAAGGATGGGAATGTGTGCGATACCAGTTGATATTGCAAGGGTCCAATCAAACCGTCCAGGAAAAGCTCCTGCTTTTGCTCATCATCCTCAACATCTCTAGGAGCATATCGAGACAACTGGATGAATTTGTCCCTATATTCACTCACGGACATACTTCCTTGCTTGAGGGATAGAAACTCCTTCCTCTTAATCTTCATGAGTCCAGCAGGAATATGGTAATTCCTGAATTGTGTGGAGAATTCTGCCCAGGTAATTGTATCGACAGCAACATGAGCAGCACAGTACGCATCCCACCAATCCGCAGCGGGACCAGCAAGACGACCCGATGCATAGAGTACTTTCTCTCGGTCCGAGCACTGAGCTATGTTGAGCATCTTCTCTATGGACTTTAACCAGTCATCTGCTTGCAGCGGATCTGCGGAGTTGGAGAAGGTTGGTGGTTTGTGGCTCATGAATTCCCGGTGCTTATCTCGGGGTGGAACTGGTGGTGGAGGTGGAGGCAATGGCACTTGTTGTTGTTGCTGCTGTTGTTGAAGTTGTTGTTGCAGCTGCTGTTGTTGTACCCTTCTCTCCTGGCGTATCTCTTCCCGCTCTTGGCGCATTTCCCGACGTGCATCCTCTCTTTCCTGGTGCATTTCTTGGCGTTCTTGCTGCATTTGGGTGCGCATATCTGCCATAGTGTCCGCCATTTGCTGCATCATTCTCATTTGAGCTGCGACTAGTGGATCAACTCCGCCTGGTGGGGGATTAGGAGGATTCATCTCTGCTGGCTGTGGTTGGGGTTGTCGATATATCCACCGAGTGTGTCGATTAGCAGGTAAATCAATTCCACCACCCCGCCTGGTATTGACCATCTAAGTTAGAAACATATGGTAAGATAGCTTTGCAAGGGAATCATTTAGTAGACAGAATGAATAAGCTAATAGTTGGTTATGTACTGAAACTTTCTTTGGCAGGGCTGGGCCAGATATTCTATGTCAAGACTAGGGTAACTAGTTGTACGGGGTGAATGTCCAAAGGTAAGATAGAATCTGTCAAGATGAGATAGATACGGACTACTATATATATATATATATATATATATATATATATATATATATATATATATATATATATATATATATATATATATATATTTAGGGGGAATAATCTAGATTGTCTAGTTATCTTACAAATGCTATCCTTTATGCCTAGTTGTATATGCAGATGTAGTTGTGGACATTGATCCACAACCCATCACACTCAATCAAAAATCCAAATCAGACAAATATCATAAGAACAAACATTCAAGTGCATAGATAACCATAAAAATAGTTTTGTTTCTGTTCCTGAGAGTAGGTCTCCTATTCCTAAAGGTCACTTTAGGCACAGGATTTCAAAGTGTGAAATCCACATTTGTCTTTAGAAGGAAAAAGGTAAGAATAATCAGAGTAAAGCGGAATTAGATGAGAAAAGATTAAGAAAAGTTTAGAAAGGATCAGAGTAAGGTAAGTAGACAATGGTTGTCCAGTTCTATCTAGGTTTCGTCCTACAGTCAACATTCCTCTGATACCACTTCTGTCACACCCGGATTTTAGGGGTCCAAAACCCGGGCGCGAACATAATCACCAGGTGTGCTGGGACCAAGTCTCACACATATGATGAATCATGGCACAGGATCGAATGTCACATCTTTATATATAACAGGAGTTCTATACAAAATAAATAATTACATTATAAGGAGACAACGGTCCAGCAACCCAAAGTTGACTGGGAGACGACGACCTAGACCTCTCACGAACACATCACGGCATCCTCCATGCTCCTCATCCGGCGGTACCTGTTCTTGACCTGTGGGGGGGGGGGGGGTGAGACAGCAAGAGTGAGCTCACATACGTTCATCGCTCAACAAGTTGTGGGGAATAATGTGCATGAACTCGCCAAAGGTGGGAGCTCACGTGAAGTGTAAGGCTTACCAAAGAAGATGGTTAGAGCTGAGCATTGCTTTTAAAGTTGGTCAAAATTTTATTAGCAGTTACTAAGTATAAGTAAATACCAACCCAGTTAGATAGTAGAACAAAAGTAACAACTTCACCTGCGATGCAATGCATATGACAAATTGAGTTTAAGTTCCATAATTTAATCATGTGAGTGTCCGAGCTGCTCTTGACCGTGAGCACGGCTAGTATACCAGTTTTACACTCTGCAGAGGTTGCGCATCTTTACCCACAAGTCATGTTACCCATCTGCCAAGAGACGGCCAATCCCATACACCTCTACCGAGGAGGCGAGGCAGGGTAACACTACGAGGCCTTTACAAAGTTCCACTAGTTTCAGAAAACCCGCTACAGTTTATAGGAAGTTCCAATGCAGGAATCCCTTGCAGGACCGCCATCGCAGCAAAATCCTCCCGAGGGCCTCCCTACACTGACCACTCCCCTACTGCCCTTGCCCCTTTCGGGTAAGGTAGTCTTCCACTAGCTTTCCTAATTAATCGGCCAAGGGCGTCCCATTCCACCCTTGTGGTAGCACTGTTTTCCCGGGTGGTTCTCCATGTTCCAATTAACATAATGATCTTATCATGAACAATAAATAACAACTGATAACAAAAGTATAATCATGAATAGTGTAATCTTCATACCCAAAACCATATATAGCACTAGCAAGTACTACCCAGAAAGTTCAGTGGTAAACAAGGTATAAAGATAGACAAACTAGGGTAACCTATTGGGTCCCATCAAAATTAACCTATGCAGATCATTATGATTAATTAGAACATGAGTGGGTAAAAAGAAGTGATCAAGGGCACAACTTGCCTGGGCCTTGAGATTCCAGGTACCAGGATGATCTTCTGATTCTCGTGACCTCACTGCTAGTCGTAGCAATACAAACATACATGGTATAGGCAAAATTAACATTACACCAAACATATATGCAAAATACATATTAATCATCTATATATTGAAATAAGATCACAAGAATAGGGGTTATTAATTTTGGAGTTATAGATTTTTAGTTATGAATTTTCAAAGGTTTTATGTGTTTAAAATAGATTAAGTGAGAGATTAAATTCCTAACTGTTTTCATGACAAAACAGAGGTTCTAGGTGGTAGAGAATAAAATTACAAAATTTTAGAAAGTGGAATGGATTAATTTGGAGCAAGTATGAATTTTCTATGAATTTATCAAGTTCTAGTAATTATTTTCATATTAAAAATCCATTTTCTATTTCATTTATTTAAATTAAATGGGTTCTGGACTGGGCCTCAAATACAGAGAAAACCAGGGGCATTAGCGTAAAAATAACCCAGACTCAGATTCAACCCGCGGTGGACGGCGGGTTGATTCACCTATTCACCGGGGGTTCTTTAGCAAATAGACCAGGGCGAAGGGGTATCGTTGATTCAGAGCCGTCCGATCAAGCGTGAACGGCCAAGATTAAATCACGAGCCCCGCGAACCGGTACGCGCCAACGGCCATTGGATCTAAGATCCACGGCCCACAATCGATCCGCAGGTTGGAGCACGAGATCCGATCTGAGCCGCCCAATTCGTGATCTACGGTTCAAATTCTATCGAGCGAAGAGGTATCCCAGCGATTTAATCTTAGCCACCCAACTGGATCCAACGGCTACGAGTCATCTCCCCAAATCGACGCTGTCGACGGTGGCGCCGCCCACCCTTCACGGCGCCCTCTCACCGGAGAGATGGCAATCCACCGCCCAAGCGTATTATCCTAAAAATTAAACGGTGCGCCACGCAGCCGAGGGGATGGCGAATGTGGTAGAGGGGTTATTACCGACAGTCACGGCGCGCAGAGCGTCCGGCCACGGCGAAGGCGGATCCGCGGCGGAGATTCGAAGTCCGATGAGCAATTCGGTGTTCAAGGGACGAAGACAAGCCCGGGAGGCCCTTGCAACGGCTTCAAGGGATCACGGAGGTGAACCCGCACACTTCAACGGAGGTCAAATCGACGGCGAGAGGCACTTTAGCGCGCGGCGGACTAAGTTCTACCTCGTCGGTGGCGCTCTCCGGTTCTGGGCCGTCTAGGGGCGTCGAGCCTTTATTTGTACCCTGGGAGATGCCCGAGTCCGCATCCGAGGAGGTAGGGAGGCCGTTGAGCCGGCCCGGCCAGCCGAACTCCCCGACAATCGTGGGCGAGCGCGCGGCAGTCATCGCGGTATTCTGTTTGAGGAAGAAGCTGCTGACGAATGGGGGCCACCGGCCAGAGAGTGCCCGCGCGAGTGAGTGGCAAGCGGGACCCGCGAGGTCAGCGAGTTAAGCGCGGGCGCGGAGTGGCTGAATCGCGGGCCCGACGTGTCAGTGACATACGCGCGGATCGGGCGAGGGACGGTCTGACGTGGGTGGCCCGCCCGTGAGTGACTGGCGCGCGAGGGAGAGGCGAGTCTGCACGCAGGGCCCACGTGTCATACCAATCCGGCGCGCGTGCGGTTAAGTCAGTTGGGCCGCGCGGGTGAAGGAATGCCTAGGTGGGCCGAATTTAAGGCTGGCGGCCCAATTAGGTATAGTGTCCCTTTTCCTTTTTCTTTTATTTTTCTTTTATTTTCTCCTTTCTCCATTCTTTCACAAATTCAAATTTAAAATACCAATTCAATTCAAACTTGTAACTGGTTCATTTTGGTGCAATTAAAAGTATTTGGTTTGAGAATATTTATTCAAATATATTACTCATGTTTTCATATTACTTCTCTTTTCTTCCCTTCCCATTTATTTTTCTATTTTCTGTTCCAAATTCAAATTTATACTTCTATTTGTTTTCAGATTTTTCAAATGTATCAATTGAAACCCAAAGGTGAATATAAACCATACTATTTTAATATTTCTAATTTAAGTTTTATTCTCCTTGTTATTTATTTCATGGGATGTATAAATGGTTTCCTTTAAAAGAAAAATCCTTTTCTCATCATTTTCTTATTTCCTAATTTCCAAAGCATTATGATACTTTGTTTATATTTTTTTCCACTAATTTTGGGTCTTACACTTACTTTTGGACATATGTAGTTTACTAACATTTTTCCTTCGGGTGCACTGATGGTCTTCCTTGATCTCAAGGGACACTTAAAAATACCATACTTTGTTGCAAACTGGGCACTGATAAAAGAATGTGTTGTACGAGGATCATACAACACGGTGGCTATGGTTGTGTGAATGACTAGTGTTCCAAAAATCACTGCATTATCATATGGAATAGTTCTTGTCACTACATAACTTATCCTTCCTGTGGACTCTTTCCGTTGTTTATTCTTTGTTGATGCATGGGTTTGAGGGTGTTGTCTTTTCTTTTGGACCTTATTGATCTCCACATCCTTCTTAGGACAACTATTAACAAGATGGCCGGTATCACCATAGCCAAAGCAAGCACGACTTGATAAGTTACATGGTGGAGTTGTCTTTACGTTGTTGGTAGAAGTTTCTGTGCATTTTTGTTCATATTCCATGTCTGAAGACTGAGATAGCTTCATCTCGGAGGTGATCTATAGGGAACTTTTCTCAGGACAGTTACGGAAGTAATGATCTTCACGTCCACATTGATAGCAAGCTTTTATTGAAGTCATTTCTTGACTTTTTCCATGTTTCCCTTTTTGTTTCTTGGACCTGATGCGACGACGAGGCTGAAACTGTGTGCAAGTAATAGTCCATCCATCAATGTAACACTCATGTGTTTCTTCTTGGGGCTGGGCATCCTTGTGATGTTTCCTTTTTGGAATACTTTGCAATTCATCAACTGACAGTGCATTAGGTATGAGAGAATCTGTTATTAGTTGTTCTTGGGGAGACATCTGTCTTTTTATGCCAGAAAATAAAATCTGGTTCTTCTGTTTTGTAGTTTCACTTTCGTTTGTACTGATCTGGCGACAAGGAATTCTATAGTACTCACAACAACAACATGTTCCAAGGTCACTTGTTTGTTGGTTTGGTTGTGCATCCTTTTGTGTCTTGAATGTCTGTTCATCAGCTGTTTTATTTATAGTGTTGTTTTGACTTGCCAACACACCACATTCTTTGCACTTAGTGACATCACTTGTAGTTGACATTCCAAGGTCTGACATCTGTATGGGTATGAAAGAATGGAAGAGATGAAAGGGTTGAGCAAAGACAGATTATAGAGAGCAGAGAAAACCCATCTATTTAAGGTTTTACCTAGCTAACTAATGCCATTGTGGACAAAAGTCACACAATACACCAACAATCATTTCAAAGAAGCAAATCAATCATGAACACAAAGGACAATGAACTCAAGCATACCATCACAACACAATCCCTTTCTACTCATTCAACCAAAACAAAAGGTGAGACAAGGGTTGAAATAAGAAAGATATTATAACATCAAGGAGTTAGACAAGACATATTTGTTGGTGGCCAAGAGTGAAATAAGCTAACCATGAACTATTAAAGTGAGGATAAATGATACAACTAAGGATATGAAGTGAGTTAGGGAGAAAGCATTATCAAGGAGACAAAATAGAGAGGCATTATCAAGGAGTAAGGAGACAAAGAATTCAGTATATCAAGATAGATATTGCGCAAGGGTGGCAATATAATAACAAGAAAACAAAAGTATATGAAGTCAAGGGTTATATAGCAATATTAGGGATTAGAAGACCACTGTAATCTAATATCGCCTTACCGATCTAGTCAAAAATCTTAATACTAAAGAACAATCCTATCAACTTAACCAAGAAGACAAATAATAGATCGAGGGGATCCATAACAAAACTTCTTGCGGAGTGGGGATAAGACAGAGAATAGGGCATCGTTGATAGCTTCGAAAAGGTTTCTTCTTGCAAACTTCGCTTCAAGTTCCGCAATCCTAGCTTGATCATCTTGCAATGCTTCTCATTAGAACTTTCTGATAGACGAAGAATCAGACAAGAAAAGTTGAAAATAAAAGATACAAATTTTAATATAAAGTAAGTTTTTTATGGAGGAAAATATATCAGGCTTTGAAAGACTGACTGGGCTTTCCATTTCTAACTAATCTAGCGACCTACGGTCACATTGCTTTGATACCACTTCTGTCACACCCGTTTCTAATGGGGCAGAGCTGGGTGCATAGTATATGTGTGCCAGGATCTATTTCCACACATATGTTGATGTCACAAGTGTAATATATCAAAAGAACAATGCATAAAAGCATAAATAACGATTATATTAACATATTACACTTCGAACAAACATAATGTCTTAACCTTTATTCATCAAAGTACAGCGAGACATGGACATCCATCCACATGAAGATGACCGGGGGTATCACTAGACTAGCATCCATGGAGCTCAGCATCATAACTTCATCTGCAAACTTCTGATCAAAATTAAGCAAGGGTGAGATCACTTATGGTCAGGACTCAGCAAGTGGGGGAAAAACTAATGCAAGTTTAACAAGGTGAGGCTAAGGTTGTAGGTTGAGTGGTAAGCATTTTAGTTGGTCAACATTTTATTAACAACACCTCTCTTACTAATAAGTGTGAATCCCAAGTATTCCCATTAAACAAAGGTATAAGAGTATATCAAAAACACTTAAGTGAAACCACTTAAGCAAAACCATTAGCAGATCATCGGATCTCGATTTATTTCCATCTTCAAGTTCAATTATCATGTGAGGAGTCCAGGCTGCTCATAACCGTGAGCACGACTGATATATCAGTTTTACACTCTGTAGAGGTGGCACATCTTTACCCATGAGTCGTGATTCCCTTCCAGCCCAGGTTAGCTAGACCCGTATTCACTTCCAAGGTGAATGGCCAGGGTCTCACTACGAGGCTTCTCCCTAGAGTCCTCATTACGCAAATGCTGAAAATGGTCAAACTGCATAAAGCACACCTAACGTAACCAACTTATAGCCCAGACTGCAGGGTAAAGCTTTGAGAACTATGCCCGTATCCAATCTACCTGAGCCGGGACTATAAGAGCTTGCCAGGTGCCCCCGTTCCTGTCAACCACGACCAGCACCCAACATAAGACTTCCCTAGTTATTTAGCCAAGACCAGAGCCATGATAGTTCTCATGGTAGCACTGTTTTCCCAGGTGGTCACTCCACGTTCCAATTAATATGCAATAATCTTGTTTAACCATCGGGTTAACAACAATAATGTAAACTTACCATTTGGAACATTAATATCATAAGTGGGAGTGACTGCATAAATTTAAAGTTGTAGCAATAGCATAGCTACTTGATTAGATCATAATCCTAGGTTAAACAAGGAGTAAGGTTGCAAAGGTTAGGGGTATCTAAATAGGTAACCCATCAAATTATGCATATATTCATCGAAGAATAAACTTTATTAAATGTATTGTTTGGGATCAAACAGAGTATGCAGAGGGAGAAGTCCACTTGCCTTGCTTATTGAAAACTTGAGGTTTTTCCACGGATAGGAATAGATCTTGATTCTTAACTACTAGATCAACCACTGAATATCACACAAACAAACAGGAAGAACAAACACCACTCAATAACATACAACATTCACCATATGTAAAGTTAAAGGAAAGCATAACGAAAGAGCGTTCGCTTTTCAAAAACATTACTCGCACGGGTTATAATAAAAAGGTATTCTTTTTAAAAATGTGTCATCTATACTTTATAAAACAAGACATGAGCTTAAAATATCTTAATTAAAATATACGAATATTAGGTTCACCCATTTAATCTTTTATAAAACGTCATACGCGATACGTCTAAGATAAAGGGTTTATTAGATGATAAAACACGTTATAACAATATTAAACCTTTTTAACTCTTTAGAAGAGATATAAGTTATATATCTAAGGTTACTGCGTTATGAAATACCTTATTAATTTTAGAAGCATTATGAAATGCATTAAAATTCATTGTTAAACCTTCACTTATGATAAACTAAGATATAAGTCTAAATAGGTTTTATACGAAAAGATCATTATTATTAAACACCTATTTTATGAAAAGTTATAATATATGCCTTAAATGAACTTTTATGTAAAAGACAATGAACAAACAACTATATTTTAATTTCATTAGAAAACACATAGCCTATATTATTATATTTGAAGTCAATATAAAAAGTAACATTTTAAGTTATAAAAGAATTTAAACTCTTATTACTTTATTTTATCCATTAGGAAAAGCTAAGTGATTCGTATATAATGTGGACTAAATTTTATGAAATCATTAATCACGCCATAAATCTAATTAAGAACAAATTGACTATAGGTTTGATTAATGATAAAGGATAATTAATCTATTAATTATCTTTAATTCTATTGTAGGAACAAATGATCTAAATGATCTAATTCATTAGAAAGGAAATTATGTATAAACTATCATTTTAGTTTGACCCTTGTTATCTTTTAATTAAGAAAATATAAATAATCTATTAATTGGACATATATTTATCTTCTATTTTTATTAAGAAACATATGGTCTACATATTCTTTTAAGTTTCTATTTAATACGGTTATTCTTAAACATCTATAACAAACTTTATTAAATCAAAATCATAATATCTATTAAAAAGGTCATTTAAATATTAGAAACAAATTATCCAATTCTTTAGTAAGAAACATATGTTTACCAATATAACTATTATTTTCTTTATTAAGAAAGTATGAGCGTCTAATTAGGTTATTTTAACATTATTATATAATTCTATCCTTTCGGTTTTCTCCTTTCTTTTCTAAATAGAATGTATACGTATAACTAAAAATTGTTTATTTAATTCTTCTAACATTAATATTCTAAGAAGTACTTGTAAATTACTAAATGGACTTTAATAACATAATCATGGTTATTTTGACATAAATAAATATCTTACTAATTCTAAGTACTTAAGTGCTATACTTATAAATTCATTTATCATGAATAGTAAAATATATATTTTCATTTGACCGGAAATACGTGGCTCAGTACCTATTTCAATTTCTTATATCACTTATATCAATACTAACCGATTATCGCTCCACACACTAAAACGAAATTAATTATAAACATTTCTAGTATGAAAATCACTAAGTTAGTGAATAGTGATAGTGTCCATTTTTAGAACTATAAAATCATACGCATTTTAAAATATTGTCGTGGGGTTCGATTTTGGTTACACGTATACATCGGAAACTCTAAAATCATACACGAATCACCAAATCGCATCATCATAATATTACAACGATAATTCACAAATTCATAAATTAATTCAACACATGATTTAGACAATAAATTAACGGGTTGGGGTTGTCTTCAACCTTGAGTTCGCTCATGTGCAGGGGGTGGACTTGACAAGGGAGGTCGGTTGAACAGGGAACAGTGTGATCGTCGTGCTACGCGGACGGAACTCCGGCGAGGTTCCACGGACAGCGGGGCGGACGGCGACGGCGTAGACGAACTCCGGCGACGGCGTGGGCGAGTGGGAGAGAAAGAGGGAGCTTGGGGAGGAAGAGAGCTCGGGTAGGGGAGGAGAAGAGAGGGCTCGACGTCGTATTTTATAGAGGGGAAGGGAGTGAGAGCAGAGGTCGCCGGGGGTGCTTCATGGTGGCCATGAATGGCCATCGGTTTCTTCCATGGAGAGTAATGGGGAGGGAGAGAAAACAGATGCAGTAACTCCATTAACGCACGGACAGCGCGGGGTGGCGGTGCATGGGGCGTCGGTTCGGTTGACAGCGGTTACTCGGCTCGGACGTCGCGACAGTCGGGGCACACGCCTGGGGCTCGGGCGTCGAGCTCGCGGACGTCGGGCGGCTGGGCAGGGCATGTCCCTGGCGCGGGTAGGCGCAGTTGGGGTCGCGGCGGCGCAGGCGTGGGGGCTACGCGCGGTCCTGTGGCTTCGAGGCGGGTCGCGTCGGGTGGTCGGCTTGGGGCACTGCTGGTGTCTCTGGCTTTCGGCTGGAGGGAGAGAGCAGGGAAGAGAGGAGAGAGAGACGGGTGGGCCCGCGCGCGAGTGGGAGAGGGGAGGGAACCCAGGGGCGGCGGCGGCTTGGAGGAACCAGGGGGCGCGCGCGTTAGGGTGGGGCGGCGACTGCTCCTCTTGTTGGGCCCTGGTGGGCCAAGGCGATTAGGTTAGGTTTTACGTTTCTTTCTTTTTTTAATTCCTTTTTCTAAATTCAAAATACATTTTCAAATAACCCTAAAAATCATAATAATTAAACCAAAATTATTTATAAATAAAATATTTATTTTTGGACTAATATTGTTATATATATTATTTACTAGGATTTTCATTTAAGACGAAATGCTATTAAATATCCGAAAATCAATCATGCGCAATCAAAAATTATTCCAAATGAAATAAATAATAAACACTTTAATGAAAGATTTATTACCATAAATATCATTAATAAACTAACTGTATTATTTTTATTTAATGATTTTTATAGTGTTACACTGATCTACCTACATCATATAATCCATCTTATCCCAAAAGCTTCTAACCTATCCCAATAATATTTATTCTACCCTGGTAGATTTATCTAACTTAAACTAGTCTAATCTAGTATTATCCAATCTGATCTAGACCCTACCTAATCTAACATGGTCTAATCTATGTTATAAGTATTAACTAAACCATATTCCTATACATGGGTTTTAATCCTAAATTGGTGACTTAGATCAACTCGGCCATATACCCTCGACCTTCACATTCTTGATAAATTGCCTAATCTGTCTATAAAAAAGAGAGAGACTCTAATCCTCCAGTTTGACCTACACTTTCTCAATGATATACATCATTCTTTTTCCAATCCCTACCTAAAACAAAGGCACCCAACTAGAATTTGACATAACACACTCAACTCATATTAATCTAGATCTTACCCAATTTAGTGTGGGTTACTTAACAAGTTAACACTAGTGAAATAAACTGGATTCTACTCTGATAAACTTTGTTCCCCCTCATGCACTTAAACCTAAAGTTGGTGCATTAAACCAACTCAACCATGAGCAGAAGAGTTAACCCAACACATAGAGTCATTGCATAATCTATCTGTTCCCCACCAAATGTCAAACAAGATTTTGACCTACATCCTGTAGTCTATCTCACCATATCCATCTTAACCATATTCCTCCACTCCGATGATATACACTAACCTCGAATCAATGAGACCAAGACCGGAGAAGAAAAGATCGACATCATCAAGGAAGGGTATAACAGTCAAAGCGAATATCAAGATGAATAAGGACTTAAACATTTTGGATAAAGTCTTTTCCTTGTCATCATATTTCTTACCTCAACCTGTTCAGTTTATATCTCACTTAAATAGTAGATGGATACCTGTGCTCTCCCAATCTTCCACTACCTCCACCACCACCAGCACCAGCTCCACCAAGCTACATAAACATATATATAAATTACTACTATTTGTAAGATCTAAATGTTACTTTAGTTAGTAGATGATATGATACTATTTTAGGAGGAATAATAAGGTCTGATTGACCCCATGTGTTGCTAATAAAGTATGCATCATGCCAAGATTTTTGTTTATGCATATGTTCTGAGACAATATGGTTATACACCCTTTTCTTACAAATCTCGAGGACGAGATTTCTGTTAAGGGGGTAGGATTTGTAAGGCCCAAAATCTGTATAAATAATAATAATAAAATCTCTACTACTTATTAAGGTTGCAATAGTAGTCTGTCATTCCCTGTTCTGCCCATTCCGTGTTCTGCCACCATTCCCTGTTCTGCCTTTCCGATTCCCTCCTCCCGGCGCACAGTCCATTCCCATGTTCTGCCACCATTCTATATCTATCATTCTCATTCCCCCTCCCCGCAAAGCTTATTCCCATTCTTATTCCCCCATACAACCGACGTCTAGCTAAAATTAAAAAAAAATACACATGGCCCCAAGGGGATTCAAACTCACAACCTCTCAAGCAAATTCTAGCAGTAGTTACCGCTACACCACATGCGTGTTTATGTCTACATCTATAACAGGAAACACATCTACTACATCTCTGCACAAGCTCACCTGCTACCCTTGCACAATGCGTAGTAGTAGATAAGTATCACCGAGATTCTTGAATTATATTTTTGGATGGAGGGAGTAGTATTTAAAGAAGAGCCTAGCATGCAATTTCTTTTGTTTGAATAATATTTTCAACTTAAATTCCTTTTTTTGCATGCGTAACATTTATTCTTCGTAATATTTTTTCCATGGATCTGACTTATGAGTCATTTTTATAAACCAACGCCAAACATGAATCCATGTTTCTTACTTGAAAACCCCAAACAAACACCATTAGCAGGAGGCACTCGCGTTGGGGTCGCTCATCGACGATGAGAAAAAAACTTGGTGACTGCCAATTCGACCTCTAGAAACAGTCCTATGTGGCCGCTATGTACGACAAGCTCTAGCACAGCCGCCGCTTGGACGCGGTGCAGAGCGGTTGCTCCACGCTGTCCATCGTCAAGCAGGGGGGCCTCATGGTCGTCGCCAACGTCGGCGACTCTCGGGTTGTTCTAGGCACCGCATTCGACGACGACGCCATCACGTCGTCCAGCTCATCGTCCACCTGAAGCCCAACCTACCACGTAAGTCGCTACTGACCGGCCATGAATTCTTGTGCGTTGGGATGATGGCCGTTGCTGACGTTGTGTGAGTGTCGTTGAACATGATGTATGCAGAGGAGTAGCGCATCTGGTCGTGCAATAGCCAGGGGTACTACCTTGCTGATGAGCCCAGGGTGCACTTCGTTTTACAGCGCAACCAAGAGTCATTAGTACTCGGTATGTCGCGCACGTTTGATGACTACTATATCGAGGACCGTGGCGTCATCTTGGCGGCGGAGGTGACACAGAGGAGGACCGACAACAATGACCAGTTCGTCATCCTCGCCACCGTTGGGGTAGCTTTTGTGCCGGCTTGCCTTTAATTCTCTTCGCAAACACACACACTTGCCTTTTCGTTTAAGCAAAAGTGTATGGTGGTACGTGTCCAATGACTAACGATGTACATGGGAATTTCTTCTGGCATGTGTGGAACGTGCTCTCTAATGATGAGAGCATGCAAATCGTGACATATATCGAAGTCTGCATGATACTGATGGTTGCAATGTAGTGGTGAAACAGATAGATTAAAATAACAAAATTTATGTATGGCCAAAATTACAAATTGATTATAAAACATTTTCTAATAATGGTATAACACATATTTTCTATATAAGTTATCGTAGTATACTGATATTATATATTCCCGTTGCAACACACGGGCACTCAGCTATAAATACATGAAGGAATGAAATAGCAAATTCAGATATCTCAAATTATTCTTGAGAGTTGAAAATTGAGACTGAATTTTGAAATCCAATAACTATTTTAGAAAAGAAGTAATAGAAAGTTTTCTATTCAACTAAATGATTATGCACGTCATTAAGTGATACACCATTAGCATTTATTTACATGAATAGTTAAGTTTGAAGTAACTTTTAATTCTTGTTCCCCAATCAAAATACTATTTTCCTAAAAAAATAAATAAATAAAGGAACAATATGAATGGTTCATATTTCAAGCTTTATTCACATGAATATCTAATTTTGAAGTGACTTTTATTTCTCCTCCCACATTCAAAATGTTTTAGAAAGGAATAATATGAGTGTGTTTCTCATGTTTCAAACATCTATCAAACAAATAAATCAATTAAAATAAATTGCTTCATGATTGATTTTGAGTATGTATTAAAATTTGAATTCGTAAATCTTGGAATTTGAATTTTATAAAATCAAATAATATGAGAATATCTCATTTGACTTAGTAAATAAGGGATATATAAAATAAAACAAACCATGTGTAACAAATTAGAGTTTTCCTTGAGCACTTAAATATACTTTAAATCTGAACCTTGTTTGCATTTAATTTAAGATTTGAGTTTGAATTCAAAATGGAAATACAGAATATAAAAGAAAAGAAATAGGAAAAAAAGAAGAGAACCATTCGCATTGGGCTGACTTTCCCTGTCCTCTAGCCAGCAAGCCATCCCCTTTTCTCGCGCACGACCAGCTAGACTCCACGGGCGCGCACACACCGGCTCCACGGGCCCACTAGCCAGCTCCTCCACTGGCTAACGGATGTGTTCGCGGTGCCGACATGAGGGACCGGGCGGTCCGCCCCTCGCATCGTGTGCGCGCGTTCCCTCTTCACCTCTTTTCTTTCCATGGATGACGCGCGGGCCCCGCTCTACAGATCCTCCGTCTATCTCCAGCACAAACGTCGCACAAGAACCTCGCCGTGCATCTCGGAGCCTACAACTGAATCCTTCGCCAGCCGCTAGGGAGCTTGGATTTGGTCCACGCGCGCCCTAGGTGCCCAGCTACTCGTCACCAGGTCAAAGACCATGGGACCGACTTGCCACCATCATCCCTTTCCCCAACTGAATCGCGAGCTCCACGGCGCCCCAACCGGGATTACCACGACCCCATGACCCGCTCGTCCCTATCTCCTCTCGCCCTCTATGCATAAGTACTCTAGCCCCTATTCCCTGCACTAATCCACCTGAGTGTTTATCTCGACCTCGAACAGTGGGCAAGAACGCGGGGGAACCATGGCCGTCGTACCGCTGCACCGGCGTCACAACTGTTCGAGCCTCGGTTTGGCGGGGGAAAACACTAACAGCACGAGTGTGATCAAGCGCTAACTTCACATAGTGTGAGGACGGCCGGACACCACCGCAATTTCTCATTGGTCTTCGGATTAGGGCGGAGCTCCGTGGCGTACCGTGGACTGGCAGCTCCATGGCTCCAATCGTTAGTAAAGAACTTCCCATTCGGTTCGCTCTTGCACCCCCTCTGCGTAGCACCTTTCTGATCCATGTTTCGGGGGCCGGCCGGACCGATCACTTAACTTCGGCGTGGCTACGCCGCGGGAGGGTGCGCCGTCGGCATGCACTGGGGTGGGGAAGAAATCTGACAGCCGTGGGATTGGGAGTTGATGGCTAGGATTGGATCTGGGGAGGATGAACCGAGGGTCGTTGATCTGCGGACATGCGGCCAGGATTAGATCTTTGAATACCCTTTTGCGCATTTGATCTGACCCATCGGATCGGGATCGGACGGTGAGGGGTAGTCATCGGCGTGGATGCCTCACGGCCTTTGGATCTCGATCTTGCGGTTGTCGTTGGTTACTAGTTTAAGTTTTATAAAAATCTAATCGCAACCGTCAGTAGTTGATCCAACGGTCGTGATGGGCGCATACCCCTTCAACCGCACCAAAGTGCAAAAACGCCCCTCTGTTTAGTCATTATGAACCTGCCGTGCATGCGGCTGTAGCTCTGAGTCTAAACCTGCGTAGTAACCAAGGTTCAGTAACAGAGACAAAATTCACTAACTCCCCCACACCCACTAAGCCACCTGCGAAGGCCCAGCCACCGCCTCGGGATCCTCTGCCGCTAGCTCCGCCTTCGGGGGATCTTCCGCCATCGGCGCAGGGGCTGGCAACAAGCCTTCACCAGACTCAGTAGACACAGGTGCAGCGAAGGAGCCTTCGCCGGTTTCCGGGGGCAGTGCCGGGTCGACCTCAGCCTCGGGCAGCACCGGGTTGACCTCCGCCTCGGGCCACGCGCCATTCAGATGCCCAAAGTCTTCAACATCCTTGGCACACGCCATCTGCAGCAACAACACACTCATTCAGCAAACCCACGCGTACCCACATTCAACGACGCGAAACAAAAGACAAACTTTACCTGCTCCCTCGCCCGGTCAGACCGCTCCCTAACCGCCTCTCGACCATAAGGACCCCACATCCGATCGAAGAGTGCCCCCGCGGAGCCCTTCACCATAGGGTCTTCGACCTTAAAAATTTCATGCTCAAAGTCTTCATCTGACTGATCGAAGACCTCATAGTGTTTGCACCCCTCGCGCGACAGCGCGTTCATGGCCCCCTCGCATGTGACGAGGGAGACGTAGGACATGAAGCCCTGCACAATAGTCGGGAGCACCTGCAGCTCCTCCTGCAACCATTCAAGGAAGCAGAGGCTGGCCTCGTGGTCGGGCACATCAAAATCTGCAGTCCGCGCACCTAGTTTGCGGTATGCCTCCGCGAGCTGCGCGTGCGTCCGCATGACTTCTGAGCACACCGAGGTCTCCGCCTTGTCCACGCGGCTACGCAGGGCGTTGAACCTCGCCTCCCATTCCTCGGCGCGTCGGCTGGCGAGGCTACCCTTCGCCAGCGCCGCCTTAGCCTCCGCTCACGCAGCCTACGCTTCGGCGACGACCTGGTTAGCCTCCCTCCTCTCCTCCGCCAGCTAGCGTCGGAGGTCAGTCCTCTCAGCCTCCAGGGCGGCCACCTTCTCTGCCAGCCTGCGGCTCTTGCTCTCCACGGCCGACTTATCCCGGACAGCATCCGCGTGCTGCGCCCGAAGATTCTCGACTTCGGCGGTGACGTCCGTAGTCAGGACACCCGACGCAACACGGTCGGCGAAGTCGGCCGCCTGGCAAAAACACAAGTCAAACCTTCATGAGACAGACACATGAACCAAAACACAGCAAACATCGAAGTCCAACGCAACTTACTTGCTTCAGCTGCTGCGTCAGCTGCTGCGACAACTGCTGAGACACTTCCCTCAGCCGCTGGGACATGGTGCCCGCCACGTCCCTAGCGGCAGCATCCGTCAGAATCTCGCCGCTCGCGCAAAAGGCGGCCCACGGGTCCCGCGTGGCCCCCTTCGCCTTTACCACCGCCGATGGTGAGGTGGCTGCCACCGAAGGCGGGACAACAACCAACTGTCCCTCGCCCGACCCTACAACACGTCTCCGGTCAAAAAAAAACAAAAAACAAAAAAAAGACTTACCACCCAGATAGTCCTCGACACTAATATTTGTGCCGAAGTCAGCAACACGCTCCGCTCGCGACGGACCGCCCGGGAGAGGCTTGGTTTCGCCAGCGGCTGCAGCCTTCTCGCCAGTCGATGTTTTGCTGCCCCCGGGCGCAGCCGTTTTCACAGCCGGCACCAGCTTGCCACTGCCGGAGGCCGCAGCCTTCACGCTTCCTCGCGCCCTCTTCGCCTCGCGCACGGGGTCGACCATCCTGACGACTGGCCAGCGCTTCTAGGCAGCATCTCGACGGTCCTTGTTCATCACTGCCGACACAACAGCAGCAATATTCCGTCCGTAAGGAAACACTCTCAATTCACGAGCCATGTGAGACGTAAAGAAGTCTTCGCCAGCCGCGCGGGGGATAGGAACGTTCTTGGGCCATCGACCCCCGGTAACCTCCAGCATCCGCGCCGAAGACTCCCGGAGCTCGGGCGAAGACATCCTTCCCCCGGGGGCCGCGCATGTCCCCATCAACTCCATAGCAAATCTATTGGAGACCCTCAGTTCCCCCACTGCAGTACCTAGCTTCCTTTTATTAGTGGCTGGGGCGGCCTCCGGCGCGTGGTCTTCTTCAGCCACAGCCGCTGGTCTTTTCCCGCGGCGGTCGACAACGTCTTCCCCGGGATAACCGCCATACGGTAAACGATTCAACTCAAAGACCCTATTCAGGCGGTCGTTGGATCCTCGTATATCCCAGCTCCACAGGGCCTCCATCTTCGGCACGTAGCGCCCCACAATTCGCACCGCCCCATCCTCCGCTTCGCGCACAACCGCGGCAAGATCCCGCCCTCGCACATCCAAAGCAAAAAGTGGACTTCCTACTTTCCGCCCACCCAGGGAGGGCATCTCGCGAGGGCATACTTCGCCCAATGCCCATCCATGCACCAAGGGCCACACCCCATACCCTATGAACTCCTCAACTAGATCACGCCCACTACTCGTACGGGCAGCGATCCGAAGGGCCCTTTCATTCTCATCATCCTCTGCTACTTCAAATGGCGGGTACACCACATAATAATGAGAGCACATAATGGCTGCGGGGAGCCCTGGGCGATCTTTGACTTCGGCCTCTGAAACATAGAACCAGTAATTCCACCAGTTGCCCCACTTATTTCGGGCACAGGGGACTAGCTCCATGACTTCCATCGAAGTCTTCCTGGACTTCGGCGTGAAAGTGCACGATCCGAATTGCGCAATCTTATGTCCAATTTTTCTCTTCTGCCAGTGCAGACAGTATTGCTTGGCGAAGACCTCCACTGAAGGCTGACCGCCATACGATGTCGTTTCCCAGACGTACTTCGCCAATGCCACCACGGCGTTCGGTGTCAGCTGGTGAACCTGGACTTCGAACTTCTGCAGAACCTCCAACACAAAACGATGTGCAGGCAAGCGAAGGCCGGCGATGAAAAATGCCTCAAAAACGACCAATTCGCCCTTGGTCTCGGGAACCTCCTCTGCCCCCGGGACGCGCCCAACCCCGCCGCCAAAATACCCCAACTGTTGCATATCTTGCACGCGGACCGACGACATCCGCGAAACACCAAATTCCACCGTATCACCCGGCCGTAATTCTGCCGCCGCCACAGTGCTCGAGGTATCTTCGGACGATGCCTCGGCCGTCGGTGTGGTCGCAGCAGACGAGGAGGAAGACGGCATGGCTACGTACTGTCGACGGCGGCGTGCGGTCTGCTTCACGCGGGCCAGATCTCCGACGAACAGGAGCAAGGAGGGCACACGAGCAAGCGAGCAGTTTGAAAAGGAGGTTAGGGTTTTCGTGGCGCGCGGAAAGGTAAATTTCAACCTGCGCCGCCCCCACCCCCTTTTATACATAGGGCGCAACGCTTGGGAAAACCCGCAATCCAACAGTACGGCGTCAATCAACGGTCATGTCAAAAACCCCCGCGGAACCACTTCGAGCGAGGGCAGCGTCTCCACCATCTAGCGACGCCTTCGGAGGGCAAATGTTGGGGCGAAGGCGAAGACGCTACCCTTCGCTCGATGCCTTCGCCAGTCTCGCTGCACCAACGGAGACAAGACAACTGGCAGACTCCACCCTTCGTCCGATGCGCCAAGGAATGAAGGCTTCTGGCGAGGTCGCCCCATCCCGCGGTGTCGTCCAACACGAAGGCCCACGTGCAATCTGGCCCATTGTAACAGGCCCCGCGTGGCCGCGGTGCATTACGGGCCTAATTTGTAAAGGCTTCTCTGTAATTACAGTTTGTAACCCTGCTTTATGGGAATATTCTGGGGATAACCTGGGCGCCTGAGGGCACATGCGTACTTAACCCAAGGCGCTAGGCACTCAGGCACCTATAAATACCCCCGCACAGTGCCCTTGAGAGGGGAGATTAAGAAAGCAATTGCCCTCTTGAGCAAAACCTTGTCTGCATTACTTCTACTCCCTCGTTGGATCAACTTGCTCGGGAGAGCAAGTTCCAACATTGCCCTCAAGAGTTTTAATAGCAAGCTGGGCCGCCTCTAGCTCCAGCGCGACAGTCTTCTTGAAAATGTGCAGATCCTTGATGGTGGAATCCTTGATCGAAAGCAATCGTCCAAGTCGTAGAACTTCATCTTGGGACGTCTGCAACTCATTGTGGTGATGATCTAAGTTAGACATGGTTAAGTGGTGGCTCCTTTCTAGTATGGTCAGGAAGTTGCTGGCATCACGGTACAGCCTGTCAAGATTGTCGCGAGAGGCAACAAGCGCTCGTTTCTGCTCCTACAAGCAAAAAACAACATTCAGCACTAAGGCAATAGTAACAGAGCGGGGTCAGCCAGGAAAGCTTACCTCATGTGCCATCCTTTCAGAATCAAGTTGGGCATTCAGAGAAGAGTTTAGAGAGCACACACTATCCAGAAAGGTAGAAGTCTGAGCTAAGTCGGTCTGACTCTAAGAATACTTCTCCTTAAGGTCAGAGCATCGTTGAGCCATATCTGATAATGCAGCTGAAAAGGAATGTGTGATTAAAGATAAGTTGATCAACTAGAGCAGCTAGAGAAACTGTAAGCTCACTAACCAGCATTCGACGCCTTTAAGTCATCTATCTGTTTCTGTAGCAGCAAAGGATTCCACTGCATCAGAGATAGAGCTTTGTTGGTACCCTGAATCAGGGGTACCCTCTTCTACAGCATCCAAGCCACACGGAGAACGGCACCCGACCCCACCACATGGGCAGGTCTAAGAGCGCCAAATGGCAAGGAAGGATAATACATCCTGGGATGTATTATTGGGTCCAGACCTCCACAAAGGGACATCGGACCCCTATACGTACAAGTCCGAAGCTCCCAGGGAGGCATGACGGATCCCTCGGGTGGGCCCCAAGTCCCTCCAAGTAAGGTCCGGGCCTTAGCAAGGTCCCGAGATAGGTCCGGTGCGACACGTGTCCAGGCCTAGCCCTACGCTCCTTGCTCAGCCAGAGACCTGCTACTGTCGCGTGGCTTGTGGCCCATGACGTAAGCCAACGGGCCGAGCCTGACGTAAGGCCCATAAAGCTGCACAGCCACTGCATTTATTGTGGACAAGACGCGCCGCCTGCCACCACGATGACAGGCGACGTGCCCTCTCAGCATTTAATGCGTCCTGTCCAATCCGCTGGTAGACTGCGTCAGGGTCATCCAGCAGGCGGCGCGCCTGCTGGGTCTGTTGAGACACAGTGCGCCCATGCCATGCGGCATACTATGCTCACCACCCCTTCTACAAGAATCTTCCTCAGCACACCGAGAATATGCAGATCTTGGATGTCAGGGCACAAGGAGATTGCCCCAGCAGCGAACATTTGTAGCTCCAAGTACTATATTCATTATGTCCCTAGGCCCACATGTCGGGGCTCAGTTCCTTTGTGCATGCCCCTTTGGCTATAAAAGGGGAGACATGCGACGTTACAAACAGATCCAATCTTAGGCTCACTCAGACACTCACAAGCTCACGAGCAATACATCACACAGTGGAGTAGGGTGTTACGCTCTGGCGGCCCGAACCACTCTAAATCCTTGTGTTCTTATGTTCTTCCTGTTTTCCCGACTAACAAGCAAAACGCCTTGGCCCCTCCTCATCTTAGGATTTAGGGCGGGTTCACTCCACCACCCGGCCAGAGATTTCCTCTCCGACATTTGGCACGCTAGGTAGGGGGCTAGGAATTAGGTTTTTGCTTGTTTCCTTGCTCAAGCATGATGGTGCAAATCGTTGAGCATCGTGCTGAGACTTCGGTAGATTTCACGGTGGAGGGAGAGGCTGCTTCCTCCACGCCACAAGTTCCCAACCGTCCCGTGCCAGGCACTGCTGCTGTGCATGCCGCACGGTAGCACACGGCTGCACAAACGTCCCGGACTCCATTGAGGGCGACTCTGGGAGCATTGTCAGCAGCCAGGGAGTTGTTGCGACACCCTCCAAGCTCCACGGCCTCACCAGGGGCCATGAAGCAATGGTGGGACGATGTCGACCGACTACTCGGTATGGCGCATTCTACCTCGACCAGATCGAGGACACGGTCATCCCGGTGCCAGCACGAGGCGTCAGCATCTGTGCGCTCGCCCACAGTAAGGGGCGCACAGACCAACGACCTCCGGGCAAAACTCAACCGCAGGCGTGCGGGAGAGGATGCCCAAGTCTCCTTGGAAAGGGCGCGTGAACGCCACTAAAACATCGATGGTCGCAACCTCGATCAAGACTTCACTGCGGTTGCACCGCAGACACCAATGGGCACCCGGTCCCAAACGGGCGTCCCCTTGGCCGGCGTGGGCTGCGCTGCTCTCGTGGATCATCTCCACGTGGCATCATGGCCACCCAAGTTCCGGCCGCACCTGCCGGAAAAGTACGACGGAACATCGAACCCATCGGAGTTCCTGTAGGTGTACGTCACCGCCATCACGGTAGCAGATGGAAACACCGCTTGTGATGGCAACATATTTTCATGTTGCCTTGTCTAGACCGGCTCAGACCTGGCTCATGAACCTCACCCCAGGGTCAGTCTACTCCTAGGAAGAGCTCTGCGCGCGGTTCGTTGCGAACTTCGCTAGTGCTTACCAGCAGCACGGTGTGGAGGCCCACCTCCATGCGGTGAGGCAGGAGCCCGGGGAGACTCTTCGGAAGTTCATCTCCCGCTTCACCAAGGTGCGAGGTACTATACCTCGCATTTCTGATGCTTCCATCATCACGGCCTTTCGACAGGGAGTACATGATGAGAAAATGCTGGAGAAGTTGGCCACACATGACGTGGAAACTGTCCCCACACTCTTCGCTCTGGCCAATAAATGCGCCAGAGCCGCCGAGGGCCGTGCATGGCACTCGGCCCCACAAACCAGAGCTGCCCAGTCGGGAGGCTCGGGTGCCATCCCCTGGGATGGAAAGAAGAAAAGGAAGAAGGACCACGACTACCAGAGGCCACGGTCCACCGCTCTAGTGGTCGCAGCCGTGATCGGAGGCCAGGGCGACTGCAACAAACGCCCACGGCCGCAGAGGGGTAACAACGGTTCATGCCCTGTGCACCCCAACGGTCACCACAGCGCCGCGGAGTGTCACGAGATCATTGACCTCGCGAAATGCGTCAGTGAGCGGCGCGAGCAGTCTTCCAAAGATGGCTCCCCACCCCGTCGCCGACCTGGCAAATAAAAGGAGGACAACGGCGAGGTGGCCGCGGCTGAACGGGACCTCGGGTATCAGTCACCCGAGGGGGACCTGAAGGATGTCTTCACTGGAGGATCCTATTCCGGTGGAGACAACTAGACGGACCCTAGAGGGACCCCAAGTTCCCCAGTCTACGGAGCTGAAGCGTGCCTTCCTCCGGAAACCCTTCTGGATTCCCCACGGGTCCAGGATGCCGACAGGTACACGCGGGAGTGGCCACAGCCAAAGACGAGGGCTCCCATGTCAAATGCAGATGGGAACTCAAGGTCAGGACCTAGCCCTACAGCAAGTACCAAACCAAGAAGGGCTCCGCAACTCTCCACCAGCTGGGAAGGACCCTTCGAGGTAACAGGAATGCACCGACCCAAGGGCAACCATCTAGCTACGACTGGAGGAGTACCTTACCCCGATGCCGAAACATCTCTGTAAGTTCTATCCATAGAGCAAGTCTGAGGGGTCAAAACTATTTCCCCTTTTTGTAACTAGGTAACGCATATGTGTACAACAACCCGGTGGGGTCTGTCCCCATAAACCCGACTATTGGTCTGCACACATGCATGATGAGTTATAAAGAAAAACTACCCCCTCAGTTATGCCCCTATGATAGTTCCATCTTGCTGCTCCACGGTCCTACCTTGCAGTCTTTCAGATAATACTTTTTTATCTAACCCACCCGTACGGTTTCCATCTGTTTGACATGACGACATCTGAATTAAGCAGCCAGGCTTGTAGTTTAGGGCCCCTGATACGAAAGTTGGGAGGTTCGACAGCCTGGGGGCCGGCTCTAGAGAACGAGATCCCGTTCCATGGGGTGATCCGGAGCCCATGTAGCCGCTCAGCCTGGTCCCGTACCGTGGGCCTGCACGCTCCATCACTCCGTGACGGGTACCTAGTATCTAGGGTTATAAGTCCTGCGGATCCGACAACCTCGGGACCGGAGCTAGAGATTGAACACTAGTCTCCTGGGGTGGTCCAGAGCCCGTGTAGCCACTCAGCCTGGTCCCGTACCATGGGCCTGCACGCTCCACCGCCCTACGACAAGTGTCCTAGTATCTAGAGCCGCGACCCAAGGGGGTCTGGACACGCAACTTGGCCACCCGAACTGAAACCTGCGAGTCCCGAGCACGTATAAAGGATGACTAATGTCAGACAGGGGGCCCTATGGGTGTATTACTAACGCTCCTTAGCTGAAGCTGTGTACAGATCTAGACCTCAGCGAGGCTGCCTCCCGAGAATTATTGACAACCTTTTCAAATACGCTGGTATCCAACCTCAACAAATCAAGCCTGCATCCCAGGCGGGGGGCCAGGTACCAGGGAGGAGTCAACAATACCGCACACAGCAGAAACAAGTTGAAAATAGATAAGTGCTAATACTGCTTAACAAATAGTACTCTTGAGTACCTTACAAAAAGCAAAAGTATTACATCTGTTTTCAAGTGGAGCCCTAGTTCCATCTCTACTCTGCAGGTATGAACAACCTCCACACCAGTAGGGTCGCGGGATAGCTAGCCCCAAGCAGCTCGCCAGCGGAGGCGACCACCTCAACACCGACGGTGGCGGCCACCTCTACACCAACGACTCGCCAGCAGTGGCGACCACCTCAGCACGTACGCCACTGCGAAAAGGTCCTCGCCCCCGTCTAACTACGGGGGGCGACAACAAGGCCATTAAAGCGAAAGAGTCGGAGGCCCAGTGGCAGGTGGCGCTGACAGTCTCGCCAGTGGAGGCAACCACCTCTACAGTGGGGAGCCTCACCAGCGGTGGTGACCACCTCAGCACCGACGACAGTGGCCACCTGCGCACCAGTGCCGTACCGGCGAATGGCGGCCGCCCCAATGCGCGCGGAGAGGTCCTCGCTCCCGTCCTCACTATGGGAGTGAGGACAAGACCATCCAAGAACACGGACGCCGCCCCCGTGGCGTACGACGTCTTGTACGACCCCCCGGTGCGGCCAGCGGCGTGGGAGAAGCCGTGGATGTGGCCAACTTGCGCACGACGCGACCGTCACCCGTGCGATGGACGGACAGCCACGCCCCGACCGAGCAGCAGGACGCAGCGCCGGAGGCGGCACCAAAGCCATCCAGGCCGAGGAGCCAGACACGCGGCAGCTGACGGCGCCTGCAGCCGGCTGACCCCGCGTAGCCGAAGTTCACCTCCTCTGCAAGGCTGGTGAGCTCCCTTCTCCCCCGAATGCTGGAGGAAGAAGCGGGTCGCCAGCCCATGCAGAAGGCAGGACCCCAACTCGGCTTGCCTTCCGCCCCAGCGAGGATGATGAACATCCTTGAAGCTGAGGGTAGGGGGGAGGCCGTAGCCCGGCTCGCTTCTCTCCACCACAAGGCTGGTAGTCATCCTTGTGGATGACCACCGGCCGGAGGTTGCGACCGGGCTGCATGATGAAAATCCTTGAAGCCGAGCGATGACGGAAGAGCGCCAACCCCCACGGGGTTGCGCTCCTCTAACAACAGCAAGAAGAAGACAAGATTGGTAGCACCACCACGAGCGCGAGCTCTCCGGCGGTGAGATCGCCGGAGGGGGCGGCCCTAACACGGATCCCTCCAGAGAACACCGACGCACCCCATCTGGAGGCTCGGAAGGTGGAAGGGCGCGATGAATGCAAGAGGAGCGAGGCATGGCTACTACTCGGGAGATCGATCCCTTTTTAAAGGTAGACCTCCCCACTCGTGCCCTGAAGCGTCACAGGCAAAGTCTCCCCTGACGTGCTCTAGGGTTCACACCTTATGACACGGGGGCTAGGCCCCACATGTCATACTGACTGACCCAAAGCATGAAGAAGGCGAACCACCGCACAAGGAGCGTGCAACTGCCCTGCAGTTATGTGCCCCTTCATTTTCAGAGCAACCAGCGGTCAGGAAGGCGAACCGCCGCACAAGGAGCATGCAACCGCCCCACGGTTAAGCGCTCCCTCATCTTCGCCGAAACCAGCGGTCGAAAAGGCGAACCGCCACGCAGGGAGCGCACAACCGCCCCGCGGTAGTGCGCTCCCTCAGCTTCGCTGCAACCGGCGGTCCAACATGGGGGCCTAGGCCCACATGTCATACAACCGGCGCGCCAGTTACCAGGTGCGGAAAAATCGCACCGCCGCTCGCGCCAATGCCACGTCTCCTCGGGGCCCGTCACGGAAGACTGAAAAGATAAGTTTTCAGATCCAGTGCAGCGACTCGAGGCATCCCGCGCATGGCCCAACAGTGACATTAAGTACGAAGATCACAAGCCAGTCAGCCGTGGGAATAGGTGTAGCAGCCGGCATGACCATAGGCGGGTCGGCAGTAATTACGTCAACAGGCGCACAAGAGCAGTAGGCCAACCACCAATCAGACTCTAGCCCCACCTGCAGGCTCGCATCCTCCCCTGAGGTAGGCCCGGGGGCCACTGTCGGTACCCTGAATCAGGGGTACCCTCTTCTACAGCATGAAGACGTTGTACACGTACGACGCCTCCAGGCCACACGGAGAACGGCACCCGACCCCACCACATGGGCAGGTCTAAGGGCGCCACGTCCGGACCTCCACAAAGGGACGCCGAACCCCTGAACGTACAAGTCCGGAGCTCCCAGGGAGGCATGACGGATCCCTTGTGTGGGCCCTATGTCCTTCCAAGTAAGGTCCGGGCCTTAGCAAGGTCCCGAGACAGGTCCGGTGCCGACATGTGTCCAGGCCCAGCCCTACGCTCCTTGCTCAGCCGGAGACCCGCTGCTGCCGCGTGGCTTGTGGCCCATGACGTAAGCCAACAGGCCGAGCCTGACGTAAGGCCCATAAAGCCGCACAACCACTGCATTTATTACGGACAGGACGCGCTGCCTGCCACCATGCTGACAAGCGACGTGCCCTCTCAGCATTTAATGCGTCCTGTCCAATCCGCTGGCAGACTACGTCAGGGTCATCCAGTAGGCGGCGCGCCTGCTGGGTCTATTGACAAACAGTGCGCCCGTGCCATGCGGCGTACTGCGCTCACCACCCCTTCTACAAGAAGCTTCCTCGGCACGCCGAGGATATGCAGATCTTGGATGTCAGGGCACAAGGAGATTGCCCCAGCAGCGAACATTTGTAGCTCCAAGTACTATATTCATTAGGTCCCTAGGCCCACATGTCGGGGCTCAGTTCCTTTGTGCATGCCCCCCTTCGGCTATAAAAGGGGAGACATGCGACGTTACAAACAGATCCAATCTTAGGCTCACTCAGACACTCACAAGCTCATACAAGCTCACGAGCAATACATCACATAGTGGAGTAGGGTGTTACGCTCCGGCGGCCCGAACCACTCTAAATCCTTGTGTTCTTGTGTTCTTCCCATTTTCCTGACTAACAAGCAAAACGCCTAGGCCCCTCCTCATCTTAGGATTTAGGGTGGGTGCACTCCGCCACCCGGCCGGAGATTTCCTCTTCGACAAGCTTGTTCGGGAACAGCAGCGCCGCAGGACCTCAACTGGGCAAACACTCCGTCAACAAAATCCCGTAGTCATAGATAGATGAGCAGAAGAAAGATAATTCACTAGTACAAACAATATAGAGCAAAAAACTAACTCACCTGGAGATTGGAAAGGAATAGTGGAAGGCCCAAGGCTAGAGGAACTGGGGCATGGCTTGACGAGGGAAGATTAATAGGAACAATCTCAAGAACACCACCCAGGGTGACCTCAGCCCCACCAGCAGACAGCAGGCTCCTTGCGTTTGGCTCGCCGACCTCTAAGGCGTCTTGACCAGTTAAGGTCGTAGAAGCACGTACTATCGTCGCCCCATCGGACCGGATTGGGGGTGACACGATGTGGACATCCATGGAAGCATTGGAAAGAGAGCACACCTGAACATCCTCAGGGGCTAGATTGCAACTTGCACTACCCACTAGGGCTGGGTTGCTACCAGCAACACCCTCGGGGGCTGGGTAACTGCCAGCGCCACCTTCGGGGGCTGGGTAACTGCCAGCGCCACCCTCGTGGGCTGGGTCTTCTACAGCAGCCACTTCTGAAGCTGAAGGCCCTTCAACCACTTCCATGGGAGTCAGATAACTCAGATCAGTGTCTTTGCATGGGAGACTGCCCTCCAAGGTCTATGATGTGCGAGACACCACTCGGGTTACCTCTTGCCCGGCAGAATCAAGCAATGAAAGCCCACCATCTGGGACCTCTGAACAGATGGTTGGGATATTAGTTTCAGGAGGCTCCAATAATATGTCTTCAGGAATGACTTCCTCCAGTGCTTGATCAAAATCTGATATCGAAAGCCCCTGAAGACTGACAAGTGCCGACAAAGCTGGAGAGGGAATATCGCTACCCCCCTTGCTGCCTCTGTAGAAACGGCTGTTCTTGCGGATCAATGGGATTTCTTCTTCTTCCTCCTCTTCCTCCTCATCAAACATGCCACCAGTAGCCTATGCATTATCGCTGCTTTTAGCGTCAACCTTGGGAATGGCGTCCGCTGGGACATCGTCAAGGATCGGCACAGAAGGACCAGCATCCTGATCCAAGCACGACAGTCGCCGAAGTCGCTTCTTCTTCTTCTTCTCCTCGACAGGTGCAGTTGGGCGGTTCACTCGGCGTGAACACTTTGGACGGGCACCTTCAGGTTTCCGAATCTCCACTTCTTCATCAA